>CM031610.1:50340277-50382777 GCA_018398815.1 Conus ventricosus | reverse complement strand
CAACACAGTCCGATGTGCAGGCGGCAGCTGGCCGAGCGTTGAGTTTACATAGTGTCGAAAATCATCACATATAATGTGTTCACTGCATTCATTGGCGTTTAAATAGGTCAGAATACAAGAGCATGTTTCCAGCTTTTCTTCAGTCTTTTTTTTAGTACGATGTGTTTTAAATCAATTAGAATCGAAGTTTTTATGAGGCTTCTTACAAGTGTTGTCTTTCCAACATCATTGCTTTAAAAAAAAAATACCGAAAAAACAACAACGCATTAACGATGCGCTAGAAAGGCAGTTCACGCCTGCATTCATTGGTGTATCAAGCTAAGCAATTGGTTGAGTACTCGAAAGCGCAAGCCAATCAAAGTGAAGGTGTCAAATGCAAACCTTCACTCCCTGTCCACGATTTCAACAATGGCGGATCGAAGCCAAGGTCTGACAATGACCGAGTTGAATGCGCTAATCGTTTTTGAATTGCAAGACGCACTTGGTAAGATAACGCATATAATAACAAACCAGAACATTAATGAAACGATTCGATTGTTTTATTTCGCTTAATACCGTGCCAGTGCTTAGTTATTTTGTTCGTAATTCAGCTAGTATTAGTCAAGATTAAACAGGTCGGAAACGGCCACACATTGCGCCGTTCGAAGCGATCGTATTTTTGTAGAAGACAAACTGATGAAAAAAGATATCAGTAATGGGCTTTACTTATGTCGATACCCGTATTTCTGAACGGGTTACTGATTCCATTACACGATTACACAGAAAATCGTAGTTAAAAGCATAATAAAAATTCATGAACAGTAAACACGATATGGTGAGTTACAGAGAAGCTAAGAATAGACGAGGGTGTGATGCTTCTGAAATCGGAAAAAATCCGCAAATAAGCCGCATCGTTGTTTAAGCCGCAGGGTTTAAAGCTGGGGAAAAAAGTCGCGGCTTATAGTCCGAACTTTACGGTACCTGTCCAGATATTTAGAGTTCAAGTCAAGTGCTTGTCTGTTCATGGAATTAAAAAAAAAGGTGTTTGTTCTTCAAAAGCATGAAAAGTCCAAAAGCACATCATGTTACATGAAATTTTAATATTTTGCCATACAATTACTTGGCAATAACCATGCGTTTTTCCCCCCTTCTTTTTTCTCATGGGAAGGGGGTGGGGGAGGGGGAGGGTGCTTCTTGGCAAAATAAATTTTGAGATCATGGAATTTTAGTGAAGTATCCCCACCATTGACGCAGATCAGCCCAAACTGGCCTGGCATGAGAGGCTGCCCAGACTGTAGACGCTGAAGGGTAAAAGAAAGAACAGAAATTTTTGGTGTGAGTTTGAGCAACGGTCATTTGAAGAAGGTCGTTACTCAAAGTCTTTTTTTATTTTTCTTTAAAACTCAGATACATGATGAAATCTAAATGTAAAAAGAATATATATCTGATTGTATTTTGCAGTGAAAATGTCGGTAGACAAAATGAGTAGAGTAGCAATACACTATATTCATCAACAAGCATACTGCTTTCTTTCATATGCATTTACTTGAGAAGAATGGTCACTATGATCTCCTGCTGATCAGTGTTTTTTTTTTTTTTAGTGAAAAGGAGGAAAAAGAATCAGCTGGCTGGACATATACAGATCCAGAGACTATTCTGCATGTAACTGAGAAGCCAATAGCTTCACATGGTTCACACTTGAAATAGATTGTAGAGACAGTTTCATGTTATCAGTGAAGTCTCATGGCTTGGAGACTGGTCCGTAAACGCTATAGCCCAACTGCTTCACCATGAAGTGAAGGTATGTAAGGGTTAAGTATAAAATAAAGGAAGGAATAAATAAATCAGTTCTAGAAATGACAATAAAATGTGGAAGTCGTTCTTGAGTTCAGTATAAGGGAAAAGTATTGACGTGCATGTTCACGCATTCATTGTTATTGTCATAAACCAAATCCAGTCACATGAAATAACAGCTGTCAGGGAACCCCAGAGTCAGGTGAGAGCTAGCAGTGGAGACTTGCAAACAGTGCCCCTCCTGCACTCCACCCCTCATCCCCTTCCCCGCCAAAATAAACTGTGGTTTTATTCTGTCCTATATAAGCCTGTGAGTGGTATAGGCCTAAGGCATTCTGTTTTTACATCATATTGGTACAGATCTTACAATGTTACTGACATTTTATGAGAGGCCTGCTACATCAGAGACTGTTTCATTGTATGCGTGTGTTGTCAGGGCTCTGAATAAGGCTCACATCTCACACTCACTCACTACTTTTTCAGATTTATTTAGTTCCTTGTCACATTGTCAGAAAGAAGAGGCAGAAATAAAGACGTCAGCCTTTTTTTTAACCTCTCTTGATCTTTTTTGCCGTTCTGGTTATCTGATGTCCTGAGTGTGACTTCAGATGACCAGAACGGCGAAAAAGACGGTGTCCTATTGCCATGAAACATTGTTTTGTTGGTACGAAAACTATTTTGTTGGTAAGTTTTCCCTGAGAAGAGGAATGCTTGATGCATGGAAGTCTTTATTTTCTTGTCATGGCAGGATATTTGCTGAACCAAGTAGGACGGCTGCGTTTGAAGGACACAGAGAAACTTGATGGTGAGCAGAGCAAAGTGCGGAGCAATGCAGAGAACGAGCTGTATAAAGGCCTGCAAAACATCCGACAGTCCATGACAGAGATTAGAGATATCTTGTCTATACTGAAACCCATCCTGGTCAGTGCCTGCTTTTATGTCATTTTTATAGAACAATTTATTTTTGGATTTTAAGTTTGCCTGTACATCATATTATTGATGAACTTTTCCCAGAATTTACTTTTTTTTATGCCTTTAAGCCATATCCTTTTGGACAGATACACCATTAAAGTGTGATTCCTTAAATGAGCATGAAATGAGGCTAATGGGAAAATCCCAACATTTTTTTTAAAAATTTGAATCTTAACAGTTCTGACATTTCAGTGCTAATTTTTTTCACACTGACCATAAAATAAAATCATGCATGAAAGTATGTCATAGAATGTATATAAGTTGTATGTACATATATTTCTTTAGATTTTAGATTGGAAAAAAAAAGAAGCAGAATCTTAACACAGAAAATGTTTGTGATAACGAATACTGTCACAGTGGAAAAAAGAAATGAAGCCAAGATATCAAATGTAGACATTAGAAAAACAAAGGAGCGAACTGGCAAGAGTTTTAAGCAACTTGTTTTTGTGCTTGATTCATTTCCTGCTTTGGTGC
Organism: Conus ventricosus; assembly: GCA_018398815.1. Classification (NCBI taxonomy): domain Eukaryota; kingdom Metazoa; phylum Mollusca; class Gastropoda; order Neogastropoda; family Conidae; genus Conus; species Conus ventricosus. The sequence continues at coordinate 50,379,558 of CM031610.1, read as the reverse complement.
ATGCTTGGTTCTTTATGTTTTCATTAGTCTTTGGTCGCTTTGATGAATTTGCCATGGCGAACTGTTCCATTTCCAGCATGACCATCGACTGGAGAGCCGATTTCGAGCGCTGGAGGAGAGAGCCTTCCAGCACGGGAGTGAGGAGCTGAGTCGCATGGAGAAGCTGAGTTTGCAGGAGGACTGGTTTTCTGACAACATTTACTGTGACAGTGCTACAAACATTGGTGAGTTTGTCCTATGGGTCGTCACTTCTTGGTTTTCTGACAACATTTACAGTGACAGTGCTACAAACATTGGTGAGTTTGTCCTATGGGTCATCACTTCTTGGTTTTCTGACAACATTTACAGTGACAGTGCTACAAACATTTGTGAATTTGTCCTATGGGTCGTCACTTCTTGGTTTTCTGACAACATTTACAGTGACAGTGCTACAAACATTGGTGAGTTTGTCTTATGGGTTGTCACTTCTTGGTTTTCTGACAACATTTACAGTGACAGTGCTACAAACATTGGTGAGTTTGTCCTATGGGTCGTCACTTCTTGGTTTTCTGACAACATTTACAGTGACAGTGCTACAAACATTGGTGAGTTTGTCCTATGGGTCGTCACTTCTTGGTTTTCTGACAGCATTTACAGTGACAGTGCTACAAACATTGGTGAGTTTGTCCTATGGGTCGTCACTTCTTGGTTTTCTGACAACATTTACAGTGACAGTGCTACAAACATTGGTGAGTTTGTCCTATGGGTTGTCACTTCTTGGTTTTCTGACATTTACAGTGACAGTGCTACAAACATTTGTGAGTTTGTCCTATGGGTCATCACTTCTTGGTTTTCTGACATCTACGTTGACAGTGCTTCATGTGTTGGTGAGTTTGTTCTGTGCTTTGCCACTTCTTGGTTTTCTGATAACAGCTACACTGACAATGCTATAAGTGATAGTAGGATTGTCTTAAGATTGTCACTCTAATTTCTTGACAGTAACAATGCAACGAGTGATTATGAGTGGTCATACAGTATTTAGCTCACTGGTTTCCTGTGTCTCACAATATCTGCGATGACAGCCAGAGACAGTTTTTTTGCAACAGACTGTACAGGAGTTGACTTCTTTCTCTTGGTTGAATGCTTGATGACCAGTCTGAAATAGCTTGAAACATATCATTTGGAGAAAATTAACATCAGTATGCTTTAAACCAAAGAGAAATGAGTCATTTTCGGATGTATAAACATAGTGCATTAAGAGTTTCTGTTAATTGTCCTCTTTAGTGACTTTTTCACATTGGACCATTAAAATAAAAAATAATTTTATCTCCTGAAATTGTTTATGTGAGGAAGTTGCATGGAATAAACTAAAAGGAAGGGGTAGAGTTGGGAAAATAGGGGAATTAGTGTGAATCCATACAGGCCAGAAAGAAATAGACATAGCATAGTAAGTTTCTTTTATTTTTAGTACAACACACGCAAAAAGAAGTCAGAATAACTGAAGACCATGCTTGACACACACGAACAGAATGTTATAGGTACACTTGAAATATATAAAAACAACTGACCTGTTAAAGTGGGCAAGGCCATGCTGATATGGCGTAAACAGCAACATGTCAACATTTAGCACAGTCTGCAAAAAGCTTATAATGCTATGTTGGAATGGTAGTTCCAAGTGGGTTAATGTGTTTTTAACATATTCCTAGTAAACCAGAGTAAGGAAAGATTAAGGAAAGAAACATTAGAGGCATGGAAAATGGCCTAACTATGGATAGAACGGTTTGGTTCTTGTTTAGTATATAAAGCCATTTATTCTAACTTTAACCACATCTGAATATGAAATATTGAACAGTTCGTGAGACACAATCTTTAAAGTAAAAAAGCTCTATCATTTTCAAGATATAAATGCCACATCTTGGACACAAGATAGTTGTGATCATTATCTATCAGTTGGCTCCAACCTTTAAAACTGAAAAGTTTTAAGCCGTAGACAAGTTGACTGTCAGACATTCAGTTGCAGATCTGTTTTGACAGGTGGGTCCCTCAAAGAGTCCTGCATGTCTCCTGTGTCATTGTTCAAGTCCACCTCTTCCCACACAGTAAGTAACAACTGATGGAACTGATAGTTCACACGGTATTGCATAAAACTCAATAAATTTTCAACAGTCCAAGCTAAATTTCAAAACTGTTTCTGAACACATTGAATGTGCCATTGTATCATTACTTTGATTTGATAGTGTCATGTCGTTTCCGTGTGAAAGTGATTTTCATGGTTTTCTTTGTTTGTTTACAGAAAACAATGAAACAAACAAGAAATAAACAGAATCTCTTTGTAGCACATTTTCAAGCAGGTGCTTTCAAAAGCATTCATTAATAATCTTGCTGATTAGATAGGAAAGGTAAGATGGAATGGGTTCTAGGTGTGTGTGTGTGTGTGTATGTGTGTGTGTGTGTGTGTGTGTGTGTGTGTGTGTGTGTGTGTGTGTGTGTGTGTGTGTGTGTGTGTGAAAAAGAACATTGGGGGGGGGTTTCATGTAAAGTCTGCTTTAACTTGGAAGAAAACAAGAAGAAAAGCTTTCACAGGCTCTTGATAACTTTGTAAAGTATCTGACTGAGAATGCAGTTTAGCATGACACAAAGAATCTGCTGAGTGCTGAAATGTGGAAGTGTGCAGTAAATGAACTGACTGGAACTGTGGCAGCCCCTGCTGGTGGAGACCAAGAAGGCCAAACGATTCAACAGTCCTCTCCGAGGCCTGCACGAACTCTGCTCCTGGGGCGCCAAAGAGGGACTCCGCAAGCTGCGATGTATTCATGAGGTCTGATGGTTTTGTGTGTGTGTGTGTGTGTGTGTGTGTGTGTGTGTGTGTGTGTATGTATGTGTATGTGTGTGTGTGTGTGTGTGTGTGTGTGTGTGTGTGTGTTTAGTAGTCGTTTTCACCTTTTACACCCTCTCAGTGGCATTACTCCCAGGTTCGTTCTTCTGGCTCCTCTGCACACAGCCGCATCCTGCAGCGTTGGTGCCAGAAGTCCAAAAAGAGCAGTCTGTATCAGATTGTTACGAGAAAGTCCAGGGAGTGAAGGGTCGTAGAATTTGACTATATTAATGTTGCAATAATAATAAAGTGTGATGTATTGTGCCAGTGTATCATCTCGGGGTTGTGGATGGTGAAAAATGTTTTGAGGGATGTAGAAATGAGTATGTGGTCAGGTTCGATTTATAAATGCTTCTTTTTACAGAGTCTGATTTTTTTGTGATTTGATTGTTGTAGTGATTTGCAGTATCTTTCGTTTTTACCAATATGTGAATAGCAGCAGCAGCAGCAAAAGCAACTATAAGGCCAAGATCAAGATTAACAAGCAATCGCAGCCTTCCTGAAACCCAGTGTCTCTGATTCCCATGTGCAGGGGACTTTTTACACAAAAGGTCTGCCCACTTTGTAGCCTGAGGGATGGAGCTTCTTTTGGGTGGGTGTGGCTGTGGGGGGGGGGGGGGGGGGGGGAGACAGGGGGAGGGAATGAAGCTGTTGTTATCTTCCTTTCTGTATCTCTTCCACTGGACTTAGAATATATGAATCCATTTTGAGGACATTCGTTCATCTTAGTCAATCATGTCTGGTCAGAAAAAAAGGGAAGATCCTGATGGATTCTAGCATTTGTAATGGAAAAAACAAACTATGACATTGTTTTTTTTTCCCTTGACCTTTTCCCCCAGTATTTCATGAGAGATGCATTGGTACTAGTGATGTATTATGTAGTTCTGAATATCTTTTAAGTCATGTAAGACTAATCACTTTTTTTTTTGGTGACATTTTTTGTCAGTATTTCAAGAGAGATGCCATGGTGCTGGAGCTGGAGAAGAATGAGTCAAGGCTGACAGGTGATTATCTGATATTGTGTTGCTGCTTGGAATTGAAAGTGTCCACAACAAAGAAGATCGGATCATTGTGTGTGTGTGTATGTGGATATGCATGTGTGTGTGTGTGTGTGTGTGTGTGTGTGTGTGTGTGTGTGTGTGTGTGTGTGTGTCTGTGCATGTGTACGTGCAAAAATGACTACAAATGCAGTCTGTTTTCTTCTGTTGGGTTATTGTGTTGTATGTATGTGAGAATAGCTTCTTTCAGGATCCTAGATGTTGAAAAAACCTGACACCATACATTTTGGTTGTGCGGGAATTCACTCAGATAGAAAATATCTGCAATTTAAGCATCTGCAATGGAACTGAGTGTTGACATGATGTAAACGGAGATTGAATGCAAAATCACTGCACAGTGAAGCAGAATGTGGTTTCGGGACTGTACAGTTTGCTGTCTGTTTTCAGAACCCACCAACTCGATGGTTTTACATGGCCACTGTGTCACATCCAACGTCTTGGCTGGAGTAATGATGTGAGTTCCTGCCACGTGTATCACCCATTGTCACTGTGTGTGTTTGGGCCGTTCTGGTGCAGTAGTATGGTCATCTCGATCGTCGGCCTCTAAGTCTGATGGAATTTACTTTTACTGATTTTGCAGTAAAGTGATTAATGAAAAATGAATATCTCTAGAGACTTATAATTAAATAAGAATTATGTATTTATTTCATGTGCTATCATGTCTCTTGCTATGTTGTTGCTGTGGAAAGATACTGACTGGGTGTGGCTATGGATGAGGGAACAGACAGAGCACCTTGTGAGGAATGCCACAGGGGAAAAAAATGAATCAGCAGGGAAAGAAAAACAGATCAAAAACTAAATATGATAAAATATGCAAACGATTCAGACTGTGGTGAAAAATGCCTCTTTATATTTTTTCATTAAAAGGAAAAGGAAAGGAGGTGACTTGTGTGCAACTCAGCATGGGGGTTTTGCATATTGCAAGCAGGAAGTCATTTGTAGCATTTGAAAACAGGACCTCATGTGTAGCCATATGAAACATGTGAATGTCTTGCTGAGTCATGTTGTGTAACAATATGATGCACTATGTTGCATTGAGGGCTATGCTGTGTTGGAATGATGTGATACTGTGTGCTGCAGTACTCTGTGGTGTAGAGTGAGGTCGGGGCACTCTGTGATGTTGTGATGTGTGTAGGTGAGCAGCTTTGCCAGACATTGAATTGTGTTGCACAGGCGGGGATCCCCCCAGTGTCTGAGTGAAGACAGCAGCAGTCTACTCCTGTCAGGTGACAGACTGACAAGATGGCCTTCCATTGCGTCTGTAAGTAAACACTCATCTGACATATCACCATATACCTGTTGTTGTTTTTCTTTTCTTTTTGTCGGTGGTGATATTTGAATGGTAAAATGCTTTTATTGCAGTGCCTTTGATAACCTGTGTGTGGCCAGTCATAAAAGTGAATGGCACATCTTAACATCTGGTTGATATATGAAAACCTGACTCAGGGGCCAAAGCAGCTCAGTTCGTACAATGTCGAATTTGTGATTCTAGTGATCTTAGGGTTGTGGGTTTGAATCTCAGCTGTACCATTTTTTATAAAAGGAGATTTTTTTCCCTCAGAATGAACATAATTTTGATTCTGACTCCATTTCCTAAAGGAACAACAAAAACTGAGGTCCCTTGCATGAACACATGCATGAAAAATCTTGCATGCACAGGAAACTCCATACCACCTTTTGGAAGTGTAGGCCATTTTGTGCTGGTGGAAATGGATGACACAAATATAAACGCATGCACACAATGGTGCAGCAAAATCTTCAAAGTGAATAAGTTGGTTGCCCTAATGAATAGTTGAGGAAAACGTTTTCTCAAAATGGAATGAGCTAAGGTCGTCTTCTTTAGTAAGGTCTGGGAGAGTTTGACTAATTCAAAAGGAGTACAATATTTGTATTAAAGGTCTCCATTGTTCGGCTAGTGTTTTGGAGTTACTGTGACATAACAGGACATTATTTTTGTCATGATTAATGAATAGTGAATGAATTGTCCAATTATTATGTGTGGAATTTACCACAAGCTACCACTGGTACAATCTAGAAGGTAACAGTGGATTTGACTGAAGTGTTTTTAACAGGATGATACACTGGAGAGCTTCAAGTCAGTGGAGTCCTACCTGTCCTTACAAGATGAAGAGAATGTCTCTCTCTACTCTTTTGCCTCCAACAACAGTTCCAGTGGGGTTACTACAAGGTAGGACAGATTTCATTTCTGATGTTGTCTGTGAATGACAAGTGGACTGTGAACGTGACTTTTTATTCCCCTTTTCATTTCTTTTTAAACTTAAAGTCAGAATCAGAAAAACATGTACTAGACATACAACTAACCATCAATTTTCGAAGTCCTGTCTCTATCATATGATTCAGATGTGTATAGTCATGGTCATCAGTATAAGCTCAGGGTTTTTGTGTCGCTTTATTTGTAATTCTTTCTCCTCACATATTTTTAATATTTCCAGTGGTTGATAAGATTTTTGTAAGTGTAAGTGTAATATTTTGTGCTTTTTTTTATGTTAGCGTTAGCAGGTAGTTTGTTTTGTAAAGATGTGATTCTGCGACTAGATAAAACATTTCCTTGATGAATGTGTACTGTGTTATGTTATATTGCATTGTTTTGCTCTGTCCTCACACATGATAGAGAGTCTGCTAGTATGGAAGAAGCTGTAGCTGTTCATTTAAAAAAAAACAAAAAACAGCTGACCAACTGAAATGAAAGGCGCTAAATTTGTGTGTCTACAAATGGACTGAAAAAGAAGGCAAACTGGGAAGCTTGCAAGAATTAGAATCATGTAATACCGCCTGTATAGAAAATGAGGACGTTGATGCACTTTATTCAAATTTCTTGAAAATCACAGTTTAAGCAGGTGAACACGCCATTCCAAAGTACAAGTGTAAAGTCTCAGGAAACTTGGAACTGTGCATGCAGACTCACAGCAAGATAAGAAACTTTCTGAAAAGGGATGAAAGATATGACTGAGGAAAATTCTCAAATTGTGACACAGGGAGAAAAAAATGTACTATGATTATCAGTCTACAGACCTGCCTACCCTTCCGTAATCGTCCGTAATTTTACGGAAATTAACCCCCCATTACGGAGGTACGATTTTCCGTGCGAAATTACGGAAAAGAAAATTGAAAAACTACGCAAATTTCAGACTCGAAAAATTGTCGACTGCTAGACCTTTCCGAGACCGCAGAGTAACTTCCCTTGACTCAAGCCGAAACCAGATGGTTCGGAACTTGCGATTGGTCAATGTGGTGCTGTGGGCCAACACGACACACCATCACATCTGTGCGCGCCATTCGAAGCTTTTTGTTCAGCCATTGTAAGACAAAGTTTCAACCGATTTTTTGCCGGCGATTGTGAAAATGGCGGAAAATCTTCTAAACGTTTGCATGAAACCGATGACGAGGGTTCGAAAACCACTGTGCCACAACGGAAGAAGGCGAAGAAGCAAGTGTTCCGAAGTAAATACACGCGGACTTGGCCTTGTCATGGACCTGGATTTGTATACTCATTTCTGCTCGGTGTGCAATTCAGATTTCTCCATCGGACATGGGGGAGCAAATGACTGCAAGCGCCATATCTCGGGGAAAATGCACAAAGAGACAGTTGCGAGTGCCTCCAGTCAGAAGATCACATCGTTGTTTACGAAATCCAGCGAGAGCAGCCGTCAGACCCACACACGGAAGATCACCAACGCAGAAAGACTGTTGTGTGAGCTGATCTGCGAAAACAACTTGTCCCTGAGCTGTGCTGACAAGATAGTGGCGAAAATGAAAAGGTCCTTTTCATTTTCGCCACTATCTTGTCAGCACAGCTCAGGGACACACACACACACACATATATTTTTTTTTGTTTTTTTTTTGTGGGGGGGGGGGGGGGGGGGGGTGGGTGTACATTAGGTTCTTCATCAGTGGTGTCATCTGTGGTGACTGCTGTGTAAGTTACAAACTGTCAAGTATATCACCTTTGAATTGACCTGAAACTCCTGTCCTGAGTCCGTCATCTGCCATCATCCCAAGGTATTTTAATTCTGCTTTGTTGTTTTTGTTCCTTTTTTACTGTTTATATTTTTTGTTAAAATGTTAAAAATGTAGTTGGAGTTTTGTACACATTATTTGTTCAATGTTAAAAATGTAGTTGGAGTTTTGTACACATTTGTTCAAAAACGCCGTGTATTACGCGTCCGTGGAATTACTGAAGGAAATGCAAAATTACTGAAAATCTCTGTGGTTATTACTGATGAGCACAACATGAGGTAGGCAGGTCTGAGTCTAGCACAAAAAAAAGGATAATTGAAGTATTGTATGAGAGCATAATGAGAAAATCAGAGGACTTGTAGAGAGCCTGGAAGAACATAAAAAAGAAAGACAAATATCTGTGAAAAACAGACATACCCTGTCAAAAAGTAAAAGAATTCCCAGATGGATCGAAAAAGAAAAAGAAGCTTTTGTTGATACATTTTCTCAGCGTAATCTGTTAACAAATCTTCAGGCAAACTGAAAACATAGAATTAAAGAAGAACGAAAAGTTGAATATTTGGACCGATATCCCAAGTATTGATTTTAATCAAAATCCAGCAAGAGGTCTGGGTACTTCGTATAAACTATTTTGTTATGTGTCTTTTTACTTTGTAATATTTCTCCTTTATAGGTTTTGCAAGATACATAATTTTTAAAAATTTGAACTGTGGCATTGTTCCTGTAAAGTAAAGACCTTGATAAACAGTTTTGAACCACTTCCTTTAACCTCTTATGTTGACAAACTAGAGTACAGTACAGCACAGCAAAATAGAACACACATACATATGCATGCGTTCACATACACACACACACACACACACACACAAACACACACACACACACCCCCTCGCACGCACGCACGCACTCACGCATGCACGCACGCATGTACACACACAAACACACACACACACACACACACACACACACACACACACACACACACACACACACACACACACACACATGGAAGCACATTGTGTGTACTTGCAGTGCCAGTGCACAGGATTTCCTGTCGGCTCCCACATCCCCCATGATGGAGGAAGTGGCATTCCCATCAGCGGCTCCATCAATGACCACATCGTCCATCAGAACCACATCATCCACATCTCTGTCCCATACCACTGACGCTGATGTTCAACACCTGCCACCTCAGAATGCTGAGGCGGTGAACAGTGTTCTGGTGAACTCACCTGTGCTTCCACAAACGTGTCATCCTCCAAAACCTTCAGATGAAGCAAGTGAGCCAGATACCACAAACACCACCTCAGGGTTAGAAGCAAACAGAGACTCTGTCACCGCGTGTTCCCATTCTGTATCAGCAGACAGTATCTCCAAAGAAGTTGCAGACTGTTCAATGGAGACCCATGTGCAGGACCATGACAGTACTTTGGTAAATTGTGTGGGAGATCGAACTGGAGAGGACGTTTCTGAAAGCAATGGAAAAAGACCCAGCACAGCGCAGCTCCTGAATGGCAAGTGTGATATGATTATCGATCAACGAAGTGTCTCAGGGACTACAGGAAATGGCTCTATACGGGAGGGTTCATGGGAAGGATCACAAGCAGTGAATGGTGACAGTGCAGACAAGGCAGGCTGCCAGACTACCTACACCAGAATGCCTTCATTTGTGCCAGTCATGGTAAGGACCATTCTATGGCTTGTGCATGCTATGCTATTATACCACCCACCAGTATATGGCAAGCCTTAAGCAGTAAGGGGATTCAGTTAAGCGGATGTTATCTTAAAATGTAGGTTCCTGCAAAATGAAATTTATAGAAGTAGATTCGCTTTGCTTCTTTATCATGTTAAATGTAGAACATACGCAGTAAAGAATGATGCATTATGAGTGAACTATGTGTATGTAATATGGTTTTGTTCTCTTGTGACTTTCTATATATGACAAAACATTTACCAGGGGTTCCTAAATCAGAAAATGTTCCCATGGAGAGAGAGAGAGAGAGAGAGAGAGAGAGAGAGAGAGAGAGAGAGAGAGAGACTGGGAGGGAGAGTTGCAGTATCAGGTGCCAAGTGTGGAAGTGCTGTTCAAACACTGGAAGTGGGAGTCAGTGACAATCGCATCTCAATGGGCACTGGATGATGATGAAGATCTCTAAGAATGTAGCTGGTGTAAAGAGGCCTTATGCTGCATTACACTGGATCAGTTAGGTTCCTATGAAATGTGATAGTAAATAATCATGGGCGTAAATAATCATGAAGTGTTACATTATAGTGTGATGCCTTACATGATTCTGAGGCGGAAACTGAAAGCCTTGTTACGTCAGTGTGTAAAATAAAGCACACACAGAGGCACATGCACACATATGTACATACCTTACACTCTTATATAAATTGCAAACAGCTCACCTTACCAAAACTGACACATGCTACCATGGTATTACAGGCTGAGAGAGAAGAGAAAGGGATGGGGATAGAAGAAATGACTGTGGATGGGGGCTAAGGGTGCTAGTAGCATGAGCACAAAAGTGAAAGGTAAAAATGACATATTTGGAGTCCTGCTCCCTCTCCCCCCATGCCATCTTTTCTGTCTCCCTGTTTCCTATGCATATGGACCGATCCTACTTAAAGACAACAAAAAAGAAAAAAGAAAAGAGTGATATAAGCAGGTATGCGTAGTAACAGTGCCTTCTTCCCCCGTACCATCCGTGACTGGAACGACCTGTCCGCAGAAGTCATCAAATCCCCCACTCTGGCCTCCATTTTGAAGGTGACCAGATCCTCTGCGTAAATCTTTTTTTTTTTTTTTTCCCCTCAAGCTGCTCAGTGACCCTCAAGCATGTCAATAATTGCCGAATACTCGGCAGGTGGACATCACTGGAAGAAGAAGAAGAACAGAGAGTGAAAAGTGTGTGTGTGTGCGCATGCATACATGTGAGAGTGCACATACTTGCATGCATGCGCACAAGAAGAAAACATTTGACTTAACATGACCAGTGCTTCTTTTGCGTTCATGAAACTAGGAACTGAATCCAGCTCAGAATATCCGTGCTGCCGAAAGCCAAACAGAATTGTCGGATGACGGTCATATATCCAACTGTGGGGAGAAACGTCTTGACCTCGGCAGGATGGAGCTGACTGAATCATTCAAGAGCATCAGTGACACCATCTCTGCGACAGGTAGATGTATTGTCAGTCTGTGAGGCTGTGTGGAGTGTTCAGATGGTTAACTGACGTCAGTTTATACTTTGTGATGTTGGGCATGAATTTGAAAGAGAAGTGTGTGTGTGTGTGTGTGTGTGTGTGTGTGTGTGTGTGTGTGTGTGTGTGTGTGTGTGTGTGCATGTGTGTGTATGTGCAGAATGTGTGTGTGTGTGTGTGTGTGTGTGTGTGTGTGTGTGTGTGTGTGTGTGTCTGTATATATGTGTGTGTGTGTTTGTGCAGTATGTGTGTGTATGTACAGAATGTGTGTGTGAGTGTGTCTGTGTCTGTATCTGTGTGCACGCGTGTATGCTAGTGCATGCGTGTTGCATATACACATACATCCTTACATATGTTCCTGTGTGTTTGGTGTGTTAAACTGTGTGTATGATTCAGATTACTATTCTACATTTTTTGTGTAAATGTAAATCTTTCTACAGATGCATATTATTTTTGACAAAAAGCTGTACTTCTGAACTGCATGAATCAAACTGCACTAGATTGTACCTCTCAGTTCTGTACTATGATGCTCTTTCACTTTTCTCTGTAGCTCTATATTGTAATGGACCCTACTGTACAGTGCTCTATATAAAACACAGTCAGAGAAAGCACAGTCGGAGGTCATGGAGGGTTTTTTTTTTAGCAAGGGGTTCAAAATAATATTTCTTTGCCTGCAGGACAGGGGATTCGCCTGAGACTTTGGCACTGTTTGACAGTGACATATTCCAAAAACAAGCAGTTGAGCCATTCACATTGTTGCCAGTGAATGAGAAAGTCACATTTCCTGTTAGTGAGAAGTCTATGACTTTGACATTTTCATTTATTCATGTCTCGAGTTTAAAGTTATTTTCATGACTTTGACAATTTCATTTATTCATGTCTCGAGTTTAAAGTTATTTTCATTTTTATTTACTGTCTCATGTTTAAGGCCCTGTTGGTGGTGTTATTCCCACAGTGCTCATTCTGAGTCTTCCATACACAGCAATACCCTGACCTGACTTGTTGCAGCCCTAGAACAGGCAGAGTAATGGGAGCAATCAAGATCAGATGATGGCTCAACCCACTAATCGAAAGTTACTTTAATCACTTTGAATTTACTCTGACGCCCAAATTGCACCAAAAGTTACTCATATTTCTCTTTATTTTTGTCGGTAGGGGGTTAAAATGGCCATCATTATGGTTCCTTTTTTCCTTAACGTCAAATGGAATGCCACTATGGTATTGTGCACACTGTAGTGAATTGTATTTGATTAACCAGTACTGTGCATTGTTCAGCATTATTGTTAATGGCACTATGAAGAGAAGCATTAGAAACAGTATAGTACAGAGTGAAATATGGTGATCGTGTTGTGCTGTATAGTGCTAGACTGCACCGTTCCATGCTTTATTGTACCAAACGATCCAATATATGGCCACAGACACTAGGGATCGCTTCTGATTTTGTAAGGTTAGGGTAACAGTATTTCAGCACATTGTGTTGTAATAGATGACATCATGAAATGTAGCATCAGTTTTATACGCCATGAATTCTGTCTTTTTGAACCCAGACCAGTGAAATATTAGTATTTACATTGAATTGAATTTAACGACCTATAACGGCATGGTGTTTTTTTTGTTTCTGAGCGAGTGTTGACAAGTATATATTGAATGGTGTTGGAGTTTGTGTCATATATTTTTATGCACCATAATTATCATGTAACATTGCAAAGTGTTTCACTGCCTCGTTGTGCACTTTGTTGTTTTTTGTTGTACCATATGTCATATCATACAGAACACATGTATAACACATCATATATCATGTAGATTACACATCTTAGTTTGTTTCTTGTGATGTCATCATTATGTATCATATGGTATCGCAAACCCACATAGCATATCCATGATATTATCCTGTTTATCTTTAGAGTATTGCATTGCATCACATTGCATTATATTTCACAATACTGCATTGCACTGTATTTAATTTACCAAAGAGTATTGCACAGCCAATCTTCTGTAACAATGTGTTGTCTGATATGTTATGGTGCCATGTTTAGTGATGTTATATGATAGAGGATTGTGCTTCAATGCAGGGCTGTATTTTGTCTTCATCTACTGCACATTTGTCAGGTGGTGTGTTTTCCAGGTTATAGTGTCAATGCCAAGTAATTCATGAGTGTGTGTGTGTGTGTGTGTGTGTGTGTGTGTGTGTGTGTGTGTGTGTGTGTGTGTGTGTGTGTGAGTGTGTGTGTGCATGCATGCTGTTTGTTTGTGTGTGCATGCATGCGTGCATGCGTGTGTGTGTGTGTGTGTGTGTGTGTGTGTGATGTGTGTGTGTGTGTGTGTGTGTGTGCATGCACCTGCATGCATGCTTTCACGGGGACACAGATGAATCCTGCTGTGACACGGACACAGTGACGGATAGTGTCTGTAATCTGCAAGCTGTATCCACCCCATCATCCGATTCCTGCTTGTGGTAAGTGGATGATAATCCCATGGGTGGGAGAAATTCTGTATTATACGGATTTCCGTATTGGCGTTTTAGCAATTTTCTTTTTCCCCCATTTGCACTTTGCACTTGGATGGACGCATGTGCTGGTTCTCCGATCCATATATTTTTACTCTTCTGCCTAGACTCTGTTGGCTGCCATCTTGTTGAGCATGACAGTCTTCCCATGTGTCTGCTGAAATTCATTTCATCAGAAGTCTTGAATTACATTTGTAGTTGTTCTGTTGTTTTTTGTCTGAAATAGTTTTAACAATATAGTACTGAGATATCAAAGGAGAATGCAGTAAACTGTCCTTATATGTCATGTTTTGGTCAGTGTCCCCCAGACCCCCCAGCAGGGCATTGACCCTGCACCCCACCAGGGGCCTGAAGCGGCTCCTGGACCCCCCTGGCCACAAACTTTATTACAAACATTTCTCACTCCCCACCCATGTAATCCCGACCCCCATGTCCACTCCCCATATCTCCCCAGTCCCTCTCCCATACCTGCCCAAACCATGGTCTCTCCCATCCTTTACCCACATCCCTCACCTCACTTCGACTCCTAGTTACCCTCCCACCGCTTCCCATTCTTCTTCTCACCGTTATTATTGCTGTTCTCAGTGCCCTTTGTGCTGCTCTAACAGATCTGTTTAATCCGCTCAGTTTCACCGTATTTTGTACTCTTGTTTGGTGGAAATATGTCGGGTATGATGAACAAAAAATGAGTGAGTAAGAAGAAAATCTAGAGACGAAAATTTTAAATGGTAATTGCACTTTCAGACTTTAAACTATGGTAGTATCATGGTATGCTTTGCCAAACAGCGGCAACTCTTGCTCACTCTTGCGCCCAAAATCATGTCTTGCTGTGCCCGTTTCTTCAGTCATATGCTGATGTGTGGAAACAAAGGGGCAACTTTACACCCTGAAATATTGACCGTAAAAATTAAAAAAAAACCAGCAAGAATTTGTGTCAAAGTATGCTGATGAATGATGGTAGATGAAAACGAACCCTTGCTTCCCTCCCCCTGCCCCTCACTCCCTCTTCGCCCTGCCTCCTGCTCATTGCATTTACAAAAATGTGAAAAATGGACCCATTCACCTCCCCACCTCATAAAGATTTGAACACAGTTTTGTGAAAAGTACTCTCATTGGTGTTTGTAAGTGCACCAATGGTAATTTTCGGGTAAACAGGTCTGTATATTCTTCCTCGTTCTTCTTTTCTTTGCTACAATAGCATGGATTCAGCTGTCCACTTCAGCATGGATTTCAGCTTTTTCCCACAAAAATATGCTGTGAAAAACAACAAAACAACTTTTGAAAAAGGTCATGAACCCCTGTTGCAGAATGGTCATGTTTTCAAGTGGATCAAATGAAAACTGGATGCTTACTTTTGGGGTGTCCAGCAAGGGGCCACACTTGATTTTTTTTTCATCATACGCGCGCGCACGCGCGCGCACGCACGCACGCACGCACGCACGCACGCACGCACGCACGCACGCACGCACGCACACACACACACACACACACACACACACACACATGTGCACGCAGGTGGATGTGTGTACATGCACACACCTACGCCAACACATCCACACAGACAGACTGAGTGACAGAGGCATTTACGCGAGATTAAAGAGGAGAGATGGAGATGGAGAGAAAACATTATACAGCAAGACTAAGCCATGTGCGTGTGTGACTCTGATGCTTGTAGAACAGTGACCCATCGTCATGCCAGATTCAGGATGTGTCTATTGTAGTCTGTGTTTTCCAGGAAGCCCAGGAATGGAGTGTACACCAGTGGGGACGTCATCTCTGCTCTTGGACCTGGCAGGCCAGGTCGGTATCGTCTGAATTCTGAGGGTGATTTGAATATCTGTGTCCAGGTTCAAGTGAATAATGGAGTCATTAACCTCACCATTATCAGTGTCACACAATTGTAGGTCATAACAGGTGCCAGGACAGTCAGGGATTTCCAGAGTTCCATGTTCAGCCCTCCACATGTAAATCCATCGTACTGATGACTGGTGACTTAATAACTTTTTTTTGCAGACCAGTTTGAAGTCAGTTGTGTTTGGAAGGTGAGAAAGAAAATCAAAGGTACTCATCAGCCCTTGTGTTTGGTTTTCAAGACGGGGGAAGATTTAGGTCTCAGCAATGAGTCATTTACGAAACATAAGCCCCCCTGTGCCATGTTCTTGTAGTGACATTACTTCATTTTTTCCCCCTTCATATCCACACTGAAGGTGTATTGACAAGTTTATGGGGACTATCAGTGGATGAATCTCCCACTGGATGGCGATATCTGGAAGGGGATGCTCATTCAAGCTTGCTCCACTATCAAGCGCTTATTTTTGTCTGTTAGGGCCTCAGCAAGTGGTTTCATGTACATGTACATTCCTAATATGGTCCTTAGCTGTCGTCTGGGCTATAAACAATATGAATTGAATCCAGTACGTGTTGGATTAGAACAAGCACCACTGAAACCATAGAAAAGACCGACCAGCAGTATGTTTCATCTGGTGAATTATTTTTTTACCAGTCTAATTGTGATTGCTCAGTGTGAATTGTCAGTGTTGTGGCTGTGATGGGATGAACTGTGGTGTGGCTGTGTGGCTGTGTATTAAAGAGTCAGAATTAGCAGCATGGATGCAGAGATTATAGCAGGGGACGATAAGTATCTTTGCCTTTAGCAGCATGGAAGCAGAGATTATCGCAGGCGAGGATAAGTATCTTTGCCTTTTGCTAGTGAGAATGCCATCATGCACATTGAAGGCATTTATCATCTCCTGTTGATCTGACAGGTGCTCTGTGTGCCCGCTATTCATCAGCCGGCTGTCTGTTGGCCACTGATAGTGTCAAACTGTCAGGCTTGAAGCACACGCATGGTGGTCCATGCACCAGCAAAGACTCTATGCGGGCAGTGGGCAGACTTCACTGAACAGGAGACAACAACAAGCTGTCGTGCTTGGTTACCTGAGAGAGCGGTCCGGCCATTTAAACAATTGTCTTGTAGTATGAGGTGACTGTGATGACTGCATGTGGAGTACAGGAGTGAAGAGGACTCCAGTGAAGGAGAGAAGTACGAAAGTGAGGCAAAATACCTCCCACTCTAAATCTTTGGTGGGAATGATGCCACCGAGAGGGCACTTAAGTTCAGAGAGAGAAAAAAAAGAGTTAGACGGTGTGTCATGACATCCACGAAGGGCTGAATATGTCAAATCCAGGTTGAAAAATGGTTGTTTACTGGCAGGCCACGGCATCCATGAAGTTCTGGCGACATACCACAACCTGCAGTCTGTGCTGTTCAGTCTGATGACGGGGAGGACGGTGCTGGTCATAGGGCCTGCGCGCATGGAGGTGGAGGTCACCAAGGTCGTCACTGCTCTGTCTGTCTTCCTTCCAGAAACAAAGAGGTGAGATGCTGTGAGAGTCATGTTTTTAGCAGTGGAGTAGGATGATGTAGATAAGTGTGTGATGTGATAGAGTGTTTCGGAGATGAGAATATCTCTCTCTAGTTATACATCTGTGTCGCTGTCTCTGCCTTTCATATCTATATGTATTTCTCTGTCTGTCTGTCTCTGTCTATCTCTCACTCTGTCCGTCTCTGTCTTTCTCTCTTGCTGCCTCTATTCATATGAATATGTGTGTGTGTGTGTGAGGATGGGTAATGGTAGAAAGGGTAGGAGGGTATGGGTGGAAGTATGGAAGCTGTCAAGTGAGATAGGGAGGTTTTGGGTGTGTGTGTGTGTGTGTGTGTGTGTGTGTGTGTGTGTGTGTGTGTGTGCGTGCGTGAAAACACCATCAATTTGTTGTGAAGTATATTCACTCAGCTACTGTTTTGTTGTTCTTGCCTGTCTCCATCATTAAGTTTTGGACTGTCCTTGTTTTCTGCTTAATCTTTTCTTTTTTTTAGCTATAATTTGTTTCACAAGGCAAAATACCAATAAATGCACAGAAATAGGTGCAAAGTAATGCTTATTCACATCACAATAAAAAGCAGATAAATGAATTTTCAACAGATACTTCCTTTTTGGATGTTAAAATCAACAGACATCAAAAGTGCACAGTAATAGTTTTTTTTGTTTTTTTTAACAAGTCATATGCTTGTAGCGATTATGTATTAACTGAACACTATGATGGCAAAGAGTTAATCAGCAACAATCAAGGGCATGGATAGAAAATCCTGTGGTTTGTCATTCTTTTTCTTTTTTTAATCTCTGGCTGTTGTATCGTTTTGATCACCACCCTGTCAACAGGGCTTCTGTTGGTGTCTAGTTAAATGTATGTGCTGTGCACAGGAAGCAACACTGCGTGGTGGACTGGATGAACCGACCTCTGAAAGTGACAGATCTCACGCGTATCCACCTGGCCGGCATCTGTCGGTCTGAGAAGAGATCGCTGGAGACCACCATTCCCACCGCTGTCAAGGTGGGTTAACTCTGTGTGTGTGTGTGTGTGTGTGTGTGTGTGTGTGTGTGTGTGTGTGTTGTGTGTGTGTGTGTATGTGTATGTGTGTGTGTGTGTGTGTGTGTGTGTGTGTGTGCTTGAAAGCAAGGGAGAGAGTGAAAGAGAGTATGTGAGAGAAAGAACAAGACAGAAAATAAATGAGAGTGAGAGAGAGAGAGAAAGGGAGAGAGTGAGAGAGAGAAACACAAGCAGACCAACAGAAAGAAGTAAACTAAGAGTGAATGTCTTTGTGTGTTTTTACATAATGCCTGTACGAACACTGTGATGTCCATGAGACACTGCATCACCTTCTTCAATTCACAAAACAAAACAAAACAAAACAAAACGTGTTCATGGCAAAGGAAAACAATGTGCATGAAAAGGAACATCCATCTGCCACAAGTACATCATCATTATCCATTTTTCTTAATCCTAATATGACTTGAGCAGCAGGCTGGGTTGTAAACAAGTTGACTTGACTACCTCTCCCATTTCCAGGCATACTGCATGACAACAAAAGTGGGAACCAAACAAAAACGAAAAGAAATCAGTCAACTAAAAAATGAAGCAAAACGTCTGACAAAGTATAACTGAGTGGCTAAGCTTAAACCAGCCAACTAACATCTGTGGTTCTGTTACTGTCACACGTTTTACCTGTTTTTTTTTGTGTCTGTTTTTTAAAAAATGAATACAAACAAAATCTGCGTACAAAATGAAGAAAGAAGACTGGCAGTACAGAATGAGTTAATCAGTTTTGTTTTTTTCACAGCAATACAGCACACTCATGGATGTGGAACGACGGCTTATCATTGGACCACCTTACCAGGTGAGACATCATCAGGAGTCTGAGAGGAACTGTAGGCATTGCAGTTAGGTGGAGTTTATATTCAGCACAGTTTCACGATAGAGACATGCTGAATGAAGAATCGTTTCCTTTCGAAACATTTGCTTTTTTCTACGACATTTGTTGGCCTTTTTCTCTGTTGTAGGTCTACTTCCCACTAAAGATTTTGTCCATACTCAGTATTTGAAGACTTTTGGAGTTTGGGGTTGTAGTTTAAAGAACTCTCTCTCTCTCTCTCTTCTCTCTCTCTCTCTCTCCTCTCTCTCTCTCTCTCTCTCTCTCTCCCCTTCACTCTCTGCTTCTCTCTCTCATGCACACTCTATCTGCTCTCTCTCTCTCTCTCTCTCTCTCTCTCTCTCTCTCTCTCTCTCTTCTTTGTTCTTTATGCCTCTGTCCTGTTAATAACTTTTTCCCCAGTAGTGTGCCTTATGGTTGGTTTAACAAGTGCAATTTTAGTATGGTTATTGTTTATTTGACTCTATTGAAAGCAAATGAAATGAAAATAAGAAGAAAAGACTTTCTCTCCATTTTTTCTTTTTTTTCTTTCATTCTTCTTATCTAGACAAAGAAGATCAAACAAGAATTCCATTGGATCAGGAACTCATTCAGCAGAATGTTGCAATAGCACTGCTGCGAGTTCCACAGAAAAAGAAAGGGCAGGGAGGAGAGGGGATGGGGGATGGGATGGTTTAGATAACAGTGTCCCCACCCCCCTTCCACCAGTTCCCTTCCCCCCCCCCCTCCCCCAAAGTGATATACGTTATAAAAGTTGTTTTGTGTGTGTGTGTGTGTGTGTGTGTGTGTTGTGTGTGTGTGTGTGTGTGTGTGTGTGTGTGTGTGTGTGTGTGTGTGTGTGTGTGTGTGTGTGTGTGTGTGTGTGTGTGTGTGTGTGTGTGTGTGTTGTGTGTGTGTGTGTGTGTGTGTGTGTGTGTGTGTGTGTGTGTGTTGTGTGTGTGTGTGTGTGTGTGTGTGAGTGTGTGTGTGTATGTTCTTCTCATGTTGCATTGCGTCTTTCTTTCTATTTTTGTCCTTTTTAAAAAAAAATTTGTCATTTCTCTGCCATTTGTACTTTTTCCCCATTCTTTTTTTATTTTGTTTTTTTTTTACATTCACTTTTTTCTTTTCTTCATTCCTGTTGTTGTAGTGTTTTTTATTATTATTTTGAGTATATGTGTGTGTGTGTGTGTGTGTGTGTGTGTGTGTGTGTGTGTGTGTGTGTGTTTTGCAATGATGCCTTTATTTGAGACATATATTGATATAGTCTTTTTCTTCATCCTGCTCCATCTTAGACACTCAAATGCACTGACCCTTTTCACTCTAAGCACTGACATGCACATGTGCAAACACACACACACACACACACACACACACACACACACACACACACACACACACACACAAGCTCACACACACACAAGCTCACACACAGAGGTTAACTCAAACATGTACATACTCATGCAAACATGCGTGCACACACACACACACACACACACACACACACACACACACACACACACACACACACACACACAAATACACATGCATGCACACACACACACACACACACACACACACACACACACACACACACACACACACACACACACACACGGTCAAGCAATTAATAGTTGAATGTATCTACACACATGCACACGCTCACGCACGCACACACGCATGCACGCACACACACACAGGTGCATGCTCATATGCACGCATACACAGACACGCACATGCTCTCTCTCACACATACAAATACACACACTCTCTCTCTCTCTCTCTCTCTCCTCTCTCTCTCTCTCTCTCTCTCTCTCTCTCTCCCTCTCTCTCTCACACACACACACACACACATACACATACTTTCTCTCTCTCTCTCTCTCTCTCTCTCTCTCTCTCTCTATCTCTATCTCTCTCTCTTACTCACACACACACACACACACACACACACACACACACACACACACACACACACACACACACAACACACACACACACACACACACACACACACACACATACTCCTGCCAACCAGAGTAATTACCTGCAGAGGAAGTCCACCAGGAGGTCAGACACATAAAAAATAACCAACTGTGACATGGAAGACCCTTAATCCCCCGGATGTTTATGACCTTGGCCATGATGAATGGAACAATTTCACCTCTGTCCTTTTGTGTTTGGTATCTGTTTTCTAGAGATTTTATTTTCACACTGTTTGGCTCTTTCACATTCTTTTATGAATGAATGAAATGAAATTTCAAACAGCATCTGTGGTTGACATTACAAACAGTGACTCTCACGCACAGTTATCTAAAATGAAATGACATAAAAAAGTGATATAAAAGGAATCAATGATTTTTTTTAAAGGAAACAGAACAAAAACAAAAAAGAAAAAGAAAATACCCAGCCCAACCTACCCCCATCTTCTATTCTCTATGCCACACATCTAGAATGAGTACTTCTGCCATTGACGCAGGAGTGAACTTGGGGAGATTGGGTGGGAGAGAGTGAGAGAGGTTGTGGGGTTGGAGGTGTAACAGGGTTCTGACCCCCTCACCTCTGCCCCTCCTTTTTCCCTTCCCCACCATAAAAAGAAAAACAAATAATTGAACAAGTTCTAAATCATTCTATAAGTATATTCTGGAAAGAAAAATGAATAACGAAAAAGTCAAGGCTTGTTTGCAAAAGAGATCGTCAGCAATTCCTCTGCTGTATATCGAGGACAATATAAGCAAGTATCAGTAGACTGTTCCCTCTTTCCCTCTACTTTCTGTTCCCCCCCCCCCCCCCCTAGTTATCAGATCCCACCCCTGTGCCCACCCCTTCCCCTCAGTGCCTGTTCTCCTCCCTGCTTAAAGTCTTTTTTGCTAAACAAGAACAGATCAGATTAGACCACGCACAATAAAAAGATTGGAATCAAGTCTAAACAGTTGATTGTTGTAGTCTTTCTTTACTAATCAAACTTCATCTCACGATTGTTTGCAGTCTCCAGCCTGTGTTGCAATAGCCACCACGAAATATAGAGAATTGTAACTAGTGGTCTCACTGTTTGAAGTGAAATGATCAAATGTAACTTGTTATTCAACCAGTTTGATCCGGAGAAAAAGCATAGATAATGTATGCTTTTGCTGTGATAGAGATTTTCCTCATTAACTTATTTAATATATTCATTATCTGTGTATATTTTTAAAAAAAATGTTCATGTGTTATGAGAGTTTACTTCAGCGAGGTGACATGATACGGCCCTTTGCATTGCACTGACATGATACAGCCCTTTGCATTGCACTGGGCTTTGAGTTGAAGTGATTATATTTCTGTGTCATTCAATTCAATTCAGTTCTGTTCAGTTCAGTTCAATTCAATTCAATCAACTTTACTGTCCATCGGAAATTTTTCTTCTGCCCACATCATTTAACGTACATAAACATTCAGAAAGACATTATAAATCTTACTTAAAAGCCTTTTTTAAAAATAGGGGATTTATATTTTTAAACAACCTCAAAACCCCCAACCCCCACACACCACAGCACACCACCACACACCCACAGACACACCCCCCCCCCCACACACCCACCACACACATACAACCACACAAAACACCACAAACACACAACACACCCCAACAAAAATACCCATGAAATTTTTGTTCGTATGCCAAGCCCCCCCAGAAGGTGAAAGGTATGTTATGCCACTTTTTTTTTCAGGGCCTATGCTGAACTGCGTGTTGCAAAAAAATCTTAAAAAAGATGCTCAACAGTTTTACATTACGGGTATTAAAATGGTGATGATGGAAATTTTTTGAAGACGAATGGTGAGAGAGAAGAGAGTGTGTGTTGTGTGTGTGTGTCGTGTGGTGTGGTGTGTGGGTGGTGTGTGTTGTGTTGTGTGTGGTGTGTGCGTGCGCGGCGCGTGCTCGCGTTGTGTGTGTTTGCTCTTTTTGTAAGTCTTTCCACTTTTAAATGATTTTAATGGACACACCCAAGGCTACATATCACAGACATACCAAACACACCACACACACGAAACACCCCCCAACATACACACACACACATGCATGTACACAGAAACACAACCCACACACACAACCAACACCACAACACACACACACACCACAACAGCACATACACAAAACAAACACACACACCCCACATTTACAAAAAAAATGTGCACATATGCTAACACAACACACACACAACATACATATTCCCTGTCCCCCATACCCCACACACAACAAAACACACAATTCAAAAACACCCCCCAACACAAAAAACACCACACACACACCACCCACACAACACACACCACACATGAGACAGTGAGAGAGTGACACCTGCACCCGTTATATTTTTTTCATTTCTTTTCAAAAACAACAAAAAAAAACCAAACAAACAAACAAAAAGACACATACACATACACACCCATACCCACACCCGTACCCACACCCACACCCACACAATCACAGAAAAACATTAGATCTCAGAAAACCTGCAGATGATCCAGTTTGTGTGCCAAGTGTCATTCACCGTCTGGAAGCCAGACAGGCCTGTTGCATGCAGGCAATCGTTACCAGAATCATGAATATGTTTCCCCACAAAACTGTCTGGATTGTCAGCGCCGGTGGTCAGTGAGGGCAAAAAAAACTGGGATAACAGATAATGTGCATGCTTCCCAAAGGATGAAAAAGGGTCAGTGACGAGACAGGGCCCTGCTCAGAACAGACAAGAAATTTGCAGACAAAAGTTGTTGCAAGGTCTGTGGGCAATCTTGGGAATGCACAGGGATAATTTTGTTACCATCTTGCTGCGTTCACTTCCCCTGCCTATAAGTGATCTGTACACACATTCTCACACAAAAAAAGCTAAGTGCGTAAACTTCGATAGAATTAGTGAAAGTTGGTAGAAGCACCAGTTATGACTTTAGTCTTCTTCTCGCTTTGCTGTTTTGTACTTTTTCTCTCTCTTTATGCTCTCTTCTTTTTCTCTCTCTTTCTCTCTGTTTAAGTCTTTGTCTCTCCCTGCCTCTTTCTGATCCACGCATTCTTTTCAGTGTCTCTCTGTGTGTCTCTCTTTCTGTGATGAAAGTGGTGATGATAAATTAATGTTAAGGAAGAGAGATGAATAGTCAGAGATGACAAAAATGAAATGCATTAAACATTTAAGGAAAACAAGAAAAAGGAAAAGAAATTTGAGAGCAGGGCCGTAAAGAATCACCTGGAAGAAAGCAAGAGAGAAAGAAACAGAAAGACAGACAGGCAGGCAGACAGGCAGACAGAGTGACAGACAGACCAACCAAGATAGAGCAGATGGCATAAGCAGAGAGAAAGAGAGATGGGGAATGGGGATGGTACTTAAATAGATGAAGATACAAAAGATATACGTGTTTATGTGTGTGTATCTATGATTGACTGTGGATGCATATATGCATTTGTATATTTGGTGCATGTGTGCATGTGGGAGATAATGAGAGTGTGTAACAGTGTTCAAATGTAATTCTCTACCAAACTTAGAAGAGTGCTTTTGCTGGCTTACTTCATTCTAGAGCATGAACAAGGAGGGAAGACAGTGGGAAGTATAGTGGACAAGTAAGGTGGGTGGGTGGGTGGGTGGGTGGGGGGTGGGGTGATTAAAACAGGAAGGTTGCAATGGAGGAACAAGGTGGAGAGAGGGGGATCTGAAAGTTGACAGAGTACATGAGGAAGATAAGGTTAAGGTTGTGAAAGAGAGAATAAATCAAGACTGAGAGAGAGAGAGAGAGAGAGAGAGAGAGAGAGAGAGAGGAGAGAGAGAGAGAGAGTTTACTGTTTGACCATTTATTGATGTTCTGGGTATATGTGTATTTCAGTTTTCTGTACAAGGCTGTTTTTTAGGCTATGGTTTGTGTTTGTTTGAAATACGAGTGCCTACCATTTGAGACATCAATCATGGTGGTGTGCTGGCCCTTCTGATTCACATTCAGAAACCATTATTTTGTCTCTGCCTGTCTGTGTTTCTCACTGTCTGGCTATCTGTCGTTCTGCCTGTCTGTGTTTCTCACTGTCTGGCTGTCTGTCGTTCTGCCTGTCTGTGTTTCTCACTGTCTGGCAGTCTGTTGTTCTGCCTGTCTGTGTTTCTCACTGTCTGGCAGTCTGTTGTTCTGCCTGTCTGTGTTTCTCACTGTCTGGCTGTCTGTCGTTCTGCCTGTCTGTGTTTCTCACTGTCTGGCTATCTGTCGTTCTGCCTGTCTGTGTTTCTCACTGTCTGGCAGTCTGTTGTTCTGCCTGTCTGTGTTTCTCACTGTCTGGCTATCTGTCGTTCTGCCTGTCTGTGTTTCTCACTGTCTGGCAGTCTGGCTGTCTGTCGTTCTGTCTGTCTGTGTTTCTCACTGTCTGGCTATCTGTCGTTCTGCCTGTCTGTGTTTCTCAATGTCTGGCAGTCTGGCTATCTGTCGTTCTGCCTGTCTGTGTTTCTCACTGTCTGGCTATCTGTCGTTCTGCCTGTCTGTGTTTCTCACTGTCTGGCTATCTGTCGTTCTGCCTGTCTGTGTTTCTCACTGTCTGGCTATCTGTCGTTCTGCCTGTCTGTGTTTCTCACTGTCTGGCAGTCTGGCTATCTGTCGTTCTGCCTGTCTCTCCTCCTGTAGCCCTCTTCCTGTCTCTTCTGCTTTTTTCCCTGTTATTATTTCTGCTTTTTGTGTCATAGCATGTGTGATTAGGTGATTCTGCTGACTGAAAATCCTTTTCTAGTTTGATTGATCGATTAAAGAGCTTATTGTTTTCTGGATTAATCGGTGGTTTGATTATTTTGATTATTAAGTGAAGGGTTGGATTTTTTTCTTAATTAATTGGTTGCTTGAATATTTCAGCTGGCTGATGGAACTGAGCAACAAAGCTTTCATTTTCTACCATTCCTTCTGTCTGGGTGAAGCTGGAGGACTCACTCAGTAAGTGGTTATTTGAAAAAAAAATCATTTTGCCTCACTTCTTTGTGTGTGTGAGAGAGAGACACAGAGATGTGTGTGTGTGTGTGTGTGTGTGTGTGTGTGTGTGTGTGTGTGTGTGTGTGTGTGTGTTGTGTGTGGTTTATGCAAAGTAAATCTGCTTGCACTGAAGTTTGTTTTGATTGTGTACTTAATACATTTCCGCCTACAACCTTGCACAGTATAATCAATTCTCTGATCGTAAAGTGAGTTGTACTGCGCATTTGGTCAACGGTGCAGTGCTGGAACCTCAGCTGACTTCAGCTGTTGCATGCAGCCAGTCTTTGAGGAACTTCTTTGGCTGTGTATAAGAGTGTCTACTCCAGGGCTTTCAGTGATGAGTATAACAGATGCAAGAACGTCAATATTAAAAAAAGTCAACAGAACATCAGAGGGCATGTTGGTCAATGTAATGAATCCTAAATAATGAAACCTAAAAGAGGAGGTAGACCAACATTTGAATTGTCATAGAGGAGACAGGTTAATGCAGCAAAATGTTAGAAATGAGAAAATGTCAGAAACAAGGAAGGCCAGCCTAGTGAAGCATTCAAGTAGGTCAGTTGAGTTTAAACATCAAAGAGGAGACGGATGTCAAAGAGGAGATATGCCAACATAGTGAAATGTCACAAAGGAGGTAGGTTAATGCAGCAAAATATAAGAAACAAGGTAGATCCAAGTATCAAAACATGGAAGTTTAGTCAGTAGAGCTAAACCTCAAAGACGAGATAGGCCATCTTAGTGAAACATCAGAGATACGGTTGGGCAACTTAGTGAAACCTCAAAGAGGAAGTAGGCCAATGCAGTCAAATATCAAAGATGAGGTCGGCCAACAGTGTCAAAAAGGAGGTAAGCCAGCTTAGTGAAATGTCAAAGAGAAGGCAGGCCAGTTTCGCCGAAAAGCAGGAAGGAGTGAAATACTAGGTGCAGAAAGGCTGGCGGAGTGTGAAACGGCAAGATGGTGTGAAATGTCTGAGGCAAGAAGGCCAGTGGTGTGAAATGTCTGAGGCAAGAAGGCCAGTGGTGTGAAATGTCTGAGGCAAGAAGGCCAATGGTGTGAAATGTCTGAGGCAAGATGAAAAGGCAAGTGGTGTGAAATGTACAGAAGGCATGTAAAGTCTGCAGAAGTGGTGTGAAATTGTCTGAGGCAAGAAGGCCAGTGGTATGTGAAATGTCTGAGGCAAGAAAGCCAGTGGTGTGAAATATGTGAGGCAAGAAGGCCAGTGGTGTGAAATGTCTGAGGCAAGAAAGCCAGTGGTGTGAAATGTCTGAGGCAAGATGGCAAGTGGAGTGAAATGTCTGAGGCAAGAAAGCCAGTGGTGTGAAATATGTGAGGCAAGAAAGCCAGTGGTGTGAAATGTCTGAGGCAAGAAAGCCAGTGGTGTGAAATGTCTGAGGCAAGAAAGCCAGTGGTGTGAAATGTCTGAGGCAAGAAGGCCAGTGGTGTGAAATGTCTGAGGCAAGAAAGCGAGTGGTGTGAAATATGTGAGGCAAGAAAGCCAGTGGTGTGAAATGTCTGAGGCAAGAAAGCCAGTGGTGTGAAATGTCTGAGGCAAGAAAGCCAGTGGTGTGAAATGTCTGAGGCAAGAAAGCCAGTGGTGTGAAATGTCTGAGGCAAGAAAGCCAGTGGTGTGAAATATGTGAGGCAAGAAGGCCAGTGGTGTGAAATGTCTGAGGCAAGAAAGCCAGTGGTGTGAAATGTCTGAGGCAAGAAAGCCAGTGGTGTGAAATATGTGAGGCAAGAAAGCGAGTGGTGTGAAATGTCTGAGGCAAGAAAGCCAGTGGTGTGAAATGTCTGAGGCAAGAAAGCCAGTGGTGTGAAATGTCTGAGGCAAGAAAGCCAGTGGTGTGAAATGTCTGAGGCAAGAAAGCCAGTGGTGTGAAATGTCTGAGGCAAGAAAGCGAGTGGTGTGAAATGTCTGAGGCAAGAAGGCCAGTGGTGTGAAATGTCTGAGGCAAGAAGGCCAGTGGTGTGAAATGTCTGAGGCAAGAAGGCCAATGGAGTAAAACATCATGTGCAGGAAGGCTAGTGGAGTGTGAAAGGGCAAGATGGCCGATGGAGCAAAACGTCTGAGGCAAAAAGGCCAATTCAGTGAACTGTGGAATGGCAGGAAGGCTGATGCAGTGACAAACCACAAGGCAGGATTGGCAAAAAGTGCATTTGCCCATGGTGTCACCATCTTCTGATGAAAAACTGCCAGGCTAGATCCTCTGTGGCTCATTATGAATCTCTTCCCAGGTCTCTCCACAGCCAAACATGCATCTTATCACAAGCAGCTTTCTGTGGAAGTAAAAAAGCAAAGAGGAGCTTAACACAGAAATGTTGTGCGTTGCACCGGAACGACATCTTCGGTATGTGATAGTAACCTCAGAACCTGTAAATGAGAGGCATCTTTTACCGTTTGAATTGAAAACTGGAGTAGAATGGCTTGAGCACAGTAGCATAGGCCTGTTCAGAATCCTGCATGACCTGAGTAATTTTGTATTGGACGCTATTCATGTTATTGTAAACATGTGATCTTTATAAATATTTTGTTTGTGTTACTGCCGTGCAATGAAGGTTTTTCCATGTGTATAAGATCATGTGTGTGTGTGTGTGTGTGTGTGTGTGTGTGTGTGTGTGTGTGTGTGTGTGTGTGTGCGTGCATGATCAAGCATGTGTTTATGTACACTATTAGACGATGAACCCATTAAACCATAATGTATCTGATCAGTATTTTGATGTATACACCTGCCCTATCCTTTGTAACATTTTGTGTGACCCTGGGACACTTGTTCATACAGTAAAGACACATCTAATCTTGTCGTCAGACACCGAGGATCAAAATGAGACCCATTTATGTGACAGAAGGTGGATGTTGCATGTTCAGAGTCCACATTGTCAGTCTCTGACTCATCTCTCACTGTCCTGTCCATCACAGTGAAACCTGACAGTAAAGACCCCCCCCCCCCCCCCCCCCCCCTCTCACCTGCCCAATGAGTGCCCCACATAAACACTCCCCCCCCCAAGATTTTTTGTCTTCGTCTCAGAGTTGCCAACTGCTGCGCCATTGATGTAGCATGCTATAAATCTGTATGCAGTGCTGCAGAAAAAAATAAAATGAAATAAAAAAAATGATTTTAAAAAGTGCCTCATGGACTTAGTGGTGCCTGAAATGGCATCAAGACAATGCAGATCTTCAAACTGCAGACTACTTCATCAAAAAGTGGCCTAGTTCAGTGAGGAGAAGAAAAACCAGGAGAAAAATAGCTAAAGACAATGGTTTTGTGTTATTGGCCATGTGGATGTTTTTGTATGCCAAGTCAAAACCATGTGCTAATTAGTGAGATCTCTGTCTTCTCAGTTCGCCATCATGTCAAGTGCAAAGTGAAGTTTGACTGAAGGTGCTCTTGTGATCTTGCATACAAGTGCTTTGCTTAAATTTGGAACCCTGCACTTAAGATGTCAAAGTGCTACTTTTTGTACTTTTGAGTCCATGGTGGCTCTACTGTCTGAGCTGAATTGCCTCCAAATAAAGATTCCTTCCCCTCAGTCCCTTGATTATCTCGCCCATAACTTTGACAGTTCTGTTTTTATATCTTCAGGCGCCCTAATCTATGACCCTGAAAGAGCATTTTGATCACAAAACTGCTCAACAAACTAAAGTGGGTAATGTTTCAAAACACTTAAATCAGGTATTTTCTTTAATTTTCCCCAAGATAAAAAATTATGCAAAGATTTTGAGTAGAAATGAATTTGTTTGGATATAGTTGATTAATAGTGCCTCATTATCAATGTGATTGGCAAGTTATGGCTAGAATATTTGTATGAAACTCACAGAAATAAGAGACGGATTTAGCCTAAATGCACATCTTGCACCAAATTTGACCAGATAAGTGATTGCTCGCTCTTCATTTTCGTTGTCCTGAGTGTTGTTTATCTTGCCCGAAGAAGACCTAAGAGGTCAAAACGCATCGTGTTTTGTCTTATGATTTGTTTGTCCATTTGTTTGGTGGAGTCATTACATATAATTTTGAAGATAAATATTTAATGTCCAAAATTTCATTTACCCTTGCATGTGCATGTGTTTACATAAATGTATCAGACACCTTGTCTTCTCGACAAAGGCCTTTTTGTGTCATATTTTCAAGGTCATTGTACAGAGGTTTCACTGTTATTCCAGGTTCTGTGCTATGCATGAAAAGACTCAACAACAATAGTTTCTCTGTTCGGTTCCTCTCCTCCAGCAGTAAGAGAGCAAAGGCTTTCGGCTCAACCGAACCCCAGACACGTCTTTCAGAGGAGGCGACAAAAGGCTGCGGCATAAATCACCCCATGTCTAATAAAGACTCAGTGTTAACATCCTCCTCCTCTTTCCCCTCCTGAAAGAAAGGCGACAAGAAAAGGCTGTTAAAAGCTGAGCTGTGTAATAACAGTGACAGATGGCCCAACGGTAAAATCTGTGATGGTCTGACATATGAATCTTAGATGAGGCCAGGCATGCCATACTGGCGGAGCACAACGAAGCCAGTTTTGATTTGTGGCAATTGACTCATTTAGAAGATGCTGTCATTCCCAAGCATGCGTTGGAGAGGTCACTGACTGCCTGAGGCTCATGAATGTTTCAAACTAATGATGTACTTTACTTCTTTTTTTTTGGGGGGGGGGGGGGGGGGGGGTGGGAGGGGGGGGGGAGATGTGTGAAGGAGACACACCTGCCCAAGCTGCGATAACAGTTGTTCTTGTCAGTATTTGAAGTAAAGGAAACGAATGCAAACAGAGAATTTTTGCAGGGAATGCAATAAATGTAAGAAAGAGGTGAGAGATGGTTGGAAAATATGAGCTAATGTTCACTTGTATACATGCATACACATATGCATGTATATGCACAAATGCAGATGTACATGAATACATATATTAACACACTCATACGCTTAAACACATGAGTACAAGCACACACACTCAGGTACAGGTACAGGTAAATCCACACACACGCACACACGCACGCACGCACGCACGCTTGCACATACACACACACACACAAAATCCTCTATACACCATTAGAGGTCCAGGTGACAAAGTCTGAGTCTCAGACACACACACACACACACACACACACACACACACACACACACACACACACACACACACACACACACACACGCACACACATATACACACTTAAGACACAAAAAAAAGCATACACATGGACTCATGCATATGCACAAGTATGCACACATGTGATCCTGCATTGTGTCTCCACAATCTACCCACAGAGTACAATATAAGTATGTAGTAATATATGTGATGAAATGAAACACAGTACACCACAGCACAACACAATGCGGCACAGCACAGTACAATACAGCACTGCACAGCATGACGCAGCACAGTCCAGAACGATATAACAACACAGTGTGTTTGGCAAAACACCTTAACAGACAGCAGAATGTACAAGACAGTACAGTATGCTATGCACATTGCAGTATAGTGTAGTGCCATCACAACACACATATCAAACAGATTATAACACAGTGCAAGAGAAAAGAACACACCCCACCACAGCTCAGTACAGCGCAACGCAATACCCACGCACACCATGTAACACAGTACAATGTGCGATTATTGTCAGCAGCCACAGTGTTCAGAACCACCGGGAGCAGTACACTGCCACTATCTGCTGTCTGATGAACCGTTTGGGGGTCAGGGATCATGACATCACGATCGTAGAGGTATGTTCTGCCCCAAATGATTTTTTTTTTTCTTATTCGCTCTCTTTCCGGTCTTTGCCATTCCAGTAAGTTGATTTCTAGTTTGGGTTCTCTTTGAATTTGATTTTTGTTTCCTTGTTTTTCTTTTTTTTTTTTTTTCTTTTTTTTTTTTTCTTTGCCATTTAAGATCATTTTCTATCCTTGTATTTTCTCCCTCTTTCTCTGCATCCCCTTCCTTTTCCTTATTTTGCGTTTACAGCTTTTTCACTGTCTTTCACGCTGGCAGACCCTTTACAGTTGTATGTAACCCTTCCCTCTCTCTTTCCCTATCTGAGTGTGTGTGTGTGTGTGTGTGTGTGTGTGTGTGTGTGTGTGTGTGTGTGTGTGTGTTCTTCTCAATCTGTCTTTCTCCCATCCCTCTGCCTACTGAATTGTTTTCTGCTGTCTTTTCCTTCACTTTATATGAATGCATGTGCACCATTCGCTTTCATACACACATACACATGTACATGCATGCAAACATGTACATGCACGCACACACACACACACACACACACACACACACACACACGCACATGCACATGCACATGCACACACACACACACACACACACACACACACACACACACACATGCACATGCACACACACACACACACACACACACACACACACACACAGATGCAGACACTCTCACCCCCATTGCTCAAGTTGAAAATGTTTCTCAAACTCTTTTTTTGTGTGCATACCTTAAAAACTCATGTGTGATGTGCTGCCCTGGTGTCTGCAGCACATGGCAGAGAAAGTGAAACTGGCTCAGTTGGAGCCCCACATATGGGTCAACGTTGAAAAAGGTAAGAGGTTCCACTCCTGGATGCTTTGCAATGTTTCCTGCCCCCAGGAATGCAAGAAAATGAAGCGCCCCAATATTTTCACCTTTCCCTTTACCCCTTCTCTTGATCTTCTTCTCCACCCCCAGCCCCAATCTAATATTGGGATGTGAGGGGCTTTTGGCCCCCCCCCCCCCCCCCCCCCCCCCCCCCCCCCCCCAAAAGCCCCTCACATCCCAATAATAGATTTTAAATCAGTTCTGTGCCTGACATACTGGAAACTCAGTACATCTGGTATCAGCAAATACATTTCAGAGTGTGACCTCCCTTAAAGTATCCATTTTTTGGATCCACAAACGGTAACATTTTGTTTAGATCTTGTCTCTGTGCTTGTCCAAATTCTGTGAAGATGTGAAGATCTGATGTGTGTGTTGTTTAGTGAGTTATACTTTTTTGGAGTTATACTTTTTTGGAGTTATACTTTTTTGGAGTTATACTTTTTTATGTGGACAGGCTTTGCCAAATGAACATTCAATAGAAATGTGTTGAGAACAAACTTCTTGATTTCTGTATCCTCGTAGCACTGTTAAACACATACATTCATATTGCTACGCATGGACGCATGCATACACGCACGCACACACGCACGCATGCACACACACACACACACTCTATTAATTGTTTTTGGTGTAAAATCACTGTAACTGTAAAGACAAAGGATGAACATGCATACACATATAAACATATATACAGTATCGATGCAGAACAAAGGTCTGTTACTAACATAACCTGTTCTGTTTATTTCAGGTAGTATAGTTCATCCACTGACCATCACATCTAGGGGAACGCAGACATTCCGTTGCTGATGGAGAGAGGGACAAGGGCATCTGCACTCCGTCTGCAGGGACCACAAATCATTGTCCTGAGCAGACTTCCCATGGACATGGGACCATCAATGGGATAGTCACTCTAGTTACAGTAATGTAGCACCAGCTAGATCTCTTTGTTTCCATAGGTTTCTGTTCTGACATCTCTGTGTTTTATGCTCGCATAGTTTTATTCTCCCACAGCTCATGATTCCGCTGTGTTTTTGCTTGCTTAGTTTTACTGTTCTAAAATTCATTATCCCACCAACTTAGACAAGTTGACCACAGAGCTATTTGACAAACTCAGATTTGCAGTTTTGATTTGTAAAGTTGTTCCTCAGGGGGAAGTAAATTGTTTTATTTCTTGTTTTTGTGTACAAAAGCTCGTAACTGTCTGTTTAGTAGGTTTGTGTCTTCTTCAGAATTTTCAGACCAGGACGTGTCTTTAGTCAGGATTCTCAAAGAGTGCGTTTATGCCATACTAAAACAAAAAAAATGCATGCACACACACACACACACACACACACACACACACACACACACACACATATGATAGCAACTTTCTTGACAGGTTCCCCCCCCCCCCCCCCCCCCCCCCCCCCCCCCCCCCCCCTCAGTAACTTGTTTTACTACTTCCACTAAGCAAAACAAACAAACAAGCCAACAAAAAAGGAAAAAAAGAGTTTAACAGGAAGAAAAAACCTGTGCTCCTCTCAGTATGTTGTGAATGTCATAATTCAAAACCTTGCATGCTGTTCATTTATGCGTACACTTGTTTTCACACTTAAGAGCTTCTTCTCCTAACCTGTTTTCATTTAAGTAATTGCCTTTATTGTAGGTGTGGAAATCTGCTCTGACATTCAGAACTGATCACTCAGCTCTAACAGGTCTGTGCACTTAGACCTTTTGGGAGTAGTCTATGCACCTTTTAAAACAAAAAACAGACAAAACAAAAAACAAAAAAGTAAAAGAAAAACAAACAAACAAAAAACCCACTTGATACTCCATACTGCCAGAAAATGTAGGCAATGAGTATGTTGTGTCACGCATTCCCAGCTGACATTAAAGACGGTTTATCTTATCCCCATACCCTCTACCACCTATTCCTAAACTAATGGGCCTGGCCCTTGTCTCCACATGATAAATGAGATCACCTAGAGTGGGTTTTTACCATTGAAAGCGTCAACATTGTCGTGTGCTGGCTGTTCTTTCTGATCATGCTGAATAATTAATCTTGTCTTGAGGAGGAGGGAAGGGAGAGTGCCTCAACTGTGGGTACAGAAACTGTGGAGAGGTCAGGCATTTTAAGAAAATACATCATATGCATGGAAACTACTTTTATCTATGATGCTGAATACTCCAACAGCAGATTTCTGGTCAGCAGGTCTGTTTTAGCATGTGCTGGAGAAAAGCATGGCTCCTAAGGGGATTTCCTGTGGAAGAGTTCACACATGTTGGTTTCAAATGCTTCAGTAGTGCCAAATGATGATGTCATGTTTCAAATGCTTCGGCAGTGCCAAATGATCATGTCATGTTTAGTTGGGGGGCAATGACTGATAATAATGATGATGTAATAATGATAATAGTGAGAATGATAGTGATAAAATAATGATGATGATGATAACAATGATGATAATTATGATAGAAATAACAATGATAATGATTGTAGTAATGTGTAAATTAAAGGCACAGGCAGGGAAGCAGAATAAAGAAACATGAAAGAGGAGAAAAGGAAGCAGATCAAAAAGGAAAAACAAAACAAAACAAAATTCATCAAGTGTGTGTTGTGTTTTTTAAAAAAAAAGCTTGAATGCCAGGTGTATCCTTACAGCAGTCAAATGGAAAAGGGCATACATCTGGCAGTTTCTTCAGACTTGTTTTTATAATTCATTCTATCCATAGCAGTCTGAATAATAAGCAAAACCTGGTTTTGTTTCTTCACGGATAAAGTTTCCATAATTTTCTGTTGCCCCAGCGCTCTGAACGCAAAACGTAAGCCTGGCATTATTTTTGCCACAGATTCTAGTTCAATCTTCTAAAGGTCTGTTTCCACAGATAAAAGTTTCCACCATTCTGTATGTCCACGACAGTGTGATGGAGAAGCGTATATCTGGCTTTGTTTCCTCAGAAACGCTGTTTCCTTTATTCTGCTTTCTCACCACAGTCTGACAGGGAAACTTTTGCTTGGCTCTGTCTCTTTACAGGTACTGTTTCCATTCTCTGTGTCCAGAGCAGTTTGATAGAGAAACACATAATAACCTGGAAACACACACCTGGTTCTGTTTCCTCATGGATGTTATTTCCGCTGATCACTGTTTCCACATCAGTGTGGTGATGGAAAAAACAAACATTTGGCTCTGTTTTCTCACATACACTATTTCTGTATATTCTACATTACCACAGCAGTGTGATGGAGAAACAAATATTTAGCTCTGTTTCCTCACATACACTATTTCTATATATTCTACATTACCACAGCAGTGTGATGGAAAAACAAACATTTGGCTCTGTTTTCTCACATACACTATTTCTGTATATTCTACATTACCACAGCAGTGTGATGGAGAAACAAATATTTAGCTCTGTTTCCTCACATACATTATTTCCATCATTGTGTATTTCCACAACAGTTTGATTGAGAAACAAACATTTGGCTCTGTTAACTTGCATACGCTGTTTTGATGAATCTATCTTTCTGCAGCAATGTGATTGTGAGGGAGAAACAATTATTTAGCTCCTTTTTCTCACATATGCTATTTCCATCATTCTTTATTTCCACCTCAGTATAATGTGTATATATATATATATATATAGGTAGGTATATGACCAGGAGTTATATGTTAGTGAGTTGCCCTCCCTATTGGAGGATGTCTCCCCCTTGGAGAATATAAGCTTGCTGAAGGCTCATTTTGAGAAGCATTTATTTTATTTCCCCCATTCACCCACTCAAGCACATACTGTTAGTTAGGCAGAATCATCTGCCACTGCAGATATGAATGCGTATCTCCCCCTATTTCTTCAATCTAAGACATAAGAGCAAGCTTTGTTTATAATTCAATATTTCTTGCAGTCATTGCAACACCAAGCTGCTCTGTAAGTTGCTGGAACGGTGCTCGGTACTTATCCTTGGAATTTATTAGTTTGTTATATATATATATATATATATATATATTTGGCTCTGTTTCCTGTCATACACTACTTCCTTCATGCTCTGTTTCCATAGCAGCCTGTTCCCACGACACATAACTGTGTAGCATCACAGTTCTGCACTTGTGGGGGATTCCCTGTGTTTTAACAATTCATTGCTTGAAAGGTGTATATGCTGGTCTACATTTCTGTTGATAGTTTCCTTGTGTGTGCCTCGGTTTGTAGATACTTGGAACTGAAGATGAATGGTCTATCCTCACCTGTGTGTGTCCCTCTTATTCTGCATAGGCCTACTGCTGTGTATTTTCCATATGTTTTGTGGTTTTTATCTGTATACTTTGTGAAGTTTCTTGGAGAAGTATGCTTCGGAGATTTAAATGTTGGTGCGTGCATGTCTCTCTGCTATCAAGTGATGACTACCTGGCTTTGCATACGATGTGGTGTACAAAATAGTGTCTCTTTGTTACATGGACATTGCTAATCAAACCGTGGGCCAGCTTGTGTTGGTCTCTTGTGAGACTTTTGAGATTTGTAGGTTCTGTACAATGTCTGATAACTGGTTTGTACTTACGTGCCCTGGAGAGAAGTTCTTACCTCACAGTATACTTGACCACCCAAATTCCACTTTTTGAGGTAAGATCACTAGGGGATGGCTGAAGCTGCCAGTGTGATTTGTTTGCTGAATATGATGGCACCAATTCCCTATTTGTAACATCGATTATTCCACAGATACACTTACAGTGCCAGTACCTTCACAAACAAGTATCAGGCATGATGATTTTTTTTTTTAAGCGTCATACAGCCTTTTTTTAGGGCACATTCATGCTGACCCCATTTTCAATTTTCTCTGAATACTCATGTGTGGTAAGTCTACATTGAAGTTGGTATTGACAAGTTCATGGGACATGCCATTGGATGACATGGTGCTACTTTCAAAGAGGGGGATGTTCGCTTATGCTGGCTGTGTAATTAAGCATTTACTATTGTCCTGAGCAGGCTTGGAAAGTGGTTTCTTGCATGCTGAATAGAAAGATTCTGTTGAGGACATGATGGCACGCCTAAAAAGGGGTGGGAGGTTCATTCACGCTGCTCTGTGACCAAACAGTTGTTGTTGTCGTCACTGGGGGTATGGTGGGGGTGGAGAGGGTGGAGGAGGGGGAAGGCAGTGTTGAGGGGGCTTAGTTAGTGGTTTTCTGCATACAATCAGTCAGAACAGACTCCATTGAACACCAGCCAAGAAGTCAACAGCTTTGCCATGAGATGCACATGTGACATGGTGGGTTACCTCAGAACTACCTGATACTGACTGCTCCCTGTGGACTGTGAGTCTGGGGTTGCGATGGAAGGAATCTGGTTGTGGCTGTGTGTAGGATGGCTGGAGAGGCATGAGAGTAAAGCCACTAAGGGAGCATGGAAGATAAGACGGCAGCAACCACCACCACCACTACCACCACCTCCACCACCATCACCCAAAAAAAGCAAGCAAAAAAGGAGATAAAAAATGTGTATTGTGCACTTGCTGAAACAATGAGGGCAAACTTGATCAGTGTGTAAGATCTGTGCTTGCATCGGGTCTCCCCATGTTTCTTCCATATATGCCGTTTTCTTCTTTTTTCCTCATGAGGCTTTGCCAATGCGGTGTATTTTTTTTTTTTTTTTTGAATGGTATAGTCAGCAGATAGTGACAACTCCATGGGAGATATGGAGGTGGGTGCAGGAGTAGAGGGGGGGAGATGTATGCGATTCTGAAATATGACTTAATTGCCAGGGCTTTAGATTCTTGAAGTGTCATGTTGTGTTTTGTGGTACTTACATACTCTCATCCATCAAAACCACCTTTTTTTTTTCTTTTTCTTTTTTGTACTCCCAGTTCTTAAAGAACAGGGAGTACTTTAGAATGGGAACGAAGAAATGCTGTCTGTGTGTCTGTCTGTCTGTCTGTCTGTGTGTCTGTGTGTCCGTGGTCAAAATGTGTTCCACTCGCTCCAGACAAAACTACTGGGTCGATCTTTCTGAAAATTTGTAGGTATGTTCATTATGGGTCAAGGATGATGCCCGACGTTTTAGTTTACCGTTACAGCCGTTACTAATGGCTGTAACGGCCTGTAATGCTTTTTCTTCTTTATGGAATATCTCAGAAAGTACTTGGCCGATCTTTCTGAAAATTTGTAGGCATGTTCATTATGGGTCACGAATAATGCCCGATGTTTTAGTTTACTGTTATAACCGTTACTAACAGCTGTAACGGCCTAGAAAGTACTTGGCCGACCTTTATGAAAATTAGCAGGTATGTTCATTACGGGTCACAGATGATGCCTGATGTTTTAGTTTGCCCCGTTATAGCCATTACTAACGGTTGTAACGGCCTGTAATGGTTTTTCTTCTTTATGGAATATCTCAGAAAGTACTTGGCCAATTTATAAGCGGTTTGGATGATCTTGTGACAGATCAGATCCTCTGTCCATATGTAAGTGATGTAATGCTGAAAATGGATTAAACAACCGTTAAAAACCGTTATTCTGCCGTTATTTCTTATATATAGGTGGATTTGAATGAAATTTGGTATATAGAAAGGTTATCACACACAAATGGCACTTCTATATGGTGTTCCAAAATTTGACCGTTTAAAAACCATTATTCTTGACATATTGTCCAATTTGGATGAAATTTGATATGTACACAGGCTTTAGCCCAGTGAGGACTAAAATACCGGTTTCAAAAGTGCATATCGGTTATATAACCGTTTAAACCGTTATTTTGCCGTTATTTTTTATATATTGGTGGGTTTTAATGCAATTTTGTATATAGAAAGGTTATCACATGCAAATGGCACTTCCATGCAGTGTTTCAAAATCTGACCATTAAAAACCGTTATTCTTGACATATTGTCCGATTTGGATGAAATTTGGTATGTACACAGGCTTTAGCCCAGTGAGGACTAAAATACCAGTTTCAA
>CM031610.1:50332777-50337777 GCA_018398815.1 Conus ventricosus | reverse complement strand
GTCTCCTCAAAGAGCAGTGTCAACAGTTGTCTCATGTCCAGTAAAATCTTTGGTTTCAAAGCATTTTACAGGATGAACATATTTGTGTTATGCTCTTTGTGTGCTTGTGTGTGTGTGTGTGTGTGTGTGTGTGTGTGTGTGTGTGTGTGTGTGTGTGTGTGTGATAAAGATATGCCTGAGCATGCATTTGTATGTGTTATTACACATACATGTAAGAACATATATTAGTTCTCGGGGCATATGTGTGTGCATGTGTTATTATGTCATGTATGAACATGCCTCTCTGTGAATGTATTTGCTGTTTGGATATAACTGAATGCATGTATACACAGAGCAATTGTAAGAAAAAAACAATAAGGAAGATGAAGGGATGGGATGGGAGAATAGAGACGTAGACATAGCATCATGGTGTGACGTTGTGAAAGTGTGTTTGTGTGCGTGTGGGTAAGCGCACTTTTTACATGTATGTGTGCGAATGTGTCTATATGTGCTCATAAACACATGATTTTGTGCATTTATTCTTCCTCTAATCGGACGCACCCTCTCTCTCTCTCTTTATTTTATTTTTATTTTTTTAATCAAAGCTTTGAATAGCTCTGCTATCACTTCTTTTGATCTCAAATCAGTCATCTTGACTTCCGCCCGCCTCTTTGCTGTTCCATTAGCCAAATCTTCAGAAGTAGAGTGAAAAGGTAACAGGCATCAATGAAACCATTGAAGAAAGAGAAAGAAGTGGAACAAGATAAGAAACAGGAGAGGAAAAAGGCAATAGAAGTCTTTACTATCAAGCACACGGCGTATGAATAAAGGCTACCTGTTGTAAGAGCTGTGTGCCAGAGATATAGTTGTCACTTTCAACGTGTGCCTGATTTAAAGTTCAGATAGGCTATATGGGAGGGCGGAAAGGAGAAGAAAAAAAATGTTCACAAACAATATATGCTACATAATACCCCCTGCAGAGTAGGATATGATAAATGTCTCGTTCGATTTTATGTTTGTGATGGAGAGTGTTTTGTTACAAAGTGTGCAGTGGTCAAGTTAAGAGAATTTGAAAAGAACATTGTTTATGGTTGTTGAACTTGTGGTGATGATCATTCTCTGTGATCTGAAGATGTCTTGTGTTTTTTTTTCTCTGTGAGATCATCATGTTGTGCCCTGTTTACACAGACCCCATAACATCTCCCTATCCCTCCCACTGCCTCATTACTTCCACCTTATGCACCGTCATCCCCCATCCCCCCCTCCTCTATTGTCAGATTTGCATCTTTCAACACATGCATCTTTCAACACATGCACCCACCTTCTTTTATCCCTTAAAAACCCCCTTTGTGCCCCCATCCTTTCCTCTGCACTTTTGTTCGCTTTCCTCCTTTCTCCCTCCTTTCCTGTCTCGCATGTATCTTCACACACACACACACACACACACACACACACACACACACACACACACACACACACACACACACATACATACACACACACACACACACACACAAACACACACACACACACACACACACACACACACACACACCACATACATGCACACACACACAACTACACACACACACACACACACACACACACACACACACACACACACACACACACACACAGACACATACGTGCACACACACACACACACACACACACACATGCGTGAACAAGCACATGCACACACACAAACGCACACACACACACACACACATACACAAAAACAAAGACACATACACGCACACACACACACACACACACACACACACACACACACAACACACTGAATTGAACTGAACCAAATATATCAAAAGACTGTATGATTAAACGTGTAAGACACAGAAAGATAGACCAGGATGTAAATGATTGTTTCATTGGTGAATATGACTTTACTTGATGTGTGCAGAATAAAAAGCAAAACAAAAACAAATTCCAAAGAAATGCATTTCATGACAAATGTGATCACAGGTCCTATCCAGAATAACTACCAATTCATTTCTGTTTGCATTGACATTCACAAACAACAAATAACTGCTGAAAATCATGCATAGTTTGCTTTTGAATTTGCCTCAGAAGAGAAGCATAGCAGTTTGTTTAAGAAGCAGACTCCATGATTATCATTTGAACTCAATGACAGAGTGAGTGAGGAAATGATGGATGCGATGAAACTACAGCAGATTAACAGTTATGAACAAGCACTCAAACAAGAACAACAAAACATGTATATTACAGGATAAAGATGAGAGAGAAAAAAAAAAAAACCGTGAGAAGAAGGGTGAGGAGAGGTGATGAGATGGCGAGTCCAGATCATCAGATGGGTAGCAAACTCCACAATTATTTCAGTTCATAATTATGGTGTTGGATTGGAGGGGGAAGGGAAAGAGGGCAAGGGGACTGCTATGGTCCATCAGTCCATTTTTTTGCTGTCTGAAAAGGCAATACTTTTTGCAAGAGAGTTTTTTTTTGTCTCTTTTTTTCTACCTCCCATCAAAATCCAAAACAGTTCACTGAAAATGTTTTAATAGATGATTCAGTACACTAGAATATTGTATGTAATAGATGACGGAGGGCACTAGAATTTTTGATAGATGTTTAAGGGCACTAGAATGTTGTAATAGATGTTTCGGGGCTCTAGAATGTTGTATGTAATAGATGATGGAGGGCACTAGAATATTTTGACAGATGTTTAA
Organism: Conus ventricosus; assembly: GCA_018398815.1. Classification (NCBI taxonomy): domain Eukaryota; kingdom Metazoa; phylum Mollusca; class Gastropoda; order Neogastropoda; family Conidae; genus Conus; species Conus ventricosus. The sequence continues at coordinate 50,335,093 of CM031610.1, read as the reverse complement.
GGGCACTAGAATGTTGTAATAGATGTTTCGGGGCTCTAGAATGTTGTATGTAATAGATGACGGAGGGCACTAGAATATTTTGATTGATGTTTAAGGGCACTAGAGTGTTGTAATAGATGTTTCGGGGCTCTAGAATGGTGTATGTAATAGATGACGGAGGGCACTAGAATATTTTGATTGATGTTTAAGGGCACTAGAGTGTTGTGATAGATGTTTCTTGGCTCTAGAATGTTTAAATAGATGACTCAGTGCGCTGCTTCTTGTCACAGTCAGTAACACGGAAGCGTTCAGTAAATCTTTTGTTTGTTTGTGTTCCCTGTTGTTGTTTACACCAAGGACAGTTTTTGCTGCAGTTTTGTAAACTTGTACAGCTTTTCATTTTAGGGCGAACCGTGGCAAGAGATTGTATTTTAAGGTCTCAACATGATGTTCTCATAAATTTTTTCTCGATGTGTATGTTTGTGTGGGCATTACTGAGAATGTGTGTGTGTGTGTGTGTGTGTGTGTGTTTGAACATCTGCATGCATATTTTCATTTTCAGTCAATTCATGTGTGCGTTTGTTTTTGCATGGACAAAATTACCTTCTTTTTTTTTTCCGTTATAGGGTCATCAGAGTGGCAGATGATTGAATCATGAATCAGATTCTTTCTTAACTCTGTGTTCTTCAGATTTTCACTTATATTTGAATAATATGCAACTTAAATGACCGTTTGTGCTCACTCGCTCTCTCTCACTCTCTCTCTCTCTTTCTCTCTCTCTCACTGTCTCTGTGTTTTGTAAGTGCTTGCATGTAAAACTTTTTTTTGTGTGAATCTATTGCGTAATTTAGATGTTTCTTATTGGCATGATTTTATTTAGTCCCTAATTATGTCATTGTGCAATCTTAACTTCTTTTTTTTTTTGATTTTTTTTTTTTTTTGCTTTGCAATTCGCTCTATAACTAACTCGGACAATAAAGAGGACATGATTTTCATGCAACAGACTTTGTGCTTGTATTCATTTTTTGCCTTCCATTGATGCTTGAAAGCTATATACATGCTACTGAAAATAATGTTTAGTGAATGCCAGATGTCATTCAGGACATGAATGGACCATATTATTTTTTGTTATCTTTTCAAAATGTCATGGCTTTTGAAATTGAGAAAAAAGTTGTAGAGTGATGATCCGTTTGTCAAAGCTCTTTGTTATTTTGGTATTAGCTATAGGATGGTGATGGAAACAGAGCAAGATATTTCAATAATGATTTGTCTTATATCAATTCCCGTGGTGCTGTGACATGAGTCTCGGGCCTCTGTTTGGGTTAGAATCCAATCGAGACATTGATTTGTTACATGTGAGGTTTTGTGTTGTTGTTTTTTTGTGTCAGTGGCTGGTTGGAACTCACATTTTATAACAGTACAACATCACTCTGTGTCTTTCAGGCTGTGTTTATTTCGAAGTATATTGACCTTTAGACACGAAGTGTAGGAAACTGTACTGCAAACATAAAAACAAAACAACAACAACAACAAAACCCTTAAAAAATCAGAAAAAAATCTCCTGAGAACCGGCTGCTGATAACAAAAAAGTACATGGTACAAAGAAAGAGACATGCTCTTCAAACCACTTTGTCCACACACACACACACACACACACACACACACACACACACACACACACACACACACACACACACACACACACACACACGTGTGTGTGCAACAACCCCCCTTTCTACCCCTTCCCTTCCACTCACACACATACGGACATAAACGAAAATTCCCATTCTGGTATTAATTATAATGTACATTTTAGTCGGCACTAGAATGGAAATGAAACAAACACAAAAACAACTATCATTGTCGTTTTTTTTTCTCTTGTTTTTAAGTACCTACAAGAATAACACAACAAGCTAGAAAAAAAAACAGGTTCGTGTAATTCACCACACATGAGGAAACACACCCTCCTCTTGAGACTCCGGTCTTTAGACTCCATTCTTCGAAAACGAGTGGCCACTAATGAAACAAGAAAGTGAACGACTGTTAAGACGGGCACTTTAACCACTGTTGGAAAAGTCAGTGCTCCTGGTGAACAATGCCAGCTTTGTACAAACTTGGACAGCTGCCCCTGGCTGACATCAACTGGCGCCTTCTGGACTCTGGGCTGAGGACCCATTCCACAGTCAGAAGTTGGGAGTTCAGATCCCCACGTGGCGGTTAATATAAAACTTAACGTGTTATCGTACTAATGGTGTCGGTTTAGTGATAGACATGCTCCTTACTCTTACTGCCACTGTCGTGGGATGATGATGAGGTGGAGGAAGATAATCATTATTG
>CM031610.1:50310277-50312777 GCA_018398815.1 Conus ventricosus | reverse complement strand
GTGTCACTTGAGATCAAAAGGATACCCGCCAAATGCCCGTTCATCTTTCACAGACAGGAAACAACACCTTCGGGAATCAACCCTTCGGCTTGTGGTGGTGACGAATTCAGCCATGGATTTCCTTTCGTGTTGTTTACCTGCCTCGGTGGGGGGGGGGGGGGGGGGGGGGGGGAGCTTTGGTGTTCCGTGTTCTATTTCCTGCATTGAACTTGGCCTGTCAACAAGAGTGCGCTGTCCTCCGTGAACTCATGTTGATCCCTCATCCTTCTCTTTGCACGGCTCCTTCTCGATCTGACCCTGTAATAGAGGCTATGTAAATGTGTGGGTTCCATACTGGTTTCGGGGATTGGTTTGTTACTTTGTTATTCTATGTCATTTTTCACTTTTTTTTGGTTTTGTTTTGTTTGAACAGCTATATCCGTCCATGGTTTTCAACCATACGGTAAAAAGGAACACTTTTTTAAAATTTTTTTTTAAAGAAATAGTATATCCTCAGCCCTCTGCCCCTTTGCTCTAAGCCGTGCACCTACCCCCCTCCGTTAAGATTATTTCTGTTCGAAAACTATTACAGACTATTTTCTGGCACGTTTTCTATGCATTTTAAAACCATTCTCAATATTAGTTGAGTCATACACACTGCATAGCCCTCGAAGATCGCTGAGGATGCAACACACACACACACACACACACACACACACACACACACACACACACACACACACATACACACACACACACACACACACACACACACACACACACACACACACCTCACACACACACACACACACACACACACACACACACACACACACACACACACACACACACACGCGCGCGGGGGAGGGGGGGGGGCGGTGGAGTAAACTCAGAAACGTTTACGAAGAGGAGCGGTAACGGGCAAGCATTTGTTTCACAGCATGCTTTGCTTTAAAATGGTGACAGAAAATGTGCGCAGTGGCCCTCCTTCCTGTCTTTAATACATTCATATTATCCCAATGTTTTCACACCTCTTTTTACGAAGCTGAAAAAAAATACTCGCGGCAAATTTAGAGGATTATACATTTAATAGAACAAACCTCTCTCATGGGGGAAATGGGACTTACAGAAGTCTTCCACTTTACTTACTTGCGACACGGTTTAACTGTTAAGCTCAGTATGGAGTGAACAAGTGCTACATTACATGAATGTGGAACGAGAGAATGAGTGGGCAAGTGCTACATTACATGAAGGAGGAACGAGAGATTGAGTGGGCAAGTGTTACATTACATGAAGGAGGAACGAGAGATTGAGTGGGCAAGTGCTACATTACATGAAGGAGGAACGAGAGATTGAGTGGGCAAGTGCTACATTACATGAAGGTGGAACGAGAGAATGAGTGCGCAAGTGATACATTACATGAAGGTGGAACGAGAGAATGAGTGGGCAAGTGTTACATTACATGAAGGAGGAACGAGAGATTGAGTGGGCAAGTGTTACATTACATGAAGGTGGAGCGAGAGAATGAGTGATCTGGCCTGCTGACCAAGCCAGGAGTCCTTTCCACATCAAGTGACCCATGAAGCGTAGAGCGTTTTATATCCTATTCATTGACAGCCTTGACAGCCTGTGACATTGTCAGGGTCCCAGTGATGCTCATCCTGCCGCTGTCACTGCTGCTGTTGTGGGCTCACACACTTGTCGCTAGCCTGCCAGCAAAGTTTGTTCTTAGGAACTCTACAGCGGACTGGTATAGACATATGATCACTCTTTTACTTCCAACTATATCCCGAAATGCTGTAGACAAGGATGGGTCTTGTTCTGATCAGACCTGAACTTAGACATCATGAGATGGGAAGACGATACAGAAGCAGCCATTTCTTGATGTCTTGACGAAAAAAGTGACTTGCACGACTGTTTCTGTTTTATCACTGTACGTGGTGCACAGGCCGCTCAGTGAATACACTGGCTACTGCTTCCTCATCTTTGGGGGAACCGGATACATTCGCCAGCACCCCTACCAGCCATGTTGTCAGTTGCTGACATCGTCCTTACACACGACTCCATTCTTCCTGCAGATAAAGATGAGCGATTATGGATAAATGGGGTCAGACTACTTGCCGCCTGTTCCAAACCCACTGGTTTGTGGATGGCATACGGCAAGAGGGTCTCTAAAAAGGGACATTGAACAGCTCTAAAGGAATGCTTTTCTAAGATGACCAAGCAGATTAGAACAATTGGCCTATTATGTACGACATAGGACAATAGATATGCCTAGCACTGTTGACCCGAGACATCTTCCGAAAGGTGCATCATAGAAGCAAAAGAGGCTTCGCAAGCTTCAGTCATGGGACGGAAACAAGAGTATAGAGCCTCCCTGCACGCTGCTGGAGAGAGAAAAAATGTCCTTGGAGTTAAAGGTCAGATGACCCTTACGGAAACTTAAAAAGCTGAAGGCATGAGTTACTGACCACCGTGCAGCTTCTAGCAGACCGTGGCACCAGACGACCCGACCATCACA
>CM031610.1:50302777-50305277 GCA_018398815.1 Conus ventricosus | reverse complement strand
GAGAGAGAGAGAGAGAGAGAGAGAGAGAGAGGATGGATGTTTTATCCATTGATGGGCCATTACCCATCATGAATGGGGTTCATCTAAAGAGTCATTCCCAAATCATATTAACCATTTGACTGATCAAGCTGATGACATTAAGAAACAAACACAGACCGTCGCTTGAACAATACATTATTTGATGGTAGAAGTAAACCAAGTAGAAAAGTACTTGGATATTTATATCACTTTAAATCATATACCTTATCCTTGTATCCGGTAGTACAGCACAGCACAAAACAGGGGTCATCTTGTCTGCTTTCACTTATTTACGCAACGGACGAATAAAATTAACAGGTGCGTGTTGTTTGGATAAGAATTTATGTATAGCAAGTTCCGAAACGCCAAGTTTGAATGTTGTTACAATGAATTTAAGAAGCCTGTCTAGATTCAGTTTCAAATGCATATTATCAGCAGCTCTTGCGCAAAAAAGTCTCGCACAGACCACCCTCCCCTTAATCATATCAAACGACTTCCTCCAGATATTCTGTTTCCATCGGACATTGTGGCCATTAGTGTTAAATCTGAATGAAAACCGACACAAACTGCAGTGCAGTACTGTCTTCAGTTTTCCCCCATCAGGTCCATAATGATGACTATGGTGTGCTTGCACTGGGTCTGAACAACGCTGGGTGTGGCTGCGCAAGGGAAACTGAGATGAGCGGAGTTGGCACAGAAGATGGGGACACCCAATGGGATAGCAGTAACATATTACGTCACCTGCCGCACTGTCCCGACTCTTCATTTTTGTCAGTCGCGTCTCCTCCCACATGTCACTGAGCGCCTCTGGGCACCAACTACCGAATGCAATGAGAGAGTTATTGCTTGGTGGGCTGCCTTGTCGGGTTACCACATATTCCACCAGCTTGTTGTTCAGCGAGGTCGCCCCACTGTCTGAACGTAGCCTTTGTTCGCGCGTGAACCAGCGAGTGTGTGCTTCAAAGGTGACAAGTTGATGCTTTTAATGCGGCGACTGTGAGCCAGCCTGTGAACAGGAGGCAACCGCATTGCAGACGGACCAACAGATCGAGGTGAATGTCTTCAACATGTCCAATAAGACTTAAACAAACGAAAGGCGACGATATTCTGGGCCAGTCCCCCTGTCTTTATCTCTGGGACAACAATCATGACCAAAAAAAAACCCCAACCAACCAACCATAACCTCCACCACCATCCCGAAAAAAACTAAACTGAATAAATAGATTTTAAGAGAGAAGGAAACAAACGAGCTACAGTGAAGGAACTCGTTGCAGCAAGGTACATAACACTTCTGCATTGTCTCTCCACTCTAACAGGATCACCAAAGGTCACATTATGAAGTAGCATAGGTCTGTCCATACAGGGCTGCAACGGAAACTTGCATGCAGTTTCATTTTCAGGAAGGGTGGGTGGAGGGAGGGGGGGGGGGGGGCACAAAAGCACCTTTAAAAGTGTTTTGCATAAAGTACAAGTCTACAAAGAAACGTCACAGTGTTGTTGCACCAAAGATCGCAAATGCCATAAGTGTTTCGTCCCTGTGTCTCCCCCCCCCCCCAACCTCCCCCCCCCCACACACACACACCCGCCCTTCCGAAATAATTTTTTTTTCTTCTAAATTTACTTCTTTTGTTTGGCACTTAGGAACTACTCCATAAGAGAGAGAGAGAGAGAGAGAGAGAGAGAGAGGAGAGAGAGAGAGAGAGAGAGAGAGAGAGAGAGAGAGAGATAGAGAGAGACAGACAGACAGACAGAGACAGAGACAGAGAGAGACAAGAGAGAGAGAGAGAGAGAGAGAGAGAGAGAGAGAGAGAGACAGACAGACAGACAGAGACAGAGACAGAGAGAGACAGAGAGAGAGAGAGAGATGTGCAGCTCTTGGTGCATACTCCACAGTGAAACAATTTTCCCTCTGCTAGAGCAAATAGGCAATACACAACCCAAAAACTATTTACTGAACAAAAGAAACACCCAAAGTGTTTCCCTTCCTCACACACCACAGCGCACCTCTCAAACCTCCTCCTGCACGCATACACACACACAGAATATGATCGGTTCAGACTGAAGCCACCTACACCCTCGCTCCTGAACTTCGCTCGCGGTGGGAAAAAGAACTTTCCTGAAACGAGTTCAACGATTGCTGAATAGGTTTCCGTGTATTCCACTTGTCAGTGTCACTGTGATGGATTTAAAGGGCAGAGCAGCTGGCAGGGGTCTGGCTTTCAGACGCAGAGTGTCTGCAGTTAAAAGAATTCCACGGCTTCGTCTATGAACCAGAAGACGCTACTGTTTTCATTGTATGAAAAAGAAAGGATTTTCTTTTGATATCTAGCCGTTAAAGACAATATTCAGTTTCTTTTTATTGATCATTAAACGAAATGAAACTGAACCAGCATCTGAATTGTTTGAACGTCGTCCGTGTCTTTGATATAACTTGTAATTAAATCACTGATAAACGTGTACAGGCTTACGTAACTCGCCGAAT
>CM031610.1:50292777-50295277 GCA_018398815.1 Conus ventricosus | reverse complement strand
GTTTCCCATCGTCAACACAGTGCAGGCCTCCAAGGTGGTACAGGACTGCTCTAAAGGCGGTGAAGCAGTGCTTCTCTGGGTCCTCCCCAGCACCTTCGGGTGTTTCTTTTTCTCATATTTTATATATATATATATATATATAAATATATATATATATATATATAAATATATTATAACAACAAACTAATAAATTCCAAGGATAAGTTTCCGCACCGTTCCAGCAACTTACAGACAGCTTGGTGTTGCAATGACTGCAAGAAATATTAAATTATAAACAAAGCTTGCTCTTATGTCTTAGATTGAAGAAATAGGGGGAGATACGCTTCATATCTGCAGTGGTAGATGATTCTGCCTAACTAACAGTATGTGCTTGAGTGGGTGAATTGGGGAAAAAAAAAAATAAATGCTTCTCAAAATGAGCCTTCAGCAAGCTTATATTCTCCAAGGGGGAGAATGTTTTCCCCATCTACCACTGCAGATATGAATGCGTATCTCCCCCTATTTCTTCAATCTAAGACATAAGAGCAAGCTTTGTTTATAATTTAATAATTTATAATTTAATATTAATATATTTTTATATATATTATATTATATATATATATATATATATATAAGAGAGAGAGAGAGAGAGAGAGAGAGAGAGAGAGAGAGAGAGAGAGAATGAGAATGAGAATGAATGAATGAATGAATGAATGAATGAATGAATGAATGAATGAATTCTTTAAACAAAGGCCACTCGCCCATTCTGATGAGGCCTCAATCAAAATACAGTTAAACGATAATGGCACCAGGTAAATTCATATCTTTGCAGTACAATGAAAAGTATTAGATTGAATATCTAGTTAATGATGACAGCACGTCTTGCAAACGCTCTATACTGGTACAAATGCAATTTTGCATCGTTACAAAGGGTGAAAGTAAAAAGGGACACCTGAACATCCATGGAATCATGCAATGTTTTCTGGGGGTTAATTATTTTCTTAAATCACTGTAAGCTGGCCACAAACGGACAACATGGATTCATCTTCCTCAGCAGACGAACCCATAGTGACTTAACAACTGTGACTCAGTTGTTTCTTGTATACCTGAAAGAATGCATGAATACGGATGAAACTTCAAATCAAAATTTTACTTAGATTCACTGAAGAGAAGAGAGAGAAGAGAGAGAGAGAGAGAGAGAGAGAGAGAGAGAGAGAGAGAGAGAGAGAGAGAGAGAGAGAGAGAGAGAAAAGAGAGAGAGAGGGAGACGTTTCTTTCCATGGTAAATTTAGCAATACAACGTTGAGTATGAAGATAAGGTAGTTGCACTCCTCATGATCATTATCATAATTTTTTTACCCCTATTAAGACTTTCAACAACAGCAACCAAATCATCAAGCTTTTCAGCTTCAAATTTCCAGCCTGTCCTATAACCAGGCGGAGAATGCGATTTGCATTCCGTCTAGCTCGGCTTTGTCTTCAAGTGATGAGGGAATATTAACTGAATTAAATAAGAGAGGAAGTGTTTGTTTAAACCAGTGATAATGATGACATTTCTTTTCCACTCCCCACATCAACGTCATCCTCTCCAGCTAACATGTTTTTTCTACCTTCCTTCCAAGTCCCATCCCCCACCCACCATCTCTTCTCCCTCTTCCCCATCCCATCCATCTTATCTAGGCGTTTTCACAGCGGGAGAGTTTAATGAAAACGAATCAACAAATGTAACCAAAAAATCGGGTTAAAATGACACACATGTTGTATTACGAAAAAACCACGAGACATTTTATTTGAAAAGGAGTGGAAAGTGGACCGCATATGTCCAAAAATAAAAGGGTGAATTTTAATTCTAAATTCTATTTTTTCATTCAGTAACTTTAAAAAAAATTTTCTCAAGTAAAAAACACTTCTTTCTACTGATGTATGGGTAAACCATTTACTTCCGGAATAGGCCGGAGGACGTCCGGAAAGACCGGAGACACGGAAAGACCAGAACCAAGGCTCTGTAGGGTGGCTCCCCACTTTGCCTTAAACATTTTGGCTACTAAGAATAAAAGGAAAAGATGCTCCCAGGGTTCACCGAAAGGGGGGAAAAAGATGAATCCATCGGGGCTCAACCAATCACGACTGCAAATCCCAAACGGACTATGAACATGGACCAAAAAGGAATATCCAAGTGTCTGTGGAAAGCGTTTCGCTACCACCCGTGGGAATGAAGATCACAGAACAAAGATGGATGTTTGAAGACTCACTGAATGAGCACAGCGCACTGCATCAGCAATAAGACGTCGGAAGACCAAGGCCAGGATTTAAACCACAGTGCCAAGGGCATCCACGCTGTTGGGTTTGGATGAGGAATTTGCACAGGCCCTCGATGCCAGGGGCCCGAAACTCAACCTGCCACGAGCAAACGAAACTGAAGATTGGGAAAACTGGGTGCAAAAAACGTCCAAAGACTCGATGCACTGATAGGGAAAAGCACCCTGGAACACAAACTAGCCACATATGGGGTGCACGTTAG
>CM031610.1:50280288-50282788 GCA_018398815.1 Conus ventricosus | reverse complement strand
GTCACATGAATACTGCCAAAACAGACAGTCAAGGCTGCGCACTGTGGATTGGTCACAGTGCCATCTAGCGATCTTGAAAACATTCTGCCACAGCTGATAGTCTGATAGTGTGATAATCCTGTAAGAGGTTTCCAGATTGACACACCAGAAGTACGGATTTTTTTTTTTCTGTTTCCTACCCGTAAATTGTGTAAAGCCTGGGTGACACCTAATTGTTCCTATGTGACACACAATGAAATACCACAGGTTCGAGCTGGTGCGATGCACGCGCAAGTAGTACACAAAGATAAGTATCGGTGAGATCCCTACACTTATTTTATTTACGCCTATTTATTTCGGTATTCAGCATTGCACACCTAATGTGGCCATGAAATACATGGATCCGAAATGATATTTTTCTGTGTTGAGAGTTTGAAGCGGGTCTATCCAGTTCTCACCTTCTATTTGACTGTCGAGAGCTGCATAGTCAAGTGTGTACCAGAAGCGCTGTTCATTGACTCATAATGTCCAATCCAAGACATATATTTCTTCAAATCAAAGTACGTCATGAAATAAGTTCCGCGCGAACTACTGCGAACCCTATTTCTTAATAAAGTGAGTCAGACGAGAAGCACATAAATCACCAAGCTGCACACTTATATTCATTATGAAACGTTTTGCGATTTCGGTTCGGCACAGGCCTTAGTACTGATTTTCAGCGCCATTGTAGAACACCCATCCTGTGAACATCCTTGTGAACATGGCAAAAATGCCATCTGATTCCCCAGGTATGGTTAGTCAGGGTTACATAGGGTGAACACTCACAGGGTCGACAAGGAGGTGAGCGTGATGAAGCAATGATCTTCAGCGTAGTAGATTCTGTTCCGTGACAGCCTCCTGCAACACATTGAAAACGAACATTTCAATTGTCGTAATGCGTGCAGCCCAGCCGACGAACACGGGCCAAATGAGGGCAGCAAAGAAACTGAATACAGAGCTAGGTGCAGAATAACATACCAAGGCTGAAATGTTAATGCACGTCTTGTCCCCAGTTGACAATACAGAGCTAGGTGCAGAATAACACACCAAGGCTGAAATCTTAATGCACGTCTTGTCACCAGTTGACAACACAGAGCTAGGTGCAGAATAACATGCCAAGGCTGAAATCTAAATGCACGTCTTGTCACCAGTTGACAATAAACAGAGCTAGGTGCAGAATAAAATGCCAAGGCTGAAATCTAAATGCACGTCTTGTCACCAGTTGACAATAAACAGAGCTAGGTGCAGAATAACATGCCAAGGCTGAAATCTAAATGCACGTCTTGTCACCAGTTGACAATACAGAGCTAGGTGCAGAATAACATACCAAGGCTGAAATCTAAATGCACGTCTTGTTACCAGTTGACAATACAGAGCTAGGTGCAGAATAACATACCGAGGCTGAATCTAAATGCACGTCTTGTCACCAGTTGACAATACAGAGCTAGGTGCAAAATAACATACCAAGGCTGAAATCTAAATGCACGTCTTGTTACCAGTTGACAATACAGAGCTAGGTGCAGAATAACATACCGAGGCTGAATCTAAATGCACGTCTTGTCACCAGTTGACAATACAGAGCTAGGTGCAGAATAACATACCAAGGCTGAAATCTAAATGCACGTCTTGTCCCCAGTTGACAATACAGAGCTAGGTGCAGAATAACATACCAAGGCTGAAATCTAAATGCACGTCTTGTCACCAGTTGACAATACAGAGCTAGGTGCAGAATAACATACCAAGGCTGAAATCTAAATGCACGTCTTGTCACCAGTTGGAGCAATGGTGCACAACACAATCTACCACCAGTCACGGTCATTTAGATCGAAGTAATGACTCGCTGGCTTCACAGCTTCAAGCGGTTGTTGCATGGCTGACTAGATGGCAAACTGACAGACAATGTAAGTAGCTAGTTAGCTAGATAAGCAAATGGCCTCCATTTGAAAAGAAATCTTAAATGAGACAGTGAACATTAAACCTAAATAATGGACCAGTAGGGTAACTCTACCATTCCTGGTGAAATAATCACCCGCCCACAACTCCAAATAAATGTTGCGAACTTACGACACCAAATCGGCTTTGCCGAACTGCCAATGCAGAACAAAAGTAACAAAGAAAAAAAAGGAAGAAAAACACTATGTTCCAAGCTTGCCCTTATATCCTGCATGACTAATGTACACAGCAACAGCAACACCAGGAGAAATGAAAAAAACAAAACAAAAACAAATTGATATCATTCAAGACTGAAACAGTCTTTTTTTTTCTTTTATCTTTTGACACTTGTAAACTTACAGATTATGTAAGGATGGAGTCCTGTGAAATAGCTGACGTCAATTTTTTGCAGGTTGTTCCCATCCATGTTCCTGTCAAACAAAGAACACCCCAACGTTGAAATAAGAGCACATTCTTGAGTTTCCACCAAGATTTTTTTTCCGATCAAAATCTCTCTCAGTCTTTGTATTAGTCTCTGTTTCTCTGTCTG
>CM031610.1:50270288-50277788 GCA_018398815.1 Conus ventricosus | reverse complement strand
TATTTATTTATTCACTTATCTATTTATTTATTATATTTACACTTATCTATTTATTTATTCACTTATCTATTTATTTATTTGTTCATTCATTCCTTTATTCACAAAATTCAGATTTGAATTTTTTTTTCGAAATTGTGCAGCACCGTCATCGTCAATGTACACTAAAATAGATGTGTAAAAGCGACAATGCAGATGAGCTGCGTTTTGTTTAATATTGCTGTAATATTAAGAGGAATGTTTCAGTTTCGGTTCGATTTTCACCTGGTATATCAACACGAAAGCATGGTAAAAAATGTATTACTTTCTTTAGGCAAGGTGCTCCATTTTTCGCTCCGCTATGATATCGTTGTAATGAAATCCATCCAATCTTGCTGTTCTTATATACAATGACCTCTTCGTCAGAGGCAACTGCCTTTTGAATGACAAACCATCTCCTCTCTCTCTCTCTCTCTCTCTACTCTCCTCTCTCTCTCTCTCTTCTCTCCTCTCTCTTCTCTCTCTCTCTCGTGGACTTACAATAATTTGAGACTGGTTAACGCCGAAAAAGATGCCGGCATTATGTTCTCAATCATGTTACTGGGCAAGTATCTGCAAAAGAAGAGGATTCTTATAAAGACTATGCTCTCTCTCTCTCTCTCTCTCTCTCTCTCTCTCTCTCTCTCTCTCTCTCTCTCTCTCTCTCTCTCTCTCTCTCATACACACACACACACATGTAAATATGAATAAATAAATATCTATTTACACACACACACACACACACACACACACACACACACACACACATACACACACACACACCACACACACACACACACACACACACACACACACACACACACACACACACACGCACGCACGCACGCACGTATGCACGCACACACATGCACGCGCACACGCACATACACATACACACACACGCGCGCGCGTTGAATTCTTAAACTCACAATTTCTGAAGATGCCCAAGGTGCTTGAAATAGTCAGGTGTTAACACTCGCAGGCGGTTCAGGCGCAAATCTCTGTGTGGAGAGAGAGAGAGAGAGAGAGAGAGAGAGAGAGAGAGAGAGAGAGAGAGGAGAGAGAGAGAGAGAGAGAAGAGAGTGTAAACAGAAAATTATAATGGTAGGTGCTCGGGGTTTTGGTTTAAATACAATGCATAATTTAAACTGAGAATGGCCCAGAGGGAGGGGATTCGGGTGAGGTATGGGAGGTGTGGATGTAGTAGAGTGTGTGTGTGTGTGTGTGTGTGTGTGTGTGTGTGTGTTGTGTGTGTGTGTGTGTGTGTGTGTGTGTGTGCGTGTGTGTGAGTTTGTAATGTTCAGTAATCTATTCACGTGTATGCATATGTGTGCGTGTATGCGTGCGTGTATGTGTGTGTGGCTATATGCGTGCGTACGTGCGCGCGCGCGCGCGCGCGCGCGCGCGCGTGTGTGGTGTGTGTGTGTGTGTGTGTGTGTGTGTGTGTGTGTGTGTGTGTGTGGCGCGCGCGCGCGCGCGAGCGTGTATGCCTGTATATGTAGGAACACTTGCAAGTATTTTTTTTCTCTTTAAATTGAACCACAATAACTCTATTTTGTTTTAAGGAAGCGCATGCACAAGATGAATAATAAGTGATATAAAGCATAAAACAAATAGATACCAAAACGAACGGATACAGAAACTGATAAATCAACAACTAACTAAGACAACAGGTTGAAGGGGAGAAGAGGATAATTGGGGAAGAGGGGGTGTGTCTGGATGAGATTGTTTTTAAGGGGAGTATCAGTGGTAAAAGTATCTTAACAGTTCCATAACCACGGTACCTGTCACACAATATTTCCGCATACGCTTACCAGTCAGTTACAAAAACAAGGTATGTTAACAGCACCCGTATTGAATCTATCTATCTACTGGGTCAACTTTCTGGTTCCGCTGCCATTAAATCCAGGATGTCTTAGTCATGGACGACCGAGGAAATTCAAGACCGTTTCTTACAAAACCAACATTGGACAGATCATGTTCTCATGCTGGTGCAGTATCCGCTCAGTCGTTGACCATGTCTTTAATACCTTGGAGACCCGCAGTTCAGGGAACTATCTCGCCATGCCCCTGGTCAGTCGTTGACCATGTCTTTAATACCTTGGAGACCCGCAGTTCAGGAACTATCTCGCCATGCCCCTGGTCAGTCGTTGACCATGTCTTTAATACCTTGGAGACCCGCAGTTCAGGGAACTATCTCGCCATGCCCCTGGTCAGTCGTTGACCATGTCTTTAATACCTTGGAGACCCGCAGTTCAGGGAACTATCTCGCCATGCCCCTGGTCAGTCGTTGACCATGTCTGTAACGCCTGGGAGACCCGCAGTTCAGGAACTATCTCGCCATGCCCCTGGTCAGTCGTTGACCATGTCTTTAATACCTTGGAGACCCGCAGTTCAGGGAACTATCTCGCCATGCCCCTGGTCAGTCGTTGACCATGTCTTTAATACCTTGGAGACCCGCAGTTCAGGGAACTATCTCGCCATGCCCCTGGTCAGTCGTTGACCATGTCTGTAACGCCTGGGAGACCCGCAGTTCAGGGAACTATCTCGCCATGCCCCTGGTCAGTCGTTGACCATGTCTTTAACGCCTGGGAGACCCGCAGTTCAGGGAACTATCTCGCCATGCCCCTGGCCAGTCGTTGACCATGTCTTTAACGCCTGGGAGACCCGCAGTTCAGGGAACTATCTCGCCATGCCCCTGGTCAGTCGTTGACCATGTCTTTAATACCTTGGAGACCCGCAGTTCAGGAACTATCTCGTCATGCCCCTGGTCAGTCGTTGACCATGTCTTTAATACCTTGGAGACCCGCAGTTCAGGGAACTATCTCGCCATGCCCCTGGTCAGTCGTTGACCATGTCTTTAACGCCTGGGAGACCCGCAGTTCAGGAACTATCTCGCCATGCCCCTGGTCAGTCGTTGACCATGTCTTTAACGCCTTGGAGACCCGCAGTTCAGGGAACTGTCTCGCCATGCCCCTGGTCAGTCGTTGACCATGTCTTTAATACCTTGGAGACCCGCAGTTCAGGGAACTATCTCGCCATGCCCCTGGTCAGTCGTTGACCATGTCTTTAACGCCTGGGAGACCCGCAGTTCAGGGAACTATCTCGCCATGGCCCTGGTCAGTCGTTGACCATGTCTTTAACGCCTAGGAGACCCGCAGTTCAGGGAACTATCTCGCCATGCCCCTGGTCAGTCGTTGACCATGTCTTTAACGCCTAGGAGACCCGCAGTTCAGGGAACTATCTCGCCATGCCCCTGGTCAGTCGTTGACCATGTCTTTAACGCCTGGGAGACCCGCAGTTCAGGGAACTATCTCGCCATGCCCCTGGTCAGTCGTTGACCATGTCTTTAACGCCTGGGAGACCCGCAGTTCAGGGAACTATCTCGCCATGCCCCTGGCGTTCTTGGAGTTTACGGAAACCTTCTTTTTTTTTTAACCATCTCAATGCCAACGTCGAAAGAACACTGCATAAACCCTCGACATTGATAACTGCATTTCCAACAATGTAATTTACTGCTTTTTGTTACCAATGGCGACAAAAAACAACAACAACAAAATAATGCCACTGGCCACAAATGAATCAACAAACAAGAAAAGAAGACGTAGCATACAATAAATTATACTCTGCAAAAAAAAACAACAACAAATTTTGGCATAGCGTCTTTAAGAACCAAAGGCTAAAAAAAAAAAAAAGGGGGGGGGGGGGGAAACAAAGGGAAAAAAACAACCGAAAATGCTTGAGAAAGCCAGTCAAAGAAACTAAAAACAATAACGTATAGGAACAGAGAAAAAAGGGAAAATGCCCCCCCCCCCCCCCCCCCCCCCCATCCAAAAAAAAAAATCAAACAAAGGGTGAATAAAGAAAAGACGAAAGAAAGGTAGGAAACAGAGAAACAAAGTGAATGAAAAAAAAAAAACCCAGTACTTACAAAACCTGCAAAACGTTGTCCTCTGGAAAAACGTCCCCTGTAAAGTCTGCCAGTTCGTTGCCACTGAGGTACCTGCCAGGCACATGAAAGCATAAGTAGGTCAACGGCACTAACATACTATATAGTGCGCACATTCAGAATTGAGTTGCACCAAAAGGTTCAGTTGTGCCAAAAGTATATGATTCGCTCTTTTTTTTCCTTTAACTTTCATTTCTTATAAAGGAAAAAAAAATGACCCAGTGTCAATTGATATGAATACAATTTGTGAGTCTGGTGCACTAGTTGTAGATATTCTTACTTTTTGCTGTTCAACCGTTTATCTGTCGTCCTGTCTGTCTGTCTGTCTGTCTGTCTGTCTGTCTGTCTGTCTGTCTGTCTGTCTGTCTGTCTGTCTGTCTGTCTGTCTGTCCGTCTGTCTCTGTCTCTATCTCTCTGTCTGTCTGTCTGTCTGTCTGTCTCACTCCTCTCTCTTTCTCTCTCTCTCTCTCTCTCTCTTCTCTCTCTCTCTCTCTCTCTCTCTCTCTCTCTCTCTCTCTCTCTCTCTCTCTCTCATAACATTTGGTTAGTAGATTAGAATGTGCCAGGTATATGTAGAAAAAAAAAGTTTAAGAAAGGAAACACTGATGTAGAGGAAAGAAGGGAGAGAGAGAGAGGGGGGGGGAAGACAGACAGACAGACAGTCAGACAAACGGACAGAGAGAGGGAAAGAGAGAGAGAGAGAGACAGAGAGACAGAGAAGACGGGGGTTGTTAGCTTACTCACAGTTCCCTCAAATGTCTACAGTTCCTGAAGGTTCCAGGTAAAATGAGTTTGAGCTCAGAGTGCATTATCATCCTGCACACACAATCACCGCGTTAAACACACACACACACACACACACACACACACACACACACACACACACACACACACACACACACACACACACACAAAACCCAGAGCACTTTGTATATTTAGACAGACAACTGACAAACAGCAGAACAAAGGCATATATGGCAGACAGAGAGAGAGAGAGAGAGAGAGAGAGAGAGAGAGAGAGAGAGAGAGAGAGAGAGAGAGAGAGTGAGTGAGACAGACAGACAGAGACAGAGATAGACAGAGAGAGAGACAGAGAAAGAAGTGGATGAGCGCTGGAGAGAACGAGGGAAAGGCAGAGACAGAGACAGACAGAGGAACACAAGGAAAAGGGAGGCATAAAGAGAGAGAGAGAGAGGGAGAGAGAGAGTGTGTGTGTGTGTAACCGAGGCAGAGAGAGAGACAGAGACAGAGAGTGTGGGGGGGGGAGGGAGGTGGGGGGCTAAGACAGAGAAAAAAATAACGCTATATATATAGAAAAGAAACGACGCTATTCAATTTTCGAACTATTAACCATGGTCACTATTAATTTTTCATGTTTGTTTACTCTTCACCGATGTCGAAGCTATTCAACATGTTTGTTTTTATCGATTGGGTCCAAGCAATTTCCAGCGCAGAAAAATAAACGTTCTGGCAAACATGAGAAGACACAAAAACCACTCTGAAACAGACACTTGAGACGGATGCAGGTGCGCGTTCGGAGAGATGTAGAAACAGAAAACTTTATTGTCTGACGTTTCACACCACCATGTTTGTGAACACACACACACACGCACACACACACACACACACACACACACACACACACACACACACACACACAAGCACTCACGCATGCAAACGCACACACACACACACACACACACACACACCACACACACACACACGCACGCACGCACGCACGCACGCACGCACGCACGCACGCACACACACACACACACACACACACACACACACACACACACACGCGCGCATACACACACATACACACGCACACACATATACACGCGCGCACACAACACACACACACACACACACACACACACACACACACACACACACACACACACACACACACACACACACACATACACACCGCGCGCTCGCGCACATATATATATAGAGAGAGAGAGAGGGGGGAGACAGAGAGAGAGAGAGAGAGAGAGAGAGAGAGAAGAGAGAGAGAGAGAGAGAGAGAGAGAGAGAGAGAGAGAGAGAGAGAGAGGAACAAAGGATGGGCGGCAAATGTTTTCTAACGCATATCATTTTAGGCCCGAGCTGGAGATGGAAAAGAAAAGGCACACACTGCCACCTTCCCATCCCTCCTCTCCCGCCCCTCTCCTGTTCCTCCTTTCCCCCCATCCTGTCCCCTGTGTGTTAGGGAAGAGGAGGAGAAACAAGATCGCCATACAGAATGAAAGGTAAGCCAGCTTTTTTTTTTTTTTTTTTTTTTTAGAGTAACCAGGGATGGGAACATAGAACTAGGTTTTAAGAACAAGCCTTGAACAATACAGACATCAGCACAGTCGATGAATTAAGAAACGAACACACAACTGATTAGTCCACGAACTACCGACAAGTGCTCTCGAGATTTAGATAAACGTTGCTGAACATAGACAAACTCAGAGGAGCGTGCGCGATTTCTCTTTAGAAGTACGTCTTTCCACTATTCATGTTAGCAGGGGAAGTGCGTGCGTGCGTGCGTGCGTGCGTGCGTGCGTGCGTGTGTGTGTGTGTGTGTGTGTGGTGTGTGTGTGTGTGTGTGTGTGTGTTTGCTTTTCCGGGGTGCCAGGGGAGAGAAAATGGAAGAAGCGAGTAGCGCAATATGGACAAGAAATAACGCAGATTGGAAGTGATTCATTAATTTTGATGTATCGAACTTCACGGGTGTCACGTTAGGAACATGTGCCACGCAGCTTCCGTTGATGCCACGCGAAGATGAAATCTCTCACCTGTCTTCCGCAGACCTCGGCTACTAATGGAACTGATAGCAACGTCCTCACCGGAGGAATCGGCTACAGAGGAGAACTGATTAGGCTATCAGCGAGAGAAAGAGGGAGAAGGAGAAGGAATTACAAATAGTGACGCCAGTCCAAATACCGCGGTTTTCTTGTACTCCCAGTTCTTATAGAACAGGGAGTACTTTAGAACGGGAACGAAGAGAAACGCTCTGTGTGTGTGTGTGTAGGAAGGAATTCTGTTTTACGTCTCGTCACACATATAGGTGATTGCAGACGTCTAAATAACATATTGTTTACAATTTTAGACTATTATTATAAAAGAAAAGAGGACGATGTGGTTACATGGAACAAAAATAAAGCATAGATGAATTGTAGGACAGTAACTATGAAAAATTAGATAAAAATAACTAAAATAATCTAACTTACGATTATGATTATAAAATGTTCCTTAATGGACTTCCCAAAAGGTTACTCGTTAATTTAACAAGAGAAACAACTGGCAACGAATCTAAAAAGTCAAACACATTAACATGCCCAGTGTCAGCACTTGGTATAACACCATTCAAAAAGGGTTTCGTTAGTTCACAATCAAAAATCACATGTTGAACTGAAAGATCCCCACGACATACGCACTTAACAGTCTGGCAATACTTGGTTCGTAGGGAATTACATAAAAGTCTAAAAGTCAGGCTAGAAACCGGTCGGCTAATTGACACAAAGTTTGACAGAGTTTGCTGA
>CM031610.1:50260288-50265288 GCA_018398815.1 Conus ventricosus | reverse complement strand
AAACCAAAAATGAGTCAAAAAAAGAAAGAAATCAAGTAAATGATATGACAGATTTCAAAAGGGATGTTTACTGTTATTTCAGTGGGTATTCCTGTTGTTGTTTTTTCCACTCAAGACTCTCTTACGTAAGATTTCCAACATTTTGGTCCGTTCAATGTAGCTCCTTGAACTGTGATGCGTTTGGAGTCAGAGGCAAGAGAGAGAACTAGGATGACAGCTCCCCTGACAACCCCCCAAGACCCATACCCTCCGTTCCATCCCATACCCCTCGCTTCTACCCTACCAACCTCCACCACCCCTTCCCTACACCCAACCCCTAAGAGCTACAAGAAACAAAATATTGAGAGAGAAAAAAATCTCCGAGCGTGAGAATGATTCGAAGGAACAAACATCAACAATACCCACTTGAGCCTGTGAATTATTCATTCAGACCCTGGAAAAAATAGTTTCTTTTTGAGACAATGTTTTTACCACAGCTTTTCCAGAAATGCAGGGTCTCAAAGTCCCGATAAGAGATGGTGTGGACCGGGTTTTCCAGAAAGATCTCGCAACAGAAATATAAAAATATAAAAAAAATGAATTAAAAAAAAATTTTAATGGAAAGGCTAGGTATATCCGAAAAGCACATAGTTTGTGAGGTTCTTTGATTTTGTTTTTTCTTTTCCCCGTTTTTGATTCAGTGGATGTCGAATTGCCCCAGTCCGAAAACGCATCGAAGAGATCGAAAGTTCAACAATCCCCTTTCTCCGAAACTCCCCCTGTGTTTATGTATACATGTATTTTTGTTGTGTTAAACCCCCTGTGTTTATGTATCATGTAGTTTAGTGTGTGTTAAACTCCCCCTGTGTTTATGTATACATGTAATTTAGTGTGTGTTAAACTCCCCCTGTGTTTTTTGTATACATGTAGTTTAGTGTGTGTTAAACTCCCCCTGTGTTATTATACATGTAGTTTAGTGTGTGTTAAACTCCCCCTGTGTTTATGTATACATGTAGTTTAGTGTGTGGTTAAACTCCCCCTGTGTTTTATGTATACATTAGTTTAGTGTGTGTTTTAAACTCCCCCGTGTTTATGTATACATGTAGTTTATGGGGTGTTAAACTCCCCCTGTGTTTTATGTATACATGTAGTTTAGTGGTGTAAACTCCCCCTGTGATTTTTGTATACATGTATTTATGTGTGTTTTAAAATCCCCCTGTGTTTATGTATACATGTAGTTTAGTGTGTGTTAAACTCCCCCTGTGTTTATGTATACATGTAGTTTTATGTGTGTTAAACTCCCCCTGTGTTTATGTTTTACATGTAGTTTAGTGTGTGTTAAACTCCCCCGTGTTTATGTATACATGTAGTTTAGTGTGTGTTAAACTCCCCCTGTGTTTATGTATACATTAGTTTCTGTGTGTTAAACTCCCCCTGTTTTATGTAACATGAGTTTAGTGTGTGTTAAACTCCCCTGTGTTTATGTATACATGTAAATTTAGTGTGTGTTAAAGGCTGGGGCTCCCCCTGTGTTTATGTATACATGTAGTTTAGTGTGTGTTAAACTCCCCTGTGTTTATGTATAAAAATGTAGTTTAGGGGTGTTTAAACCCCCCTGTGTTTATGTATACATGTAGTTTAAATGTGTGTTAAACCCCCCTGTGTTTATGAAAACATGTAGTTTATGGTGTTAAACTCCCCCTGTTTATGTATACATTAGTTTAGTGTGTGTTAAACTCCCCCTGTGTTATGATACCCTGTAGTTTATGTGTGTTAAACTCCCCCTGTGTTTAATGTAAACATGTAGTTTAGTGTTGTTAAACTCCCCTGGTTTTTTGTATACATGTAGTTTAGTGTGTGTTAAACTCCCCCTGTGTTTTATGTAACATGTAGTTTAGTGTTGTTAAACTCCCCCTGTGTTTATGTATACATGTAGTTTAGTGTGTGTTAAACTCCCCTGTGTTTATGTATACATGTAGTTTTTGTGTGTGTTAAACTCCCCCGTGTTTTATGATAACATGTAGTTAGGGGTGTTTAAAAATCCCCCTGTGTTTATGTATACATGTATTTAGTGTGTGTTAAAACTCCCCCTGTGTTTATGTATACATGTAGTTTAGTGTGTGTTAAACTCCCCCTGTTTTATGTATACATGTAGTTTATGTGTGTTAAACTCCCCCCGTGTTTTTTGTATACATGTAGTTTATGTGGTTAAACCCCCGGAATAATTTTTTTAATGTGTTCCCTCATAAATTCTTCCACACCTGGCCCTTCTCCCTCACTAACGATTCCTTTTCCACACCTGGCCCTCTCCCTCACTAACGATTCTTCCACACCTGGCCCTTCTCCCTCACTAACGATTCTTCCACACCTGGCCCTTCTCCCCCACTAACGATTCTTCACACCTGGCCCTTCTCCCTCACTAACGATTCTTCCCCCACCTGGGCCCTTCCCCCTCACTAACGATTCTTCCACACCTGGCCCTTCTCCCTCACTAACGATTCTTCCACACCTGGCCCTTCTCCCTCACTAACGATTCTTTTCCCCACCTGGCCCTTCTCCCCACTAACGATTCTTCCACAACCTGGCCCTTCTCCCTCACTAACGATTCTTCCACACCTGGCCCTTCTCCCTCACTAACGATTCTTCCACACCTGGCCCTTCTCCCTCACTAACGATTACTCCCCCACCTGCCCTTTTCCCCCCACTAACGATTCTTCCACACCTGGGCCCTTCTCCCTCACTAACGTTCTTTCCAAAACCCCCGCCCTTCTCCCTCACAACGATACTTCCCACCTGGCCCTTCTCCCTCACTAACGATCTTCCACACCTGGCCCTTCTCCCTCACTAACGATTCTTCCACACCTGGCCCTTCTCCCTCACTAACGATTCTTCCACACCTGCCCTTCTCCCTCACTAACGATTCTTCCACACCTGGCCCTTTCCCCTCACTAACGATACTTCTCCCCACCTGGGCCCTTCTCCCTCACTAACGATTCTTCCACACTGGCCCTTCTCCCTCACTAACGATTCTTCCCCCACCGGCCCTTCCTCCCTCACTAACGATACTTCCACACCTGGGCCCCTTTTCCCTCACTAACGATTCTTCCACACCTGGCCCTTCTCCCTCACTAACGATCTTCCACACCTGCCCTTCTCCCTCACTAAAGATCTTCCACCCTGGCCTTCTCCCCCACTAACGATTCTTCCACACCTGGCCCTTCTCCCTCACTAACGATCTTCCACACCTGGCCCTTCTCCCTCACTAACGATTCTTCCCACACCTGGCCCTTCCCCTCACTAACGATTCTTCCACACCTGGCCCTTCTCCCCACTAACGATTCTTTCCCCCCCCCTGGCCCTTCTCCCTCACTAACGATTCCCTTTCCCCACCTGGCCCCTCTCCCTCACTAACGATTCTTCCACACCTGGGCCCCTTTTCCCTCACTAAAAGATTTCTTCCACACCCGCCCTTCTCCCTCACTAACGATTCTTCCACACCTGGGCCCCTTCTCCCTCACTAACGATTTCTTCCACACCTGGCCCTTCTCCCTCACTAACGATTCTTCCACAAACCCGGCCCTTTTCCCTCACTAACGATTCTTCCACACCGGCCCTTCTCCCTCACTAACGATTTCCCTTCCACACCTGGCCCTTCCCCCACTAACGATACTTCCACACCTGGCCCTTTTCCCTCACTAACGATTCTTCCACACCTGGCCCTTCTCCCTCACTAAAAGATCACTTCCACACCTGGCCCTTCTTTCCCCCACTAACGATTCTTCCACACCTGGCCCTTCTCCCTCACTAAAAGATTCCCTTTCCCCACCTGGCCCTTCTCCCTCACTAACGATTCCCTTTCCCCACCTGGCCCTTCCCCTCACAACGATTCTTCCACACCTGGCCCTTCTCCCTCATCTACAACATATCTTCCACACCTGGCCCTTCCCCCCCACTAACGATTCTTCCAAAACCTGGCCCTTTCTTCCCCATAAAACGATTCTTTCCCCAAACCTGTTTTCATAACGATTCTACCCGGAAAAACTTACATGGGGGTTCCCCACTTTAACCCCATTCTTCCGGGAAAACCAACAGCCTGGTTGCAGCAATGTGCCGAAAAAAAATACGCTTTGATTAACGTCATCTATTTTATTAACATTTTTTTTCATTGAATCAATTCCAAAACTTTTCCCCCCTGGGGAAAAAACACCCTTTAGGAGTGGCGGGAAAGCAAAAAAACTAAGGCCCTTCCCCCAGGACAAAACAGCCGGGGGTTTCGACCGTAAGTTATACAGGAAAAAAAAATAACCTTTTTTTGTAATTTCTTCTCTCTCTTTTTTCTTCTTCCTTCTCTTTCACTCTTCTTCTCTTCATAGTCTCCCTTTCCCTTTCTCTCGGGGG
Source organism: Conus ventricosus (assembly GCA_018398815.1). NCBI lineage: Eukaryota > Metazoa > Mollusca > Gastropoda > Neogastropoda > Conidae > Conus > Conus ventricosus. The sequence continues at coordinate 50,260,911 of CM031610.1, read as the reverse complement.
GCCCTCCCATTATATATAAAAAAGGGTTTGGAAAGTTTTGGGTTTGCCCGCCGCGCGGGGTGTTTGTTACGATCTCTCCTTTTCAGCCCCCCCAAAATGCTTTTTTTCTCCTTTTTTTCTCTCTCTCCCCCCTCTTTTCCTCCCCTTCTCTCCTTTTCCCTTTCTCTCTCTCCTCTCTCTCTCCCTCTCTTCCTCCCCCTCTCGCCCTCTCTCTCTCTCCCCCCCTCTTTTCTATTATTTTTTTTTTTTTGTTTTGTTTCTGTCCCTCCGCTCTCTTTTTTTATCATCTCTCTCTCTCTCTCCTCTCTCCCCCCCCTCTTCTCTCCGCCCTCTCTCCTCTCTCCCTCCTCTCTTTTCCTCTCTTTCCCCCCTCTCCCTTTTCCCCTCTCTTCTCCCGTCTCCTCTCTCTTTTCTCTTTTCTCTTTTCTCTCTCTCCTCTCTCCCCCTCCCTCTTTCTCCGCCCTCTCTCCCTCTCTCCCTCCCTCTCTTTTCCTCTCTTTCCCCCCTCTCTCCCTCTCTCTCTCTCTCTCTCACTCTGTCTCTCTGTCTCTCTGTCTCTCTCTCTGTCTCTCTCTCTGTCTCTCTGTCTGTCTCTCTCTCTCTCTCTCTCTCTCTCTCTCTCT
>CM031610.1:50242788-50247788 GCA_018398815.1 Conus ventricosus | reverse complement strand
ATGTTATCCTCCTCCTCCTCCCCCCGCGTCATTTCCTCCACGCCAGTCAAGTCTTGCCAACGACTGGTGGTGTCTCATCATGGCCTGTCTGTCGCCAAGACGTTCTGACGTGTTAGTCAGAACTGACAACTTGGCACGGGCAAGAGTAAGGGTGATACCCTGGCCGGTCCTTGAGGGAGACTGATGAGAGGATAGCAACGCTGGCTGCTGTCTGGGTCTAATTTGATATCAAGTACCGACTCGTCTGATTGGCAGCTTTCTTGACGGGCCTGCGTGTCATGTTTGTCGTGGTGGAAGTGGAGAACGCATGGTAAGTGTGCGTGAGTGAAGGAGTGCCTGTGTGCGCATGAATCTGTGTCTCTACGTGTCCCTGTTTCTGTATTTTTGTAGGCTGTTTCTGTCCCTTCTCTGCGTTCATTTCCATGTGTCTATCTTTGTCTGATTCAGTCTGTCTGTCTGTTTCTCTCTCTCTCTCTCTCTCTCTTCTCTCTCTCTCTCTCTCTCTCTCTCTCTCTCTCTCTAACTAGTATTCTGAAAAGAAAGGTAAAAAGCAGCAGACACTGTCATTGCCCCCAAGTAGTATGCTGATCAGCTAGTGAAGCCAAACACTTTTCACAGCGTTGGAAGCCTTGTAGGTTGAGAGACAGGTTTCCCTGCAGCAGTAAACATCGCCACTGTGATGATCTCACATTGGTAGCAGGCGCTCTGGGCTAACATTAAGGGCACTGTTTCAGTCTAATATGCAGATAGATCAGTCGAGACAAAACTCTCTGACAGTCTGTCAAGCTCGTGTGCTGATAGAGTATTTTTAGACAAACAAGTGCTCATATAATTTCACCAGCTTCCAGACAAACAAAGTAAATGCAGCAACTATTGCCATCGTTTCAACTAGTATGTAAATAAGCCTTTAAACCAGCTTCCAGACAAACAGACTAAAAGTTGCAACCATTGCCATTGTGTCAAACTAGGATGTTATTAGGCTAATTACAGTAATTACTACCATCAAATATGATGATGAGGAGGAGGAACAAGAGGAGGATGAAGATAGAGGATAAGACGGAAGAGGAAAAGGATGTGGATGAGGAAGGAAGATAATGATGATGGATGATGATGAACATGATAGATGATGACGTTGCAAATATCCCATGTACATTGTGATTTCAATAAGGAATACATCGTAAAGCTTTTCTTTCGCATCCATTCTTCTTTGACTTGTGCAATTTCTTTTGTCTACAATTTTATTTTTCTCCCCATGTAGTGTTCCAGACTATCTGATAGTGACTGGTCTTCATACTGACAGCAGCTGCATGTCATCAAGCTTCTGATGAGTACGCAAACATGCACACATGTTAGCTATTAAATGAATATATATATATATATATATATATATATATATATATATATATATATATTATATATATATATACAAATAAATCCACAAACCCACAAATAAGTTAATAAATGATTGTGTACGATGCAAAGTATAAGCTGTGGAGTGTGTGGCTTCTCGGCAGATGAAAAAACGTAAGAGGAAACACAATAAGACAACAACAACAAACAACAAACAACAACAACAACAAAAAGAAAGAAAAGAAAAGAGAGAGGGAGAGAGAGAGGGGGGGGGGGGATGGATGGAGGGAGAAGGAAAACAAGAAAGACAGGAAAGACAGAAGAAAGGTGAACAACATGAAAGAAAGACGAAGAGAGGAGAGAGAGAGAGAGAGAGAGAGAGAGAGAGAGAGAGAGAGAGAGAGAGAGAGAGAGAGAGAGAGAGAGAGTGATGGGAGGTTGGTAGGATTACAAAAAGGAGATAAGACAGAAACACACACACACACACACACACACACATACACACACACATACACACACACACATGAAAGAGAGAAAAACGACAGAACAAAGGTTAAATCCTGTAAAAATAAATTCTTGCACCACTTGCCCTGAACGCTGCTCCACATGGTGGCAAATTCACACCAGCACCCACACACACTGACCTCCCCCTCCTTCCCCCCATCCGACCTACCTCCACCACACCACCACCCTCCTCCCCCATGCTAAACGAATTACCCTGGACATTTTATCCTCCTCCTCTCCCCGCGTCATTTCCTCCACGCCAGTCAACGTCTTGCCAACGACTGGTGGTGTCTCATGATGGCCTGTCTGTCGCCAAGACTCGTTCTGACGTGTTAGTCAGAACTGACAACTTGGCACGGGCAAGAGTAAGGGTGATACCCTGGCCGGTCCTTGAGGGAGACTGATGAGAGGATAGCAAGGCCGGTTGTCTGGGTTTAATTTGGTATCAGGTACCGACTCGGCTGACGGCAGCTTTCTTGACGGACCTGCGTGTCGTGCTTGGCGTGGTCAATTCAAGAACGCATTGTAAGCATGCATGAGTGCATGATGCATGTGCATGAATCTGTGTCTCTATGTGACCCTGTTTCTGTATCTTTGTAAGCTGTTTCTGTCCCGTCTCTGTACCTATTTCCATGTGTCTTTGTCCCTTTTTGTTTGTGCGCCTGTCTTTCTGTCTGTCCATCTGTCTCTTTGTTTGCCCCTCTCTCTCTCTCTCTCTCTCTCTCTCTCTCTCTCTCTCTCTCTCTCTCTCTCTTCTCTCCCTCTCTCTCTCTCTCTTTCTCTCTCTCTCTCTCTCCCCTCTCCCTTTCTCTCCCTCAAAGTAGTATGCTAAAAAACATGTTAAAAAGCAGAGTACATTGTCGTTGTCCCCAAAGCAGTATGATGATGAGCTAGTTTAGCCGAACACTGCTCACAGCACTGGAAATCTGAGTGACAGTATTTGTGTAGCCAACACTGCCATTGTGATGAACCAACACGGTAACAGGCTGCCTGGACTACCATTTAAAAATACTGTTTCAGTCTAGTGTGCTGACAGATCAACTGGGACAAGAATTTCTGACAGTCGTTCAAAAGCGTGTGCTGACAGACTATTAAAGATATACAGTACTCATATTATTTTAAACTCGCTTTCAGACAAATTCACTAAATACACCCACCATTGCCATTGTTTCAAACTAGTATATTATTGGGCTAATTACAGTATTCACTCCTGTCAATGTGAATTTTAAGACTGACATGCAGATAGATTGAACAACGCGGTACATTTCCATTTTTTCAAGCCAGTGTGCAGTGTGCAGACAGTCAGACTGGCTAAGGAATGCCTCTGTTGAAAACTGACGTTATGATCGACGGGCTAAACACAGCAAATACTACTATTTGTCTCAGATTTTTTGCTTTTGGATACATCATTTCAAACTACTTTCAGATAGACATGCAAAACTCAGCGAACATTTGCATTATTTCAAAATACTATAGAGACAGGCAAGCCAAAGGCAGCAAACATGTTTATTTGTTCAAACCAACAAAGAGGCAGCAAACGTTTTCATTATTAACAGAAAAAAACCCATGTTGAAAAAACTAGTTACACGCAACAAACATGGCTGGAAAACAGGGTCAATGCACCAACATGTTCGTTGTTCTAAACAATGATAGACAGTCTAAACGCAGCAAACTTTCTCATTATTGAAAAAAACTATCTTGTTAAACAAGTTAAACGCAACAAACACGGGTGAAAAAAAACAGGTTCAATGCAGCCAGCATTCTCATACAACTAATAGACAGGCAAACATTTTCATCATGTCAAACCAGCATGTTAATAGGGCCATTGCGACAATCACTATAAAAAAGGAGTCCAAAATGGCCTGCTGGCAGGAGGACTAACTGCAGGGAACTGCCATTAATCCTGACGTCAGCCAGCATCAGCAGTGTTGTGCCGCCTCAACAGACACTAGGTTTTCAAGGAATCAGACATCCGGGTAAAAAAAACAAAAATCGCATGGCCCTAGGGAGAGTTCCGATGTCTGCCAAGGTCAAACAAATCCTCGATCATCTCTGTGACCTGAATCTGCGCTACAGATGTGCATCAACATTGAATGGGATCATTTTACCACCCAGTTTTGTGGGAATTGTCTGGTCTTTTACGGGCATGATGACAGACAGACAAACAAACGAGCCGACGCGGATGCAAAGATAATTTCCCTGGCACGGTTGCACGAGCAAAATCTTCCATGACGGGTTTGAACTACTGCTGCCGCCACCACTGTTTCTCCTGCACTACATCTTTGTTAGCTGCTTTTCTTCTTTCTTTCGTTCTTTCCTTCTTTCTTTCTTTCGTTCTTCTTCTTGTTCTTGTTCTTGTTTTTGTTCTTGCTTTTGTTTTTCTTCTTCTTCTTCTTCTTCTTCTTCTTCTTCTTCTTCTTCTCCTCCTCCTTCTTCTCCTCCTCCTCCTCATTCCTCATCCCTCATCTTCTTCTTCTACTACTACTATTACTTCTTCTTATTCTTCTTCAACTCATAATGAGTCATTGGAACCATTGTGTCACCGCACTGGAGAACAGTTCACTTAGTTCCTCAATTTCTGTCGGCTGTATGCTAAAGCCTGGGTCTATGCAAAAAGTGTCCCTGTATACACTATACTGTTTTCAGTCCATCGGTTTTTTTTGTTCTGCATTCCCCCGTATCTCTCCTCCAACAGTACCCTGGAGGAAAACGGCAAGGAGGACTTGACAAACCCACAAGACTGACAACATTGGCTGTTATGACTGTCGCTCATACTGGTATTGCTGCTGCTGTTACAGCCATCACCATATGCAGGATTCGATTAACGTCGTTTAAGACACGTTGTTCACAGACAAGGACCACACCATCACCGTTAGTTAGATAAGTGAGTAATTAGGCAGACAGGCAGGTAGGTAGGTAGGTAGGTAGGTAGGAAGGTAGGTAGGTGGCTGGGTGGATAGATAGGTAGGTAGGTAAGTAGGGGGAAGATAGGTAGGTAGGTAGGTAGGTAAGTAGGTTTGTTTCCTATGTTCGTACGTAGGTAGCTAGTTAGTTGGTAAGCTACATTTAGGTTTAACGCCGACACCAGTCTCAGGTGATTCCGCGGAAGGGGAAAATCATTCCAGAAAAGTCTGACAAAGGAAGCG
>CM031610.1:50230288-50235288 GCA_018398815.1 Conus ventricosus | reverse complement strand
TGTACCGATATTTTTTTAATCTGTTTATTGAACACTAAAAGTACCAACAACAACAACAAAAGATTTCTTAAGAATTTGATACTGCGTGTGGCAAGTTTCTGATGATCGTTTGGAAGTTTCATGATGATTATTATCACCAGTGGTCATTTCAATCATTTGTTGCTCTTGTTAATCACTAACCTAGTTGGGCCCCACGAACCACTTCTGGCAACCGTCAAACGACAGAAGATGGCATGGTTTGGCCACGTCATTCGTCACAACACCCTCTCCAAAACCATCCTTCAAGGTACCGTTGAAGGAGGGCGCAGACGAGGACGGCAGAGAAAGAGCTGGTCCAACAACATAAAGGACTGGACCAAAATGACCATGCCAGATCTCCTCACGACAGCCACCAACAGAAGAGCCTGGAGAGAAACGGCGGCTGCCTCATCACGTCTCCCCAACGACCCAGCGGTCAGGGAATGACTGACTGACTGACTGTTAATCACAAAGAACATCAGGATTTTTAAAAAAGTACCATAATATAACCACTTCTCCAGCAGTTGTTTTCAGATAAAATCGACAGATGAAATTAGCACGAGATGCGTCTCTCTTTCCGACTAAACTGAAAGCAAGTGTTTCATATGTATGATACACTATTGTTAGTACTTTGAGTAGCATCTAAAACACTCCCGATGTGCTTCCACAGTGGCTGCTTTGGAAGACACGAGAAGAAGACAATGTCCAGTTGGGAAAAAAGGTAGATCCGGAGACATGACAATTGTCACAGAAGACATAGACAGTCCAGTTGGGAAAAAGGTTGATCTGGAACAGACAATTGTCACAGAGGACATCAAATCGATCCAACACTAGACAGACTTTCAAATGCTGTATAATCTGAGTGAATGAAAGTAATGCACGGGATCGAAACATCTGATGGCTAAACTGCAGTGTGTGTTCTTGTAAAAAAAAAATGTGTTACACAGACACGCAAATGTTTTAAATCTAAAACTGCACACCTCAACAGAAGGTATCTTTCATCAAATCAAGATTAAACAAAAAGCTTTTCGAAAATGATAAAAGAAATTTAAAAAACACATAAAAAAAAATCCGTATTCACTGACATCACATATGTTAATTTGGGAATGTGTGTGCGTTGTGTGAGCGTGCGTGCTACGTGTGTGCGGCGAGCGTGCGTGCTGCGTGCGTAGGCGTGCGTGCGCGGTGCGTGCGTGCGTGCGTGCGTGTGTTGTGTGTGTGTGTGTGTGAGTGTGGTGTTGTGTGCGTGCGTGCGCGTGCGTGCGTGCGTGCGTGTGTGTGTTGATCGCGTGCCGAGCACGCACAACGAGCGTGCGCAGCAGCGAGAACATGTATATTTGTGGTGCATGAGTGGAAAAATGTTATGTGCCATATGTTGTGTGTGGGGGGGGGTGGGGGGGGGGGGGGGGGGGGGGGGGGGGGGGGGGGGGGGGGGCGGGGGGGGGGGGGAGGGGGGGGGGGGGGGGGGGGGTGGGGGGGGGGGGGGGGGGGGGGGGGGGGGGGGGGGGGGGGGGGGGGGGGGGGGGGGGGGGTGGGGGGGGGGGGGTGGGGGGGGGGGGTTTGGTCCGGGGGGTGGGGGGGGGAGGGGGGGGGGGGTCCAGGGGGGGGGTGGGGGGGGGGGGGGTTCGGGGGGGGATAGGAGAAAGGAAAGGGTGGGTGGGTAAGGGACATAACCCTTTGCTTGAATCATCATTCTGTGTCATTCAATATTGCATTCTGTTGTGTTTTTAATTAATATGTTTAGAACACTGTTCACCACGTCTTCATCACACATAATGAAAAACAAGAACAAACCAACAAAATGATTGTTAACTAGTTCCATTTTCAAAATGCATACTTTGGAATATTGTCCCTTCGGGATTTTTTACAATCGAGTCGTCCCCATTCAAATCGTAATTGGTCCATTTCCACAGTTGCAATTTCAAATTGAACCGATGATGCCAAAAATTCTCATTTACTCCGGTGCAAAAAATGTCTCAATTAACCCGGGGGCGATTTCCGCTCACCCCTGATTTGTCTTTGCATATTGACAGTCCCACATGCGCGCATGCGAACCTAAAACACTGGTGTAAATCAGAGAGATCATGTTACGCGCGCGTGTGGGTGTGTGTGTGTGCGTGCGTGCGGTGCGTGCGTGCAGTGTGTGTGTGTGTGTGTGTGTGTGTTGAGTGTGTTGGTGTGTGTGTGTGGTGGTGGTGTGTGTGGTTGCGTGCGCGTGTGTGGTCGGGGTGTGAGTATTATGTGTGTGTGTGGTGTGTGTGTGTGTGTGGTGTGAGTGTGTGTGTGTGTGTTGTGGTGTGGTTGTGTGTGGTGTGTGTGTGGTGTGCGTGTGGTGTGGTGTGTGTGGTGTGTGTGTGGGTGTGTGGTGCTGTGTTGTGTGTGTGTGCTCGTGTGTGCGTGGTGCGTGTGTGTGTTGTGAGTGTGTGTGAGTGTGTGTGTGTTTGTGTGTAATGAGGGGCTGGGTATTTGAGTGGTCGACAAACTTGTAGAAGGAAAGAAGAAAGCAAAAGCAGAACATAAATATATCATAAAGTAACAAATATACTTAAAAGGACATTAAGAAGTAATTCAAACCATAAAACACAAACGAAATGAGAAGGAATTAGAAAAGAGGAAGTTAGGCGGGAGAGGGGTGGGGGGCATGAAATGGGCGGTGAGTGGGTAGGAGGACGGTGGCTGAGTTGCGACCTAAAGACGCCCACCACACGGTAATACTCTTCCAACGTATCCACTTTTCTTGTTGTTTTTCTTTGCTTGTTTGTATTATTACTCCCCCTTCATGCCCTAGGCGCATTGTTTTCTTCAATCACAGAGTTTTGGGGGGGGGGGTGGGGGGGGGGATCGAATGAACCAGAATGAACAACTGCCATTACCCCATCCCTGTTAAAAGGACAGCCATCCTGATGTATAAAGAAAGCAGCTTGTTGCAGCTGTTCTTTTGTAAATGGTTTCTTTTTTTTTACTTTCATTTTAACTCGTTTTTGTTTTGTTTTTTTTTAAAGGACAGTTTGACGTGCTTTGAAATCTGACGGTTGCGTTTTCTTAGGGCGTGTGCACGTTTCCTATTGAGAACATGAGGGAGAGGGGGGTTGTAGGGGGTACGAGGTAAGGAAAGGAGTGGAAGATGGGGTTTCATAATTTGCCTTGTCTTCCTTGCAAGAAGCCTCCATGCTCAAAGCAAGGGGGCGTGCTTGTTCTTATACAGAATTCAACATCGTCGACACTATGCTTCTTATATATTGTTTTTATTTGTGCGTTCCGTAGGATGACTACATGTTTTATTTGCAGTATTTTTTTCATTCGATTACGTAATGTACTTGGTTTGTTGTTTTTTTTCGAACATAGACATAATACTTCGTTTTCATTTCCTTTTTTTATACAAACGTGAGCATCCTGCTTTTGTTTGCATAGGTTCGTTACAGGACATGTAGCGTTTTAGACAGCATTAAGGTTTTTCTCTATAGGTTTTGGTGGGGGGGGGGGGGGGGGGGGGGGTTGTTTTGATTACAAAATGATATCTACATAATAAAAAATCTAATTTCTGAAGAACAAACACACCTGCTTAGAATTTAAGTGTTCTTTAAAAGATCAGCTATTTACCTTTTGTACTAATTTCTGGACAATTAATGTCATGACATTAACTTGTATTATAAATGGAAGCGACTTTTTGGCTTCATTTTCTTTTCAAATGGCTCTTGCTAAAAGAAACGCACTAAATGCTTTGATTGTAGATCTCCACCCCCACCCCCCAGGCCCACCCCTTACGAATTCCAAGGACAGAAGGATTCAGGGAATAAGATTATCTTTACCCAAAAGGACAACCAGATTAGTTTGTTTGATTTTCACTTCATGTGAGACAGAACATCAGCTTTCCTTGAAGATGGACATTTCTTAAGTACATCGACAGGTTTTATTCTAGCTTATTTCTTTTTTTAAATGATAGATCCCAGAGCAACAAAAGAAATCCAGACGCAAGTCCGTCAACTTTATTCTTTCATTAAAGATCAGGCAACCTATGGTATATCATTTCTGTAATCCAATAGGGGAAAAAAAAAAACACGAAAAACCCAAAAAAAAATGTGAAAGAAATCTGTTGTCATTTGTTTTGCCTTAACCAGAACCCCTCCCTTTTTGTTGGGGGCGACGAAGCTAATAGAGAAGGCATCGAGGCACTGAAACAAAAGATAAAAGGGATACTGCAGAGAAGGCATGCAACTGAAACCACAGAAATAAATTAGCAGAGAGTAAAAGGTACTTTGCGTTTCCGTTTCACTCCCTTTAAGGGGAGCGAAGTAATTTGCGTTTTTCCCTTTCACTCCGTTTAAGGGGAGCTATATCTCTGCCTTCAACTAATGTATTAAAAGGCACTTGCATGGTTGGTTACAATCTTATTCAAACAGCCCGATGATTCAAAGATAACTCGTAACAATTCATTCAAAGGAGCCACACGTTTTGAGCTGGACTTTGTTTCAGAAACCAGTTCTTGCTTTGGTGTTGACTGTTCTCTATGGCAGCGGCACGTTTGGATTCAAAGATGCTTTACACAGAACGTCGACGTCTTTTAATGTTGCCATATTTTCATTCTTAGTTCATGCATTGATTTTTAAACGTACTTTCAACGACAGCCATATGCCATCTTGAATGTTTTACCTTCAATGTTAGACATAGCATACACAGATTTCACTCATTTGTTTTCCAAGAGCAGCTGTGAGACATATGTTTTGATTTTCACGATTTATGGTACAAGATTTTTTATCTTTTTTTTCTTTTTTCTTTTTTTTTTCCTATTCAAGATAATCGAAAGCAGCACAACCCCACGCGCGTATTGCGTGGTTGGGTCGCTGTTGTGTCCAATGTCATCTGTTGAGCAGCAAGCCTTGCGCGGAGTTAAAGCCTCTTCTTGTCGTAAATCAGCATTAACTCGATCATTCTCGTCTTTCAAACGGCGTGATATATCTCTCTCTCTCTCTCTCTCTCTCTCT
>CM031610.1:50210288-50217788 GCA_018398815.1 Conus ventricosus | reverse complement strand
GAGTTGAAGAACTTCAAACTTCTGTAATCAGCAGGAAGATCCAATGACAAAAATAAATGGGGGGAAATAAACAAAGTAGAGGAAAAGAGAAGAGAGAAAATGAAAACAAGGCGTAAATCACAGGGAAAAAAAAAATAAAAGCAACCAAATAAGACAAAAAACAAACCAACCAACAAAAGACGACAAAGAAAGGCTATTGAACAATGAAAGAGACGGGGACAGAAAGAAGGGAGGTGGGAAAGTGGTGGAATTTTTTTTTAATGAATAAAGAAGGGTGGAGAAAAAGGAATAACACAAAGTTGCTGAAGACTATGTGTGTGTGTTTTCAAATAACGAAAAGGACGAAAACAAAAAAGAAGACAAGAAAAGTCAAAAATGGAAAAGATGAAGAGAGACAGACAGACAGACAGACATGAACAGAGACAGAGACAGACAGACAAGCAGAAAAAGACAGACAGACAGAGACAGAGACTGATAGACAGAGACAGAGAGACAGACAAAGATCGAGAGAAAGAAAGAGAGACAGGAAGGGAGTTAGCGAAAGGGTAATGCGGGGACGGACGATGCCATGGCGGGAGAGGGGAGTGGGGTGGGGCTGGGGGGGTTCGTAGACACATAAACCTAAAAAGAATAACAAACAAAGAAGAAGAGACAAACAACAGACGGACGGACTGGCGGACACACAGTGATACCAAAGCAAAGAAGAAGCGAGGGTACGTGCCAAAAGTACCCACCGATTAACGCAATCAGAGGGGTCAAGTAGAGGTACGTATTCGTCGGCAGTATTCCCATCACTTCGCAGCTGGTCTTCTGTCGTCATGCAGGGACACCAGACGATCCTTCAGTGCCTCTGGGATCTTTAGGCTCCGCCACAACCTTGAGGATCTTTATAGGGCTCAGTTCACATCTCTCTCTCTCTCTCTCTCTCTCTCTCTCTCTCTCTCTCTCTCTCTCTCTCTCTCTCGTTGTCTTCTTTCTTTTGGGTGTGTGTCCTGGCCACTTCTGCGTTCGGTCTGTGCGTCTCTGAAACATACCAACAAACCATAGGTCAATGGATAAGAAGCATGTGCCCGCGCGCGCGCGCCCGCGTGTGAGTGTGTGTGTGTGTGTGTGTGTGTGTGTGTGTGTGTGTGTGAACGTACCTCTCTCTCTCCTCTCCCCCTCCCTCCTCTCTCTCTCTCTCTCTCTCTCTCTCTCTCTCTCTCTCTCTCTCTCTCTCTCTCTCTCTCTCTTTTGTAAAAAGTCGCTTTAACACAGCATGTATTTTAGCACAAACACATGCAAGAGACCAAAACAAATCAAACAAACAGAAAGAAAAATGAAAAACCTTTCGTGACAAAATGAGCTTCACCTCCATAAACCGGCAAAAAGAGGTAACTTGTAGAAATACAGTTACGTATCTGTTTATATTTCTACATATCTGTCTATATCCTGATATTCCCGTCCACCTTCACTTCGGTAGGATGGGTTATAAGCATCGCGAATCATGGAGAGAGAGAGAGAGAGAGAGAGAGAGAGAGAGAGAGAGAGAGAGAGGGAGAGGGGAGAGAGAGAGAGAGAGAGAGAGAGAGAGAGAGAGAGCGTTTGGCCCATCACAACACAGCAAGCGATGTCTCTATATTCACACCATAGGTACAGGCATTGAAAGCTCTTCCGAGGCTCTGACCAGACACTGCTGATGCCAACTTAAAAAACGAATACCTGTTCCCCTCTTCCGTTCTCAAGTGTGCTGTCTGCCGTCGTAAATCTTTCAGTGGCTGTTCGGAACGCGAGGATGGAGAGAGAGAGAGAGAGGAGGGGGGGGGGGGGGGGGAGAGAGAGAGAGAGAGAGAGAGAGAGAGAGAGAGAGAGAGAGAGAGAGAGAGAGAGAGAGAATGGAAATGGTTTATTCAGTTCAGGCCACGGCCCCTCCGGACAAAAAATAAGGTAACGATACATCAACACGTATAATGACGAATTCCAGCATTTTTTGACTGTAGAGTACAACAAACACACGATTCAATATTAACTTTCACATACTTTCACTGCAGGCCTATGCCTTTTGAATGCGTTATATAGATACATGCATACAATCTTCAGAATGTTTTGTAACTATTTGCCATCAGTATGGCCACATTAATTAAATAGACATAGTTTTGCACAAAAGTTGAGAGAGAGAGAGAGAGAGAGAGAGAGAGAGAGAGAGAGAGAGAGAGAGAGAGAGAGAGAGAGAGAGAGAACAAAATGAAAAATAATTCAAAACAAAAACTGAACCAACCAAAAACAAAAGAAAAAGAAAGACGGAAGGAAAGAAAGAAAAACTGGGATCGAAACCGCGATGTAGGGGTCCTGGCTGGGGATGGTGGGTCATTCAGAGGGTATGGGATGGTGGGTCATTCAGAGAGTATTAAACAGACATCCTTACCGTCCATTCATCAATCCGTAGGGCGCCTAATTGTACACAACAGCTTCATATGTAAACGACAACATCGCGATGGCAAATATTATCATCATCACCATTTGCATCACCATCTTTATCATTACGATCCTAACTTTTCCAGTGGAAATCAGTAATATGTTGACTAAACTAATTTTTTTTTTAAAGGAAAAAAGGTAACTTTTAACCATTTCGTTTTCCTGAGAAAATCAGTAATATGTTGACTAAACTATCTTTAAGAAAAAAAAAAGTAAAAAGCTAACTTTTGACCATTTCTGTGTACCATACTACGAAAGTCGGCGAGACGGTAGCGACGAGGGTGGCAGTCTAAAGCGATCAAAGATAATTGCTCCTGATAGATGAAGACAGCAAAGAATTCGAGCTATGAGATAAGGATGGAAAACCACGCGTTAGAAAAGAGAAAAAAAGAAGAAGAAGAAGAAAAAAGGCGGAAGGAAAGAAAGAAAGAAAAGGAACTAGAAAACAAATCAAAAGTTGCTTTGCCTTTCCATCTATGTGTCGTCGTCGTCGTTGTTGTTGTTGTTGCAGGTGATGGTGATGGTATCTTTTCTTCTTATCTTTTAGTTATGTTTTTATTTACTTCTTTTTCTTCTTCTTCTTCTTCTTTTTTTTTTAAACGCTTTCTTGGCGTGGCTTTAGCAGGGTATAATAGAACGCCAACGTTTCTGAAAAGTTGTAACGAGTCTCTTGTTCTGGGAAGATTCAGCTTCTGAATTTAGGCTTGCAATATTGTCTTCAATTTTCCGGAAATGTGGTTTTGCTTATTTTTTTTATTTTCTTAATGCTAATATTTACAGTCTAGTTGTATTCTTTCACCTGCGTGAAGATCTATATATATATGTGTGTGTGTGTGTGTGTGTGTGTGTGTGTGTGTGTGTGTGTGTGTGTGTGTGTGTCTCTCTCTCTCTCTATCTCTCTCTCCATATATATATATATATATATTATATATATATATATAAAACTCCTATAAGTTATAGTCTCAAAGGAGGAGACATTCTCCAATAGGGAGGAAACCCACTAGCATATAACTCCTGGTCAGATACCGATATTTCGAAGCCTGGTTGTTTCTATAAGTTTCCCTCCCTATTGGAGGATGTCTCTCTCCCCTTGGAGAATATAAGCTTGCTGAAGGCTCATTTTGAGAAGCATTTATTTTATTTTTCCCCATCCACCCACTCAAGCACATACTGTTAGTTAGGCAGAATCATCTGCCACTGCAGGTATGAATGCGTATCTTCCCCCTATTTCTTCAATCTAAGACATAAGAGCAAGCTTTGTTTATAATTCAATATTTCTTGCAGTCATTGCAACACCAAGCTGCTCTGTAAGTTGCTGGAACGGTGCTCGGTACTTATCCTTGGAATTTATTAGTTTGTTGTATTTTAGTCCCTTGCGGATTCATTCCAAGAACTGGCCCTCAGCACTTGTGTCTTAGAGGATATCTTTTTATATTTTCTACTTTTCGCAAGAAAATGTAGCTTGTTTGCTCTTTCATGATTTTCTTTTGCTTCTTAGATTGCACCTTTGGTTGGTTTTTTGAAAACTCAACAAACATACTACAGTATTGCACACCAGCCTTTTCTGGGATTGCATTCTTCTTAAAACTGAAAAGGCAGAGGAGTCAAATTACCACTTTCCGCGGTCACTGAGGAGAAACCACCAAGTTTCGAAATATCGGTATATGACCAGGAGTTATATGTTAGTGAGTTTCCCTCCCTATTGGAGGATGTCTCTCTCCCCTTGGAGAATATAAGCTTGCTGAAGGCTCATTTTGAGAAGCATTTATTTTATTTTTCCCCATCCACCCACTCAAGCACATACTGTTAGTTAGGCAGAATCATCTGCCACTGCAGGTATGAATGCGTATCTTCCCCCTATTTCTTCAATCTAAGACATAAGAGCAAGCTTTGTTTATAATTCAATATTTCTTGCAGTCATTGCAACACCAAGCTGCTCTGTAAGTTGCTGGAACGGTGCTCGGTACTTATCCTTGGAATTTATTAGTTTGTTATATATATATATATATATATATATATATATATATATACAATATTATAATATATTATAATTCAATATTTCTTGCAGTCATTGCAACACCAAGCTGCTCTGTAAGTTGCTGGAATGGTGCTTGGTACTTATCCTTGGAATTTATTAGTTCATTGTAATTTAGTCCCTTGCGGATTCATTCCAAGAACTGGCCCTCAGCACTTGTGTCTTAAGAGGTTATCTTTTTTTTATATTTTCTACTTTTCACAAGAAAATGTAGCTTGTTTTGCTCTTTCATGATTTTCTTTGCTTCTTAGGTGGCACCTTTGGTTGGCTTTTTGAAAAGTCAACAAACATACTACGGTATTGCACACCAGCCTTTTCTAGGATAGCATTCTTCTTAAAACCGAAAAGGCAGAGGAGTCAAATTACCACTTTCCGCGGTCACTGAGGAGAAACAACCAGGCTTCGAAATATCGGTATCTGACCAGGAGTTATATGCTAGTGGGTTTCCTCCCTATTGGAGAATGTCTCCTCCTTTGAGACTATAAGCTTGCTGAAGGCTCATTTTGAGAAGCATTTATTTTATTTTTTTCCCATTCACCCACTTAAGCACATGCTGTTAGTTAGGCAGAATTATCTACCACTGCAGATATGAATGCTTATCTCCCCCTATTTCTTCAATCTAAGACATAAGAGCAAGCTTTGTTTATAATTCTATATATATATATATATATATATATATGTGTGTGTGTGTGTGTGTGTGATCAATATATGTATGTATATGCTTCCCTTTTTATTTTGCTATTCTTCTCCTTCCTCAACGTCCCTCCTATTCTTTTATTTTTCCACCTTTTTCCTTTTTTTTTCTCGTTGTGCTCACCCTCCTCCTCCTTCTTCTTGTCTATCGGCTGTTCCCACTTTCCGTGCATTGAACATAATTCGTAAATCCGATTTTAATTATTCCGGGTCTTTCGATGTCAAGTCATTGTCATATTACAACATTCAACGTGGTAAAATGGAAAAGAAGTACACTGTGCTTGGCTATCCTTTCATGTAAATGTTCCGTGAGACAAACTAATGATAGCGACGTTCCAATATATAAACTTTTGAAGGCCCTTCAACCCACCAATTTTGTTATCTTCTGCACAATATTAAGGCGTTCTGATTTCCTTAGTGGTCAAGACAAAAAAAAAAGACAAAAAAGAAATAATCCGACTTTTACCATCTATGCAGTCCTTGGTTGATTACTAAATTTATTTCTTTCCTTCTTTCTTTCCTTCTTTCTTTCTTTCTTTCCTGCTTTCCTTCTTTCTTTTGTCTTTCTTTTCCTCCATTCTTTCTTTCTTTTATCCATCCCTCTATCTTTCTTTCTTCGATTTTCGAGAAGCGCATCGCTGAAATGGCACAGCAAATGATTCATTCAACGGTTACGTACAGCATGTGATTAATTCAACTGTTACATAGAGCATGTGATTAATTCAACTGTTACATACAGCATGTGATTAATTCAACTGTTACATACAGCATGTGATTAATTCAACTGTTACGTACAGCATGTGATTAATTAAACCGTTACACATTAGCCAGGCTACCAATCAACCAGTCAAAGCAATCAAGGAATCGATTTTTTTGTTCATCCCGCTTCACAGTATCTTCTAAGTCATAGACTTTACGTTACGTGGTATTGTTTTGGCGAGTTGTATTGTTATTTGATTCACTGTAGTTAATGCATTGCATTCAGTGTATTGCCGTCTCTTGTATTTTATTGAATTGAGTTCTGCCGTCAGTCATTCTCTCGTATTAAATTGCATTGTATTGTATAATTAAACTGCATTGCTCTGCACCGCATTGTGCAGGCACATGCCACTACATGCTTTTTTTCCCCAATCAACACGTGCTATCGGAGAGTTGTGGCGCTTTGAAGATTGTCACGTCTGAATTACGTTAATGAAGCTCGACATGTTTTGAATGAAACTGAGACCGTAGTGAATTCTGGGAGGCAATTTCCCGTTCGGGTACATCACGCAGCTCCTTGATAGACACACAACAACTGCATCTACGTTTTGGTTTGGTTTGGTTTGGTTAGAGTGTTTCAGTTGTTGTTGTTTGTTTGTTTGTTTGTTTGTTTTGTCTCATTTTCAGTGCAATTGTCACAGCACAACTCCTTCCCTTTTCCCCGGCGCTCATTCCGACTCCCGTTCAGTCATACCCTGCACTTGTCCCGTTCAGTCACACCCTGCACTTGTCCCGTCTCAGTCATACCCTGCACTTGTCCCGTTCAGTCATACCCTGCACTTGTCCCGTTCAGTCATACCCTGCACTTGTCCCGTTCAGTCATACCCTGCACTTGTCCCGTCTCAGTCATACCCTGCACTTGTCCCGTTCAGTCATACCCTGCACTTGTCCCGTTCAGTCATACCCTGCACTTGTCCCGTTCAGTCATACCCTGCACTTGTCCCGTCTCAGTCATACCCTGCACTTGTCCCGTTCAGTCATACCCTGCACTTGTCCCGTTCAGTCATACCCTGCACTTGTCCCGTCTCAGTCCCGGCACCAGCAATTCACTGGATGAGTCAGTGTCAAAACGTCATGAGCCAACCCACCAGAGGAGACACTGCGCTGTTGCCGAGTGACTTTGGCGGTGTTGAGTGGTGCCTGTCCAGAACCAACATTATGTAGAACACCACCTACTAAACCCCTTTCTGACTGCAATAATTGTTTGGTGGCGGAACCAGCCTGAGAGAGCGTCCCTCTTCGGATCGCACCGCCCAGTCCATCCACCGAGACTCTTTACAAACTCTCCGATGCCAGCTGTCTCCCAAACCAGCTCAGCAAGGGCATTATCTTGGAGAGGAAATCGAAACCGAGGTCAGCACGACAGCAGGACATGAAGGGCCACATAAGTTGAGTTGTTCTTTTCACAGCTTGATCGGTGAGATTGAGAATCATGAAGATGGCGCTATGGAGCTTCGTGTTGAGCTAACACTGCACGGCAGGGCTGTACTGTATGCTTACTTTCGTCACACATCCCGCCGTCAACCAGGCCCGAGAGATACAGACATCTGCAAGTGCTG
>CM031610.1:50192788-50205288 GCA_018398815.1 Conus ventricosus | reverse complement strand
GAGAGAGAGAGAGAGAGTCTTGTTCCTTCTGGATTGTGTAGGAGAGAGGGGAACAAGGAAAAGACGTGACGAAATAAAAAGAAAACCTTTCACTTGTTCATCAGTATTCATTTATTCATTTACTTTATTTCAACATCCTATATGTCCTATTTTGTGCGAACTGACGATTGCAATCGACAACAACGATGAAACTAAAATGATACAAAAATACCTCCCGACATTCTTTAGAACCACACTGTCTGACGAAATGACTGATTAAGTGATTGTTTGCATTGAACGAATCATTAACCCTATCAATTGAGTCGGCCGTAAAAGAGATAACAGGCGTGGGCGGAATCTCTCTCTCTCTCTCTCTCTCTCTCTCTCTCTCTCTCTCTCTCTCTTCACACCCACACAATATCCAGAACACAAAACTCTCTCTCTCTCTCTCCTCTCTCTCTCTCTCTCTCTCTCTCTCTCTCTCTCTCTCTCTCTCTCTTCACACCCACACAATATCCAGAACACAAAACCTCTCTCTCTCTCTCTCTCTCTCTCTCTCTCTCTCTCTCTCTCTCTCTCTCTCTCTCTCTCTCTCTCTCCTACACGTAATCCAGAAGGAACAAGTCTCTCTCTCTCTCTCTCTCTCTCTCTCTCTCTCTCTCTCTCTCTCTCTCTCTCTCTCTCTCTCTCGCTCAAAGCATCTACCCACTTTACATAAAAGAATGAAGTCTATTCCATCCCATGCTCCAATCTCCGCTGTTTAAGACTAAATACGTTCCGGGATTTCCGCCCTTTCAGTGTAAGCTCTTTAAACGGTCCTCATATTACCTGCCGTATGGTAACTCGATCGTGCCCGCTGTCTTTGGCATAAAATGGACATGTCCAGCACGCACTTGTGTGTGTGTGTGTGTGTGTGTGTGTGTGTGTGTGTGTGTGTGTCTGTGAGCGCGTTTTTACGTGACTGTGTCTGTGTGTGTGCGCGCGCACGTGCATGCGTGCGAGTATATATGCGTGCGTGCGTACATGCGTGCGTACTTGCGTGCCTGTGCGTGCTCATAATTTTGCGCGCGAGTGGGTGTATTGTGTGCGTGTGTATGTGTGTGCGTCCGTCAGTGTGTGTGAGTGTGTGTGTGTGTGTGTGTGTGTGTGTGTGTGTGTGTGTGTGTGTGTGTGTGTGTGTGTGTGTATGTGCGCGCGCGCGCGCGCGCGTGTGTGTATATATGTTTGTCTGTCATTCTGTTTGTGTGCGTGCGTGTCTGTACAGATGTGTATGCGTGCATACGCGCCCGTGCGTGTATACATTTTATGTGTGCAGTGTGTGTGTGTGTGTGTGTGTGTGTGTGTGTGTGTGTGTGTGTGTGTGTGTGTGTGTGTGTGCGTGTGTGTGTGTTCAATTATAAACAAAGCTTGCTCTTATGTCTTAGATTGAAGAAATAGGGGGAGATAAGCATTCATATCTGCAGTGGTAGATAATTCTGCCTAACTAACAGTATGTGCTTGAGTGGGTGAATGGGGAAAAATAAAATAAATGCTTCTCAAAATGAGCCTTCAGCAAGCTTATAGTCTCCAAGGGGGGGACAATCTCCAATGGGGAGGAAACTCACTAACATATAACTCCTGGTCAGATACCGATATTTCGAAACCTGATTGTTTCCTCAGTGACCGCGGAAAGTGGTAATTTGACTCCTCTGCCTTTTCGGTTTTAAGAAGAATGCTATCCCAGAAAAAGGCTGGTGTGCAATACCGTAGTATGTTTGTCGAGTTTTCAAAAAAAAACAACCAAAGGTGCCACCTAAGAAGCAAAAGAAAATCATGTGTGTGTGTGTGTGTGTGTGTGTGTGTGTGTGTGTGTGTGTGTGTGTGTGTGTGTGTGTGTGTGTGTTCACCCATAAACAATCGTTTTTCAAACGTATTCAAAAAGCCTTTAAATGGGATCTGTAATCCACGAAAAAACAATTCTGACGAAATGAAAAATACGTCTCTCCTAAAATCGAAAATAGACCGATGGAACGATGCAATAAAAGTGTAGACTGAAGCAATGTTTTGATCAATTTCTATCCGGTTCATTTGATGCTCTGTGTCATGATTGTCGCAAAGTATCTTGATCCTTAATAGCAGCCCGAAGGATTCTGTGTGGGCGAAGCGTTGTAGTTCTTTTGTTATAACACTAGCTTTTAACAGCCTTATGTTTCCATATTTGATAGAAAAGTAGACAGCAACCAAACGAAACTATATAAAGTGAGAAATATTAGAGGGACAGAGACAGAGAGAATGCTAAAGACAAAACGTTCTTATTATCCAGATAGTCCAGCAGCTTTTCAGTCAACGATGCAAACGTGTGAGCACATCCCACACAATTTGCGCACATATCTCAACACAAACAGCGGGCACAATGGTACAGATGCATACAAATACACACTCTGTGCAACATGTACGAACTCTTAAGCACACATTACTCCAGCACTGCACCCTTCCATTCTCCCGCCTCACACACAGACCGGAAGTGAGGAATGGGATGCGGCATCCCACAACTTGCTGGACAAAGAGAACGTTGGTCGTGAATATGGGGTTAACTCACTCCACCCTGTTTGGGTACCTTCTTTTTGACAGTCCTTGGCTATTCTTTGGACATCTGATTTTAACATTTTCATTCCAAAGAAATTTCTCACACATATGTATAGTCTATTTTCATGCACATAAATGGGTATACTTCCGAATTTCTTCTTCGAACAGCATGGATACATAGAAAGGAGCATCTGAATTTAACTACTTTAAAACCGAAGGATAGATGCAGTCTGCTTGCAAGGAGCACATACTGTGGTGGGAGGAGACGTTGTCTTGCAGGAAAAGCAGTGGAGAGGTAGATTGTATATGCAGCCAAAGGGGAAGTAATTTTAATTTCAAAACAATTTCAAGCAAAGGTTGCATTAGTCAAATTCCAGGGACGTATTCTGATTTCGTCCACTGAATGCGAAAATCATGTGATCACAAATCCAAATGTTTTTGCGCCCAACCACGCACGTGAAAGAGTGGTGTTCTTTCCAGGACTGAGAGACGAAATGGGAGAGCTGGTAGCTTTTGGAGGTTTCAGTTCAAATAATGACTCAGACATTCTCTCAAGTTAACAAAATACCCATAAAAATGAAGGGTAGAACTATAGAGGCAGATCGTACAGAAGGTGTGTCTAAAATGGTGAACATAGCAGAACTATCACAACTTCTGCTTGCAGTGGTTCAGAAGACTGTACAAGAAGAAAAAAAGAAACCTGGACGTGCTTATCTGAACGGCATTTCAGTAGCATCGTGGGGGTTCGTTAGCTATTAAGATAAACTGCTCCGGGGAAGATTTTATTAGAGTGGAATAACTCAGGAGCAAGTGTGGGTCGGAGACTTTAATCAAGATCTGGTTGGAGACTTTCTGATGTGTGCAAATATTAAATCAAGGATTACGTTTGATGAAGTTTCAAATGTAAATGTATTCCACAGGATCTTCTTAAATAATGAACGAAGACAAGAATCAGGTGCCGTTTTTTTCTGCTGTGCAAAATGTGGGTGTAGAAACATAAATTGGGGTCGTGAAACGAAATGAAAATCATCTACTCTCTGTTGAGGAAGTGCAATGGGGATGAATTCAAGCTGTTACACTTTTCCGATTAAATACATCCGTTAATGTAATCAGTCACAAGGGAATCGATTGGTTGAGAAGAAAGACGTACTCAAATACAGCCGTGGAAAGAGCAGAGGTAGGTCAGTTTTAGAGAAAACCTAACTATATGGCTACATTTTTTTTACGTCAAAAAAGCCTATGACTGCGTATGGCACGCAAGGCTACTTTTCAAATTAAAAACTGTTGGTATTTCTGGGAGAATGTTTGATTACATTAAAAGCTTCCTAACAGAAAGAAGCATATGTACACGAATGGGAAGAACTTATTCATCCTTTAGGAATGTAGATATGGGTATTCCTCAGGGATCACTTATTGCTCCCATGTTGTTTACAGTCCTAATCCATGATCTTCCAAATCTATGTCAAAAGCCACGCATGTAGTTCAATATGCAGATGATATTGCTATTTGGATTAACTGTACATTAAGGAAACATTCAAATAAAAGAACAATAAACTTTGTACAGAAGATGTACCAAAAGGAATTGGATAGATTATCTATATTATGAAGAACAACGGATTAGAACTGTCTGGAGAAAAAACATGTCTTATGTTGTTTAACAATGGTGAGAACCCAAAGGTTCTACCCTTGCTTTTGCTAGATGGTCAGATTCTAGAATATAAACAAAAAGTTAAATTTCTGGGGGTATTTTTAACCCCGAAGCTGAACTGGAAAACACATATTGAAAATTTGATTGATAAAACAAGAAAAAGATTGAACGTTCTTAAAATAATATGTTTTCAACCATGGGGTCAGGACTGTCATACCCTTTTACATCTATACATCTCGTTAGTCCGATCGAAATTGACATATGGGCAGGAAGTGTATTTCTCTGCACCTAATTCTCTTTTAAAGAGATTGCAAAGCTTGATAGTAAGGCCATGAAATTAGCTCTGGGAGTTCCAGTTCATACAAACACTTATAAATGTTATAAAGAAACAAATAGCTTACCACTTAATGAGAAGCGAATATTGGATGTGTCCAAATACATTGTCAGAAGTCTTTCTGTTGAAAATTCAGTTACTGAAGAAGTACTGATGGATTCCAGTAAAGATTTTCCTAAGAGTTCGAAAAACATATCATACATCCATCCAATTAGAAACTACACATCTGACTTTATGTCACATTGTAATATTGATATTACTGCTATACCAAAATTTCCTGCGGTACCTTCAATGCCTCCTTGAGAGCACCTAAATGCTTCTTTTCATTACGAATGCACTGTGTTAAAGAAAAGTGATAATGTAAATATCTTAACAACTGAAGTTCGTGAACATTTAGAAAACAGCTATCCAAATCATTTAAAAGTGTTTACAGATGGGTCGGTAATGGAACCTCTGACAGTGGTTCTGGCTTTATAATACCAAGTCTAAATGTCAGGAAATCATATCATTTAGGAAAGGGGTTTTCAATTTATACCTCAGAATTATATGCAATACTGAAGGCTTTGATGTACATATATGATACACCATTTGCTTTATATAAAATCCTACTGTGTGTTGATTCCAAATCTGTTTTACAATCACTAGAGCGTTGGGACTGCAAAGCTAGAAAGATTTGCTTTTTGAAATAAAGCATGTATTGCATTGTTTCATAACTCTAGGTATAAGAATTGATTTTTGTTGGGTCCCATCTCACTGTGGTATAAAGTGGAATGAAATAGCAGACAGTCTTGCAAAAGAAGGAGCAAATAGAAACGCTGACAATTTAACCCAAATCCTTAGAATTGTCCTCTTGTGATTTAATCCAAATTACGGAAAAGTACATACATAAGCAGAATTTTAGTTTTAAAAAAAGTGGCTACATTACCATCGTGCCCTAGGCACATTGTAAGATTAATCCATAAATTAAGGCTGAATACCTGGAACACTAAATATTCTCATGGTATTACTTGTGTCTGCGGAGAAAACATTTCCGTACGTCATCTTTTGTTTGAATGCTCAGTGTTGACCTCACTCTATCAGGAGAAAGGTATTGAGATGAATAACTTTGATAATGTGTACTGTCTTATATGGTTCATCTGTTGCTGAAATTGCCATGGTTATTTCGCAGTCACAGGTTGCAAAACTTTTATAAAGATCGCAACTTTGCGTACCTTTAGGGTATTTCACTTATGTACATATGCATATGTCAGATGTGGGTTGAAAGAACTAGATAAGTTGAGTGAGTGTAAAAGGTTGTGTGTATGTGTTGTTGTTGTTTTTTTTTTTTTTTTTTTTTTTTTAACAAGTGTCTAATATCATCTGGCGATGAAAAGACATTAAACAAACCTCTGAACTGAACTGAACTGAACTAACTTTCTAGCACAGTCTTTCAAATCTGACAACGATAGTGAGTTAGTGACGGCATAATCAAGCTCTTGAATTGGAAAGACAATTAGGTATTTCAGTTGACAAATTCATCTAGGTGATTAACAAAGCCACAACAATGTTTGACTATGTGAGCTGCGATAGAGAAACGTTCATAACATTCATCAAAAAATATACTCTCAAAATATGACAACATTGGCACCATTGTCATAAACTTGTCGATGTAACTGAACATCTTTTCATGAATTCCCCTCCGTGAGACTTTTTTTTTAACATATGTGAACTGAAAATCAGTAATTAAATACACGACAAGTCGACTTCTTTCTGAAGAGTGTATGTTTTTAGTCTTATCAAAACTCAGCGCTTTAGGAAAGGGGGCAGTTTTATGAAGTGGATATTACTCGTGGGAGAAATACGCATGAGAAAAGTGAAGAAAAGGAAATGAACCATTCGTGGAAATCGTGTTTTAACAAGACGCAAGACTTCGTGAAAAGCTCTATTTATGTTTATTTGTCAAATTACGTCTATATATAAATGCTGAAGGTGTCAGAATATGATCTCTCTCTCTCTCTCTCTCTTCTCTCTCTCTCTCTCTCTCTGCGCGTGCGTGTGTGCATGCGTACGTGCATGTGTGCATGCGAGCGCGCGCAAGCGCGTGTGTACATGTGTGTGTGTGTGTGTGTGTGTGTGTGTGTGTGTGTGTGTGTGTGTTCTGGTGGTGTGTTTTTTCCGAACCAACAACGGGGAAAGAGAGAGAGAGAGAGAGAGAGAGAGAGAGAGAGAGAGAGAGAGAGAGAGAGAGAGAGTAATGATAATAATGTTAATGATGATAATAATACTTAATAATGATGATAATTATAATAATGATAATAAGATGGTGTTGATGATAATAGATGGTGATGGTGATGGTGATGGTGATGATGACGATGATGATGATGATGCTGATGCTGCTGCTGCTGATGATGATGATGATGATGATGACGATGACGATGACGATGATGATGATGATGACGATGATGACGATGACGATGACGATGACAATGTGGATGATGGTGATGATGACGATGACGATGACGATGATGATGATGATGATGATGACGATGACGATGACGATGATGACGATGACGATGATGACGATGACGATGACGATGATGATGATGACGATGATGATGACGATGATGATGATGATGATGATGATGATGATGATGACGATGATGATGATGATGATGATGATGATGATGGTGATGGTGATGGTGATGATGATGATGATGATGATGATGATGATGAAAGCCAGGCTGACAAGCAGAGCTGAAGTTGTCTTTCCCATATGTCATTCTCTTCCTATGTTCTTTATCATTCCTGGTTGTGTGTGTACTGGTTTATTTCTCTTAGTTCTCAGAATGCCAGGAACATGTATTAACAAGAATCACCTAAACGCCACTGTAATGTTCATGTCTCTGCGCACCATCCTCTTTTGGCACGCCTATCAGCTCGGATATTCTTTGATTATAAGAATGCTGCTGACAAAAACAACACAACAACAACAACAGCAAATGATATGCAACGCAGCTAGAACACAGGCAGATAGACAGGTAAGGCAGAGAGACAGACAGACAGACAGACAGACAGACAGACAGACAGGTGAGGCAGACAGACAGACTTGTAAGAGTAAGAGAAGGAAGTAATAGATAGTAGGCCTGCAGCCCTCAAGATGCAGAATCGGAAAGTGCAGTTTCCGCAGTTTCAGTGAGGTTGCCCCAAATCCGACTCCTTTGATTTGTGTTCTCGTTTTACGTTCCAAGGAGGGCTTTCGGGGCACGTTTGGACACACGGGAGAAAACGGAAGTGGCGAAGGAAATCTTTGTTGTATTCAGTCTATTCAACCAGGTCACAATTAGGCCGGAAGATTATCGTGTTTCACATTTGTTTACAGCTGTATATTTATTTTGATATTTCGTTTGTTTTTACACAGCAACGACTTCTTTTTCGTTTTT
This sequence comes from Conus ventricosus, assembly GCA_018398815.1. Classification (NCBI taxonomy): domain Eukaryota; kingdom Metazoa; phylum Mollusca; class Gastropoda; order Neogastropoda; family Conidae; genus Conus; species Conus ventricosus. The sequence goes on along the minus strand of CM031610.1, from coordinate 50,197,343 downwards.
GTCTTCTTTCCTTCTTCCTCTTCTTCCTTTCTTCCTTACTTTCTTTCCTTCTTTTTCTCTGTCTGTCCGTTTGTTTGTTTTTCTTTGTATAAGCAGACATTATCAGAGTGTGTGCCAGTGCACCACACATTAGAACATTAACAAATCCAGACACATTGTATCAAACGCCAAAACACTAAAATCAGCAAAAGTGTGTCCAGTTTGAGAGAGAACATACAGACTATGCATGGTGTGTAAGAGACTGGTTGGTAAAAAAAAAAAAAAGGGGGGGAGGGCGGGGGGGGGGGGGGGGAGCTATTCGTGGAAATTGTTTTGTTTTTTTCCACTCTTTGATTTTTTTTTTTGGCAGATGAAGAGGACAGTGTGAAGCACCAAAAAATGAAGAGGTGGATTTTGGCCTTTGGAGAAAAGAAGAAAAAAAGTCGCCGCATTAAGTGCTCCATTGATCCGACAACTGATGCCTCAAAAAAAAAAGAAGAAAAAAAGACTCCTTGATTTGAGAGAAACTTTGACACTTTGACACTTTGATATTTTATTGTCATTACCAAAAGGTCTTATGACAAGGGGGTAACGGGTAATAACTCATTCCTCTTTCTTACACTACAAGCGATATTACACAGTTATTCCCAGTGATTAATCAAATCAAAACAAGCAAAACAAAGAAAAAAGTAGACCCGAATCTTCGAATATCCTCCCCAGACACGAGTACCCTTTTAACATTACAATAGCAACAACAATGACAACCACAACGACAAAACAACCAAATCGACGACGACAACAACAACAACAACACACGCACGCACGCACGCACGCACGCACGCACGCACGCACGTACGTACGCACGCACACACACACACACACACACACACACACACACACACACACACACACACACACATACACACACACACACAAACACACACACACACACACACACACACACACACACACACACACACACACACACACACACACACACGGGGAAAATGTAAATATTACAGACTGATTCGACCATCCACTCTTTTAAGCGATGACTATGTTACTAAACTTTTCCCACATGCTTTTAGTCATATTTTTATACAATATTATAAATGCTTTTGTCTTATTTTCATTGCTTCTGTAATGAATTTAGCGACTGACTTGATTATACAGTCGTCATCAACGATAACAAAGAAGCAACATTTTGCCTTTCACAAACATCTGGAGTAAAACAGGAACATTTTGCACGCACATCACTGTATGCAGTACATTGAAATAAAAAAGTGCTTTTCATTATCAATAGTACATCCACATGCAGGGCATGGTGATTCTGTGGATGTTCCACACTCGAACCATCTTTTGTTTGCATTGAAACCTACGGTTCGTAACCTGAATCTTGCGTAACAAACTTCTTTGCCTTTTTATCTTTAATAACATTAAGAAACTTTTCCGAATGGTATATGTTCTTAAAGGAGAAGAACCAACGATACTTTTCTTTGGTTTCCAGATCAGAATGCCAGTTCTGTTAAAAGAACAAATGAGTCTATCCTTAAATTCTGCAATAAACTGCTGTTCGTTTCCTACTCCTTGAGACATCCACACTACTCCAAACCCCTGTTCTGATAGCACTTTCTTTACATTATAAGCCCAATTTCTTACCTCGTTCCATTTGTACCAGCATCATATCATAAGCTTGTCTGCACAGACGTGACTGTGGGAGCTTCAACATTTTCAACCCCAAAGTACCTAACACATTTCACGTAAGATCTTATATAAAGAGGGTATCTGCCCATCTCTCCGTATAAAAGAGTGTTAGATGCATGAATTTGGTACCTGAAAAAAACGCTTTATAGCGTACGTGTGTACTTTTTCTATCTGTGAATTTTTTTGCAACCCCTAAATTTCAGCTCCATAAGTAAGTAAAGGTTCTATCTGTGAATCGAACATTCTCCAAAATATACTGCAATCAATACATTTCAGCTTCCTTAAGGGATCTCATAATTTCAATGACACCTTTTTTACCCTTCCTTAAAGATTCTTCCCACGCATAACTTAACGTCAATTTTGTTGAAAATATCATTCCTAAGTATTTGTATGAATTGGCTACTTGAACTTTTGTATTTCCATAAAACCATCTTTCGTGTAAAGAAAGATGTCCACCATTTCTGAAGACCACAATGTTTGTCTTATCCATGTTAACTGTTAAACACAAACGATCTGCTTCCTCTTTTAAGATATTTAACTGGTTTTGTAAACCTACAACTGTGCCAGATAAAAGAATAACATCGTCAGCAAACAGTAACAAAATATTTCGACTGCTCTAGGTATTATTTGAATACCATGTCTAACCTTTACTAGATAACTCCACTGCTAGTTCATTTATGAAAAAAAAAAACAGCAGCGGACTCAACAGACACCCTTGTTTAACTCCATTTGGGCAATCGAAATAATCTGAATACTCACTCTTGACACGTACACACGCAAGTACCGAGTTGTAAATACTCCTAATGGCTCTATACACTTTACCATTCACACCACTTTTACGAAGTACATTCCACAAAACGTTGTGGATTTATAGAATCAAATGCTTTCTTAAAAATCAACAAATGCAACATAAAGCTTCGTATTACAGAGTAAGTATTTCTGTCCCAGTGAGTATAGTGTAAATATATGGTCTATGGTGCTGTAACTGGTCTAAAACCTGCTTGTTCCTCAACTATCTTTCCTTCATTTTCAGCCCATTTTGTTAATCTTTTATTTAGTATGTGAGTGTAGACTTTACTTAAAATGCTGGTAAGTGCTACCCCAAACGATAGTTATCCGATTGTTAGCATCTCCTTTCTTATGTATTGGTATGATAATCGATTTAGCCCATTCTAGAGGAAAAGTGCTATTTTCAAAAATTTGGTGAATAAATGGACAAGGAAATCGATTACAGCTGAGTTTGCATGCTTTAGCATTTCCGCTATAATTTTGTCTGGTCCTGCGCTCTTTCCTGCCTTTAAATGATTAATAGCAGCAACAACTTCTCTCTGGATATCTGATTGTTAAATAATGGCTCAATTTCATCCTCTTCCTCCACCAAGTTTGCATCTTCTTCTGTAACACTGCCATCAAAATTATGGAAAACGCCCCAGAAATGATCGTACCAATTTTGTACTGAGATCTCGTTATAAACAAAGCGTTTTTTTATTAACAGATCTTATTAATGCCCAAAATGTCTTCGAATCATCAACAAGAATCCCTTAGTTTCTTTAATCTATTTTCTTCAAACTCATGTTCCTATTATTTTCCTTAATGTATTGTAATCTTTTCGAGCTAAAGCGTATTCTTCTCTTTTCGCATTTTTGTCCTTAATTATTTTGCATCTCTGAAATCTTTTCAGTAATCTTTAAACTTTTTGTTTCTTTCGTTTGCAGTCATCATCAAACCAATCGTTACATTTTCTGTCACCTCTACCAATAACTCTAACCATACAAGCAGCAGCCCCACACAAAGCACTGACAAATTTATCAAGACCCTCATTCACATCAGTATCTAATAGTTGACAGGCTTCCTGCAAAGTCTGTTGAAATTCATCACATCAAGTTCCTTTTTGTACATATTTGCATTTTCATCTGACATATGATTTTTTTCTTCACCTTGCTGTCGTAAATGCTTATCCTCCGAATGACAGCAGTCACCTCTCCATATTACCTCAACTGTAGGTGCCATGAGTAAATACAGTCACCAACTCGTAAATCAAAAAATTTGATAACAAATCAGTGTGAATTAGAAAATAGTCGATTACACTGCAACCACTGGAAGACACAAAAGTATATTCACCCTCGCTATCACCATTACAAAAACCATTTAAAATACCAAATCGACATGAAACAAAGTTCAACAATGTTTTACCAAAATTATTAACGGTTGAATCTTTAGAACTACGTCTACAACTGTTGTCATCTATGTCAGCATCCTCTACACTGCTACCATAGTTTGCCATTATTTCCCTTTTCAACTTGTCTGTGTCCTGTTCTGGCATTTAAATCACCTGTTTACCACAAAATAGAGTTCATCCATTTCTTTCTCAAACTGTTGCAATAGGGGTTCTTCCATAACAGAACACCATCCTTCATCAATTTGTCATTGTATGAGGGGCTCCTTCCGGGACAATATAGCAAGCAACTAATATAACATCTTTGTCGATGCCAAACACATGTTTATCTACTTTTACAGCAATAACGTTGTCGCAGTCAAGATTTATTTCTTTCACATTTTTCTGTAAAGTCTTTCTTATCAATAGCAACACCCTCCTGAATTCCTCCCATGATGAGACATTTTTTTCGCTGGCACATGAAACTTCAAGTAATCAGAAAAAACATTACTATAATCAAATGATGCATCAAGAAAAGTTTCGGTAAGGGTAACAAAATCAAATTTATTCACATAATTCATAAAAGAGAGGTCACTCAATTCTTGAATAAGTTTTCAACCTTATAGTTTAAAAATGTCCACGGAGTTGAATGTCGGGCCTGTCCTATGGTTTCCTCGCGGCGCCTGAGCGCAGGCTCCTGTCATTCAGTCCATCGCC
>CM031610.1:50175288-50177788 GCA_018398815.1 Conus ventricosus | reverse complement strand
ATTTAGATCCGTTCACATAACAAAACAGGCTGATTTCAGTATGGGACTTTGTTTTAATATCAATGAACATTTAAACATGTGTGTTACATTACACAATTTGTAGAGCAGTGTCAATATACATGTCATGCTGACCAGTTCACACACTGGGAGTGCCTGAGGCCGAGTTTTTCACCAGCACGTATACAAAACACATATTTCTCTTAAACAAAACCAAGATAGCAGTAGTAAAATTTAGATCTTTAAACACCTCATGTAGCACAAGTACGAAACAAAAAGATAAAAACTAGAATAAGCATGAGGGAGGCGTGCTTTTTAAGAACCAATTTGAAAATTAATGCTGGAACTATAAACGTGTGCTGATGCATAAAATAAACTTTGTGCGATTGCATGGGTCTTTGTGTGCGTGTGTCTGAGTATGCGTAGGCTGATTAAGAAAACAATTTTTGTTTCACGTTTTTTCAGGATGTAATGAGATTGAATAACGCCTGTTATCGATATAACCTACACTAATGCACCTTGCCAACACATTGTGCAGATGCCAATTTTGTACATAGTCATTTCAGTTTATATTCATGTGGTGCAATGAGTTGTCTTTGAAAGTTTTGTAACATGTCCATTCTAGAGAAAATAGCTTTCTCTGCAAGTGTTCAGAAAATGTTTTTGAAACGGTCAAAACGTATGCATACATACATACATGCATATATACATGAATGCATGCATACATATATGCATACATACATGCATACATACATACATGCATGCATACATACATACATACGTCTATGCACACAGACAGACAAACAAACAGACAAGCAGATAGACAGACAGACGGCCGGCAGGACGTCGGACAGACAGACAGGTAGGTGGACAGATAGATCACTGATAAATGTACAAACAGACAGAGGTACTGACAAACAGAGAGAGAGAGAGAGAGAGAGAGGAGGAGAGAGAGAGAGAGAGGAGAGAGAGAGAGAGAGAGAGAGAGAGAGAGAGAGAGAACGAAGGATGTAAAACTTCACAGATAAAATTATAGGATGAAGCCTGCACTCTACGACAACAAAACGATGTAAAAGGCTTAGTTACAAAATACAGAATAAGATACTGTGAAAATCTTCTCAACTGGAGGAAGTGAAATAAAATTCCAAGCTTTTGCAATAACGACTTCTTCAAGAAGAAATCTGAAGAAGCCTGTGCGGGAAAAGCTCGGATTTTGATCTGTCCCTGTAGGAAAAGATTTTCAACTGTTTTTAATTTATCTCCTCTGTCTGTCTATCTATCTATCTATCTATCTATCTATCCATCTATCTATCTATCTATCTATCTATCTATCTATCTATCTATCTATCTATCTGTCTGTCTGTGTGTGTGTGTGTGTGTGTGTGTGTGTGTGTGTGTGTGTGTGTGTGTGTGTGTGTGTGTGCACGTTTAAAAGAAGATTAAAAGGAGTTGAAAATCATGAGAAAAAATATACACACACAGACAGAGATATAGATTGATAAATATAGATAAAGAGATAGATATAGATATATGAGACGTGACAGTCTTCACTTCAAAACAGGCCACACAGTCGAATACCACGAGAACAGGGTCAGCTGGCTTAAAATCTCAGCGCCTTTGTCGTTCGCTTGCAACAGAAAAGGACATTTGATAAATGTAACAAGACTACCACCACCACCCACCACCCACCCCGCCACCACCCCACCCCCTCTTAAAAAAGAAAGAAAGAAAGAAAGAATGAATGAATGGAAGGAAAGAAGATCAATGACTGGTGAAAGAACCACGACAGGAAACACTAGACGATAAAAAAAGTATGCTTTCCTGTCGATTTTATTTATATTATTATCATGATTACGTCGTCATTATTATTATTATCATTATTATCAATATTGTTATTATGATAATTATTATTATTGTTGTTTTTCTTCTTCTTGTTCTTGTTTTTGCTGTTGTTGTTCTTGTTGTTCTTGTTTCTGCTGCTGTTGCTGTTGTTGTCGTCGTTATCGTTGTTGTTAAAGGCACAGTCAAGGACAGCAACAGACGGCGTGAAATTTACAGCATGAAACGCCCAGTTATGTAAGTTACATTCCGGTGTAGCGTGTCATAATCACCCCAGGACCAGAATCACTCCCCGGCGGGTTGATAAAAGGCACTTGCCCAAACTCACCCTCCCTCGAGAGTAAATTCAGACCGACGATCTGTACCCTTTGTTCGAAAATCACCTCCCCTTGATCAACATTTTCAAACGGTTCCAAACGACAAAACGTATTAACCAAAACACATGACATCGATTTTTTTTCGCTTTTCGTTTCAAGGATGGCGCGAGGAAAATGTGCGGGTTCGGAGGGGGGGGGGGGGGGGGGGGGGGAGGGGGGGAGGGGGGGAGGGGGGGGGGAGGGGGGAGGGGGGGGATAGGGGGATCTTTTTTAAAACATGAATGCATACAAATTCAGTGAAATTCAGTCTACTCTGGTAGGCTAATTAATGTGTTTTTACGTAGTTT
>CM031610.1:50162788-50167788 GCA_018398815.1 Conus ventricosus | reverse complement strand
TTCATGTAAATTCATATGTGAAATGTATTAGTTATTGGCTTAAGCTCGTACGTATGGGAGAACACAGATTACTGCAAAAGCATACAAAGTATTGTTTGATTTAGATTCTAGAGGCAAATCAACTTGGGCAACTTCTGTTCGTAAATGTCTTTGTAGTTATGGGTTTTCGTTTGTTTGGTTAGAACAGAGTGTTGGATGTGTTAAAACATTTTTGGCTTGTTTTAAGCAGAGAATAATTGATTGTAACTTGCAAGACTGGAATAGTCATATTAAAAACAGTGAGAGATTTTCTTTGTTTCGATTTCTAAAGACAAATCAGGTAATGGAAGCGGAACCTTATCTGTCGATGAATATTAATAGTTTTGTCAGATCTGCACTAAGTTTAGATTCGGTGTATCTGATATTGCTGTACACAGGCAACGTTACAATGTTCATACAGAATTAGATGTTTTATGTCCATTGTGCAAGTCTGCCCTGAGAACGAACTTCATTTTCTATTTGTTTGTCCTTTGCTTACAGATTTAAGACAAAAATATATTCCTTTGAAATATTATCGTCGTCCATCATTTTTTAGGCTTGTCTTGCTTTTGTCGTCAAGAAATGTGAATGTTGTTGGTGATCTAGCTTCATATTTGTATAAATCCTTCAAGAGGAGGAGCTATCTGACTTGAATTTTGTGTATATGTGCTTGTATATTAATGTGTTGTTACATCAGTTATATGTCAATACCCCCTTCAAATGGGGCTGTGGCCTTTCTTGAATAAATTATCGTTATCGTTATCTCTCTCTCTCTCTCTCTCTCTCTCTCTCTCTCTCTCTCTCTCTCTCTCTCTCTCTCATCCACTATTTTTGTGTGGTGTTGAAGAGAGAGGCATTGTGAGTTGTCAGTTTAACGCTTGCTCTCCCATCCTGACGTCATCGGTACAAACACAGATTTTTACACATCAGTTTGATGATTTATTATTTTGCGAAAAAAAGGAGCAAAAGCACCAGAAACCATACAGCTATGCAGAGTAGTTTATCTGGTACTGTAATTCAGGATTTAACTCCACACCATTGAAGCTGATATGGCAAATGGGGACCATTATCGCAGGAGTACATAGGAGAAGGCCGAAAGAGAGGGATGCGGGGTGTGGGGGAGATGAGAAGGAGAAGGGAAAACGGAATTAACTTCACAGGTATGCAACCAGAACAAGCACAGTAAAATGTCCAGGAAAGATATTATCACTTTTGATTATGGAGAGAGAGAGAGAGAGAGAGAGAGAGAGAGAGAGAGAGGAGAGAGAGAGAGAGAGAGAGATTTATACTCCCAACATTTCATTGCCAAGTCGGGACTTGACCACTTAGTCCGGCAAGCTCACAGTATATATAAGTAAGACCTCGTGCCTGAATCTTTTGTTACTAGCACCCTATGACTAATTCGCCATACCTGTATCAAACAGAAAGACACAAGTATGGTATGGTTACTGGTACCCTTACCATTGTTCCTTATCTCATCACAGTGAAACTTCCAGGTTTAACAAACGTCCATTGCTTTTGTAGTAAAAGACAAGAATGACGGACAGTGACGGATACAGACAGGCAAGCACTTCCACGTTCGAATAACATGAAAAAATCATATTCTTCTACCGTGTCTCTCTACTGAATGTTGGGGTTCCAGAAATCCACCCTGTCGTTAGCAGAAGAACGAAAAGTTCTTGATGGGAAGAACGTAATATGTTCAACGTTCGGTCAGATAACTACGTGTAGTCCTGAAAATACTTCAGGAAGTTTTGTGTGGTGTTCTTCGTTCAACAGGAAGCCAATGAAGTTCTTTAACGACAGGTGCACTAAGCTGAGATTTACGTATTTTAAAGATGAGTATGACAGCGGAATTTTAAACTCGTTGGGGAGATCTGATTCGTTTTTGATGACACCTGCTAGAAGTAAATCACAATACGCAAAATACACGCATTTTCCTGACTACATCTAGTGTGAGGTATTGGCGATAGCAGTGATGTGTCTGAGTTAAATATCACCATGCTGATATTCTTTATGATGTTTTAATTCATTGAGAAATCATGTTCTACGTAAAAAAAACAACAACAACCAAAAACAAGGTCCTGTACACTATCAGAGATCAATACGGTGGTATTTCCGAAAGGAACGGTGAAGGGTAGAAAACAAAGAAATATGCAGAGAGAAGGAGGAATAGCAAGACTTCTTTTCACACAGTTTTTTGTTGTTGTTGTTGTTGTTGTTGTTGTTTGTTTTTTTGGTTGTTTTTTTTTTTTGCTGTCCAAACCTCTGCGCCACCTCAGAGGCAGTGCACCCGCGCCGCTCATTCCGACACCCTGTCCACAGCCACAGCCCGGTCGGCCCAGCCGCAGCCTCAGCACCGGCAATTCACAGGGAGCAATCAATGTCAAGTCGTCAAGAGGCAACCCACCGGAGTAGACACTGCACTGCTGCCGAGTCACTTCGATGGTGTTCAGTGGCGCCTGTTCTGATCTAACATACGCAGGACACCACCTACTAAGCCCCCTACTGGCGACAATAATTGCTTAGTCGCGGAGCCGGCGTGAGTGAGCTCTCCCCCCGGAGGGCGCCACCACGTCCGTCCAACGACAGCCCCCATGGACTCGCCGATACCGGTGATCCCGACGGAACCAAACTACGGCCATAGACGTGGAGAGGATATCGAAATTGAGGTCACCATGAGAGCAGGGCATGAACGACCACAGAATTTGACACTTTTTTTTTAATGCTGATCGATGAGAATGAGGATGATTAAGATGATGCTATGAATTTCTATTTCGGTCTGAGACTACATGACAGGGCTGTACTCTAAGCTTCCTTTCATAATATATCCCGGCGTCAACCAGGCCCGAGAGATACAGGCACCTGCAGTGTTGGTCAGGAAATTTGAGCAACACTCTCAGAAACGCATCCATTAAGTGAATGAAACTCGACTGTGTGGTCCCAGTCTTCCCAACTGAGTCCGCAGCAAACTCAACTCTGGGTAGGAGCCGGTCGGGGCAGAAAAACCCACATGACTCTGATGGTATTCGAACCCACGACCTCCCAGCTGGGAGTCCGCGACGCTAACCACTTCGCCACGGCGGCTGGTGCATCACACAGTTTTCAAACAGTTTGTTTCTTACCCATGTTTTAACTTTAAGAGACACGTTTCTGGAAAGACCGACCAAGATGGACATGGTTTGAAATGGAGACAAAACGGTTTGACTGAGAGTCATCCTGTTCAAATCCAAGATGTTGCCATTTCTTTTTCGCCACAACACTGCCACAATACCTAAGAGAAAAACAGAACTGTCACCAGTGAGATCAGTCTGAACGATTCGCGTTGTGCCCTCTGAGATGAAGAGACTACCGCGGAGACCACTCACAGCCAAATCGAAAAAGGGAGACAAATCCGCATTTATCGGGTAAAGGGTAGGCTATACAGAAAATGGCCACGTCTGATGGAGACTTGAGAGGAGAAATCCTTTCTAAGGAACTGAACCCACGTGGGCCTCATTCTGCTGTCTCTGGTGTAACGATGCGCCGGTGTGATCTTGTCAGTGTACCCCAACTGGCCAGATTGCCCGTTGTCTGGTGCGGACTCCTTGTCCACTGGACATTGGTTCCCCGAGGTAAAACAGGAGAGAGAGAGAGAGAGAGAGAGAGAGAGAGAGAGAGAGAGAGAGAGAGAGAGAGAGGAGAAGAGAGAGGGAGCACCAGAACATCAAAGCAATACCCTGTATGTTCTTGCAATCAAAAAACACACAAACATATACACATTCGCGCGCGCGCGCGCACACACACACACACACACACACACACACACACACACACACACACACACACACACGCATGCGCGCGCGCTCGCCTGCAGTTGAGTGCGCGCTCTTTTATCCTCCCAATGTCCCTGCCCCGCCCCTCACCATCCCCTTCCCGTCCCCGTCTGATCCGTTTTCCCCTCCGTCCTTTTTCCATTCCTTCTTCAGTCTGTTATCAGTCAGTAGGAGTGTTCATTTATGATTCAAATTAATTATTTCATTATCTCATACTATTCTTATAATTCCATTGCACTATTGCCATTTGCTTATCTAAATATCTTTGTAGGAAAAAAGGTATTAGTTTGGATGTTTGTATGTGTGACCATGTGGCCCTTGAAAAATATTATCCCCTTTTATTGCAAATACTTCAGGACACTTTTGTACGGTTATCCATGAACACGTTGACCCGCCACTCAGTTTTTGGCACTCCTATACTATTTCAAGCCTGTCACAATGTCTCAAAGCTACTGTCACGCAAGGGGAAAACTGCGGACAAAGCTCGCCAGATATTAGGCAATCTCAATCCTTCACACACCCAGTAAATACCCCACAAACCAAACTGGAAGGCATCAGGTGGATAACTAGACAAACTTTATTAACAAAATACATAAACCAAACAGATGAACAGAGTCCGCAACAAAGAAATATATATGGCTCTACTCGTCTAGGGGGAGTAAAAAAAAAAATATAAAAAAAAACAGAAAAAATCACAACCATCAAACAGGACACATGTCAAGCAATCCAATGCACTACCTAGCTACTACACCTGCTGGAAGCAATGCACACATTTTACACTGCCCACTCCCAGTCTCCTAAAGACCTCATAGTGAGCCTTTTTTTTTTTTTTTTTTCAACATTAACACAACCTAACACAGATTGCAAGTGTCATAAAAAGGCATTGTCCAGTCAATTCCCGGAAACATATCTGGTTGCACCTTGGTATTATCCCCTGAACCTTCCCACAACAAGCTAAACTCGCCGTTCTCACACAGCACACGGATTCCCACATCACCTGATGATCAAGTCAGATTCCTTTGCACAAGGCAGGCAGTCTGAGAAGCTTGGCAAGACTACTCTAGTCGACAGTCCCTGTCTCGGTGGGTGCAGGGACATCCGTACTGGTGGGCGTTCCCCAATGGACTCCCATGACGTGGGAAGAGTGTATATAAAAAAAAAACAACA
>CM031610.1:50147788-50152788 GCA_018398815.1 Conus ventricosus | reverse complement strand
GATCGCCACAGGGTGGGGAACAACGAAACTGGGGAACTTAGGGACTGAATTTCGATTTTTTCTTGAGGGAACACCGGGACTGGGGAATATAGAGACTGGGGAACAAAGAACCTGGGGAACAGCGGCATGACCCCAAATAAGTCGTACCTATTTTCTTTCCGGGACGCAATGGCGTGTTTATACCACCATATAAAATATAATGTTAGGTATTTCAAATAATACTACTTTATCATTTTATAGACCGCCGTGCCCCGCTAAAGTCTCTGTTATAGTTGTTAGGTTGCCGGGGGATAAAATAATACTAGGTAGTGATATCTAACAGTCCTCCATAATAGTTTGTGGGAGCAAGACGTTATTTCAATGCTGCTGCAAAATATTCTTTCACTAGTTTCAGGACATCGCAGGATGTTTGGGCTTTAGTTTTCGTCTTTTGCCCTTGCTGTTATTATGATATATGTATTTTACTTATTGATCAACCTCCTCATCTTCTTTATTCACACGGGCTACAACTTAGCATCTTCAACTGACGGACGTCAAATTCAAGCGAGAAAATATTAGTATCAGAGTTTTGTGTCATTCCAGTTCCTTTTATGGATTTACCTTGCTGAGGCCGTGTGATCGCATGTGAATTTAGTCCACATCACCACGCTGACACAGAGTGGAAAACCTTTCACCTACCGTATTCGTATTCGTGGATGTACATCAAGTTATCACGTCTCAGCTATGGCATACCTAGTTTGATTTTTGAGTATTGTGCAACAGGTCCTCTTCGCGCCCTGCATCGAATGGTCGTCGTATGCATCTGGCGAGGGAGCCTGGCTGAGTTTTGTTATGGTGAGAGACTGTTATAACCACGCTTTGTTCCTGGTGAAGGTATCTGTGCTATTCTGGATTTGTGCTGGGCTGTCAGTGGTGTGGTTTGAATTCTTCAGGGTTTGTTGTGCTGTATCTTCAGGTTCTGGGACATTGTTTTGGGACGGTCTGTGTTCTCTGTCGTGCCGTTATCTTTAGGATCTGCGTACCATCATTTCGGTGCTTGTGGACATTGCTGTCATCGTCTGCGGCGTCGTGAGTCTTGTGACGCTTAGGCCTATATATTATATGCTTGTATGTGTGGTGTCTAGTCCCCGTACTGTATATTGTTTCATCCATCATCATCATCATCATCACAAATATTCTTTGATTCATTTATAATTTTGTTTCCTTATTCATTCTTGTTTCATTTCTTTGGAAGAAAAGCTGGAGAGTGGGGAATGGTGGTTGGTGTCCAAAGAACATCATAACAACACAGTCGCAAAATATAATGGCCCCTAGACATATATAAACGGAGCCATTGCACTGTACCATCCACAGTGCCGTGACGTTGCGACAGTCTGCCTTTCCCATGACGCCGGTGTCGTATATAATACTGTCGCTCATAAATCGTGTCGCAGCGACAGTATTTCCCGGGAAATACTGCATTTTATGGACAGCTACAATATTCTATGGGACATTTTTCGTGAAAAGTTGTCGCGCGACATTTTTTCCCAGCAATTATTGTCGCTGCAACAATATTTCACGTGAAATGCTATCGCTGCGATACAATTCCACGGCGACAGTATTATATACGACACCGGCGCTGCAAAAGTCACACCATGGTAGTGCAACGTTCGCATTGGAAACAACAACATGAAGGCGTGAAATGGGAGTTACGCTTGGGAGAAGACAAGGCACAGAAGGGGCGCGGCTGGTGGTAGGAGGTTAAACAGTAACGCATGGGGATATCAATAGCGGAGGGTCGTGGTCGTGGAGATAGGCAAAGGTCAGTTGGCAGCGAATCTATCACATCACACCACCGAAAACAACAAACGAACAAACCAAGGCACAATCAAGGTCACGACAATCTGCATGGTCAGTTATTCCCTGGGGTAAGGCAGCAGGAAAAGGCGAACAAACAAAGGCACAATCAAGGTCACGACAATCTGCATGGTCAGTTATTCCCTGGGGGTAAGGCAGCAGGAAAAGGCGAACAAACAAAGGCACAATCAAGGTCACGACAATCTGCATGGTCAGTTATTCCCTGGGGGTAAGGCAGCAGGAAAAGGCGAACAAACCAAGGCACAATCAAGGTCACGACAATCTGCATGGTCAGTTATTCCCTGGGGGTAAGGCAGCAGGTAAAGGCGAACAAACAAAGGCACAATCAAGGTCACGACAATCTGCATGGTCAGTTACTCCCTGGGGGTAAGGCAGCAGGTAAAGGCGAACAAACCAAGGCACAATCAAGGTCACGACAATCTGCATGGTCAGTTATTCCCTGGGGGTAAGGCAGCAGGAAAAGGCGAACAAACCAAGGCACAATCAAGGTCACGACAATCTGCATGGTCAGTTATTCCCTGGGGGTAAGGCAGCAGGAAAAGGCGAACAAGCAAAAACAAACAAACAAATGAAAGTACTTTTAATGCATAAACTTGCTATTATGACTGTTACTTAGATGTCTGTATGAGGACTGTGATAGTGGAGGATGAGAGAGAGAGAGAGAGAAACTGAACGAGAGAGAGTGTTCGTACATGAGAGAGAGAGAGAGAGAGAGAGAGAGAGAGAAGAGAGAGAGAGAGAGAGAGAGAGAGAGAGGAGAAGGTGTAATGTGTTTGTATATTATGTGAGAGAGAGGGAAAGAGAGAGAGAGAGGGGGGGCAGAAATGTGTGTGTGTGTGTGTGTGTGTGTGTGTGTGTGTGTGTGTGTGTGTGTGTGAAGAAGGGGTGAGCGGGGAGCAAGAAGACAGGGGTTAATTTGAGCTGGCAACGTATCTAAGCATCGTAGATCATCATGAAAGAAAAACAACTTCGTAATAATTCGGTCAGCCAATCCCTATAATCCGGTAAGAGACAGAGGAAGAAACATAAATACGTGAAAAAAATTGTGTGGTCTACAAATGCTAACATCAGTCCTACTTATATTGTCTGTCCGATTTATTTCAAGCTGTTTAAACAGGTATGCAATTTTAAGATACAAATTATGCAGGTGAGGGGGAGAGGGGTATGGGTTCCGATTCCACCCTCCTTTTCTGTCACCTCACCCTTCTCTCCCCCACCCAGATCACCGAAAAGGATAGGAAAGAAAGAATAGAAAGGAAACGGAAAACACGAAGGTTTCTTTTTCTTTGTCCATGTAAGCGCAGAAGCATGAGAGCGCTGACTGTGACTTGAGACAGACGCGATTTCAGAGGGTTGAGGTACAGAATGGAATGTATCGTGGGAAAGACTACTTGACAAGGTATGTCGTTTAAGATGTTTGTTTTTACAAGACACGAGTGATGAGGAGTGGTGGGTGTAGAAATGCAAGCCGGTTTCACGATCAAACAGCCAAAGAAGAGCTTCAGTCTCTGCTGTTGAATTCAATCATTTTGTTGAACTCGGAGGTGCCAGAAATGCTGTCATGTGCAGGGAAGGGGGGGGAGGAGGGATTACGATCTGCACTTTTCGGGTAAAAGGTAGGCGTTTAGAGAAAATGACCGTGTCTGTTCGGAACTTGAGAAGAGAAGTTCAGCCTGACGAACTGAAGTCATCTGTGCCCCCCCCCCCCCCCCCCCCACCCCCCCCCCCCCCCCCCCCCACACACACACACACACACACTTTACTGTCTGTAGCATAACGAGGTGTCGGTGTGATCTTGTCAACTCATCCATCTTGAGCAGATTGCCAGGTGGGGACTGCCTGTCCTCTGAGCATCAGCTCGCCTGAATTAACACACCAACCAGTCACTGCAGAGCAGAGCACAAAAGAGAGAGAGAGAGAGAGAGAGAGAGAGAGAGAGAGAGAGAGAGCGTAGACACGGGCGGTGATGGTGGTGCACAATCCCTCTTTAATCTTCTTTTCTAACGCCGTCACACTGGCAGACTGGCTCTCGGAATAAACTGCGTGGTCCATTTCGGAGCCTCCGGACCACCTTTAGAGCCTGTCTTGTAAGGCGGTGGACACTGGCGATGTCTCCTGTCACCATGCCTGGAAGATCCCACGGTTTGGAGAATGTCCTCCAAGGTCTGGTCCCCTTCTAATTATTCGTTCACCCAGTCTCTTGAATTCAGCAAAAGACAGTGTAAGAAAAATAAACACGAGAAAAACATATTCATAGTCTATGGGTGCTAATGTTAGTCCTGCTTATGCTGTCTGTCTGCTTTATTTCAAGCAGTTTAGACAGGTCTTTGATTTTAAGTAACAGCTGTTGTGAAACAGGGTGAGGAGGATATGGGTTCCTTATCCAGCCCCATCTTTTCTTTTAACCTCGTCATCTTCATCCCATCCTAATCCCCAAACAGGACAGAATAAAGAGAATGGCAAGAAATCGAAAAAACATGTTTTTTTTTGTTTGTTTGTTTGTTAAACCTTTGCACTGAAACAACGAAGCGTTGGTCGTGACACGAGACAGGACCGGTTTTCAGAATACAGAGGTGTGGATTGAAAAGTGTGACATTAAAGAATGTGTGAAAAGATATGTGGATTTAGATCTCTTTGACCAACAGATCAATTTTAGCATAGCGGTATGTTTTTAATGATGTTCTGATTCTTTAAGACATTCTGATCCACGAAAGGAAAACCCATAGTCACACACATGCGATCAAAGACAATGTTGTGACGTTTCCAAAGGGAATGGCAGAGAGCAGAAGTGTGCAGACCGAGGGAGAAATGGAGAGATTTCTTTCTTAGCATCACGCAGTTTTAAGCGGTTGTCCCTCCCTGTGTTTACTTTAGAGATACGGTTCGGAAGAGACTGAACAAGATGGATGTAGTTTGGAGTGGGGGAGACCAAATGGATTTCGCTGAGAGTCATCGTGTTCAACATCCTAACAATGGTCCTTTCGTTTCTGCTACACAACCTGTCACATCACCTAATAATGAAAAGAACAACGCCTGCAGTGAAATGATAATGAACGACTCATGCCATCTGAAATGAAGAGACTAGCAAGGAGTGCCATTACCACAGGATGGAAGGGGGGAAAGGGGGATGATCCCCACTTCTC
>CM031610.1:50135288-50137788 GCA_018398815.1 Conus ventricosus | reverse complement strand
ATACATGCATACATGCATACATACATACATACATGCATACATACATACATACATACATACATACATGCATACATACATACATACATACATACATACATACATACATACATACATACATACATGCACAAATATAAATGTCTGCATTTGCACCAACATGCGCCAGAAATTCCACTATGCCACTTTTTCGACTTTCGAGCGAGCGAGCGCTCGCGCACGAGAGAGAGAGAGAGAGAGAGAGAGAGAGAGAGAGAGAGAGAGAGAGAGAGAGAGACAGAGACAGACAGACAGACAGACAGACAGACAGACAGATAGACAGACAGACAGGAGAGGGAGGGAGAGAGGAAGAGAGGATGAAGTGAACGAGATGGAAGGGAGTAGAGATGGAGAAGGGGTGAGAAAATGGAAGGTAGTAGAATAAGAGCGCGGGAAGGAGGGAATCAGACAGACAGACAGACAGACGGACGGACAGACAGACAGACAGAAAAAGAGAGAGAGACAGAGACAGAGAGACTTGGAAACAGAGAGAGATGGAGAGAAAAGAGAGAGAGAAAGAGAGAGAGGGGGGAAAGGAGGGAGGAAGGGGAGAGAGTTATATGTGACAGCTACATACTGAGCTACAGCTTCCTGCGGCGTTTCACTCAGATGTCAAGAGTTTCTGGCTTTCATTTCATCTGTAAGAACCAGTTTTTCTTATCTTAGCCAGTGTTAAGTTTTTCATGTCTTAAAAACCACAAGCAGTGCATCATGAGTGCAAGCGTTTTCCTTTTCTTTCTTTTTTTTTCAAGTTTTAGGAGACAATTATGTGCACGCTACATTAATGCACTGAAGGATTGGATGACTGTCAATAAGCTGCAACTGTATGATAAAACCGAACTCATGCTAGCCTGCTTGTCCTCTCAGGTATGGGTGACTGTAATTCTGGTTCGGCCGAGGTTCCAAAATACCTGTTAGAGAGACTTCAACGAATCCAGAATATTGCTGCCATACTCCTCTACAGAGCTGCTAAATCAGACTTCGTTTCTCCTCTTCTTCATTCTCTCCAATGGTTACTTGTTTCAGATTTAATCTACAACAATCTGTCTTCTCTCGTCTGTCTGTCGTACTAGACCAGAGTCTCTCTCTGACCTCCAAATCTATACTCCATCCCGCCAGCTCTTCTTCTTCTTCTTCTTCTAATACCAGACTTCTTAGGATACCTCATGCCAGAACTAAGAAGACTTAAGGACAAAGATCTTTTTCTTCCCAAGGTTAAGAACCATGGAACATGTTCTCTGGCTCTCTGATTCCCATGTCTCTTTAAATGTGGCCTGAAAGCACTTCTCTTCCTCGCCGTGCAGTTGGTCTGGTTGCGACATGTCCGTCTAAACAGTATGCAGTTCTGTTCACGTGTGATGTCTGATTAATGTGTATGTATCTATTCTGCGTTGTTGAAGAGAAATTTGCATGCAGATATGCTTCTGCGTCTGTTTGTATATGCATAGACGTTTTAGTGCATTGGACTGTGTATATGTATATCATTAGCGTAAGGTATTGAGTAGAATTGAATGTGTGTTGTGTACATGTATGATTGTTGTTGTTCTTGTTGTAAAGCACCCAAAGCAGTTCTTGTGCCTATATTATCATATCATTATTATTGTTATTATTATGATTATAATTATTATCACCATTACATTATCACTATCATTATTATTATTATCATTATCATGTTTCTGTTCACACAATATAACTGACATACATAATAAACCAGCACGCAAACAAACACACAAAACAAAGATCAAGTAACTGTTATTACGTTCACAATACAAAACGCACATTAATTTTCAACAAATATGTCGTCGTCAGCTGTCGCAAATACGAAAATGCTCAAAACAATATTCCTAAATGGTTTCATCAGGAGAAACTTGACATAACATTCCTACAATATTTATCACATTCGTCGTAATTGCTGAGGTTAGTGATGAGCCAGATGACGAGTTTTTGGCCCGTGTGATTACGATGAGATTTGTAGAAGTCACAGGTCACGTGATGATCCTTGAAGAGTTCGCATAATTATAACCCAAGCAGAGGTACGCGATGTTTATGTCACATGGCAGTACGTATAAATTCATATGGCAATCCTCTTGAGATCACATGAGACATAACGTTGAGGTAAAATAATCATACATACAATGGTCGCTATATGATAATGTAGAGTTACATAATGATCGTGTACAGGTCAAAATATGACCCTTATGGACTCACCCGAAGACCCCACTGTATATAATACAGCGCCCATGCGAAGGTCATTTAGTGACCTTTGTTGAGAGCAAGTAATGATCCTGTTCCAATCACATGGTTGCGCAGGGACACCACGTTGATTGTGCTTTTCTCTGATGGTGATTATATGAGGATGGATACGTAGTTGTTTCCATACACATAACAATTCGGATGTGGAGGTTAACAATTCCTCCATCATTACATTAATGACTGAGCAAAGATTTGAAGGAAACATTAAAAGCGT
>CM031610.1:50110379-50122688 GCA_018398815.1 Conus ventricosus | reverse complement strand
CATCAAAGAGACGAAGATCTAAAAGACATATTTAAATATACATGAAGACTGTCATTTCAGAAGTTGTATTCCATTTGCCTTCTTGTGCATATGTCAACCTCCGGTGATGTCAGTGGAGGAAGGACTAGCGCACAGCCCAAACACCACTCACAGCTTGCTCTACGATCTCATTCATAAATCATGCAGTCGCACTCAAACTACAGTAAAGTCTATAGTCTTTTAACTACACCGGTTCCATTAGAACGAAACATCAATCCTATGGAATCAAACAAAATAAAAACAGTCTCTCTTTCCTCCTAACTTCATCACAAAATCATTTATCTAAAACATCATTAACTAACCCGGTATAAACAGATTTCTACTTTACCTGCAGGTGATCTTCTTAACTATCACGAATCTCTGTCTCTTTTTTCTTTTCCTTTTTTTTTTCTTCTTTCACTGTCTCGACTTTCACTAACACGGCACAACTGAGCTGGCACTGGTGTTAGGTCTACTTGCACCGTCAAGCTGGACTGCAGGCACCGTCAGCTGACTGCTGATGAAAGTGGCGCTGGCCAAGTATGAGGTCGACCCCAGTGAGGATAAACAGTGACTATCATCATCGATCTGTTCTCCATTTCTTCTTCCTGCTTAAACACATTGCACTCTCTCTCTCGCTCTCTTCTAGTCTGCTCTTATTACAATGGACATGGTTGCTTTTCTTTTCTTTTTTTTCTTTTCTTTCTTTTCTTCTTCATTAGTTAGCAAGCTCTCTCTCTCTCCACATCTCTCCTCAATCCTTCCTCTGCAGACTAATCTCATGCTAATCTCTCAACTTGGCGTTCTCTGTTCTCTCCTCCCCTCATCTCTCTGCTTTTCTCTCCTCAAGATTAAATCTCAGACCTCTCTCTCCTCTGTCTCTTGCTGTTTACTCGTTCTCCCCCTCCGTCCCCTCTCTCCAGCTCTTCACATCCTTCTTATTGTGTTTTCCGCATCTGTCCAAAACGGGCGAGTACCATTGGTGCAGTATTTTTTACCCCTGACACAAATACCGATAGTTAACTCCGCTCTAATTCCATTGATATCACGCCTACACACCATCTCACTGGGTGGGTCTTTGTCATTTAATTGATTAGCTAGATTTCATGCACCCCCACCACTCACTACCTGCCTCCCCCCTTCCCTTACTTAACTGGCGCCGTGTGGCTTAAGTCGTGGACCTGGTCAGTGCGTATATTGGCTAGCTGAGTATGGTAGGCGCCGAGACTCTATAGCTAACACTGACGCTGGTTCCACAAAATTGGCCAGATGATCCTGAGCCAGGCTACGACTCGCTCGCTAGACCATCGAGGCGTCGTCAAAACGGCTATAAGTCTGTCTGGGTGATACGTACAGAGTCTCTCCGAGAGGCCTCCCCTAAGCTTAATTGGCTGGGCCCGACCCATGGGCCCGGCTATGTGGCGCCTAGAATGTTGGAGAGTGAATGCTTATGTCCGAACAAGTGGCTGCGACTCCCCAAGTGTTGTGTCATTGTTTTTTGTCCGTGACAATTTACCCTTGCAAAAGACCATGCACGCATGTTCGCTAAACAACGGTACAAAAAAACCCAACCGAATTTGCTGACCCACAGCTACACGTGCAAAGTTTTCTTAAAATTACTTTACAACCAACGGTTTATAAGTTATAAGAATACATCATTAGTGATTACCAGCTCCAATGATTATCATTGACGTGCGTTCTTGCGTTTTTTCAACTCTTTTTAAACGCCCTCTGTGTGCGCACTTATGCGATTCCCTCTACCTGCGATTTGCCATATCGCTTCTTCACAATACTTATGAAAAGCACAATTATAATATGATCACGATCCATGACACTTCACTGAGGAATCTCCATCCTCACTTATTCAAATAATGCATCACATACACACGCGACAGATATGTGATCCATGCATACTACATTCACATGAACAAGTCTCACAAAGAAAAGATGAACAAGTCCAACACAAAAATAATAAGGAACCAGAGCCAACTTGGGAAATGAACCCAGTATCCAATCAACATAACGGTCATCAACACATATAAATCAACAAAGCACCCCGGATATGACTGACTTCCTCGGAGTTGCAGCTTAGCTTAGACGACACGGCTTAAATATTCAGCTCCGACATTCTGTCGACCGGGAGTGTACTGCACTGCGATAACCTGTAGGGGGCTGCCGTGCCTTGCCCAAACGCAGAAACCCTGCTGTTATTTCCAGCTGTGCCTCCTGCAGGAATTGAGTGGTTGGTGACCTTCTCCTGCACGAACTCGTTCCCATACTAGGTATTTGTGGAACTTCTGTCACGCCCACACGACAGCTAAACACTCCTTCTCCCCCCCCCCTCTTCTCTCTCTCTCCTCCGCTCTCACACACACCCACACAACACACACACACACACACACACACACACACACACACAACCCGCACGCACGCATGCACGCACGCACGCACGCACACACACACACACACACACACACACACACACACCACACCAGCACGCACGCACGCATGCACACACGCCACGCACGCACGCACGTACCACACACACACACACACACACACACACCACACACACCACACACACACAACACACACACTGGACATTTCATGCTAGCCTCTCAACGGGACACATCTTTTACGCATCTCTTCATATGGTGACGCAATTTCTCATATTATGACGTGAGAATACCTGGAGAGGAATGTCGTCTGACCGACTTCATGACAGTCTGTGACTGACGGAGGTCATAACGCGGAATCCACGACCGATGTTAGTGGATAGCTAGGAGACATGCTTGACGTTGTGTCTGGAGGTGTGTCTGATGTGTGAGTGAGTGAGTACGGGCGCGGGCGCGCGCGCATGTGCGTGCGTGCGTGCGTGCGTGTGTGTGTGTGTGTGTGTGTGTGTTGTGTGTGGTGTGTGTGTGTGTGTGTGCGTGTGTGTGTGTGTGTGTGTGTGAGTGTGTGTTTGTCTGTCTGTCTGTCCGTGTATGTGTTGTGTGTGTGTGTGTGGTGCGCAGCGCGCGCGGCGCGCGCGCGCGTGTGTGTGTGTGTGTGTGTGTGTGTGTGTGTGTGTGTGTGTGTGTGTGTGTGTGTGTGTGTGTGTGTGTGCGCGCGCGCGCGCGCGCGCGTGTGTGTGTGTGTGTGTGTGTCTGTGTGTCTGTGTGTGTGTATGTGTGCGTGTGTCTGTGTGTCTGTACCTACATTTTTTGTGTTTGTTAGTGTGTGTGTGTGTGTGTGTGTGTGTGTGTGTGTGTGTGGTGTGTGTGTGTGTGTGTGTGTGTGTGTGGTGAGAGAGAGAGAAGGAGAGAGAGAGAGAGAGGAGAGAGAGAGAGAGAGAGAGAGGAGTATAAAAACGCTTTTTGCTAACATTTTAGACATGTTATTGTACCAACTTTGTTTTCGACTGGCCACATTGACGTCAGCGAGGGAAAATTCCTCACCTGATTTCCGTTTCACACTGTCAACAAATAGCCGGCATTCTTATACGTCATCCGGTATTCTTGAACCTGAAGTAGTTCTGGAACAACACAATCTTTCCTCACACTGAAACACGAAAAAACAGTTATCAAAAAGTTTGTTCTATAAGAATTTTGCAGTTTCTAAATACATCAAAGAGACGAAGATCTAAAAGACATATTTAAATATACATGAAGACTGTCATTTCAGAAGTTGTATTCCATTTGCCTTCTTGTGCATATGTCAACCTCGGTGATGTCAGTGGAGGAAGGACTAGCGCACAGCCCAAACACACTCACAGCTTGCTTACGATCTCATTCATATATCATGCATTCGTCACATCAAACACTAGTAAAGTCTATAACTTTACTACACATGTTCATAGAACGAAACATCAATGCATATGGAATCAAACAAAATAAAACATTCTCTCTTTCCTGAACTTCACAAAATCATTTATCTAAAACATCATTAACTAACCCGGGTATAAACAGATTTCTACTTTACCTGGCCAGGTGATCTTAACTATTCACGAATCACTGTCTCTTTTTCTTTTCCTTTTTTTTTCTTTTCACTGTCACTTTCACAACACGGCACAACTGCTGGCACTGGTGTTGGTCTACTTGCACCGGTCAAGCTGGACTGCAGGCACCGGTTCAGGCTGGACTGCTGATGAAAGTGGCGCTGGCCAAGTATGAGGTCGAACCCCAGTGAGGATAGAACAGTGACATCAACATCGATCTGTTCTCCTTTCTTTCTTCCTGCGTTAACACTTGCACTCTCTCTCTCTCTCTCTTCTAGTCTGCTCTTATCAAAGGACATGGTTGCTTTTCTTTCTTTTTTCTTTCCTTTCTTTCCTTCCTTCATTAGTTCAGGCCAACTCTCTCTCTCTCCAGCTCCACATCTCTCCTCCTCAGCAATCTTCCTCTGCAGACATCCATGCTAATCTCTCAACTTGGTATTCGTGTCCGCTCTCCTCCCTCATCTCTCTGCTTTTACTCTCCCTCAGAGATTACACTCAGACCTCTCTCTCACTGTCTCTCTGTTCGTTCTCACCCTCCTTCTCCACTCTCAACTCTCACATAACTATTCCTTCTTATTGTGTTCCGATCTGTCCAAAAAGGGCGAGTACCATTGGTCAGTATTTTTTACCCCTGACACACCGACGTATAGCTCCCTCAATTCCATTGGATAGTCATCTCCTACACAACCTTCTCTCCTGTGGTGTCAAGTAGTCATTTAATTGATTAGGCATAGATTTCCACCCCCACCAAACCACTACTTCCCCCCTTCCCTACTAACTGGCGCCGTGGGGCGTAAGTCGTGGGCACTGGTCAGTGGTAAATGGCTAGCTGAGTCTGGGTAGGCACCGAGACGTCGAACTAACAATGACGCTGGTTCCACAAATTGGCCAGATGAGCCGAGCCAGGCGCTACGAACATCGTCTCGCTGAGACATCAGAGGCGTCGTCAAAAACGGCTTAGTCTGTCCTGGGTGGATCGAACCCGTCTCCGTAGGCCTCTCCACTACGCTAATTGCTGGGCCCGACCCATGGCCCGTACAATGTGGCGCCAAAATGTTGAGTTGAAGGCATATGTCCGACCAAGTTAGCAGGCGGACCTTCCCCAAGTTGGGTTGTTTACATTATGATTTCCGTGGGGACAATTTCCCCTTGCAAAAGACCATGCCCGCAAGTCTCAACAACGAACAAAAAAACAACAACCGAATTATGCTGACAACCACAGCAACCGTGCAAGTTTTCTAAAATTACTTTACACACCAACGATTATATAAGTTCTTAAATATCATCATATTGAATACCACTCCATGAGAAGGTTATGCGATTGACGGAGTCTTTCTTGCGTTATTTCAACCATTTTAAAAACGACCACTGTGCCACTTATTCGATTCCCCAACCCTGCGGATTTTGCATAACTTCTCTTCACAATTCTTATGAAAAGCCACAATATAATATGATCATGGGGTGCGATCCATGACACTTCACTGAGGATGACTCCTCTCTCTCTGAACTTATTCACATAAAGCATTAAAAAGAAAAATCACTACACAAGCGACTGTATGCTCAAGCATAACTACATTCACATGAACAAGTCTCACGAGAGAGGGGAGGAGGGGGGGGAGGTGGGATGAAACAAGTCTCACACAAAATAATATGAACCAAGCCAACTTGGAATGAACCCATATAATGGAGTCACAGGGTAACTGTCATCAACACATATTATCAACAAAGCACCCCGAAATGACTGACTTCCTCTGAGTTGCAGCTGCTAGAATACACGGCTTAAATAGTCAGCTCCGACATTCTGTCGACCTGGGATGTACTGCACTCGATACCTGTAGGGCTGCAGTGCCATTGCCCAACGCAGAACCCTGCTGTTTTTTTCCAGCGTGGCCTCCTGCAGGAATTTGAGTGTTGGTATCTGTCTCTATCACGAAACTCTTTCCATACAATATTTGTTGAACTTCTGCACGCCCACATCGACAGGCTAAACTACTCCTTTCTCCACGTTGCGTACCCTTCTTCTCACTTGTCAACATCCTGCTAGCTATCTCACAGAAACTCGACTCCTTCCAGGCCTCCTGCAACAATACAGCACCCTAACCCACCACCTGATGCATCTGTCCGCAACAAAAAAAGGTTTTGGACAAATCTGGTAGCTTCAAGATGGGGCGGATAACCTAGACTTTCCCACACCGTCTGCGTGCTTGCTCTGCAGCGTCTGAGACCATGCGACCACAGCCGTTTCACCTGCCTTGACCAAATCACTGAGAGGATCTAGTGATTGATATAAGGTTGGGGACAAACTCCCATATAGAAACCCATAAAACCTAGCAGACTCCTGACACTGTTTTGGTCTTTGGGTCCCTCTCCTGTAGTCATCACTTCTCCACCCTTCCTCTTTCCGCTGCTTTGTGTCGCCTCCGAACAACACACAAACCCCTAGGAACTCCAGGCGTTGGAAAACCACACCTGGCACTTTGTTGGGTCTGATGTGATATTGGCTTTCCCTCAACCACTCTCTAAACTGCTCCTACTGCCTCATAGCTCCTCCCATGTCTCGGATGCTATCACACACACACATCCATGAAATTCACAACACCTTCAATCCCGTCAATAGCTTCCTCATCATCCGAGAGTAGACTGCAGTGCGTTGACCACCCCAAAAGGGAGTACTCGCCACTGGTATAAGCCCCCATAGGAAGTGGAGAAATCGTGACTCCTTTGATCCCAATCGGGGCTATTGGCCCAGTTAACCTTGCTCAGATCTATCCTGGTGATTACTACACATTGCTCTTGATTGTGGCGATCTGAGCGAACAGGTCTTCCATGTTTGGCAAACCACTGCAATCGGACCTGGTGACACGTCAGACTTAGTTAGTCCGGACACAGGGAAGCTCGATGCGCACCTGACTTTCCCTCACTAAGACGACGGGTGCACTAGATGATGATATGGGACGGTGCATCACCCAAGGTCCAACATCTTTTCTCTACCTACCTCCCCCTCGGATCACATTGCTTTGGTGGCATATGGGATCGGGTAGGCTTTTTCACATGTACGGTTTTTCTGTGATGTCAACTCCACCGTACATGTCTCTAGAGTTTGTCCTGCCTGGTTTTAATCCGTCAGGACGCCCTATACTGTTCTAGGAGCCCCCTAACTTCTCCTGTACTCCTACTCTAGCCCTTCAAATACAGTGACACATCCTGTATGACTCTTCCCCTGGAAACCAGGCAACAAAAATCTCCCTTCTTGCTGGGGTCTCCCTCACCTCCATCAATGAATTGCTGCTGCGCCTATGCTGACTCATCAGTGCTGAATATATTTTGGCGACTAAATGCCTGGAATAGTTTTGATTTCCCATTCAAATCGATTCGGTAGGCCTGATCTACCATTTCAATTGATGGAGAATGGTCCCTTCCATGCATCAGCAGCTTGTTTTGGATCCGTGGGAAGCAGTAACCAGGACTTGATCTCCCACATGAGGAATTGCTCCTCACCTACCCTGTCCCATACTGCTACATCTGACGACCCCTAGCCTCCTGCAAACTCTCCCTTGCGACCTTACATGTCTCCTCGAGCATATTGCGTAAAGGTCTAGGGGGGAGGCGGGGCGACATACTGAAATGTGTTTTGTGACTTCTCGAATCCTGACTCCGTAACCACAGCTCTTTGAGAAAGCACACCGGTTCCACCCGAACTGCTGTCCCCATACAGCAGCTCAAATGGCCGAAAAGCCCTGTGCTTTCCCTGAGCTTCCCTGTAGGCAAACAGTGGCCGCTGAACACCGTCCAATCTGCTGGCCTATCCTCACAGAGCTTCTTTAAGATGCCCTTCAGCACACCGTGGAAGCTATTCCACAAGGCCCATTGCATAGTGGATGTATGGGGTAGTGAGCAGCTGTGGTGATCCTAGCAGCCTGTTGACGCTCCCTCATCACGCCTGAGGTGAACTGTGAGCCCCCCTGTCACTGAGAATTTGTGCTGGCACAACCCACGCGAGATGGAGGATGTCTAGAGCCCTTCAGCGACCTGTTGCGTATCTAACGCCTTGTCAATGCAACCGCTTCTGGGTATCTGGACGCGTATCCACCATGTCAACACATAACTATGCCACCTTTGGAACAGGCGCGATTGGGCCAATCAGGATCAACAGCCACCCTCCATGAACGGTGTGTCAATAAAGGGATGTTTAAGAGGCGCCTTCCTTATCACCCCTCTTGTGGCTGACCTTTGACACACGTCACATGACATCAATGGGGGAGCGCGGTTTAAGGTCTGCCATTGCTCCTGGCCAATGAAAGTCATACAAAGATGCGTCACTGTTATGTCTGTGCCGAGATGACCCGCCATGAGCGACAACGTGACTCCACTGACATGACAGCGTCACGATAACCTCTGTACCGTCTAACTGATTGGTCCCCTTACCTTGTCTTCCCCTTGGTGAACACATCGGTACAACAGTCCCGCCTTTCACAAGAAATTCTGTCTCACATCCTCTAACCTACCTGTTTCTCTTCCACCTCTTGCCAACTCCCAAGACTTCACGAGCGAAGGGTCTTGTTCCTAGCGCTGGCCCTAAACTCATCAGGGCGACACATCTATGCCTGAACTTCCTTGCCTGAACGCAAACGTTTTTATCACCATTTCCTCCTATCTTGCTCCGTGTTTGAACTGTCTGCCCGTAGCAGTCAACCACTCAGATACCCTGGATCCCTTGCACTGGAATATTTCAATGATCAAATCGTGACGGGTGATTAAATTCACCAACGCAGACAAACTCGCCTGAGAAGTAAGGGTACGTACTTCTAGCTTACAACTGAAACATCCTCATGGGTGGGCGCCGAGGCTGATTGAGAGTACAGGTCGTGACATTGCCTGTCAAATCCCCTTTATCGACCAGCGTTTTGTCGTACTACACCGCATGAACAATCATGTCCTCGTAACACTTTCACCCTCTCTGGCCAATCCACCCTTCTTCCACTGGTAACGAACCACTCAGCCCTAGTGCCCTCCATCCCTTCTCTGACTGCTGT
Organism: Conus ventricosus; assembly: GCA_018398815.1. Lineage (NCBI taxonomy): Eukaryota > Metazoa > Mollusca > Gastropoda > Neogastropoda > Conidae > Conus > Conus ventricosus. The sequence goes on along the minus strand of CM031610.1, from coordinate 50,113,658 downwards.
CACAGTGCTAGCCATAGGCTTAGCACTCCACCCTCTTCAGACTGAACCCTTTGGTTCCACTGCAGTCGTATTCCCTGACGACCCTAACCACCTCTTGCAAGGCTGCTGCCCTTCTGGAACCTCATGCGACAATCCCCTCGCCACATTTCAGCTTCTTGTGACAAATGAAACAACTAATGTCTCTTTGCCCCTTACTACTTTTTTGGGGGGGGGGGGGGGGGGGGGGGGGGGTGGGGTTTTTTTTTTGTTTTTTTTATTTTTTTTTTTTTTTTTTTTTTTTTTTTTGTTGTGTTTGTACTTTTTTTTTTCATATTTTTTTTTTTTTTTTTTTTTTTTTTTTTTTTTTTGTTTTTTGTTGGGGGGGGGGGGGGGGGGGGGGGGGTTTTTTTGTTTTTTTTATTCCCTTCTGCCCCCACCACTGGTTTGCTGACTGGCAGAAAACTCTCCTGGTCTCCTTGCAACTCTTCTCACCTGTCCCTACTCCTGTTTCTCCTGCACCTTCGTGCCCAGACGTGCCTCTCTATACACTCAGGCGAACTCCAACAACACCCCTGCTGTCTCTGGCTGTCTCTCTTTCAAAGTATGGGTAACTCAGGGCCGAAACCTGACAAAATCTGTAACCTTCATAACTAGCTCTTTCAACTCAGCAAACTCCTTTTTTCGTACGCTCAACTCTAACCACTTCTCAAAATAGTTGATCCAAAACGTCACCAAACTGAGTGTACTCTCCTGTTTGTAATTTAGCTGAGGAGGGGCGAAAAGTTCTTCCAGGAACCGCATTCTATGTGAGGTCAAATCCCTTCTTCAATGATTCTTTCACAGCGCCCGAAATCAGACTGTTTGTTCGGCTGGCAACGCATGAAAATTTGTAATGCATTACCCCGTCAGTAGACGCCGACAAAATGTCTGGCCGCCTGCCCACTCTTCGGAGGCCAGGCACTGACTGGTCGCAAAAGTTTCGAATATATGGTAGTATGAAATCGAATCGTTCCTCCCAGAGAATTTTGCAACTTGGTCGGGGGCATAGATCGGAAAAAGTCACTGGAAAGTGAACTACAATCATTCGGGGCCTCCCTCTGTTTTCTTACTTTCGCTAACTCTAATTTGAAATCTTAATTTTGAGGTGGAATGCGTTGCCTTATCTTCTGTTCCTGCCGCTTCCCTTATTCTTTCGGGTTTCCCGTGCTCATTCTATTCTGTTTCCTGGCGTTTCCCTATTCTTGTCTGTTCCAGCGCCTCTACTGCGATACGGCGTCTTTTTTCCGCTCGCTCATCTCTTTTCCCTTTTTGGTTTTCAACGAATGCCTCCGCAACTCATCTCCAGAGTAACCTAAATCACGAGCGAACGCTCACAAGTTGTTCAATAAGGGTGTTCTTTTCTTCCCCATTATATCTTCTCTTTTTTTTTTTTTTTTTTTTTTTTTTTTTTTCTTGAACAAGAATTTTATTACTTACGACAGCCAACTGGTGTTCCCGACACGAGTGACGGAACACAGCACAATCCTATGAAGTTAGAGTATGTCGCATGTTGGGGGTATACGTAATTAGTTTTTTGGTAAGAGAACGCCCACGCCTGACCCAACTATGAGAGCGAATTATAGCAATCTGTGCGAAATAAGTACTCTGTGGCTGAAATTGCCAAGCCTATTATTAACTACTTGGAAGCAATGCCAATCCTAGTATTTAACTATCTTGGGAACATACACACAAAAACAAACCCTTGACTTAGATTACAATACTGAATCCCACCCAGCTTTCCTCACTGAGAAGATGATACAATTATAATAAAAGGTCAGGAATATCCTGGGCAAGCTCGCGCAATAACTGTGCAACCTCGGTGATGTCAGTGGAGGAAGGACTAGCGCACACCCAAACACACTCACAGCTTGGCTTACGATCTCATTCATATTGAATCGATTCGTTCACATTCAAAACCACTAGTAAAGTCTATAACTTTACTACACAAGTTCATAGAACGAAACATCAATGCATTTGGAATCAAACAAAATGGGGATAATGTTCTCTCTTTCTGATCTTCACAAAATCAGTTTATTAAAACATCAAATTAACTAACCCGGTATAAACATATTTCTACTTTACCTGGCAGGTGATCTTAACTATTCACGATCACTGTCTCTGTTTCTTTCCTTTTTTTTCTTTTTCACTGTCACTTCACAACAACGGCACAACTGCTGGCACTGGTGTTTGGGTCTCTATACCATGCACCGTCAAGCTGGACTGCAGGCACCGGACAGGCTGGACTGCTGATAAAAGTGGCGCTGGCCAAGTATGAGGTCGAACCAAGTGAGTGTGATGAGAAAATGACTATCAATCATCGATCTGTTCTCATTTAGGGAGGGAGAGGTACACATTGCACTCTCATCTCTCTCTCTCTTCTAGTCTCTCTTATCAAATGGACATGGTTGCTTTCTTTTCTTTTTCTTTTCTTGCGTCTTTTCTTCTTCATGGGTGTTAGCGAAGTTCTATCTCTCTCCTCATCTCTCCGTCAGGCCTTCCTCTGCAGACATCTCATGCAAAGCTCTCACTTGTTCTCTTCTCTCCTCCCCTCATCGCTTCTGCTTTTCTCTCCTCAGATTACACTCAAACCTCTCCTCTCTCTGTCTCTCTGTTCGTTCTCTCACCTCCGTCTCCTCTCTCACTCTCACGATCCTTCCTTTTTGTGTTCGATCTGTCCCAAAACACACACACGTACCATTGGTTCAGCTATTTTTACACCCTGAACTAGCACCAAGTTATCCTCCCTCTAATTCCATTGGATAGTCAACGCCTACACATACCTTACTCTCTGTGGGGTGGGTCAATTGGTCATTTAATTGATAGCTAATTTCACCCCCACCACACACTACCTTCTCCCCTGTCCCTACTTAACTGCGCCGTGTGGCTTAAGTCGTGGCACTGGTCATGTAAATTGGCTAGCTGATCTGGGTAGGCTCCGAGACGTCTAACTAACAATGACGCTGGTTCCACAAATTGGCCAGATGAGCCTGAGCCAGGCGCTACGACTCGTCTCGCTAGACATCGAGGCGTCGGTCAAAACGGCTTAGTCTGTCTGGGTGGATCGTACCGTCTCCGTGAGGCTCTCCACTAAGCTTAATTGGCTGGGCCCGACCCATGGGCCCGTCTATGTGGCGCCTAGAATGTTTGAGTTGAAGCTTATGTCCGAACAAGTTGGCTGGCGACTCCCCAAGTTGGGTTGTTTCATTTTTTGTCCGTGACAGCATATACTTGTGCGCACACACACACACACACACACTACCT
>CM031610.1:50107011-50108983 GCA_018398815.1 Conus ventricosus | reverse complement strand
AAAAACTTCAGCTTTTTTGGCATGATCAGATGCGTTTTCATCGCTCCTACGTCTTCTACGATCGACATCGATCCGCGATGCATTCACGAACTTCCTTGTGTCATATCCTTCGCGCCTAAGGCGCTTTAATAGCAATGTCATGATCAACTAGTAAGGATGTAGCGGGTAAACTTGGGACCTTTCAAGGAGCTGACTGCCTTTTTTCAGCATGTGTTTGTTTGTCGCCCTTGGAGACGTCTAAACAAAACCAAAACAAACAACAACAACAAAACAACTACTAATCCCCAAATGTCATTCTTTAACTATTAATGAACCGGTCTAAAGAGTCAGTCATGATGAGCTGGTAAGGGTTCAGTAGGTACAGTTCGGGCCTTTCAAAGGAGCTGACTGCCTTTTCCAGCATGTTATGTCACCCTTGGGAGACGGCCTAAACAAAAACAAAACAACACGAGTCGGTATAACCAGTCTTACTTTTTTTACATCTGATTGCATCAGCGCAATGCAATCGCCCGTAGGGTCTATCAATAAGGAAGTCACATCGATCTCGCGATGTCATCAGCGAGCATCCTCGGTCATGTGATTTGAGCCTAAGGCGCTGACGTCATCTCCTGCTCCTTCTCCTGCTCCTGCTTTGAGGCGTGAGACCTGCCTCACCTTACTACTTATAGGCCACCTTCCATCTGTCCCTCCCTGTCTCCTTTCTGTCTTTCAGAACCTGTCGTTGGCGATCTGCTGATGGCTGCCCTATTTACTGGTGTTGGCCACGCATGACCTGCGCTATCGGGAGCCTATCTTACCCGCGACCACGAGTGGCGCGACAGCGGGGGCTGGGACGTCATCGCATCTTGGCCACACTCAGCAACGAGGCTTCCGTCATGACCTTGACCATGATCCCCGCTGGACAGGTAGGGCGGAGAGGGAGGGGGTGGGTAAAGGGGTGTGGAGGGTGGTAGTGGTGATGGTGGCGGTGGAAGCTATAGCTGCCGTGTGTTGTTGTGAGGTCGTCGAAGTTGTCGTCATGTCAGTAGTTAATGCGTCATCAGTGTGTACCATCGTCATCATTGTCGTTGTTTCGTCTTCATTATGTGACTGTCACGGTGGTTGCTTTAGGTGTGTTCGTCTTCATTATCGTCGTGAGAGTAATTGTGATTTTCTTTGTCTTTACCATCGTGTGTAGTCATGACCATCGTATTCATGTATGCCGTCATCTTCATCGTCATTGTCGTCGTTAACGTCATCAAAATTATCACGATTGTCATCGTTGTCACCACCAATCATCCTGAATGTGTGTCGTCGTCGTCGTCGTCATCATCATCATCATCAAATCATTATCGTCATCCTCATGGTGGTTGTAATCATGTGGCCTTGGGTATGATTTGGTTTCTCTCCACAGGTTGAGAGCGCATCAGTCATCAATCTGTGATATCATGTTCACCATCATCTTTGTTCTCGTCATCGTCACCGGTGTGCACCAGCATGATCATCATCTTCAGTGTGTGCCGTCGTCCCATTGTTATTGTCATCATTTATGTTGTCGTCGACGTCGTCGTCGTCGTCGTCGCTGTTATCAAACTCTTCATGACTGCTGTCATCGTACATGGTGTCAACATCACCATCGTCGTCGTCGTCGTTGTCCCTCACCGTCGTCGTCGACGTCGTCGTCAACATCGCCATCCTCGTCGTTGTTGTAGTCGTCGTCCTCATCCTTCTCATGCTCATCATCATTAGCAGCAGCAACGGCAACAGTCAGACGCAGCAGCAGCAGCAGTGTTCTGACAACACTCGGGACCGGTAACTTATTGACTTCCCCCCGCTGCTGCTCTTCATCATTATCATCATGTACATCATCATCGTCATAATCGTCACCATCGTCGTCGTCATCATCATCATCATCATCTTCAGCAGCAGCACGATCACCTCTGTCATCATCACTGACGTCTTTAATATCATCATTGGTGGTATTGTCACCATC
>CM031610.1:50094511-50099511 GCA_018398815.1 Conus ventricosus | reverse complement strand
ACCGTGTTACACACAACCTCTTTAAAGCGGGAATGGAAATGATCATTGCATTCAAAGTGATAACCAATGGTGATGCTGACGACGACGACGACCGCAACATGACGATGACGATAACGATGAAGATGATGGCAATAACATTATGAAAAAAAAGGAAGAAATATACAAATAAAAATGACTCTGATAGTTAATCATACTAACATCATAATCATCCTATAATAAAATATTCCTGATAATGACACTCGAACCTACTTATGATAAAGATGCGATTCGTTCACAGGACAACAAGCAAAAAAAAAAAAAAAAGGTGTGAATATGTGTCTGTCCAAATCTGGGTCTAATATATGCTACTGCAGCAGGAACCGATGATAATGATGATGACATCAGCATGTCTGGCTAGAAATAAAAAGACAATAAAAAAGGACAGAATACAAAAAAGACCAAACAACGACAACAACAACATCATCATGCAAAAGAAAAAACAAACAAGAAACGCCCCTCTCTCTCGTTAATACACACTCACAAATTCTAAACAATTCTTTATATAAAAAGGCAAAGAGCAACAAGAACAAACAGACGAACAGACAAACAAACAAACAAGCACACAAACATCGTTCACACAACCAAACACGTTGGGCACAGTGAAGAATCAAGCATCCCATCAATCCCAAATCACAATAAAAGGAGACTGGGGCTCGGGGAAAGGGGTGGGGGAGAGAGATAGAGAGAGAGAGAGAGAGAGAGAGAGAGAGAGAGAGGAGAGAGAGAGAGAGAGAGAGAGAGGGGGGGAAGTGGGGGAGATGTGGAAGGGGGGAAGGGAGAGAGGTGTTAGTGGGGAACATGCAGAAGAGAGGAAAGAGTCGTACGTGTGAATGCGTGTGTCTGTATTCCACGAAAGCTTGCAATCCAGAGTCTGGGTTGATGAGGGTGAACTACTGCGCGTATTCATTCATTCGCTGTCCACTGGTACTTATCAGTGCTGGTGTCGACGCCTGTTGATGTAACTAAACTCAAGTGATATTGTTGCCGGGCTTCTTGTTATGTACAGATACGTGTATTGGCATTTCCTAAGCTGGGCTTCGGGAGTACCCCGAAGCTACGTGTGTGATTTGTGATGTGACCTGGCGGAAGCGGAACTCCTACTCTACTTCCTCGGTCACCTGGGCTCTCAGCATGATTTTGATTGGTCGAAGACGGGGTGCAGGGTGTACATATGAGGAAAGAAGATGGGTTTATTTTCTGGCGACTTTGGTGATTACTGTCATATTGCTGCGTGCTATTGAAGAGGCGCAGAAACCTATGAGATGTTTACAATTGGCCCAATAGGAAACCCTTTCATTCTCTCTCTCTCTCTCTCTCTCTCCTTCTCTCTCTCTCTCTCTCTCTCTCCTCTCTCTTTCTCTCTCTCTCTCTCTCTCTCTCACCACACACACACACACACACACACACACACACACACACACACACACACACACACACACATTGAACTAACGTACAGAAACTGACACTGCCTATCCCGCTCCCCCCCCCCCCCCCCCCCCCCCCCCCCCCCCCCCCCCCCCCCCCTTTCCTGGACATCCTTATCTCTTACCCCATATTCGCTCTTCTATCTGTTTTCGTTGGTTTTATGTTTGTAACACCCTTCTCCAAATCCGTGGGAGACGAGCTCAGTTTATCATGTTATTTATCATGTTTGTCATCACGACAGAAGACATAAATGCATCAAAATGTGTTATAAACCAAAATTAAGGGAAAAGAAGGGGGGAAAAAACCCCGAAACATATGACTTGAAGAATACACATGCATCGTGAGTGAAATATCATGATGTTAATATTCACCCTTGTTGTTGACGATGATGATGATATTGTTTTTGTACTATGATAATAATAATAATAATAATAATAATAATAATAATAATAATAATAATAATAATGATAATAATAATGATAAATAATAATGTCAACAACAACAGTGATGATGATAAGAACATTAACGACAACAACAACAACAATAATATGATAATAATAATAATTATATAAATGATAATAAGAATGAAAATAATAATAGTTATAAGAACAATAATGATGATGATGACGATGACGACGATGATGATAACGATGATGATGATGATGATGATGATGATGATGATGATAACGATGATGATGATGATGATGATGGTGATGATGATGATGATGATGATGATGACGACGACGATGATAACGATGATGATGATGATGATGACGATGACGACGATGATGATAACGATGATAATGATGATTATGGCGAATACTGCCTTTCTTCACAACCTGTTTTCTTGATACCAACGTTCATGAGAACTGCAATGTCGAGTATATGAGGTGATGAGATCGTTGAAAAGATGTCCTCTCCCTCCCTCCTTACCCCTCTCATTAGAAAGAAGGTAGGAAATTCTTTCTTTCTTTCTGCGTACGCAGGCTGATACTCCTGCGGACACTCCCTGTATAGCCAGGCAGTGGAGTTTTGTGTGTATGACCCTTTTCTATCCCGCCATTAAGGCAGCCATACTCCATCTTCGGGGAAGAAGGTAGGAAATGAACCAATTTAAAAATCTATCGCCCCAAACCCGTTCTTTTTCATTTCGTTTTCCCTTTCTTTCTTTCTTGTTTCTTCTTGTTTTCTTGTGTGTGTGTGTGTGTGTGTGTGTGTGTGTGTGTGTGTGTGTGTGTGTGTGTGTGTGTGTTTAAAGCTCAGAATCCTATCTAGTGAACTGAATCGCTTCTCAAACCCTAAAACAGTGCAGTCGAGGATTGTTCTGCTTTTCAGTTCCTTGGAATGGTCTTTTGAAATCTCAAAATCCTTGTTTATAGTATGGTGAAAGTCGAAAGGCGGCTCAAAATACGACGAACCGAACACGTAATCGTTGACACGGAAAGGCCGGAAGTGACGACGAGAAGGAACAATTATGATGAATGCTTGATATGGTCTGAGCCGCCGGAAGGCTGTGTGTGCCTTGACTACGAAAATATCCTTTACAGGCGGATAGACAACAAGGAAGAGGCAATGAACGCCAGTGTGTTGGCTAGGCGCTATTTTCAGGCGGATAGACAACAAGGAAGAGGCAATGAACGCCAGTGTGTTGGCTAGGCGCTATTTGCAGGCGGATAGACAACAAGGAAGAGGCAATGAACGCCAGTGTGTTGGCTAGGCGCTATTTTCAGGCGGATAGACAACAAGGAAGAGGCAATGAACGCCAGTGTGTTGGCTAGGCGCTATTTTCAGGCGGATAGACAACAAGGAAGAGGCAATGAACGCCAGTGTGTTGGCTAGGCGCTATTTTCAGGCGGATAGACAACACGGAAGAGGCAATGAACGCCAGTGTGTTGGCTAGGCGCTATTTTCAGGCGGATAGACAACAAGGAAGAGGCAATGAACGCCAGTGTGTTGGCTAGGCGCTATTTTCAGGCGGATAGACAACAAGGAAGAGGCAATGAACGCCAGTGTGTTGGCTAGGCGCTATTTTCAGGCGGATAGACAACAAGGAAGAGGCAATGAACGCCAGTGTGTTGGCTAGGTGCTATTTTCAGGCGGATAGACAACAAGGAAGAGGCAATGAACGCCAGTGTGTTGGCTAGGCGCTATTTTCAGGCGGATAGACAACAAGGAAGAGGCAATGAACGCCAGTGTGTTGGCTAGGCGCTATTTTCAGGCGGATAGACAACAAGGAAGAGGCAATGAACGCCAGTGTGTTGGCTAGGCGCTATTTTCAGGCGGATAGACAACACGGAAGAGGCAATGAACGCCAGTGTGTTGGCTAGGCGCTATTTTCTATGAAACAACAAACAGTAAGCGCACGATTTTAATGAATTGTCGATAATTACGCTTGAGGTTTGGATGTTGAACACAGGGGGCTGCTCCTGATGTGCACAAATTAAGGTCTGCGCAATAACTTTTCTTCAAAGAGGCAGAGGGTTCCTAGATATCCTTGACAGAAGCATCCTTCTTGACAGAAGCAGTTTATATGATTGAAAGATAATCAATTTCATCATGGAAGGGTGTGTGTGTGTGTGTGTGTGTGTGTGTGTGTGTGTGTGTGTGTGAGGGGGAAGGGGTATTGTCATCAAGAAAAGGGTCATTTTCTTTCTGAAAAAGGGGAAAATTGTCAACAGAAGAAATGCACTATGTGTCAGGAGATACGACAAACTCTTTTGACGACTAATGGCGTCATTTTTTGTCAGGAAAAAGAAAGTTATTGCCATTGGATGTTAAAAAAAACCGGTAACATAATATAAAAAAAGAAGGCAATTTTTATCTAGAAAAAAATAAATAGCAATTGATCATCAGGAAAAAAGGGGACTTTTTGTGTGGAGATACCGTGGGTTTTGTTTTTTTTTCGATACAAAGTGGGGACAATTTTCAACATGTCAAACGGGAAATTCTGTTAGAAGAAAAGCGAATTTCGTCACAGATGTAGTTTCTGGACGACATGAATAATCGACCTTATTGAATCAGACTGTCAAGATCATAATTCTGACCATATTTGACGACATTGTTCAACTGAGTAGCGTAATAGAAAACCGTAGATAAATAAAAGATAGGAAAAAAAGGGAAAAAAACACACAAAAACAGACAGCGACGTGCCTTTGCGCGCGCGCGCACACACACACACACACACACACACACACACACACACACACACACACACACACACACACACACACACACACACACATGTTCACGAGAAATAATCTTACAAGAAAACTGACAGTCACGATAATAATTTCCTTCCGGAGGTTAAAGCCCTCTGTGCACACGACATTCGTGAGTTCCGGTCTAGCTGCCTTCATCTATGGTGTGATGTTGGAGCCAGAAGCCAGGTCATCACTAATATTACGATGAAATAATATTCATGGTGGAAGATTACTGTTTTCATATTACTCTTTCCTTGGTGATGTTTGTTCTCTCAATGAGCAAAATTAGAATGCAGACGTTTTGGCTTTAGACATGTTCCGAAGTCAATAATTCTA
>CM031610.1:50074511-50084511 GCA_018398815.1 Conus ventricosus | reverse complement strand
TTAAGAGCTGATAGTGGATCTCATCCAGGGCAGGAGCAGAATCGTTGCAGGTTTGCAGAGCTGATTTTAGTTCATCGGTCGAAAATGGCAGATTGTAGGTTTCAGTGTTGCCGATGAGAATTTACAAGGAGATTTTTCTGTCAGAAGTTTGTTTTTTAAGAAAAGCAGGCGTTTTATTTGTGGAGGAAGAGTTCTTTTCAATACTTAAGGCCAGCACATTAGCTACAGCTTGTTTATCTGTGATCAGGGCTTCTGCAAGTTTCAGGTGATAGATAGAAGAAATTGTATTTTTCCCTTTAATTTTCCTGATCACTTTCCATTCTTTCTTCTTGGAGGTCTTTGCAGTCAACTTGGAGCAGAAGTCTCTCCAAGACTGACGTTTACACTTTTTGAAAACGTAGCGAGATTTGGCACGAAGATTTTGGTAGGCCCTCGCGTAAGGTATTTTGCCTGCGACAGACAACACGTTGAGCCTTCTGGCGTTGATTGTGGATTTGTTGGCACTCAGCATTAAACCAGGGAGTTTTCGGCATCTGAGGTTTGGTGGTAGTAGCCGGAACGATGTTCTCGGCACAGCTGATGATAATGTTCGTCAAGGCTTCAGCAGGACCAGGACTTTCAAGAACCTCATCCTCCACCAACTCTTTTCGTATATTCGAAACAAAAAGATCCTAGCTGGCTTTTCTCAGGTTAAGACGATCTGAGACTATTGGAAAATGGTCACTTCCATGTAAGTCATCATGAACACTCCAATCAAAGTCCACGACCTGTGAGGGATCGCATACTGACAAATCGATGAAAGGGTGCTGGTTGAAGAATGCAGATAGGTTGGAGAGCCATCATTCAGACAACACAGGTCGAGCTCAGAGAAGACATCCTCCAGCAGAAGACCTCGGGGAGAGGAGTCTACACTGCCCCAAACAGGAGAGTGGCCGTTCAGGTCCCCGAAAAGCAAGAAAGGTCGTGGGAGTTCTTCCACGAGACTAACCAGCTCTTGTCGACTGACAGATGATGATGGAGGTATATACAGGGGGCAAACTGTCACTGTTTTATGGAGAGAGATTCTGGCAGCTAAAGCTTGAAGAGAAGATTTAAGGTTGACAGGGCTGAACAACAAAGATTTGTGGATGAGTAACGAGACCCCACCCAAAACTCCAAGAGCTGTAGGTTGGGCTGGTTTAGACAGTACATTAAAACCTGAAAGAGAAAAGGACTTTTCTTTGTGCAACTGCGTTTCCTGAAGAGCTACTACAGCTGGCTTTAAATCTCGGCAAAGAAGTTGAAGCTACTCAAAAATGGAATGCAGACCTCGGATATTCCAATGGAAGTTGGTTGAGTCCTCATATAGGTGATATGGTGATGATAAATGAATCGTGTATCTCTTCATCTTAATGTTCATTTCATTCCATGTTAACATCTTCCAGATCCGAGAGAACTGCAAATTTGTTGGAGTTTTTTTTTCTGCTTTTTTCTCTCGATCTGATAAAATATTTGGCCCTTTCTTCTTGACCGGCGATTTTGCATTTCCTCCAGAACCGCCAGCACCCTTGCTGACAGCTGTAGGGTGTCCTTTGGAGGATTTTGAGGGGGTGTTCTTGTCTGGAACCTCCATTATTTCCACCCTTTGACGCCCTGTAGGGCCTGTAGGTCTTTTGCCCCTGATGTTCTGGGGGCGGGAGTGGGTTTGGATGTTGCTGCATGTACTGGTGAAGACTGCTGAGAACCTTGGGGTTCGTCACACACAGAGTTTCCGCCTGAGGCTACCGACTTTGTTTCCAATTGTCTCTCTGCTGCATGTGATGACTCAACCGTCGGCACACCAATGCTAACTATTGAAGGTTTCTTTACTGCAGCTGCAAACAAAACTCCAGCAGTTGGTTGGCTGTTCATGACAAACTCCAGCAGTTGGTTGACTGTTCATGACAATCTTTTTTGCCTCGAAGAACGGGATTCTTTGCTCTGTCTTGACCCTCTGAATCTCTTTCTCTTTAATCGATTTCGGGCAGGTCTTAGGAGATGATGGGTGGCTGCCTCCACAGTTGGCACAGAGTGGTGGGCTTTTACACACCCCATCGTGGACTGGTTGGCAGGAGGTACCACACACCTCTTCTTCTGTGCAGCGATCCCTCACATGGCCAAACCTCTGTCACTTGAAGCAGCGCTGAGGGGGAGGGATGTACAGTGACACTGAGACTCTCAACTAGCCCACCTTGATCGACTCTGGTAGAGATGTGGAGCAAAAGGTCAAGAAGAGAGTGTCAGCTGGGATTCTGTCTTTGCCTTTGCGCACAAGAACTCGACGAACGTTGGCCACTCCTTGCGATGTCAATTCCGACTTGATCTCTGCCTCCGACACTCATCTCAGATCTCTGCATCGGATTACTCCCTTGGAAGAGTTGAGAGTCTTGTGTGGAGACACCCTGATCGGACGATCAACCAAAGTCGTCGATTTTAATAGCATTTCTGAATGCAGCGTGGAAGAGCATTCAATCAGAAGTGATCCGAGACTTCAGTCTCTTTACGCTCTTTGGCTTCCCGCTGAGGCCATTGATTCCTTTCGCAATGGCAAAAGGACTCAGGCCTGACAGAGGTCTGTCTTCATCCGCTCCTTCAACAATCAGCAAGCTCGGCCAGAAGCCTGAAAGGTTTCGTGTTTCATGATCTGAATCTGTATCCGTGTCCGTCACCGAATCTTGCCTGTGTCTTTTTATTTTTTGGAACCATGTTGTGTTCATTGAAATTCATTTCTCTCCATTCCCACCCGCCATCGAGTCCCAACAAGGGGGATGCCCATTTCATACGAATATCCAGTATATCAGGGCACCAGGATTTCGAAAGGAAAGAAGTATACACAGGGTTGAAAGCCTCCCTGCCACGGAAGCTCTCAAACCCGATTGACCCAAGCCGCCGCCTTCTAGCCTGAGCTAGGGCATGCACGCGACCAGCCGCTTAATCGAAGTGGGCCACTTCGATCACCTGTCTAGAGGAAGTTCAGGCCAAAGAGGTGTGTTGATTTGATGCACCACAGTCACATCAGCGGTCTCAACCTCCAGGATCCTATTCTCCCCCATCACAGGACGCACCGCACGGCAAACACGGTGGGCCTCAAGAAGGCCACAGAGAAAGGAAGAATGTGGGAAAGGACACTTGAGGGGGAGACGAGGACAGTAAAGAGCCAAGAAAGGCAGAAGGTAAGAAAAGGAAAAAGGCGGGTTACAATTTGTCTGGGCCCTCACTCTTAACCTTTCTGACATGGGAGACCTTACCAGGGGCATCAATTCCTACCACGTAGTGCTTAGGCCAGTCAGCAACTTGGCTATACAGGTCTAGAAGCGTAAACAAGAACTAGCCATCTAGTCGAGTATTGATGCCCCCGTCAGCAAAGCCTAAGGGATCATTAGACCGCGCAAGCCCTCCGACCACGGTAAGGTTGCAACCCCCGGAGGGGTTTAGCTGAGTAGATCAGGACAGTCTGGGAAAGACCAGATGGTGGGAAGGTGGGGTCGCGTGTGAATCCTAAACCCTGAAAGATGACGTAAAGAAGGATGTGGTTTCGTGCTTTCTACATGTTGAGAGTAATGTCCCCTGTGGATATCCTTTTTTTCCTTAAAAACAAACAAACAAACAAACAAAAACCGTCAAATAATTGCAGCGGGTTTGTTACGTGAGATCTGATGTTTGATGCCATTCTGGCTTTGTTCTAAGACCACGTCTTTAAAAAAAAAGTAATGTATCTGCCAAACATGAACGAACAAATCACAAGACTAAACACGACGCGTTTCGACCTCTTATGTCTTTTTCGGGCGAGATAAACAACGCTCGGGACAACGAACATGAAGAACGAGCAATCACTCATCCCATTGAATTCGGCACAAGATGGGCGTGCAACTATCTTTAAGATCATGCTCTGTCCTAAAACGGGGTTATGGAGTGGAGAGTGTTCCGATGCATCTTCATAATTGCGGTGTGTAACCACACTGAAGCGGAGCGGCTTTTTTCTCCCCTGGGCTTAGCTTTCCCCGTGATGTCACAGGAGAGTTGACGTCACACGGGTCGGACTTTCGTAGAACGACGCATTTCTGGTGTTTCATTCTTGACTATATAAATCCAGCGCTGAGATTCCGTTCGGCGTGGGGTGGAAAGCCAAAGGAAGGTGGTCAAACTGACCGTCAGGATACCGTTGTGTGTTTAGTTTGATATGAGTGTTCACTGTGACATATTCGAATCGTGAAGTCTTCAGTCGTGATCGATGGAGACTCGATTAATTTCTATTGTAGGCTGTGGGAGATACATTGATTGTTGTCCTGGTGTAGTATGGGGACAGGGAGAAATGCATTAACCCAGAAATGTAACATTTAGAGAAAAGATTGAACGTGCACCGAGATAAATAAACAACAAACGACTCATCCTTTTTGAAACTTCAGATCATCTGCTGACGAAGAAACAAAAAGAATCTTCAAGTGGTTTTTGTTGTTGTTGTTTGTTTGTTTGTCTGTGGAGAGAGAGAGAGAGAGTGAGCATCCAGCACGTTACGTTGAAGTTATAGCATTCCATCAAATGTGTATTAACATCAACAAACTAATGAAAAGACAACGTGAATGAAAAGGTTTAGTACAATTCCTTCACACGTAATTTTACAGTGAAGATGGATTTCGGACATAGTGTGGACTTCGAAGAGGATTATCATTGATTTTGAGAGGAAAGAAAGTTCTAGTTTAGGACACACTTTGGCCGTTCCTATGTCACGTGACGCGGACACTGTTCTGAAATAGGGTCATCAAACGAGGACGATGAACAGCTAGTGAGAAGACTCCAGATGAAAAGAAACGGCTTGTAAACCAACCAAATTCAGATCCAGCCAGATGGCAAAACTTAAAACGATGAAAGCTTGAAACGCATGAATTTATTTGGGACAATTCATCGTTTCAGTGAGGCGTGCTCAATAGTGTTGATTCATTTCAAAGGTTCATTATATCAGTTAACCGACATAATAAAGACCATGACCAACGATACAAACTCTACCCTGCTTCAACCGTTCGTTGGATTAAGCCTAAGCAGTGCTGCACGTGCAATATTCGCCGTAGTCGGTAGCGTCATGATACTGTGTGGTGTAACGGAAACGTACTTCTCTTGACGGTGATCTTTGGACGGTTTCGGCCTAAACGTTACATGCACGATCTGTTCAACGCCAGCCTGTCCGTGGCAGACACTGTGACCTTGGGGTATTGGCTGACCTTCTTTGTTCTTGACCTGATTCTTGGCGTTTACCCTGTTGTGAACCAGGTGCACTGCGAGGTGAATGGGCTGATCTTTACCACATCAAACGCGGTACGTGTGTGGGATAGGTTGGGAGTGGGAGGAGTGGGATACAGATAAAAGTGTGTGTGTGTGTGTGTGTGTGTGTGTGTGTGTGTATGAAGTGTGTGTGTGTGTGTGTGTGTGTGTGTGTGTGTGTGTGTATGTGTGTGTGTGTGTGTGTGTGTGTGTGTGTGTGTGTGTGATGTGTTTGTGTGTGTGTGTGTGTGTGTGTGTGTGTGTGTGTGTGTGTGTGTGTGTGAGTGTGATGTGTTTGTGTGTGTGTGTGTGTGCGCGCTTGAGTGTGTGTGCGCGCGTGCGTGTGTGCGTGTGCGCGCTTGCGTGCGTGTGTGTGCGCGCGAGCGCATGTGGTGTGTGTGTGTGTGTGTGTGTGTGTGTGTGTGTGTGTGTGTGTGTGTGTGTGTGTGTGTGTGGTGTATGTGCGTGCGTGCGCGCGCGCGTATGTGTGTGTGTGTGTGTGTGTGTGTGTGTGTGTGTGTGTGAGTGTGTGTGTGTGTGTGTGTGATGTGTGTGTGTGTGTGTGTGTGTGTGTGTGTGTGTGTGTGTGTGTGTGCGCGCGCGTCCATGCGCTTGCGTGCTCGCACGTGGGGTGCGCGCGTTTATGTATTTTGAAGAAAGGGATGTGAAAGTTGCCGTAACAAAGCAATGAAAAATACAGCACAGCGCATGCATGCACAGTGAATGCAATATGCAACACTGTACGTGTGTTGGGTGTATCATCCATTCTGGATCCGAACGTGATCAAGCCATTCTGATTCATTGAACATGGAGCTTTTGTGTTGATGCCTCAAGCTCTGGACCCTGATGTTTCTTTCCCGACTGAAAACGCGAAAATCGTAAAACCTGTTTGAAACCCTACATTTGTGTGATAAATAAATAACACTTCTACAGAAATAAGGGAGGGGGGAGGAGGGAGGGGGGGGATACATTATGTCCTGTTGAGAGACCATTCTGTAACAGCGTATACACTCCCCATTTTATTTTGTTTTAAAAGGTTCACCATCATTAACCAATAACAAACAAAATAATCCACCCCAACTCAACCCTTTCTCTTCATTTTTGAACATTTCTACATAGTGAATTTAGTTTTTGTTCAAATAAACATGTACAATCTTCTTTTCTTTTGTTCCCTTTCGTAATTCCGTGGGTCTTGGGGCACTACACTGAAGTACTGTGCACCTGATTCCTCTAGCTCTGTTGGTGGTGTGCAGAGGTTTTCCTGACCATTCCACAATGTTGTCAGAAGATCTTTTTGTTTTTCTCCTCCTGTCTTCGCCTCCCTCCTTTAGCATCTCCCTGGAGAACTGTCTAAGAAAGGCCATTGAATCTTGTTACATGGTCACAGCATGGTCGCAGTTGTCTTGCTAACTAATGTCAGTACATCTTCTTCACATGGTCCGATCTACTACTTGATGATTTGACGCTCATGTTCACTGGTGATGTGATCAGTGTTTCTGATGTTCAGCATCCTGCGGTATAGTTCAGTTCAGCGGTTTATTTCTGTCTTTCCATCGCCCGATGATATTTTTGACACTATCTTTTAAAACATAGAAAACAATATTTATTTTTTTTAATTCACATTTAACTTATCATCCACGTTAGTACTTTCAAACCCACATCTGTTATACATATTTACATAAGTGAAATACCCTCATCATCATCATCATTCTCTTGCCCATGATGGGCGTAGAGGAGAGACGAGAGACACTCTCGAAGCCAGGCACCGCCATCCGGCCCTGTCCTCTGCCTGTCGCATCAGCGTAGGGCCATCCATCCTGGTCCATTCTTTGATGTTGTCCATCCAGCATTTGGCTTGTCGTCCCCTTCGTCTGCTGCCTTCCAGCGTGCCCTGGATGACTGTTTTGGGCAGTGAATTGTGGCGTATGGCATGCCCGAACCACGACAGCTTCCTCTTCTTGACTGTTGCCAAGAGGGGTTCTTGGGGCCTGCAAGTGATGTTATTTGGCTCCTCACAAGGTCGTTTGTCTTCCGGTCTTGCCAAGAGATCCCGAGCAAGCGCCTGAAGCATTTAGTTTCAAACGTCTGGATTCTCTTGGTGGTCTCTGCTGTCATGGTCCAGCTTTCGCAGCCATACAGCAGGATGGACAGCACCAGGACTTGTACAGCTTCATCTTTGTAGGAAAGCTGATCTCCCTGCTCTTCCAGATCTTGTTTAGCTTTGCCATTGCTGCTGTTGCGATCGCTAGTCTGGTCTTGATTTCTGTTGTAGAGCGACCGTCTTTGGTGAGAGTGGCGCCAAGGTATTTGAAAGCGCCCACTTCTTCAAGCTGTTGTCCGTTCATGTAGATTTCAGCATGGGTGTTGGTTGTGCTGTTGACCAGGACTTTGCTTTTTTCTGTGCTCACTTCCATTCCATATGCACCTGCCCTTTCTTCCAGTCTCTTTGTCAGGTCTTGTAGTTCTTCGTTGCTGCCTCCCATCAGGTCAATGTCATCTGCGAACCTCAGATTATTGATGATTCTTCCTCCGATGGAGACAGTGGAGTGGAAGTCATGGAGGGTTTCACGCATGATGTTTTCCAGGAAGAGATTGAACAGTACGGGAGATAGCAGGCAGCCTTGACGGACTCCAACTGTGGTCTTGAAGTAGTCCCCTATCTGGTTGTTGAGGAGGACTGCGCTGCTGGCGGTGTTATACAGTGCCTGGATGGTTTGGACGAGACCCTCCTCTATGCCAAACTTTCTGAGCACCTGCCACAGACCCTTGTGCCACACCCTGTCAAACGCTTTCCTAAAGTCAATGAAGTTGTGGAACAGGTCTCTCTGATGTTGCAGATGTTTCTCCATCAGTATCCGGCAGGTGAAGATCTGTTCTACTGTGCTTCTGCCTGCCCTGAATCCAGCTTGTTCTTCCGCCAGGTGTTCTTCCGCCTCTTTCTTCAGTCGATTCAAGATGACTCTGAGCATGATTTTACTGGTGTGGCTAATGAGACTTATTGTTCTGTAGTTCTGGCATTGGCGTAGATTTCCCTTTTTGGGCAGGGGGATGATGAGTGATTGAGTGATTGAAATACCCTAGTGGTGCACAAAATTGTTGATCTTTATAAAGAAATTCTGCAACCTGTGACTGCGAAATAACCATGGCTATTTCAGCAACATATGAACCATATAAGACAGTACTGACATCATCAAAATTAGTCATCTTAATACCTTTCTCCCGACAGAGCGAGGTCAACACCGAGCATTCAAACAAAGATGATGTACAGAAATATATTCTCTGCAGACACAAGTAATATCATGAGAATATTTAATGTTCCAAGCATCCAGCCTTAATTTATGAATCAATCTAACAATGTGCCTTGGGCACAATGGTAAAGTAGCCATTTTTTACTTAAATTCTGCTTATGTATATATTGTTCCATAATTTGGATCAATTCACAAGAGGATAAATCTAAGGGGTAGTTTAATATATTTTCAGCGTTTCTGTCGGCTCCTTCTTTTGCAAGACTGTCTGCTATTTCATTCCACTTTATACCACAGTGAGATGGGACCCAACAAAAATCGATTCTTATGCCTAAAGGTATGAAACAATGCAGTAGATGTTTTATTTTAAAAAGCAAATCTTTTTTAGCTTTGCAGGCCCAACGCTCTAGTGACTGTAAAACAGATCCCCTGTGTATCTCATTTCAGTATGCTTTTTGCTTGTCCACAGGTGTCCATTTTGTCCCTGCTGAGCATCTCCGTGAACCGCTACCTCTACGTGCGCCACTCTCATATGCACAAGCGACTCTTCACCTGGCCCCGTACCAAAGGCTTCTGCATCGGCATCTGGGTCGTGTCCTTTCTGGTGGCTCTCCCCCCCGCCCTGAAAGTTGATGCAGGCGTCTATCTTTACAGCACCCACCACCACGTGTGCACCTTACACACTCTTCCCCTGAGCTACGCCAAGATCGGGGCCGTCCTGTTCTCCGTCACTCCTATGTTTGTCATAGGCTACTGCAACTACTCCATTTTCCGATTCTGGAAGAAGGCCCAGAATGAGCTCTGCGGTTGGGCCGGTGCAAGCACAGGAGAGGGGCTGTCCTCAAGGTGGCAACAACGTCAAGAGAAGAGTAAGGAGACAAAAGCTGGTATGGTTCACAGCTCGCTGGAAGACACAGAGAGACGTCAGAACGGAACAGAGACCCCCATCGAAGACTGCGGAGAAGATAATACTCGCGCTTTCAATGAAGCGAACAAGCCAAACCTCCAGGGCCGGACTCGGAGCTGTGCAGACGATGACAACAGGCCTAACGGCGGGACAGAACACACTGACCGAGCTATGTCTTTCTCAGCTAAGATCGGGAAGAGAAGCAGAGAGTGGTGCGTGGATTCAACTCAATCCATGTCCGGTGCAGAATTTTCTGGTCAGAAACAAACGGAAGATGGAGCAGACTGCAGCACAGTCGAAGACAGTTCTCATTTCAGCCAAGCAGAACTTGCTTCAGAAAAGATTTCTGTCTCTGAAGGAATTTCATCACCTGACAGTGGCAGGGAAACAACGGAAGAAATAGTAGTCGAGATGAAAGCGATGCCAACTCCAGTGGTTCTCCTTCAACAGTCAGTTTCACATTCATCGATGTTGTCTCCCAGGAAGACATTGTCAGAGCACAGTGAGGTGAAACATGGCACTGCCGCCACCAAGAACGTACTGCGGCAACTGAAGAAGCCTTCCGCCAGAGAGG
>CM031610.1:50064511-50069511 GCA_018398815.1 Conus ventricosus | reverse complement strand
AATCTACGCGATCCGATGAAAACAATGACGAGGTTTGCCATGCATGGCCTGGGGAGATCTCTCTGGTCCTCATCGAGTCACCTGGAGAACATGCGTGGGGGGATCTTGCTTGCTGCAAATCCAATCCCATTCAGCGGCTTTTGACAATGATGAAGTCAGACATCACTCAGGGGAATTAAACACCAGTATATTCGGCTCTGAATCATGCAGGAACAAAACCCAAACCAAACGAAACTACAAGTGCACTTCGAAGAGCACAGGATTCTGCCTGAAGGAGAAAAATGTATGTCTAACTTAACATGAAAGAACAAAAGATACAGTCGGTTGGCATGCTTTTTTCTCTCTTGCAATCGTCTTTTAAATTTTTGTGAGGAAGTCAGCTCAAGTGAAAACAAAATAATTCCCGCCACGGGAAGCAATTGTCAGTGCCGACAGAAAGCGTAACTTCCCATGTACTCTTATTTTGAAAAGGACATGCAAAGTTCGAATTGTCCACGGTTATCATCCACGAAAATAACGCTTCATAAATAGTTATCCATTTGTAAACAAATATGGCCCCATCGGGGTCGGCTAGGTTATAAACAAAATGAACTGGATTCGTAAACAGTAACTTCACAATGTAATTTGTAATCATCTTGTTGAAAGCACATTGAAGCCGTCATCTGATCCAAACCAACAAAATGGCTTCACACCAAAATGGAAAAGGGCCGGTCTTGGGCCCCATTCCATCCTTTCATCCGGTTAGCTGAAAATGGAATCTGTAGTTTTTGCATGTTTGCTGACATGTTGACAGACAGACAAATCAAACGACAGGGGTGAAAACATAACCTCCTTGGCCTGGGTAACCCACATACTCTGCGTTAGATGACAATGGAAGATGGCGATAACAAAACCCAAAGACAACAACCCAAGAGTTGACCGAAAATGTCTCTTCCGGCCCCCCCCCCCCCCCCTTCCGATTTTGTGTGTGTATGTGTGTTGTTCTACGAACATGTGGAAAACGTCATAAAGGAAGCGCCCAAGAAAGACATCACCATTATACAGGGTGACTTCAACGCGAAGATCGGACCGGACGCCTATGAGATCTGGGCAGGAACAGTCGGCCAGTACGGAACAGGCGAAACCAATGACAGGGGACTCCGCCTACTGGAATTTGCGAGCAGCCAACGGCTTACCATCGCCAACACCCTGTACCCACACAAGATGTCCCGCAGAACAACTAGGCACGCGCCAAATGGGGAAACACACAACCAAATAGACTTTATCCTGACCCCTCGGCGCTTCAAGTCAAGCATCAACAGGGCCAAGACAAGAACATACCCTGGTGCTGACGTGGGCAGCGACCACGACCTTGTGCTGCTCACAATGAAGATAAAGCTTAAAAAGAAACACCAATCTGCAAACCCACGAATCAAGTTTGACCTGGAAAAAATTACAAGACCCAGCAGTTGCCGAGATCTTCCAAGCTCAACTCGGTGGACGATTCGCAGCACTCAGCCTCCTGGACACTGACATTAATGACCTCACCTCCAACTATAACGAAGCAGTCCTGGAAACAGCGACAGAGGTATTGGGCCACCAGAGGAAGAAAAAACGTCCCTGGGTAACCAACGATATCTTGGATCTCTGCGACAAAAGACGTGAGCAGAAAAAGACAAAGCACAGCAGTCCAGTGGGAGCCGAGCAGTACCGCAAAACAAACAAGCTCGTGAGAAGCAAGATGAATGAAGCCAGGGAGAAGTGGATAAGTGAACAGTGCAAAGCCATTGAGAAAAACACGGAGCAAGGGAATAGCAAGAACGCGTACGAGGCGCTGAAGACGCTCACAAAGACCCAGCAGAACAAATCAACAGTAATTGAGGACAAAGACGGAACCCTTTTGACCGAGAGCTCCGCAGTGCTGGCCAGATGGACAGAGTACTGCGACGAACTATACAACTATCCCATACAGCCAGACACCAGCGTGCTTAAAAGGGAAACAAGACCACCCAAGGAACCCTCGCCACTGCCTATCATGAGGGAAGAAGTAGAGGAGGCCATCCGCTGCCTTCCAGCGGGCAAGTCACCAGGAGCAGACAACATCCCAGCAGAGCTCCTCAAGCACGGGGGAAATGACCTGGTCACTGTGGTAGCATCACTCTGTCAGAAGATCTGGGAGACCAAACAATGGCCTGATGAGTGGACAAAATCACTCATCATCCCCCTCCCCCAAAAAGGAAACCTTCGAAAGTGTAACAACTACAGGACAATCAGCCTGATCAGCCACGCCAGCAAGATCATGCTAAGAGTCATTCTCAACAGACTCAAAGGCGAAGCTGAAGAACACTTAGCAGAAGAACAAGCCGGATTCAGGGCAGGCCGAAGCACAGTTGAACAGATTTTCAACTGCCGCATTATGGTGGAAAAACACCTCCAACACCAAAATAAACAATACCACAACTTCATAGACTTTAAAAAAGCCTTCGACAGAGTGTGGCACGAAGGACTGTGGCAAGTTTTGAGAGGCTTTGGCATCGAGGATGGACTAATGCAAACCATCCAGTGCCTGTACAACTCTGACAGTAGTGCGGTCCTCCTCAACAACAACATCGGAAAGTACTTCAAGACAACGGTCGGTGTCCGTCAAGGATGCCTACACTTTCCGGTGCTGTTCAATCTCTATCTGGAAAACATCATGAGAGAGATTCTACATGATTTTGAGTCCACAATTTCCATCGGTGGGCGAACGATCAACAACCTACGTTTTGCCGATGACATCGACCTGATGGGGGGCAGCAACAGCGAACTGCGAGGTCTCACCAACAGACTGGCAGACACATCAAAGGCATACGGCATGGAGGTCAGCTACGAAAAGAGCAAAGTCATGGTTAACAGCGCAAACAACACCACTGCACAGATCACCATGAACGGCCAACAGCTCGAAGAGGTGGACGCTTTTAAATACCTCGGCGCCACACTCACCAAGGACGACGCCCCACCATCGAAATCAAGGCCAGGCTCGCCATCGCAACACCCACCATGGCAAAACTTGATAAGATCTGGAGCAGCAAAGACATCAGCTTCCCAACAAAGATCACACTATAAAAAGCCCTGGTTCTGTCCATCCTTCTCTATGGCTGCGAGAGAGCTGGACCATGACATTTGAGACGACCAGAAGAGTCCAAACGTTTGAGACCAGGTGCTACAGACGCATGTTAGGGATCTCCTGGAAAGACCACAAGACCAACGACTTCGTTCGTGCCCAAATAACATCACCGGCAGGCCCGCAGGAACCCCTCCTAGCGCTTGTGAAAAGGAGGAAGTTGACATGGTTTGGTCACGTCACTCGCCACAACAGCCTACACAAGACAGTGCTGCAAGGAACATTGGAAGGTGGTCGCAGACGCGGACAACCAGCAAAGAACTGGATGGATAACATCAAAGAGTGGAGCCAAATGGACAGCCCCTCCCTGATCAGAGCGGCAGAAGACAGACATGGCTGGCGCTCTCTGGCCCGCAAGACGTCCATCATGTATCCCCCACGACCATCCGGTCAAGGGAGAGAGATAGATGTGTGTGTGTGTATGTGTGTGTGTGTGTGTGTGTGTGTGTGTGTGTGTGTGTGTGTGGTGTGTGTGTGTGTGTGTGTGTATGTGTTCCCCTTGCTTGAAGTTTTTTTTCTCATTGAAAACATGTTACACCACTATATTTACAATAGAAACAGGGAAAACATTCAATTAAACAATATAGATTAAACACCACATATGTCAACTCTTTAAAAAAAATTGAAACATAATTTGAGGTTACATGGGTGTTGATATCATTATAATGAAGGAAAAAAAAACAGAAATGAAAGAAACAGCAAAGAAAATATAAATATTCATGTACTTTTTCCCTGTCTCTGTCTCTCTGTACGTCCCTCTGTCTGTCTCTTTCGTGATATATCATTAATGTCTACTGTTCCTTCATGCACCATCCTGCTTGTCCCTGTCCTGATTCCTTGGTTTAAACTGTGGCCTGAGGCTATTGTTCAATGAAACTTTTTTTCTAATCTCTCTCTCTCTCTCTCTCTCTCTCTCTCTCTCTCTCTCTCTCTCTCTCTCTCTCCTTTTCCTTTCTCGTTTTTTTTTCGTCGTCCTTCCTATCCTTTTCTGCTCTGTTATTCTTGTGTATATCCAAGCCCGCCAGACCATAATATTAAGACTGCGACTGAATCCTAATCAGAAGAACCGGTCAAGTCTGATTGCATTTCCCTAACCAAGCGGCACTAGGTCATTCCAAGTCTCCTTCCATCTTCTTTATGCATCTTTGCCAGATGATCTTCCCTGGCGCCGTGTTCCACTCTGGAGCCATGTAGGTAGTCGTGTCTGGACGACGAGACTGGTATGGGCTTTCGTTTGGCACAATTTTTATGAAATAGTCTATGTGATGAGGTAGATAGATGCTCACAACGCATCGAACGATCCACACACACGCAAAGAGGCAGAAATATCTTTAAAGGGTCTGACCTTAACAAAATGGAACTTGATATTTGTTACAATGTTTGCATGTAATATCATTGAAAATGCTTTCACTGGCATATAAAGCAACGTTTGTCAGTGATTATAATTCACAAGAAAATTATAAGTGTTGTACTGATCTTATTGTTGATAGCGCCATACAAGAACAAGAAACGATTTGAGCCGCAGGAGAACCTAGCCCAGGCTGATCCGAGGAAGTATCCCTCAGCCTCCAGTGGCCGTCCTAACGTCCTCACCAGGGTCACAGTCCCTGCCCAGACCTTGCATTTACCTCAACGATGACCTACACATACCCAGAGCGGAGATCTTTGCGATAGCCCAGTGAACAAGGGAAGGAAGAAGTTAAATGAAAATACGTCCGTGAAAGACGGTGTTATTCTTGAGTTAGTTCGAGGTTATGTTCACCAGATGACCAGAAAGCGTGTTATTGATATCTGTGACTACTTGGCTTGGCTCTAGTTTGGTTCTATAGTCTTCATCTTCTTAATTGTACAGAACCGA
>CM031610.1:50034511-50054511 GCA_018398815.1 Conus ventricosus | reverse complement strand
CAGTTAGAATCAGTTGTTTGGATAAGCCTGAATGGAGAACAATAACCGATCTCTTGCCGCTCTTTCTAATGATCTCTGGATGGTTCTGTCATTCTGGAAGGTCTACGGTGCATTCCCAGTCATCCAGTAAACCCTGCGTCCATGCTCTTAATATTACGACGCTTGCAGACCATGGTTTGTGGTCTATTCTCGAGTAGAACGTCGTTGTTGGAATTTCTGGTGGCGTATTAATGTGTTACAGTTTAGTTGTTTAGCCCTCACCACACCACACCCCCACTCCACAGCAGCAGTATTGGTAGACCTTTTTCTTAAATCGACTTTTTCGATGCTTGAGATGAATTTAGAACGTGTAAACCAGTAATTTGTTTAATAGCACACGTAACATACTTCTGTCTGTTCTTGAGATTTTATCATAGCGCCGTTTCATTTCCCTTCACATCATTTGTATTGCGCATTTTGTTAAAAGACTACCAGTTTCGTATCCATCGGATTCGCAGAGTGAATGAAAACGGGAAATGTATGGCTGACTGCTACAAATCTCAATGCCACATGGTTCTGGATATCAGCCAAATAATGAAGGTTGTTTAGTGCTATCATCTAAAACACTAAAAACCACAAAAAACGCAAAAATTAAAACTGCCCCAAATCCCCACTGCATTATTAACGATAATTGAACCGAGCCAAATCCCCACCGTAACATAAATGACAATTGTAAAATTGAAATTATGATAGACAATAAAAGTCAAATTTTCACCCAGCATCAGCATTATATGTTGCTAAGATCTTTAATAAGTTCTGGTGGTAAATTTAGTATTACCGGGAAAGTATTATATTGCTGTTATGACGTAGTAAATCTCAGTCTATTCAGGCAAGATGTGTGTTTATGTGTTTTGTTCATCTTGCCTTATGATAATTCTAGAAATAACAAACTAAAATGTGAAAACGGATATCTGAATCAATGATCCTAGCGAGAGAGAGAAGGCGAAATGCCACTTTTTGAAAAGCTTCTTTGTTGTGAGGGAAAAACAGAAAAAGAAAATGCGTGAAACGAGACAGAGTGAAACGGGATGACCCTGGATAAGGTCTTACAAACATTGCCCACGGTACTCTAACAATCGTTAGATTTTAGTTCGTGCCGTAGAAGTGACGAAATGGTCACTTTCTTCCTCGCCCTCCTAACGAACACACACACTAAATTAATATAAAATCCTGTCATGTCTTTACAAGTGTAATGCACGTCAACTTTCTTGAAAGATTTCCATAACTCCACCAGGATGAAAATGTTGAAAACATGCAAACAAACAAACAAAACAAAACAGACAAACAAGTAAGCAAGCAAACAAACAAACAAACAAAAACAAACAACCAAACAAAATCAAACCAAGAAAAAAAAATTGACAAAGCAGAAACCTTTGAAAACTGTCCAGGCAATTTTCAAGGATGAATGACTAGTCTCACATGATCAATATTCCTGATCAATTTCTCGGATGGACAAAAACAACCAATCAACCAAACAAACAAACAAAGAAAAAGATCAATTAACCTTTATCTCCCCTCATGAGCTTCTTAGCGGCTGCCAGCAGTCCCCAAGGCCTTGACTTCATTTGCTCGTATTTTCCTATTTTCTGCTGTTCTGTGTGTGTGTGTGTGTGTGTGTGTGTGTGTGTTGCGTTTTTATTGACCTGGAACGACGGAATGGGTTCTTTCTTTTTTCTTTATTCATTCGCTTGCTTTCGAGTTTCTGCTGGCATAGCCTGCGTAATAAAGCTAGAGATCTTGAACTCTACTTCCTGCATTCCGATTGCTGATTTTGCGGAAACTAAGATGTTCTTCTGCAGTCCAAAGTATATTCTTTTCACCAGTTGTCAACTTCAGTCTCGGCGTATTAATATCATATTCCAACTGAAGGAAGAGAGTGATGTAAAGAAACAGGCCGCGGTTGATTTTGAGGTTTAAAAGTCTAAAATGGTGTGAAATAAATGAAAATAAACCATAGAAGCCTTGTATAATTATAGATCCAGCACAGCTACCTTAACAGCGTAATAGCACTAGGGATTTTGTTTTTTATCTTGCAGACAGGCACAGACAGACAGACAGACAGATAGACTGAGACGGACTGACAAACAGACACAAACACACATACACACACACGCGTGCGCAAGCATGCACGCACGCACGCACACACGCACGCACCCCCCTCCCCCCCCCCCCACACACACACACACAAGGCCCAGATCTGTGAGGGATGGAAGGAGGTGGAACGTTTTTGGAAATGTAAAAATGCGGAAATGTAAACATGAAATAAATGAATACATCAATGAAAAAACAAACAACACGAATGAACAAAATAGATAAATAAAGCCTTTCGATCTACCACCGTTCATGAAACTGCGTTCATTGAACCCCGAGCTTCGTAGGCCTCATGAATAGAGCATTGTTCTCTTGATCCAAGAGACTTGAGTTTAATACCCGCTGGAAGCAGTCTGTCTGGGAAGGAGGGGGGGGGGGGGGGGGGGGGGGGGGGGGGGGGGGGGGATTTCCTCTTCCGAGTAACAGCTGTGCAAGCACACTCCAGCCTCCTACATGTCGATCGGAAAATGGGGAAGGTTCCTTGGAACACTTCTTTGTCACGTCCAGTGGACATTACGCAATAGCATCTGCCGGGGAGGTATGTCCCTTGACGTCTTAATGGCCTGGCTCGTGCGTGCCTGCAACTGTGTCTA
Organism: Conus ventricosus; assembly: GCA_018398815.1. Classification (NCBI taxonomy): domain Eukaryota; kingdom Metazoa; phylum Mollusca; class Gastropoda; order Neogastropoda; family Conidae; genus Conus; species Conus ventricosus. The sequence continues at coordinate 50,051,788 of CM031610.1, read as the reverse complement.
CACAGCGCAGGATTCCAAGGGTGGCGCAGGGCTGCCCCAGCTGGTTGATTAGGCAGTTGAGGACAGTACTTCTCCGGGCCCCACTGGCTCCTTCGGGTGTTCTCGTGTAAGCTGACTCCAGGCACCTGCATATCGATCGGGAAAGACTGGAAACCGAGGTCCCGTGTGTGTTTTAGTGCATACACCGTAAATGAGAACAGAAAATGCATATTAAAACATTACTTCTTTTTCTCGGTTGACCATCATGTGTAGGTCACACACACACACACACACACACACACACACACAAGCCAGGTTAGTTCAATTTCCAATTAAATCATTTAGTCATCTGTTTGATAAAGGTGTATATCCAGATAGTTTGAAAGAATCAGTCACTTTACCCATGTTCCTGAAAGGTGATGTGAATGATACCAACAATTACGGAAGAATATCATTATATGATACTCGTGGTAAATCACACGGGTTTGTTATCGATAAAAGACTTTAGAAAAATAAGATAACTGTAAATAAGAATAAGTAATATGAAGAGAAAGGCAAAGGTGAGAAGTAATATTTTATCATAGACGCATTTTGATTTGTTGCCAGCTGTGCAAAAGAAATTTGTAAAAAGAAAAAAAAATGCTTTACAATTGTAGATTTTGAGACACCTTTGGATTCAATCTCAAGGAAACTGTTTATAATTGGAATGAAAAGAAAGGTATTTAGATAAATCAAAAATAAATACAGAGATATAGAAACTAGAATAAGAAGTGGACAAACGTTTTCTGATTTCATTCATTGTAAAAGAGGAATAAAAGAAGGGGACGTTTGCAACTCTATCCGATTTGCATTGTTTATTAGTGAGCTCGCTCAAGAAATGTATTGAACATGGACGCCATGGCGTATCTTTTGATTTGATAGAGTTAATCCTGCAGCTTTTTACAAATGATATCATTGTATCATCTTTATCAGCAATAGGTCTGCAGTCCCCGTTAAACAATTTGTATGCTTGCCTAATAAGTGTGAACTGTGGGTAAGCATGCATAAATCTGAAACTGTTGTATTCTATAATGCAGGGTCTCTTTGTCAACATTGAATACGCAGTTATGAATGAAAGAGTTAATGTTGCACATGCATATAAATGCCTAGGTATTTTACTCACAACTAGACTCAAATTTTGTTCTGCTCGTCAGGGTCTAACGGTTAGAGCAAAAGCAGAAGTTCTGATTATTGTGCATATTATGCATAAATGCCATTTTAAGTCTACAAGTACAAGTATACTGCAGTATGGTGCTGAAATATGGGATCTGAGAATGGCAATGATAATGAAAAGGCACTTCTTGCTGCTCTGAAACGATTTTCTTACACGTCGACAGTCGTACACCAAACGGCCGTGTTTACGGTGACCACGGGGGGCACCAAGAATATTTAAAGTGTTGTGAGTAGTACGTTAGCTACTGGTTAATTTTAACAAGGATAGATCATAATAGGTAACGTTCCAAAGTCTATAAACAGTTAGACAATATGGTAAGAAGACTCAATTTACTAGCGCACGAGATTGTTTAGATAAGTACGGTGTTGCGCTGGACAAACAGGATTTTTAAAGTATCCCAGAACTGCTTTGAACCGAACTGCTTTGAACCGAACTGCTTTGAAGAAAGAACTACTGGAGGCCAAACCGGTATGACCCTATTTGAATACATTTTAGAGTATGTTTAAGACACATAGTTGTGTGGAACCTTATTTTTTCATTCCGATGAACAGGTATGTTAGAAGCGCATTAACAAAACTTAGATTTGGTGTGTCTGACAATATTTGTCATCGGTTTTCATATGATGTACGAAGTGTAAATGACCTGCGGAGGGAATACGTTGAACCAAAATATCATGATAACCCAAGCGGGATCAAAATAATAGACTTATAGCATTTGGAAACGGGACAATTTTGTCCTAAATAACATTTCAGGATCACAAACTTCTGGGATGATTGTATAAGGATACAAATGAAAGTAAATCATACAACAGTCGATAATAAATTCGCTGCTCTCGCTATCAGTTCAGTAAAACTTTTAATATCGTGCGTGTTGTATCATGCTATTACCCATAATCGGTAAGCGCAATGGCCTAATCTGATTAACATATTCGTATTCGTACTCGTACTCGCGTTCACATCGTCTGTCTGTGTGCATGTACGTATGTATACATGCATGTATGTATCCATGTGTGTATGTAGGTACGTACGATGCGCGCGCGCGTGTCTATCTGTGTATGGTGTGTGTGTGTGTGTGTGTGTGTGTGTGTGTGTGTGTGTGTGTGTGTGTGTGTGTGTGTGTGTGTATGTGTGCGTGCGTGCGTGTGTGTGTGTGTGTGTGTGTGTGTGTGTGTGTGTGTGTGTGTGTGTGTGTGTGTGTGTGTGTGTGTGCGCGCGTGCGTGCGTACGTGTGTGTGTGTGTGTGTGTATGTGTGTGTGCGCGCGCGCGCGTGTGTGTTTGTGTGAGTGTGTGTGTGTGTGTGCGTGTGTGTGTGTGTGTGTGTGTGTGTGTGTGTGTGTGTGTGTGTGTGTGTGTGTGTGTGTGTGTGTGTGTGTGTGTGCACGTGTAAACCTCTAGAGACACGCACTGTGCCGTCTGTGGCAGTAACATAGCGCTCAGAGAACGTAATAATACCAATCCTAGCTTACCCGCCCTCAACCAGTTTCGGGCGGTTAACTCTAGGATTGGCATTATTACGTTCTCTGACAAGTAAGACTTCAATAACCAAAAAAATTAAATTCTGTTATAAAACTATGGAGCAGTTAAACTTTATGATAAAAAAGCCTCATTGTTCATTGATTTGTGGACAGACTGGTTGTGGAAAAACAATATTTGTCCTCGACCTATTACAAACAGTTTATCGTTATAATTTTGATCATATAGTAATTTTCTGCCCAACACTTAAATGGAACAAGCATATAATGATAGAAGGTTTATATGGACGGATGATGACATATATTTGATTGATCCTAGCAATAAACTGAGTGAGTGTTTAGAACACTTTTATAGACTGTTTGAAGGAACGCAGACACTATTTATTATAGATGACTGTTCGGCAGAAAGAGACATAGTTAAAAAGAGAAACACTTTGTCAAAACTAGCTTTCAGTGGAAGACATGCTAGGATAAGTGTGTGGATTTTATGTCAAAAATATAACTCAGTTTTAAAAGACTTTAGAGAACAGTTAAAGACTGTAGTTTTATTTCACATGAAAGACAGAGACGCATTTGATGAATGTATGCGTGAAAATGATGTTATTGAAAATGATCAGGAAAAACGCAGGATTAAACAAAAATTAAAATTTCAAAAGTTTTGTAAATTAGTATTAAAAACAGATAACCCTACACAGTATGTTTGTTTGTAAAAAATCGTTATTTAATCTAATCCAGTTATTGTTTTTATCATACTCTCCATCAAAACTTGTTCAGTATAATAAAACCCTATGAGGCCTAAATGTGTAAGATTAATCCAATTCAGTTCTGTAAGATTGTTTCTATTTTAGTCAATATTGATTTTGTTGCTTGTTGTTATGGCCTTAATATCCTCACCATTGTGAAGAACGACGATGGTAACTTTAAGACGGTTAACGTCTAAGTTTTGCCAGCTAATATTAATTCCTTTTAAAAGGACTTCACTAACGCCCACAACCCCATTCCTCTCCTTATCTTTTAAGACAGAAATTTCAAATATCATTGTGAACGTGTCTCCTAATTTCCTGCGCGGAAAGAACTGTAATTTTGTAGAAGCTTCCTTTAAAACCGTTTCTCTTCTGTGGAGGATGTACTGTTTTTTCCCATACGGCGTTATTTCAATCTCTTTCCGACTGTTGTCCTCTGGCATAAGACTTACATGTAAAGGACCAGAGTTGAATGCTTTTCTGAAACTTTTTTGACGGCTAAAAAATGTAAATGGGCTTATGAATTCAAATTTTATGTCCCATTCTAAATATGGTTCTAAGTGCCATTTGCTGTCAGGTTTTCGAACTATTTTATATTCATACTGGCCAGCATTATTTGCTTCTACATTGCGCAGTTGCTCTAGTTTAGGAAACTTTTTGTTGTCGCCAACCTCTTTGCGTTTATAATCACCATCTTTAGTGTACTCAAAACCATACAAAGCGCCTATCTCACCGTTCTGTTCAAAGTCCGCAACGTCTGCAAGGTCTTTTAATTCTAAGGTTATACACCTTACAGGCGCTAATGTAACTCCTGATTCTTCTGGTCCACGCGACATTATTTTTTTTAGTACAGTTTATTATTTTATTTCTAAAACAATGTGCAGGTTATCACATTTCACGACTTTTCCTGCTTTGTCTGCGATTTTTATATTAAATGATCCGACGATGCGCTAGAAGACCATGAAGGAACTGTAACCATTGGAGGGAGAATCATCACCAACCTCCGTTTTGCCGACGACATAGATGGACTAGCTGGAAACGAACAAGAGCTAGTGCACCTGATCAACAGACTCAACAACACCTCTGCTGATTATGGCATGGAAATAAGTGCGGAAAAGACAAAGGTCATGACTAACAACCCAATCGGCTTTACCCAAGACATAACCATCAACAGCAAAAAGCTTGAACCAGTCAACACATTTAAGTACTTGGGGGCAACAATCTCAGATGAAGGATCAAGACCTGAAATCATCTCAAGAGTCGCTCAGACCACAGCTACGCTATCTAAGCTAACGCCTCTTTGGAGAAATAAAAACATCTCCATCAGCTCAAAGATTAGACTGATGCGATCCTTAGTCATGGCGATATTCTTATATGCTTGTGAGTCATGGATGTTGAAATCAGACCTTGAGAAAAAGATCCAAACAATGGAAATGAGGTGCTTCAGACGACTCCTTGGCATCTCATACAGAGATCACATCAGCAATGTGGAAGTTAAAAAGCGCATCGTGAATGAAATTGGTCCATATGTCGATCTCCTAACCTCAGTAAAAAGATGCAAACTGAAATGGTATGGACACATCACACGATCAACAGGCCTTGCCAAGACAATCATGCAGGGCACAGTACCAGGACAAAGGCGAAGAGGTCGACAAAGGAAAAGATGGGAGGATAACATCACGGGATGGACAGGCCTGCGGCTGAGAGACACATTGCGGAGGGCGGAGAACAGAGAGGAATGGAGAAGGATGGGTGTCACTGCTTCAGGGGTGCCCCTACGGACCGACGTCTAAGGGACCAAGTCAAGTCAAGTCAAGATCCGACCCTCCCACAAACTAATCTTTTAAACTGTAAATTAGGGAATTGTATAATTTCATAATCGCAATATGCAGCTTTGCCTGATGGAAGAGCTCTTAAAACAGTTGAGGGCCTTCCATCATATAAGTTTTCATCAGTGCTCAGCTCATCCAAATGAACATAGAGTAATGAATATAATGCAAGATCGAGCGGACTTTTCCCCTCATAAGTAGTTTTGTCTGGTGTAACTCTAAAACTATGAATGGGTCGATTGGCAGTTGTAAAGCCTAACATTTTAGCTAGCTCTCCATCAAAATAGTAACGTACTTCTTCTTTTTCAGGTTTGAAGGTCAACATTGTTTTCAGATTCGCATTGTTAAGTTTCAGAGTAATGTCGAAGTTACTCATTGCTTCTTTTAGTGAGCAAAACCCGTAATAACCATCAGGTATGGTTAACTGGCTAACTTTGGTTCCTGATTTGTCAATGTTTGAATCTTATTATTCTTCTTCGATTCACTTATATTAAACCATACAACTTTGTAAAAAATTTCATGAAGTGCAACCATTCTGGTTCCGCAATCGTTATTAATAGCATGTTCTAAAAACGAAGGACGGTCTTGAGTTGTTATTGTTACAAACATTTTTTTTAAACGAATAAAAATGAGTGCATTCAAATATACTGATGCAAAATATTCTGTTGGGCCGCACTACAATCTTAAAAGTATAACAACTGATACTCTTGACATTTCTGTGACCCAGACTGACACCTTTCAAGTAAAGGTGAGTACGCCATTAAACAGATATCTTAACCCCCCTATTAAAAAAGACTACATCCCAAAAGTGTGGTTTAGTCATCCGATGCAGTTTTATCGGAACCAGTTAAACTTTGCTGTGTTTTGTGCATCAACTGGGTGTGGAGTGTCGTATGCTGATCATTTAAATCATCCTGATTCTTTGGTGAGGTCAGTGTACAGATTTCATTTCTATTACACCTTCAGACGTATTTTGACTGAACTGCAAGCTCCATTACCAAATGACAAACCGTTTAATCCATTCAGCAACAGAATAGACATGAAGGCTTTTGAAAGGATCTGTAACGAATTCAATATTAAGGTCAAGACAGACTTTAGACAAAAGTTGGATCTTAATCATGGTCTAGGCACCCCTTATTTTTGGGGCGTGCACAGAAAGTATAACTATGACTGGAATCCTCCTTAACATCTTTCTCTTCAGGCACAGCTGTTCACCTCGGGTCCATAGAGCAAGAGCATAAAACAGCATGGACAACATTTATCTTAGACACTTCTAAGGGCCTAACTAAAGCAGGAATAGAACGAATAAACGACTTTGTTCGTACTTACGTTTGGTGTTTGCTAGGTTCGCAAGCACAAACGAGATCGAGCATAACTGATCCTTCTACTGGTTTTGATGCACAAAAACAATACTTAGCAAATTTAGAGGACGCCATTAATTCTACAGTTGATTTACCTTCAAGTATTAAAAGGTACCAAAATGTTTTACAATTTGCAAGATCGAAAGTAGACTTTGCTGTTGGCACTGGTTTATACATGCTGCCTTCTGACCTCAGGCTCCAGATAGGAACAATAATAAACTACAATAATGAAATCCTTGTGGCAGGCAATGAACAGAAGGTTGGAAAAACGAAATAAATTCTGAGCCAGTAATATTGCAAGCAGTAAACAAACAAGTTGACCCCCCAAGAATAAGTCATTCAATCCCCGCAGTCCAAAGCCTAAAGACCGTTGAAGAAGTCAAAAAATATAACGGCCATGAATATGTAAAGACAGCACTTGTTTTTGGATTAACTGGCCTAGGATTACTTGGCCTTTATCTTACTAAAAAGTAGCCCAACTATTAAGAGAACTAATGTCCATAAGTGCTCGGCCATAAAGCCAACTACTTTGCTTGCAGTAGACAAAAGCCAGCTAACGACACTCCCTAATATACCCGGTAAAGAGTCTATAGCTTTACTGGCTAATTTTTTTAATAAACCCACAAGATGATCAAGCTGTTTTTTTACCCATGATTTATCAGGCGGTGATGGAGGCGATGGCGGTGGAGGCACCGGGCTTTGACCACCGCCGCCTGTAATAGCCATCACCAGTGTACTTATTGCAAATCCTAAGGCCGTTATAACGCTTACTAATGTGACTCCTTGCTCTCTAAACAGTGTTCGTATTCGTTCTGCTAGCGTTGTGTCTTCATATAAAATTCTTTGGATAGTTTCTCTTATTCTGCTCACTTGAGTTCGTAATTGTTCTCGGTTAGTAGACAACACTTCTAGTCTTACTGATCTCAGTTCTTCAAGATCTTTTAGTCTTTGGGTTATTCTTTCTTTAACACCAGGCCCTAAGTGTGCGTCGTCAGCCTCAACGAGTTTTTCTTTTTCTCTTTTTATATGCTTATCTAGCTCACCCAGTTTTGCTAAATTGTTTGTTAATTCGCCTCTGAAGGTTGTTAAAGTACGATCAAGGGCCACTCTGTCTCTCTCAGTTATCTGTGGGTTGTGTATAGTTTTTAATGCTGTTTCTTCTGAAAAACTGGTTTCTGCTTCTATTACATTTATTAATTCACCTGCTGTTTGACTTAAATCTTGAAGTTCCATGTTTTGTATTTGGTTAGCTGTTGGGAGTTCCTGTAGTGTGTTTTGAAGTTTAGCAACTGCATTCCTGTCTAATTTTGGTTTAGTAATGCCGAGGCGATTTCGGTCTTCCGCCCCAAGTCTTTGCCTAATTGTATTCATGCCTACAAACTTTGATGGGTTTCGTTTATCTGTAAGCTGAACAAGTTGTTCTCGGTCGGGGCCGCTTTTCACAAACAAATGACCATCTTTTACTTCAAAATCAGGGTCTATAAATTGGGGAGGTTCTAGGCCTAAACTTTTGTAAAATGCTCCGGCCGTACTTTCTGTTAATTCACGCCGCAATGAGAGCGCTGAGCGATGCTGTGTCAAAGGGACCATTTCACTCATGTCGTCTCTAGGATCAAAAACATCATAATCTTCTTCACCTTCAATTCCTGCCATGTTTTAAATAATTAACTTTTTATTTTGTTTTATAAAAAATGTCACAAGCATATGGTTCAATTCTTGACCCGCATAGAAGATTGAAAGAGCCCTTTGGCGTGAAGGGAAATAAACGGAATATTACGGTTCCAAATAATCCATCTACTATTGATGCAGATCAAATTCTTACTGTCAAATTTCCAGACCTAGGAGCAGATGAAGTGATTGTGCCAGGCTCTGCGCAACTTACTTTCAAAATAGAACTCGAATCAGCAACAGACCCAAACAGAACAGTTGTCCAGAATCTGGACGGGCAATCGTTAAGAAAATTTCTATAAAACTTGAGGGGCAAGAAATATTTTCTTTACACAATGCAGACATATTTTTAATCTATTCTGATCTATGGCTAACCGCGAATGAAAGGGATGATCTTGCGTTTCAAGGAATAGAAAATAATGAAGCACTAAAACACAGAATACTTGCTGATGATGCTAAAGACGGTAACAAGTATGTAGCTGTAAATTTTGCGTATGGAAATCGCTTTTCTATTCCCTTAGATTTTGAGTTGTTAAAAGCGCATGCACCATACTTTCAAGGAGCATTAAAAGACAGATTGTCATATGAACTAACTTTTAATGAATACAAACGTGTTATCAGATCATCAGACACCGAAGCAAAGTACAGCATTTCTGACATCTCGTTAGAGTTTGACGTTGTTAGCAACCCTTATTTAGCAACGCTGATTGAGCAACAATATCAGTCAAAATTAGAAATATATTACGAAAGAGTGATTCATCATACAACATATCCCAGAAGCAAGGCCGACACTATATGGAATTTTAGTTTTAGTGCTGCAGCAAGATCACTAAAAGGTATTTTATTGCTGTGTGAAGATGAAAAAGAACCATTCAAAAGACAAAGCGAAAAGTTTATTAATCCTAAAATAACGAAAGTACAATGTTCGATTGAAGGTAGTCCTAACCAAATCTACGCTAGCGGGCTTAAACCTTATCAGCATTTTGACGAAATAAGAAAACTGTTTGGGGGTGGGAGGTGTAGAAATCCAACAGTTGACCTTGTGTCTAAAGATCTACACCTTCACAGTGTTAGGCTCGATGATTATTTAACAACAAAATACGGTTTATGGATTGACCTAAGATCGACAGAGGATAATCAGTTGCATGGAAGTGGGAGAACGGTTAAAGACGTAATAAGCATTCAAATTGATAAAGAAAAAGATGGCGATAAACCAGTTAATGTACATTTGTTTTTAATATATGATGCGCAGCTGAATATTCAAGATAACAGATTAAAAGATATACAATACTAAATTATTTTTTATTTTTAAAAAAAAAGCATGTCCGTTCAGGTTTATCCAAATGTGCCTACAGAGCCAGAGTTACCAAAAGAAGGGATAGTAGAAACCCCCGACATAAAAACCTTCAGATTAACAAACATACGCAAATGCAACAAAAACTAGAGCAAGACCTTTCAAAATACAGCAAAACCAAACGAAGGTATTCTGCTGTCTTTAATGCTGTTACATATGTTAATACTGGAGCATCGACTATTAGTGCTCTATCAGCAGGAACAAGTGTAGGCCTCTTAGCAACAGGCATAGGTGCACCCGCAGCTTTACCTCTAGGCGGTTTGTCTTTAACGCTTGGCCTGTGTTCATTAGCTGTAAGTGCTGCTAGCAAAAAATTAAAAACTAAACTCCAAAAGCACACAGCTATGGTTCAACTAATAACAGCTAAACTTAGTTCGTTCAAACTGACAATAAATAAAGCACTAGTTGACTCAAACATCACGGATGAAGAATTTAGTCGTTTACAGACCGATTTTGATGACTATAAAAGACAAAAGTTTGATCTTCAAAAAAAGGCAAGGGCAAGTTTTTCTCAACAGCCAGACACCGATCAGATAAAAAAGGAATGTTTAAAAAAAGTAAACGAAACATTAAACTCTGTTCTAAACAGCTCACATTAACAACATCAAAGGGCGTTTATACTTTAGTTTATGAGTCCAAGCACAAAAAGACCGTTGATATTGATTCTGATTAAGTATTTTTTTTATAATTTAAATAAATATTTTCAGTTAGAAAAGACAACTTAAGATGGCTAAGATATATGAAGGACCGGACGAATTGTTTGAAGGAATGCTTAAGGGAGAGCGTTTGTCAAGAGTACTGAATGATATTGATTTAGAAGTTATTAATCCAAAAAACGTGCGGGAAAGCGTTGTACATGCAATTTCTCAAGTTCCAAGTAAACTAACAATACAACCGCCAGTTAAATTAATGTTTAAAAGTTTTAATCGACTATATAACAATAAATGAAGAAAATCTAGAAGTCTGGGTCTCAACTAAACAAGAGAGTATTCTTTCTCATAATGACTTAACACCTGGTTGGGCAGACCAACTGCTTACACAGTTTGATGAAGCCGCTGAAGAAGCCAAAATGAGAGGCTCTGGTTGGTCAGAGGGTAAAGTCTTAGAGATCAGATTAAAACAGTCTAAGTATGCACCGATTGTAGGCAAGGCTTACATTCCGCTGCCCCCAGCATTAGTCGCAAAAAGAGCAGTTCTAAACATAAAGAATTCAGACAACAAATGTTTTATGTGGTGTGTTCTTGCAAGGCTGCATTACGTCCGCAAAAACGCAGAGAAAGTATCTAACTATGAACCTTACATCAATGATCTTAACTTTAGTGGAATATCCTTTCCTGTTAGCGTGGACAAAATTGATCAGTTTGAAGAACAAAACAAACCAATAACTGTTAATGTATACACATGGTCTGAAAAAACAAATTTGGTGCCTATTAGAGTGTCTAAAGACAGCCCAACAATAGGCGATCCGGACAAAAGCCATGTGGACTTACTCCTAATGTCTTCGCCAACAGGGTTGCCTCAACATTACCCATTGATACGCACAATGAGTAGACTAATGCAGCATACTTCAAAAGATGGCACAAACAAGAATTCTGTAGAAAATGTTTAACAAGAATTCCATCCGTTCAAACCGCGCTTGAACATAAGAAACATTGTATCAGCCCGGTAGATTGCCATACAGAACTAATTACACCAAGAGAAGGCAGTAAAGATAGTTTTAATAACTGGAAAAAACTGCAAAATGCTCCATATGTTGTTTACGCAGACTTCGAGTCGCTTATTGTTCCTTATGAAGGGCCAGCCCCACAGAAACTTCCGAAAACTGTCTTAATGAGTAATCATCAGATTTGCTCATTTGCTTTTGGTGTTGTCAGGTCGGATGGTGCCCATTCAGAACCAGAATTATATAGAGGACCCGATGCAGCTAGTGAATTTTTACAACGCATGCAGCAAGTGCGAAATGACTGTTCTAATAATCTGAATCTCTCAGACATTATTATGACTCCTGAAGATCAACAACAGTATGACTCAGCCACACATTGTTGGATTTGCGGTTTAGAGCTAACGCCCAAGAGTGTAAATCCGACAGTAAGAGACCATGATCACATTAGCGGAAAGTTCAGAGGAGCAGCGCACAACAGCTGCAATCTTCAACTAAAGTTTGAACCAGCGAAGTGGAGACTGCCCATAGTTTTTCATAACTTGCGAGGTTACGACTCTCACCTTATAATGCAAGCAGTAACCAACGCCTTCAGAGTAACATGCATTGCACAGTCATCAGAAAAGTACATGTGTTTTAATCTGAATAACATGTCTTTTTATGACTCTATGCAACACTTGAAGTCATCATTAGAGTCACTGGCTATGTCCTTAAAGTCCTGCCCAATAACAGAAGAATATTTTGACCCAACTCTTGTTAGAAAGGGAATATATCCTTATGAGTACATGAACAGTTGGCAAAGGTTTGACGAAGACACACTTCCTCCTAAAGGCGCGTTCTTTTCTAGTCTTAGAGGAAAGGAAATCAGCGATTCTGATTACCAGCATGCTCAAGAAGCATGGCAGAAGTTAGATTCTAAAACGATGGGAGAACTATCATGCTTCATATTTAATGGCCGACGTTTGTTTGTTAGCGGACGTCTTTGAAAATTACAGAAAGACCTGCATGAAACATTATAGCCTGGATCCCGCGCATTACATTTCTGCGCCCGGGATGAGTTGGGATGCTTTCTTAAAGTTTACTGGAGTACAGATTGATTTATTGTCTGATTTACCAATGATTCAGATGATTGAAAACGGATTGCGTGGAGGAATTAGTATGGCGTCGCATCATTACTGTAAAGCAAACAACAAATACCTAGATGATTATGATCCAAGTAAAAGGTCTAACTATCTCATGTATTTAGATGCAAACAATCTGTATGGTTGGGCTATGGCGCAATCACTTCCATTACGTAACTTTAAAATGTGCACAAAAGGTGTTGAAGACATTCAAAAATTTGTAGAACAACTACATACTCTTACAGCTGATCGTAAAAGAGGCTTTATTCTAGAAGTTGACTTAGAATATCCTCAGGAACTCCATGACCTGCATAATGACTATCCATTAGCAGCAGAAAGTCTAAAGATGGCAAAAACAGAGCCGCCTAAACTTGTGCCTAATCTTCGTGGCAAAAAAAATTATGTCTGTCATTACAGACTTCTACAATTTTATTTAAGACATGGTTTTAAAGTTGACAGCTGTTCATCGTATAATTGCTTTTGATCAAGAACAGTTCATGAAACCATACATCATGAAGAACACTGATCTTAGAACTAAATCCACAGATGCTTCAGAAAAAGACCTTTTCAAGCTGATGAACAACAGCTGTTTCGGAAAGACTATGGAAAATCCGCACAAGCGTAAAGATGTCAGATTGGTCACCAAAGAGAACGATGCAATTAAGCTAACTTCAAAACCTAATTATCAGGACTTTAGAAGATTTCATGATCAGCTTTTTGGCATAATGTTGAAAAAAAAGAAAGTCAAATTAGACAAACCTGTATTTATTGGGTTTACTGTTTTAGAATTATCAAAGCTTTTGATGTTAGAATTTCTTTATGACTACTTTAAAACCCTTGTATCCAGAGTCCAGAGTACTTTACACAGATACATATAGTTTTGTTATAGATATCCCTACTGAAGACATCTATAAAGACATGGAAATAGAAGTAGCTAAAGGGCATGCGGGATGGTATGACACATCTGATTACCCTAAAGATTCGCCTTTGCATTCATCTGTTAACAAGAAGGTTTTAGGAAAGATGAAGAATGAATTATCTGGAAGGGTAATCAAGGAGTTTGTTGGATTAAGGTCGAAAATGTACAGTATTTCGAGCCAAGAGAAAACCATTAAGAAGCAAAGGGAATATCTCGCAGTGTTGTGCAGTCAAACATATCACATGACAACTACAAAGAAGCATTGTTTGACAATAAAACTTTTCGTCATGACAACGTAAAACTACGATCTAATCTACATGAGATCAACACAACAGTTGTAACAAAAAAGTCATTAGATAGAACAAACACAAAACGAGTATTTGTTAATCCAGAGTTTTCATATGCAATTGGGCACTGGAGAACGGCATAATTACATACCTTCTTCACATTTTTCCTCAAGTTTTATTATAAGCTCATTCATATCATTAACCAATCCAGTCAAATTATTTTTCATGTTTGCTTGATGTGCTCTAATTTTTTTTATTATTTCAAGATATTCTTTTCCCCATATCTGATGATCAAAATTTGGGAATTTGGGTTGTAGGTGATCTGGATGTATTGCCATGTGCCGATAAATCCACATAAATGTTTCATTAATAATAGAATTCGTATCATATAATTCCCGTATCAATTCCAAGTTCTCTTCATTTATCATTCTTGTTTCGTTCTGTGCTTCCTTCTGAGCTTCCATTTTATGTAAATTAAAAATTAATTAAGCAACTGGAACTGTATCTGGTGGGATTATCTGCAGTTCTTCCTTTACAAAAGATCTTTGAGGAGCTGGTTGTTTTGTTGTGTCAGTTTCTCGTAAATAATACACGGGCGGATTCATTTTTACAATTCTTTTTATTTCATATGGATCAACACTCCAAACTGGATCTGTTGCCCTGATGCGAGTGTCCCCTTCTGCTTCCCCGGTAAATAAAGGTACCTTACTTTTAAACCAAACGGTAATAGTTTGCTGGTTGTACTGGAGTCTTCAGCAACATTTATTGTTTTTTTTTGATTGCTTGTACTGGTTTTAGCCCTTTAAATTCTTCATTATTCATTGCGCGCAAAACCGAGGGCAGTCTTCTAACCCATTCTGTGTTGCGAGAATTGTCAATCAGCTCTCTGTGATACTGGTAGGAAAAAAGTCTTTCAGATAACTGTTTGTTAAAGTTTTCAACTAAAGCCTGTGATCTGTGAACTCCTGGAATGCCTCTTTTAATGGTAACTCTATGTTTTATCAATAATTGATTCACTTGGCCTTTAAATTCTTTTCCATCATCGACTTGAATCATGCGAGGATAAGTTAGCGGGCCTCGTTGGTATATCAGTTGTATGGCAACAGCAACAGCAGAAGCACTCTTTTGTGTTAATGGTTCTGCATCTTTATATCTTGAAGCTATGTCAATGACTGTGAGTGCGTACTTAAATCTTTTTCGTCTAATCGTATCATGGGGTAAATATAGAAGGTCCATTTGATGGGTGTCGTTCGGTATTGTATTCACAAAGTGTGGTCTCTGTATTCGTCTAGACGCAGGTAAATAAATTTGCCAAATCGCTTGTTTAGATAACCATTCCTTTGCTGTTTGTTCACTGACTCCCGCTGCTTGGCTTAGCTTTTTTATTGCCGTGATTCCCTTCCAATATCTTTTGGCGAATAATAGATTTTGTTCATTTTTATTCAGCCAATATTATGTGCAACAAAATACACAACGGTCATACCAAAGACAATAAACACGATTCCTTGCATCTTTTGTTTTTCTGATGGCTGATAAAAGTCACTGAATTTTGGTGGGGTCAATGTCTCGATTGGTTTGCCTGTTACAAGAAAATATTCTTTTATTGCCTGGTCAACATCTTTAAATGTGTAAGCTGCATGTCCCTGTTTTTTCAGTTTGTTATTAATAAAATCTAACTGCTCAATTCCTTGCTTTTCATAGTAATCTTGTGCAGCTGCTAGTTGCTCCATAGCTTTGTTATGTCTTTTTCTCTCCCCGTCATCCCGCAGTTTACTAAACGCGTAATTACTTCCGCTAAAAGCAAGCGCATTCACTACTGCGCCCCCTATCATCATTACGAGTGAAGCCATTTTTATAAATGTATTTTTTATTTTTACATATTAATACTGTCTGGAATTATTCCTTGCTTAACTAGAAAATCTTTCGTAGCAAATGAAGCTGTAATAATAGCAATCAGCTTTGCTGAATCCTCAAAGTCTAGTTTGCCAAGATCTGCTGGTTTTATTTTTAACAGGCTTTTACCAAGCATTGTGTATCCTACACTTAGGCCTCCAATAACAGCAGAATGGTATACAAGGTTGGTAACAGTTTTTTCGGTGCTCATTTTTAAAAAATAAAATAATTATAATTAATTAAAAAACATGAACAGAGATGATCTACTACAGCTACAGGGTAGCCTAAACCTTCCTGAACTTACAAATGAACAAGTTAATATGCCAAAAAAAAGAAGACTGTATTCTTTGGCAGCATGTGGAAAAACAAAACAGTTCCTCGGAAATGAATTCAGCATAGAACAGATTCAAGATATGTCGCCACAAGACATTGAAAAGTATCATAACAGGTATGAAGCGCAACTGGGATCAAGAATGGTAAAAAGTGTAGGACAAACGGTTCTTAGTTTGTACACTAAACTAGTAAGTAAATTTGCGCCTATTGATTCTGAACAAGACTTTATGTATGATTTAACACAGGATCCAGTTTTAACAAAGTCATTAGAGTCTCTAGGATGTGATCTGTATTACAGATTTGGAACATTATTGTCACCGCTAATCATGGGATTAATTACTTTTAATCATATAGATTTTGTTTCCCTTAAAAAAGACCGAGCCAGAAAATCAGCAGAATCAGAAAACATTGAATCAGGTGGAGAAAGTGACCAGTAAAAAGCCTCCTCATCCTGGACGTGTTGCAGCAGGAAAAAGATTAGCAGAGTGGAACAAAAAAACAAAATTAATGTTACAAGCACATAATATAACTCATAATGAAAAAGTGCTAGAGCCGCAGCCAGTTGTTTCAACACCAGCTATAAACACACCAGAACAAGTTGATTCAAGACCTACACCGCCAAAGTCTTCATGGAATAGTGAACTTAAAACAGTTGTCATTTTTGGCGGCATTGCCGCAGGGGGCGGTTATTACGTTTATAAAATATATAAACAACGCCAGCAAAAACCAAAGCAGTCAAAAAAATCTCAACCACTAAATACAGAAGCCAAACAAAAAAGCATGCCAGAACCACCAACAACAAAAGATCATTTTGATCCATTTCAGATGCAATAATACTTTAAGAACTTAATAAATAATTATAAGTTGACTTGAATAAGAACTTGGTTGTACTTAAGGATGACTTAAGTTAAGAACTTAGGGTGATTTAAGGCGACTTGATCAAGAACTTATTAACTTGATTAAGAACTTGAGGTGACTTAAGTAGAAACTTAGAGTAAACTTAATTAAGAACTTGGGGTGACTTAAGGCGACTTTATCAAGAACTTATTAAGAACTTGATTAAGAACTTGAGGTGACTTAAGTAGAAACTTAGAGTAAACTTAATTAAGAACTTGGAGTAACTTGATTAAAAACTTAATTAAGAACTTGGACAACTTAATTAAGGACTTGGGGTAACTTATGGCATGATCTGGATCCCACACACACACACATACGCACAGAAATCATTCACACAATAGACGGGATAGTGCGCGTGAGGGGAAAGTGAGGGACTTTTTGTGGTTCAAACTTGAACGGCGTAAATTTGAGACAGCCGCCAAAAGCCCTTATCAGAGTCCTGAAGCAATAATCACAGGATCTCTTTCAAAGGCAGCCTTTGTAAGTGAAGCGGAGCGTAGGCACGCATTGAAAACGACAAAGCAGGCAACTACTGCAGCAAAAAAAGT
>CM031610.1:49989511-50024511 GCA_018398815.1 Conus ventricosus | reverse complement strand
TATGTACTGCAGATATTTGAAAGACTCTAAAGAGCACTTTCGGCTTTTCAGTCATATGAATGATGGTTTATTTTTTATTATGAACACTGCTGTTCTTAATGTATTTAATGCATTTGATGTTGGAAAAAGTCACATGCAAATTTAACAAAAGAAACCTCGACAATGGTTTGAAAACATTTACAATAACAAACATTATTTATACATGTTGCTGTTACTACGGAATCGCACGGCCAGATATCTAAACGCGCACTGCCTCATTTTCATTTACTGATCGTGTGTTTAGCCTCCCTATTTTTCCCTCGTCACTTTTTGCTTTGTTCCCTTCAGAATAACATAGAAAAGCTTCTTTTGTGATATTCTGTACATGAAACAGCACCCAAACATACCCCCTTCAAATCTCCACCAACTATTAGATTTATACGACCTTCACCTAACAGATAGTACCCTTCAGTTGATTTATAATCCAGAGACCATTCACAGCCGCAAAAAAAAAACAAGCAAACAAAAAAACAGAAACTGGCAATAAACAATAGCAGATATTACGTAGACTGTCAGCCCAGCGTTATCTAAATGGTCGGTACCCTATTCCCTGGATTGTAATAAATGAGTTTGTGGTGTAGTTGCTGCCGTCCTACATTGTTCGGTATGAATCCCTCTGGGTGTTATGACACAGTACCGTCGTTCAGAGACACAAAGTGCTTTTTTTCTATCCTGAGATTCCCGGCTGCACTGCATCTGCGTGATGTCCGACTTCATGGGCGACAAGGTAAGGAGGGAAGGCAGAATGGAAGAAAACCGTAATGTAAGTCCTATATTACATTGGCATGTAATCCTATGCCTCTTTTTCGACTCTAATTTGTTTGTGCACTTTTCTTCATTCATTCCTTCTTAATTCTTCTTCGTCTTCTCATTCTTCTTCTTCTTCTTCTTCTTCTTCTTCTTCTTCTTCTTCGTCTTCTTCTTCTTCTTCTTCTTCTTCTTCTCGTTTCTGATGAGTTTGTTTATTGTTCCTCACTCCTCACAACTGTTGTTTTTGTTGTTGTCAATTGTTGTTGCTGTTGTTGTTGTTGTTCTTCTTCTTCTTCTTCTTCTTTTTCTTTTTCTTTTTCTTCTTCTTCTTCTCCTTTTTGGATTTTGATGAGTATGTTTTTTGTTCTTCATTCCTCCTCCTCCTCCTCCTCTTGTGCTGCTACTACTACTGCTGCTCCTGCTGGAGCAATTGTTGCCACTGCTACTGCTACTGCTGCTGCTGCTGCTGCTGCTGCTGCTGTTACTGCTACTACTATTACTTCCTGCTGTTGCTGCTTTCGTTGCAGCAGCTCCTGTTGCCACTGCTACAAGTGCTTTCTCTGCCGCTGCTGCTGCTGTTGCTACTTCTTGCTGTCGCTGCTGTTACAGCTGCAGCTCCTGTTACTTTCTGTCCGAGTGCGGCTGCTGCTATTACTACTACTACTACTATTGCCGCTGCTGCTATCACTACTGTTATATGTACACATACGACTACTACTATTGTTGAAATAATGATAATAGGCCTACGAGTAACAGTAAGAAAGGAGATTCATGTAGCGCTATATCCATAAACATGTAATAATAATAAAACAGGAAAAGTCATATAGCGTCATAACCAGAATATTTGGATAATTACAAGAACACACACACACCACACACACACACACACACACACACACACAACACACACACATACATACATATATACATACATATACATTATATATATATATATATATATATATATATATATATATATATATATATACTGACTTCCATAAAAAACGCGAAAGCAAAACAAGCTGAAGGTTAGGGGCGAATTTTATTGGTCACAATTGTACAGAGTGGAAGCGAGAATTCAACGTGATTTGATTCATTACACCGGTAATGTGTGAAAATGTCATCAGCAATATGTCTTTGTGTGGAAAATCCAAGGTCACGTGACAAACCAGCTTGAAGTCCTAATACCGTGTGTGGCCACCATTTGCATGGACAACTGCTTGACACCTGCGGCTCATTGAGTGGACCAGATGGTTGATGCGTCCCCTTGGCACACCAGCCCACACATGGACGATGGCCTGGTGAAGTTGAGCCGCTGTTGCTGGTCGTGGACGCAGGAGGTCCAACCGTCTGCCAAGTTCATCCCAAAAATGTTCTATTGGGTTTAAATCGGGACTGAGGGCTGGCCAGGGCAGTACATTGACGTTGTTATGCTGAAGAAATTGCTGGGTGGCCCTGGCTGTGTGTGGTCTTGCATTGTCCTGTTGGAATGTCCAGTTTGGGTGTTGCGCAAAAAAAGGAACGACATGGGGTCTGAGCACCTGGTGGATGTAGCGCTGTGCATTGACACCCTGTCCGCGACCAGGACCAATGTTCTGAAAGATGACTGGTCCTATGGCGTGGTTAATGTCAATTGCACCCCATATCATAACGTTCGGGCCTCCCCAGGGGTTCCGCTCTACCACACAGGAGTCAGCATAGCGTTCACCAGGTCGACGCCATATTCTGACACGACCGTCAGCCATGTCAATACAAAAACGGCTCTCATCTGAGAACAGTATGCGTCCCCACTGCTGCCTGCGCCAGTTGATTCGGGCTTGTGCCCACTGCAGCCTGTCCTGCCGGTGTCTTGGTGTCTGTACCGGACCTCTGTGAGGACGCCTACATGCCAGCCCGTTCTCCTGAAGACGCCGCCGCACAGTGTTGAGGCTGATTCGTTGCTGGAGATTCCCAGGCACCTGTCGAGCAGTGTTAGCGGCTGTTTGCCGCCTGTCCCGCAGATGGATTCGAACAAAATGGCGATCCTCTCTTGGTGTGGTGACCTGAGGACGGCCTGGCCGGGGACGATCATCAGTGGTACCAGTGACTCGCATGCGGTGCTGCAGACGATAGATGGTTGAGATGTGGACGTTAAAGATGTTGGCGACCTGCCTGGCATCCACACCAGCCTCCAGATGGCCTAGGGCACGATTGCGTTCCTCTGCTCGTAGTCTTGGCATCTCTGTAGCGCTCAGACGGCAAGTCGTTATCTGAACCTTGTAGCGCGGCTTTATAAAGGCTGCATGCCTGCGTACTTGTCGCTGGTTAACTTTGCTCTGCATGGTGTGCACGTGCCTCACATGCAGCAACCAGTTTGCCATTTTTGTTGACCCTCCAATGCCGGAAATGATGTGTTGCTCACACAATTTTTTCACTGCACGTGAGTCTTGGACCCAAACAACTTGCCACAATGGTTCAATATCGTATATTCACCCCTTTTCACGCGAAAAATAGCCTTTCAATTTTTCGCGTTTTTTATGGAAGTCAGTATATATCTATATATCTATATATATATATATATATATATATATATATATATATATATATATATATATATATATATATATATGTGTGTGTGTGTGTGTGTGTGTGTGTGTTGTGTGTGTGTGTGCGCGCGCGCGCGCGTGCGTGCGTGCGTGTGTGTGTGTGTGTGTGTGTGTGTGTGTGTGTGTGTGTGTGTGTGTGTGTGTGTGTGTGTGTGTGTGTAACAGCATATTTGTAGTCTTTTTGATAATAGCGAGAGTACAGAAAAGGCAAGATGATAATAATAACAACAATAATAATAATAATAATGTCGACGACGACGAAGACGACGACACCCCTACTACTGCTACTATTGCCACCACCACCACCACCAACAACAACAAGAACAATAATAATAATAATAATAATAGTAATAATAGTAATAATAATAATAATAATAATAATAATAATAATAATAATAATAATAATAATGACAATAATAAGAACAACAACAATAATAATAATAATGATAACTAAAATAAAACTGATAAAAATAATAATGATGATGATGATGATGATGATGATGATGATGATGATGATGATGATGGATTCACCGAAAGGGGAGAGAGAATGATGAATCCATCGGTGCTCAACCAATCACGACTCCAAATCCCAAACGGACTATGAACATGGACCAAATGGAATATCCATGTGTCTGTGGAACGCGTTTCGCTACCACCCGTGGCGTGAAGATCCACAGAACAAAGATGGGATGTGTGAAGACTCATCTGAATGAGCAGCAGCGCACTGCATCAGCAGATAAGACGTCGGAAGACCAAGACCAGGATTTAAACCACAGTGTCAAGGACATCCACGCTGCTGGCTCGGATGAGGAATTTGCACAGGCCCTCGATGCCAGGCGCCTGAAACTCAACCTGCCACGAGCAAACGAAACTGAGGATTGGGAGAAACCGGATGCAAAAATCGTCCAAAGACTCTATGCACTGATAGGGAAAAGCACCCTGGAACACAAACTAGCCACATATGGGGACATTGTGTATGCCACATGTAGAGACGCCTATGGAGCAAAACTACCCAAAGAGAAAACACCTCCAAAGAAATCCAGACGCCAAGAAGAGATGCACAAGATCAGGGTCCAAAAGAAAAACCTCAAGATGCAAATGAAGACCGCACTGCTAGCTGAAAAACAAGGCTTGGAAAAACTCTGGAAAGATCTGAAAGCAAAACACAGCGCCCTCAGCAAAGCGGGATCTGCGAGGAAGAGGAAGAGCAAAAAGAAAAAGACCCAAGAGCGCTTCTTCAGAGACTCCTTCCAGTTTGCCAGAACACTGTTTGAGCAGCCGAAATCTGGGGCCCTAAGTGTGGACAAAGGAGTTCTTGAGCAGCATCCGAGGAAAACATACTCTGACTCACAGAGTAAAGCACCACTCGACATTCAAGGTCTGGTGTGGCCAGCCAACCCTGAGGAACAGTTCAATGACAAGCCTCCAACGTTGGCGGAAATCAAGAAGGTGGTCGACAAAGCCAGAGCCAAGGGCCAATCGGAATACCTTACCAGTTGTACAAAAATGTCCCAAGGTGCTGGAGTGGCTCCACAGGCTGCTGCGATCAGCTTGGAGAAACCAGAAGATCAGTGGCCAGTGGATGACGGCAGATGGTGGGTACATCCCCAAAGAGCAAAACTCAAGTGACATCTGCCAATTCAGGCCAATATCACTACTGAGCGTCGAAGGGTAAATCTTCTTCTCTCTCATGGCAGCAAGGCTGACCAAGTACCTCATGGAAAACAAGTACTTGGAAGTGTCAGTCCAGAAAGGTGGCATCCCAGGCGTGGCTGGCTGTGTAGAACACGCCACAATGATCTGGGACGCAATCCAAAGAGCAAAAACAGAAAAGAGAGACCTTGACGTAGTGTGGCTTGATCTGGCAAACGCATATGGATCTGTACCCCATGAGATGATACAGCTGGCTCTTGAAATGTACCATGTGCCAAGGAACATCCGCGACATGCTCAAGAGGTACTTCAATGGCTTCTCAATGCGGTTCTCTACCAAGGAGTACACAAAGATTGGATCAACTTGGAAGTGGCCATTGCAATGAGCTGTGCAATTTCCCCAATACTGTTCGTGTTGGCAATGGAAGTCATCTTGAACGCAGCAACAAGCAACGCAAGACAAACAGACATTGGCAATGGATACAAGATGCCCCCTCTCAAGGCCTTCATGGATGACACTACAGTGATTTCATCCAGAGAAGACGAGACACGTCATGTGCTGGAGAGGCTGGACGACATAGTTGCTTCATCCAGAATGAAGTTCAAGCCAAAGAAATCACGGAGTCTCTCACTGAGGAAAGGAAAAGTGGCCGAATCTGTGGTCTTCAGTGTTGCCAACCAGGTCATTCCAACAGTCACAAGAAGAGCCTGTCAAGAGCCTTGGAAGACAGTATGATGATAGCCTGAAAGACACACAAAGAGCAAAAGAAGCCAAACAGATGTCGGAAAAGGCTTGGAGACCATTGACCAGTGTGGGCTCCTTGGCAATACAAGGTCTGGTGTCTGCTGTTCATGCTGATACCAAAGCCCCTATGGCCGCTGATGATATACGACATCTGCACCAGCATAGTGGAGGCAATGGAGGCCAAAATCAACAAGTTCGCAAGGAAATGGCTTGGTGCCCCACCCTGTCTGACTGACATAGCGTTGTACCATCGCCAAGCAAAGCTGAAATTACCACTGAAATCCATCCTGTAGGAATACAAAGCAGGAAGATCAGACTAATCTTCAAAGCGTGCTGGAGGACTCGGGAGACAAAGGTGGTAGAAGCAATCAAGCCCCAGCTGAAGACAGGCAGAAAATGGAAAGTTCAAGAGGCGATGGATTCTGCAAAAGAAAGTCTCAAGATCAGAGAAATAACAGGACACACACACAGACCAACAGACAAGGACTGGGGGTGACCAAATCTGAATGGCGGTCAATGTCCAAAGGAAAAGCCAAAAGAGACATGATGATTCAGGAGATGAGAAAAGAAGAAGACCAAAAAAGACTCCAAAAAGCAGTCCAGCAGAGCCAGCAAGGGCAATGGACAACGTGGGAGAATGCACTCCAAAGAAGTCTCACTTGGAATGATATTTGGCACATGGCCCCTCTCAGGATCAGCGTTATTCTCAGATCTTCATATGACCTTCTGCCCCCAAATACAAACCCTGGTGAAGTGGGGAAAAACAGACGATCCTGCATGCCCCCCTCTGCCATGAAAAACAAACAGTGGAGCATGTCCTAAGCTCATGTAAAGTAGCCCTGGCTCAAGGAAGGTACACATGGAGGCACAACCAAGTGCTCAAATAGATTGTACAAGCAGTCGTGGCTAGTACCAATACCCAAAAGGGAAAATCAGGACTCCAAAAGCACTCGCAACATTCTTCACGGCAGGAGGTAGCAAATCGTGGCCAAGAACAACAGTGCACTCGGAACATGCAGGCAGAGTCTGCTGGACGGGGCAGATGACTGGGAGTGCACTGACGACCTCCTAGAATGGAAGAGTCACCCAGAGATCATCAGCAAGAGTGGCACGAGACCAGACATAGTAGTTCACTCTAAGTCAAGCAAGCAGCTGATCATGATCGAGCTCACGGTGCCATATGAGAACAGAATGGAGGCAGCTCAAATCTACAAGACTGAAAAGTATGCTGATCTGGCAAACAGCCCGAGGAGAGAAGGTCAAAGTCCTCACTGCAGAAATTGGAGCTAGGGGATTTGTAGGAACGTCTGCATACAGCCTCATGAAACAGCTCTCAGTTTCAGGGAGGGAAAAAAAAACCAGAGCTCTGAAAGCAATGGCAGAAGCGGCAGAGAGGTGTTCAAGCTGGATCTGGTCAAGGAGGAACAAAAGTGAACTTCATAAGGCTTAAATTTCCCTACAAATATCAGGTGCCCCAGTGGCTTAGTGGTTAGAGTGCGAGTCATTAAGTGGAAAATGAGCATGTCCAGAGGGTCATGGGTTCGAATCCCAGCCATGGCTCGTCCCAAGATGGGAAAAAAAGGGCAGCAGAGGGACATCCGGAGTCATGAACCGAGTATGGCCCAACCCCCCTAGAGTGTCAGGAGATAAAGGCCGAAACACTTGCTTGAAGGGGGCTTCTCTTCTGAGGACTCTCTGCTGCCACGCTCTCCACAAGTTTCTTTCTACTACATAATGATGATAATGATAATAATGCTGATGATGAAGATGACAGTAATAATGATGATTATAATGATAATAATAATAACAATAATAATGACATTACAGGAGAATTAATAATAATAATAATAATAATAATAATAATGATGATGATGATGATAATAGTAATGATTATGATAATAACCTTACAGAAGATTCATATATCACCATATCCAGAAGAAAGTTGATAATGGTGATAATACAGGAACATTTATTACTGCCATATCCGTGACAATTTTTCTCATTAAAATGAGACAGAAAAACTGGAATAGCGCTATTTCCAGAATAATTTTGATAATTAAGAAAATTTGATATAACGCCATATCCAAAATAACTTTGATAATATTAATGACACAGGAAATTTGGTATGGCGCCATACTTGGAATAATTTTGATAAAAATTGATACATACAAGAAATCTTATAAAGCGACATGTCCAGAATGATTTTGATAAGAACAGGAACACAGTAAACATGACATAGCGACATGTCAGGACGCTCATCTCGCGTGTAGAGCCTTTCAAACTCAATGAGCAGGAGAGGGAAAATGTTACCATTCAAACTGACGTGAATGAACACGAGTTTCAACTGATCATGCAAAAATGTATAAATCAATATCATCGTCCATCCATGCTACGTTAGCAGAGAAGCACCAATACAGAGTAATGTCTCACAGATGTATGCATGCACACCCCACACTTTGAGCAATTTAATTAATTATTTCAAACGACGTTTAAAAAAAAAGAAGAGTAAGACAGAAAAAAGGCAGACAATAGGATGGAACAGCTGTCGAATAGGTTGCGTTTAACTCGGATTTTTATAATGGTGTAGTATCTTCTACTTCTAAGTCATAAACCACATCAAAGTGAATTCCGAAGAGTTCGTGCATAGACATAAAAGGAGCTGAAGCCGCTAGATTTCGTTCCGTGCGAGGTATAAACGCAATACGTGTGTTTACTGAACTGCTATCTGGATGGAGCATAGATAGATAGAATTATGTGTGGCTGTGATTTTCGAAATAAATGGCCGGTGAAGGTAGATTTGGGGTCGGAATGTGTTTTTGTTTCCTCCACATAGTGAGAGCACGACAACGGTGACAGAAAAGCAAAGTAAGCATGTGTGACGACTTGCAAGACAATCCGCATATCTATCTGACATCATACAAACGACAACCCAACCTAATCCTCAAGCCTTCCTCTCCACAGAAGAAGTTGGGCGAACATCAAAATCCACGCTAGTAAAAACACATCGCTTTCAAACAGAGACCTACGTTTCAAGGAAAGGGACAGGTGAAAACAGTCTTTTTTTCCCCAGTGGGTTCAATTTGGTTATTCCGAAATGGAGGTCGGTAAGACCGCCAAGGGACGGCTGTTTCGCACTTTTCAGAATTCATCAGGCCTGCTACAGAATCCTGGCTACCTGCTGACTAGAGGGACTTCCACATAAGCCGCGTGGTTCCTCCCGCCCGTAGCACAAGTTTCCCCACTAAAGCCAAACATAAACATCTGGCCCAGTGATGGGAAACGTGAGAATTGTGATCGAAATGATAGGCTGAATGTGGTGTTGAAATGGAATAAATGGAAAGGTAGTATCAGAAGGGACAAGCCCTTTGGGGACAATTGCGGAGGGTTCTCTCTCTCTCTCTCTCTCTCTCTCTTCTCTCTCTCTCTCTCTCTCTCTCTCTCTCTCTCTCTCTATATATATATATATATTATATATATATATATTATATATATATATATATATACATATCTATCTATCTATATATCTTGTGTGTGTGTGTGTGTGTGTGTGTGTGTGTGTGTGTGTGTGTGTGTGTGTGTGTGTGTGTGTGTTTTACGCGCACATATATTTGTATACGTATGCGTGTGTGCATGCGTGCATGCACATATACATATGTTGGTATATGTGTGTATGTGTATGCATATATGCATGTATGGATGGATGGATGGATGTATGTGTGCATGGATGGATAAATGGATGCATGTTTGGATGTATGTATGTATGCATGTATGTATGCATGTAGTATGTATGTAGTATGTATGTATGTATGTATGTATGCATGCATGTATGCATGCATGCATGCATGCATGCATGCATGCATGCATGCATGTATGTATGTATGTATGTATGTATGTACGATATCTGTGAGTCTGTATGTCTGTCTAGTCTATCTCTCTGTCTGTCTGTCTATCTGTAAGTATCTCTGTCTGTGTATCTAGATTTATATTTGATATCTTTTTGTAATCTCTTGTTTAATATTTTCCTGTGGGAGTGAAGATTCTGCCTCCATTTGAAAAATCCCTTGTAATTCATCACAACAGTTGCAGCCATCAAGTCCTTCAGGAAAACACATGACCCTTGGTAAATGTATACATACATGTCATGTGGTGTTTTTCCATGTACCTTTTCTAAAATGCCAAATGACTTTAGCTGTCTGTTATCTTGTCACCAGATGACCTTGACCAGTGTGAAATGTATATTCACAAGAGGCAGTGGTGTCCCTCTGTATGTCATTGTTTAATCTCTGTCTCCTTCCTTCTCTCTCTCTCTCTCTCTCTCTCTCTCTCTCTCTCTCTCTCTCTCTCTCTCTGTTGCAAAGAAGGGCGAAGAGGAGAGGCGAAAGAGAGGAGAGGGTGAGTGTAGGGGACAGGGTGGAAAGAAAGAACGGTGGAAACGTGTGTTAGAGTACGAGTGAGCGTGTGTTCAAACGTAATTTCAGCTTTTGGCATCGTAGGTGAACACGATTGTTCTTCCTCTTGTCTATAGGCTCAACTGCTGAATGGATAATTTAAAAAATGTCTGTGTCAGTGTCTCTCCCTCCCTCCCTTCCTCCGCCTCTCTCTCGCATTCTCCCTCCCTTCATGCCCCTTTCTCTCTGTCTGTCTGTCTGTCTGTCTGTCTGTCTCCAACTCTCTCTCTCTCTCTCTCTCTCTCTCTCTCTCTCTCTCTCTCTCTCTCTCTCTCTCTCTCCGTTTGTCTGTCCCAAATCCTGGGGCCCCACTACTCCAACTCCAAACTCATTTCCCTCCTCCTCCTTCCCAGTATCTGCATTTTCCCCAACTCTTGCCTCCCCCATAATTGCTCCCTATGGACTGTCAGAGCTGGGGGTGCCATAGGACAAAACAAGGGTGTGGCTCTGTGTGTGGCGGAAGCCGGCATGAGTGGTTCTGGAAGCATGCCACCTAAGGGGGCAGAGATGACTGGAGAGGAAATGGAGCACAAACCCAGAGAATGGCTGAGAACTTTGAATTTTAGTTGTGGAGCAATTTGATTTTCTGAGCGTGTGTACAGGTCATCACGCAAAAAAGCCTTTCATTTGGTGTTTCTTCTTCACGAAAAGAACGAAATCAAGAAGAAATGATAAATAAAAAGGAACCGAAGAAAAAAACAATTGAAAGTGAGATAGCATGAAAGAAAGAGAGATAGATTCGGAAGAGAAAGGCAGAATGCATCGGAATAGAAAAAGAAAACCTTTGCCCAAAGCCTTGTTTGGTTTTTTATGTTATCCTGTCTTTAATAGTGCAAATATCTATTGTAAATTCGTTTATATACAATCTGTTGACTTACACGCAACAGACAGAGTGCGAACGAGGGAGGAGACAGGGGATGAAAACAGAGAGAGAGAGAGAGAGAGAGAGAGAGAGAGAGAGAGAGAGAGAGAGAGAGAGAGAGAGAGAGGGGGGGGGGGGGGCAAGCGTGCACCCTGCCCCAGAGAGAGACAGACAGAAAAATAAGGAAGCAAGTGCCAGGGAAATCATGAATACTGGGCTAGCGCTCGTCTATCATCATTACAAAAAGGCACAGGTTATTTCAACTATCCTCCACCATAATCATACAATTTTCCGAATGATACGTTTTCCCACATTTGTTAAAAGCCTTGACTAGCAACAAGCACTTGACGAACTGTTCCAAACGATGAGAGAGAGAGAGAGAGAGAGAGAGAGAGAGAGAGAGAGAGAGAGAGAGAGAGAGAGAGAACAGGGAGAGGAAAATAAATGAGCTTTACGACAAGCTTTCATTTTTCTTGTCGACCCCCCCCCTCCCTCATTCCCCTCCCCAATTCTTACTCTCCTCTCTTCAACCCACCCACCTCCCCACCTCTCCATTCTAAATCCTTGGGAAACAAAGGCAGTAATTGTTGGCAGCATGCAAGGGTAACGCTGAGGGCTGTTGAAGATTGGCAGTGGACCACACAGTTCTTTGCACAAGGAGTCAGGACGCCGCGACCTCTTGTGGTTAATAGGTTCTCGGTGTAACCCCTTTCTGTGGGTTTCCGCCGACCCCCTGTCCCCGTGCATCCCTCACACCTTGGCTTCCATCCGCCACCTCCGGCTTCCTTCGCCGTCACCTCTCTCTCTCTCTCTCTCTCTCTCTCTCTCCACACAGGCACACACAAGCAGATGAGCACGCGCGCAAAGACACTGAGAGAGGAGGGGGGAGGGAGGGAGGGACAGAGAGAGAGAGAGAGAGAGAGAGAGAGAGAGAGAGAGAGAGACAGAGACAGAGACAGAGACAGAGAGAGTGAATGAATGGTTTATCGCGGTCAAGCTTATTAGCCAATTCACAAATGGAGATGATGGGGATGGATATGTATTTAAATGAAGAAGTCCAAATATCATTAAGTCGATTCATCCGAACATTGCGATTCGTAAACCAAAAAATCATAACACATCGATTATTGATAATCATTGTTCTCTTGTTGCCATAAATTCTTGCTTTATTGTGAATGACATGAACACGGTATGTACAGTCATGACGGGAGGCCAAGATTTCCATTGTCGACAGCGGAACTCACATCGGTGTCCTCCTTCAAGTCCTCCTTGGAAACGCGGTTGAAACTCTCCATCTTCCTCGTTGACTCCCTCAAACACTCCACTGTTTGTACCCATATATTATTCCCTGACTCTACTGTTTGTAAATCACCACACCGTTGAGAATCATCACAAACTTCACATCGTTCTAATTCACGTGTGTTTCCTACATGAAGTGTTTGTCACCTTGTTCACAGGGATGAAGTTAAAGGTTTTTGAAATATGAAAATCTTAAAATCATCGCAAGAAACAGAGAACTCTTAACTGCAGGACTAGCAAAAGTCGATGTTAAAACACGGTGACAGGTCATGTTGAAGACAAAGAAAGTGGGGGCAAATAATAACCTGTTTGAAGCGGGTTTTCTCAGATTTTACTTAATCTGTTGGTAATGTTAATAACAATGTTGAGACTGCTTATTCTCTGCTAATTTGACAGGAATACTAACTTAAAGACAATTGTGTTTCTTCGTTTTTCTAACGGATGGGAATGGGGAAAAAAGCATGATATAAAAAAGTCATGCTCTTTGAGTTGTACTGTTACTTTAATTTAATTCAGTCACTTGTCAATTCGAACTGTTTCTTTCATCCACCATTGTATTCTTTGTCACGACTGCGCAGCAAAATTTTGGCACGCTTTCTGTTTCAAATGATTTCTGCGCATGAATACGATTTCTGTGTCGTGATCCATGACTTAACAGCCGTGCCGTGTCTGTTCTGGTGGGTTGCCTCACGACGACATGATATGATGGCTCCCAGTGGAACGCTAGTGCATCCATTGCCAAAGGACGAGCCTTCTTATTGCTGTGTTCGAAGAATCCGGAATGTACGGCATGGGGGTAGTGCCATTAAACGGACATGGACGATCAGATGGGAAAATTCTTTTATATATATTGTTTATTGTTTACTGTTCCCTGCCTCATTTCATTTCCAATTATATATATATATATATATATATATATATATATATATATATATATATATATATATATATTATTATATTGTATTTGTACATACGATTCACTACATCAGTATACTTGCCTTTGCCAGCAATGTTTACAAACACGAACCGTCATTTTATGTCACAGAAGCTAAGTTAGTCTAACGTCTCTCTCTCTCTCTCTCTCTCTCTCTCTCTCTCTCTCTCTCTCTCTCTCTCTCTCTCTTTCTCTCGCTCTCACACACACACACACACACACACACACACACACACACACACACACACACACACACACACACAACACATAAACGCGCGCGAGCGCGCGCGCGCTCGCAAGCACGCACTCACGCACGCACGCACGCACACATGCAAACACACACACACACACACACACACACACACACACACACACACACACACACACACACACAACACACCCCACCAACTCCTGCCGGTGGCGGATATGACGTGGGCATACACTTGACCAATCAAATAGACACTGGTTGTTCTCTGGTTTCTGATGGAAACAGAGCTTATAGCCAATGTGGAGAAATTCCTAAGCTGCCGTGTATTCCTCTGTGTACCCTGACAAACTACTTTCTGTCCGCGGGGATGGCGCAAAGACGGTGCCCTGCAGAATTCCATTTCAGCTTCAATCTGCATAATGCTCCAGACACGGGTCTGTTATTTGGATTTAGTCTCGTTCTACCACCCCCACCCCCCCTCCTCTCCCTACTCTCCTTCTTCACAATTTTTGTCGTTATCAAGTGTATAAGATATGTTCGGTCAGCTGAAAATTGTTTGTTGTGTGGTTTGTTGCGCTCGTGTTTATCTATTCGTATGTTAGGAAAATGGCAACTGTATTTCTTCGGCATTGGCTACTGCCCGTTCTGAAGGGGGTCCATATGCAATGGCATAATAACAATGCATTTAAAGATTCAACAAGTGCGTTGTTAACAGAGTTCTGACATTTGTAAAGATACCTAAAATATTGAATTTTCATTTCGGCATTCGGATTCTTAAACATCACTACAAAGGTTTTAAATGTCTGATACAGGTGCATGCAAGACATAGCTTTGACGAACTAGCCTACGGCTATTCTCCCCACCACATGGACAACAACAGATGAGTCATTTTTCATTTTTCGTTCTTTGTTTGTACTGTCCCAAATGTTAAATGTGATTTATTTTTTCGCCTGAAGAAGACCAAGTGGTTGAAATGCATCGTGTCTTGTCATGTGCTTTGTTTGTCAATGTCATTGGCGGTAAGTAACAAACTCTATTTCTAAATTTTGCTTCGTTCTCCGCCGTCAGTCACTCCATTTTGAAACTAAAGACGTTAGCTATCTGATTAAAAAGACACAGTTACACATTGCTCTAACGCGTTTAGCCAACAGGTACTGGACCAAACACGCATCTGAACGGGTTAGATCAGTGGGCTGCCAAATGATATAGATACAACCACTCACTGTTACAACTGGTGAAATAAGCGAGCTTCCGGACAGAACACAGTCAGCCATTCACCACCAATAAGTTACCACATTGAACACATACAACTGCCCCATGCTGTAAGTTAACTACAAGACCAGGCAGAAACAACTTCACACTGCTTTGGCGCTATAAGCCAGTAGAGTGAGGGAGCCAGCGGAGAATTAGACACTGTCTGTTTTAAACAAGTCAAACCAGCAGACTGCCAGATACAACACACTTGACAATTCACTCCTCTCACGTTTTTAAACCAGTGCGTTGCACACCAACACACACACCCCCCCCCCACACACACACACACACACGCGCGCGCATGCACGCACGCTCGCATGCACGCACGCACGCACTTACACACACACAATCACGCTCTGCTGTAACAGATAAAGCATGAGATTAGATAGACACAACCTCACACTGGTCAAACAGGTAAAGCAAAAAGGCTGTCAGACCAGGCACATACAACAACTTTCTCCTATAACATTAAACCAGCAGGATGCTTGACCAAACTTACACAAACACTCTCTGCTACAACATGTTAAGTCATCAGGCTACCACACCGAACACACACAACCACTCTTTCCTATAACAGATTAAACCAGCGGGCAGCCAGATCAAACACACACACGGCGACTTTCTGTATAACAGGTTAGGCCAACAGGCTACCACATGAGACACAAACAACCGCTCTCTGCTGTGAAAGGTTTAGGCCAACAGGCTCCACATGAGACACAAACAACCGCTCTCTGCTGTGAAAGGTTAGGCCAACAGGCTCCACATGAGACACAAACAACCGCTCTCTGCTGTGAAAGGTTAGGCCAACAGGCTCCACATGAGACACAAACAACCGCTCTCTCCTGTGAAAGGTTAGGCCAACAGGCTCCACGTGAGACACAAACAACCGCTCTCTGCTGTGACAGGTTAGGCCAACAGGCTCCACGTGAGACACAAACAACCGCTCTCTGCTGTGACAGTTAGGCCAACAGGCTACCACATAAGACACAAACAACCGCTCTCTGCTGTGAAAGGTTAGGCCAACAGGCTCCACATGAGACACAAACAACCGCTCTCTGCTGTGACAGGTTAGGCCAACAGGCTACCACATAAGACACAAACAACCGCTCTCTTCTGTGACAGGTTAGGCCAACAGGCTCCACGTGAGACACAAACAACCGCTCTCTGCTGTGACAGGTAGGCCAACAGGCTACCACATAAGACACAAACAACCGCTCTCTGCTGTGACAGGTTAGGCCAACAGGCTACCACATAAGACACAAACAACCGCTCTCTTCTGTGACAGGTTAGGCCAACAGGCTCCACGTGAGACACAAACAACCGCTCTCTGCTGTGAAAGGTTAGGCCAACAGGCTACCACACCAAACACATACAACCACTCACTGCTACATCGGGCTAATCCAAAGGGTTACCAGACCAAAAATACATACAGTCACTTTGATTCAATAGATTAAAACAGTATGACTACTGGAGTAAACGCACACAACCACTCACTGTTACAAGAGATCAAACCAGTGGACGATCACATTGAACACACCCAGCCACTCAAGCCACAACAGGTTAAACCAGTGGTCTACCAGGCCAACCACTAACAGAGGCATTCTCTGTTACATCAAAACAAACATGGTCTGGCATTGTATTTTAAAAGGTTAAACCGCAGGCTACCAGATTAAACAGATGCTCGACCGCTCTCTGCTATAACAGTTTTAACCAGCAGGCTACCAGTCCAAACACAACTGCTCTCTGCTATAATACGTTAAACTGACAGGCTGCCAGTCCAAACACAATGCTCTCTGCTATAATACGTTAAACTGACAGGCTGCCAGTCCAAACACAACTGCTCTCTGCTATAATACGTTAAACTGACAGGCTGCCAGTCCAAACACAACTGCTCTCTGCTATAATACGTTAAACTGACAGGCTGCCAGTCCAAACAAACGCAATCACTCTCACCCACAACAAGTTAAACCAACAGATTACCAAACCAAACACACAGAACCACTCTCTCCTACTTACAAACTAAACCAACAGGCTTCAAGACCAAACAGATTACCAAACCAACAGATTACCAAACCAAACACACAGAACCACTCTCTCCTGGTTTGCCTGGTAGACCACTGGTTTTGCTATAACAGGTTCAACCAGTAGGCTACGAGATCAACCATACGACATTACCCAGTTTTACCAGGTTGTACCAGTAGGCTACCAACCACACATAGCCTCTAACAGCTATGATGTAAAAAAAAAAAAAAAAAAAAAAAAGAGAAAAAAAAGAAAGTCGACAACCAACTTAACCGGACACAAGCACTGTGTGCCTCAAGAGATAAACACAATTAAAGCACCAGCCTACACACAAACGCTGACTTGCAAAACAAACACGGAAGTGCCAGGACAATTAACAGCCTGTAACACCTCAAGTCACGCGATGGGGCGAAGCCGTCTGCAGTAAATTACGTGGTGTGAGTGCTGAATAGAAGGGAAAACATGAGAACAAGAATAGATAAATAGAGTGAGTGAGTGTGTGTGTGTGTGTGTGTGTGTGTGTGTGTTTTGGAACGATCTTTGTACGGAGAAAGTTGTCTGCGCAAACTGGATACATACTGATTTAAAGGACGATGGTGATCGATCTCTTTTAAGCGGATGCGTTTCCTCAAGTGTGCACTCTCGATTTGCACTGCATTTTGTTGCTGTTGCTTTAATGAATGTATTTCTCTGCCGTCGCCCTCACCCCTTTCTTTCTTTCTTTTTTCTTTCTCTCTTTCTTTCTTTCTTTCGTTCTTTCGTTCTTTCTTTCGTTCTTTCTTTCCTTTTCTTTTTCTTTCTTTCTTTAGGTAGTTATGCATATATGTATACATGTATGCATGTATGCATGTATGTATGTATGTATGTATGGTATGTATGTATGTATGTATGTGTGTGTGTGTATGTATGTATGTATGTATGTATGTATGTATGTATGTATGTATGTATGAATGTAAGTAAGTATGTATGTATGCATGTATGTAATTCTGTATGTAAAGTATTTATGCATACTAGTGTGTATGCATATATATATATATATATATATATATATTATATATATATATATATATTATATATATATATATATATATATATATATATATATTGAATTATAAACAAGCTTGCTCTTATGTCTTAGATTGAAGAAATAGGGGGAGAGACGCATTCTTATCTGCAGTGGTAGATGATTCTGCCTAACTAACAGTATGTGCTTGAGTGGGGAAAAATAAAATAAATGCTTCTCAAAATGGCCTTCAGCAAGCTTGTATTCTCCAAGGGGGAGACATCCTCCAATAGGGAGGGAAACTCACTAACAAAATAACTCCTGGTCATATTCCGATATTCGAAACTTCAATATTTCTTGCAGTCATTGCAACACCAAGCTGACGGTAAGTTGCGGGAACGGTGCTCGGTACTTATCCTTGGAATTTATTAGTTTGTTTATTATATAATTTATATATCTATATAATTATGAATATAATCAAAGAGCCTAAATGATTTTTAAAAGTGCTCGACCCCTTGGGAGCACATTTGTCAAGATGTTAAAAAGGGAAAGGGTTTAAAAAATCAAGGTTAAAACTCGACAAATTTGTTTCTAGCGGCGTTGCGCGTCATCGGATGATTTTGTTTGCCCACCGCCGATGTTATATAGCGTGGGGCTCACGTTTGCGGTTGTTAGCACCTCGGGTTGGCTGCACGTGTTTTTTGGGGCTTTCAGGTTTTGTTTTGGATGTGTTTCACTAACAACGATTTCCTTTTTATCCCTGCAGTTGTTACTATTTCTGTTTGGTGTTTAAAGTTGCTAAGTGTGGTTTGCATAGTTTTAACCATTTTTAATTTAAAACATAGGTTGCACCTTTTTGAAACATTGCTGTATGGTGATGCTCTTTTTATGTTTTTCCCAGGATATTTTGTAGCTTGTTTTTGCGTTTTTAAGTTTCCAGATATATTTGCTCAGTTCTGTTTGGTTTTTATATTTTTCTTTATTGAATGACTGTTTGTGGTTTGCATATTGGTTTTGAAGGGGTTTTTCCCAGTGATCCCTATGTAGTTTTCTTTTTCATTTTCTGATGTTACAGTAGCCTGGTATACAATGTTGTTGTGGGACATTTATTGTTTAGTGGGCACTGCTCCTTTCTCGTGCAATTGCAAGATTTCCTTTCTTCACCTTCTTTGCTGTGTTGTTTTTCATTTTATTGGATGCGCCCAATTCAGGTTTTTGGGGTTTGGGGGATACATGAGTACGTTAGTTTACAGTGTTTTTGTTAAATATTTTGGACAGTTTGTGCTTTTTTGGAAAATTGAAGTTGCTAGGTTTGAAGAATTCTTTCCCTATGTTTGTTTTGAGTTTCCGTCGTAGGGGGTTGTTTTTACCATATGGATTTTTCTTTCTCCTTTTTTTTTTTTTGCTTTTATTTGTGCTTTGTTTGTCCGGGTTGTAAATTGTAGTTTTGTAATTGTATCCACTTGTTTGTAGTCCCTCCTGGTTTTCCACTGCTGATTGTTGAACCTCTCTCATTGCTGACAGGGTTTGTAGTCTCTTTTTTATGCAATGGGGTTGGTCTTTAATACAGATGGTGGTGGTTATTTTGGTGTGGTAATAAGAGTGTATCGTTGGGTTTTTGGTATGTTTTTTTTTATTGGTTGTTGAGATCTGTTTTGTCTAAGTGTTCTCTACTTTTTGTTTCTTCATTGGTGATCTTTAAGTTGTGGTTTTGGAAGATTTCTAGTTTTTTTCTTGTTTTCGATGGTTCTTGGGTTGTTTGTTAGTTGCAGAAAGGGCCCCATCGCTCTGTACATCCGACTTGTTTTCCGAGTTTTTTCTTGATGTTGGACAGAAATGAATAGTCCGACCATTCACATGTTTCTGCACCATCATATGAACCCATGGTTACGCGAATGTTGAGTTTCTTTTGGGTTTTTCCTGATCCAGGTTTCATTTCTGCTATGTAGTAATTGTTTTCTTGGTGTGGAGAATGATTTCCATTTTGCCCCTGTTTATGTCTGTGTGGTTACTGGCAAACTTCGGGGCTTTGGAGAGAGTTCCTCATCTATGGATTGGGTAAAAGTCACTATGTCAAATGTGAAAAAATTCTGTATACTTTGTTTTATTGAGTTTTTTGAACCATTGGGAAACTTCGTATGTGTTCTTCCAGAGGTTGTAATCAAAGTTTGATTTTATGTCCTTTGTTATTTTTTCCAGAATTTCTTGCTTATTTTGCCTAATTCAGATTCGAGGGTTTTTATTATCTGCATGTTGGATTGTTATGAAAATTGGGCTTGTGGTCTTTGAGTGTTATGAAAGCTTCTTTTGTTGCTGTCGCTTCTATCTGTCACTTAGGTCTATGCGCTCTGCAAGTTCTTTATCTTTAGTGCGGATATGTCATGTATATTTTTGTCAGCTTTTTTGTAGTTTTTCGGGATGTTTTTGTCAAGGAGTTGAGAATATTCCTTTGGTTCCTTTTTGTAGTAATTGCTAGTTTTGTCAGCCTTCACAAAAAATTTTTTGTCATTTTGTACTTGTTTTATTTGGTTTTTTAATGTTGTTTGGAAATCGTTGTTAGATTTTTTGAATTCAATTTTTGGTTATCATCTTTTCATTTGATCTTAAAAGGGGGTTTCATTATCGTCTATGACTGGTGGTGATCGCCATGATTTGAAATCGTAGGTGTGTTTGTCCCTTTTTTTGCATTCGGGTTCAGGAAAAAGAATGCTTTCCATTTTCATATTGCGTACGAACTTTTCGGTTTGTTCTATTAATCTTTTTAAGTAGAATTGTGGGTTAGAGAACGGTTGTTTTTTGTTGACTGCCTAAAATTGATTTCCTCCATTTTAAAATCTTTCGGGCCACAGTGCTCAACGTGAGGAGCAATCAAGATGGAATATAATCAAAGAGCTAAAATGATTTTTAAAAGTGCTCGACCCCTTGGGGGGCAACATTTGTCAATTGAGTTAAAAAGAAATTAAAACTCAAGGGTAAAACTCGACCAAATTTGTTTCTAGCGGCGGTTTCGCTGCATCGGATGATTTTTTGTTTGCCCACCGCCCATGTTATATTTGCGTGTGGCTCACGTTTGCGGTTGTTAGCAAACCCGCGGGTTGGCTGCACGTGTTTTTTGGGGCTTTCAGGTTTTTGTTTGGATGTGTTCACTAACAACGATTTCCATTTATGCCTGCAGTTGTTTTTCTATTTCTGTTTTGGTGTTTAAAGTTGCTAAGTGTGGTTGCATGTATTAACCATTTTTCAGTTAAAATAGGTTGCACCCTTTTTTAAACATTGCTGTATGGTGATGCTCTTTTATGATTTTCCGGATATATTGTAGCTTTTTTTGCGTCTTTAAGTTTCCAGATATATTTGCTCAGTTCTGTTTGGTTTTATATTTTTCTTTATTGAATGCTGTTTGTGGTTTGCATAAACTGGTTTTGAAGTGGTTTTCAGTGTCCCTATGTATGTTTCTTTTTCATTTTCTGATGTTACAGTAGCCTGGTATACAATGTTGTGTGGAGACATTTTTGTCAGTGAAAAACATCCAAAACAAAAACCTGAAAGCCCCAAAAAACACGTGCAAACCAACCCCACGTGCTAACAACCGCAAACGTGAGCCCACACGCTATATAACATTCGGCGGGGGGCAAACAAAAATCATCCTGATGACAGCGCAACGCCCCTAAAACAAATTTGTCGAGTTTTAACCTTGAGTTTTAACCTTCCTTTTTAACATCATTGACAAATGTTGCTCCCCAAGGGGTCGAGCCCCTTTTAAAATCATTTTAGGCTCTTTGATTATATCATCTTGATTGCTCCTCACGTTTAACACTGTGGCCCGAAAGATTTTAAAAAGGAGGGAAATCAATTTTAGGCAGTCAACAAAAACAACCGTTCTCTAACCCCCAATTCTACTTAAAAAGATTATAGAACAAACCGAAAAGTTCGTACGCATATGAGATGGAAAGCATTCTTTTTCCTGAACCCGAATGCAAAAAAAAAGGACAAAAACACCTACGATTTCAAATCATGGCGATCACCACCAGTCATAGACGATATGAAACCCTTTGAAGATCAAATGAAAAGAATGATAACCAATATTGAATTCAAAAAATCTAACAACGATTTTCCAAACAACATTAAAAAACCAAATAAAACAAGTACAAAATGACAAAAAATATTTGTGAAGGGGTGACAAAACTAGCAATTACTACAAAATGGAACCAAAAGGAATATTCTCAACTCCTTGACAAAAACATCCAGAAAAACTACAAAAAGCTGACAAAAATATACATGACAGTATCCGCACTAAAGATTTAAAAAACTTGCAGAGCGCATAGACCTAAGTGAAGGATAGAAGCGACAGCAACAAAAGAAGCTTTCATAACACTCAAAGACCACAAGCCAATTTTCATAACAATCCAACCCTGCAGACTAATAAACCCATTTGGGAAATCTGAATTAGGCAAAATAAGCAAGAAAATTCTGGAAAAAAAACAAAGGACATAAAATCAAACTCTGATTACAACCTCTGGGGAAAAACACATACGAAGTTATCCAAAGGTTCAAAAACTCAATAACAAAAATAATACAGTATTTAAACACATTTGACATAGTAGACTTTTACCCATCCATAGATGAGGAATACTCCTCAAAGCCCTGAAGTTTGCCGTAACCACACAGACTAACAAAGGGGCAGAAATGGAAAATCATTCTCCACACCAAGAAAACATTACTACATAGCAGAAATGAACCTGGATCAGGAAAACCAACAGAAACTCAACATTCGACGTAACCATGGGTTCATATGTGGTGCAGAAACATGTGAACTGGTCGGAATTCATGCTGTCCAACATCAAGAAAAATCGGAAAACAAGTCGGACGTACAGAGACGATGGCCTTGTGCACTAACAAACAACCCAAGAACCATCGAAAAAAGAAGAAAGAACTATGCAAAATCTTTCCAAAACCACAACTTTTAAAAATCACCATTGAGCAAACAAAAAGGGAGTGAACTACTTAGACATAACACTGGATCTCAACACCATATATTAAACCATACAAGAAACCCAACGATACACCTCTTTATGTACACACCAAAAGTAACCATCCACCATCTGTATTAAAGACCATACCCCATGGCATAAACAAGAGACTATCAAACTGTCATGCAATGAGAGAGTGTTCAACAATGCAGCAGTGGAATACCAGGAGGCACTACAAACAAGTGGATACAATACAAACTACAATACCACCCGGACAACAACACAAATAAAAGCAAGAAAAATAGGAGAAGAAAAATCATATGGTATAACCCCCCATACGACGGGAAACTCAAAACAAACATAGGGAAAGAATTCTTCAAAATCCTAGCAACTTCATTTCCCAAAAGAGACAAACTGTCCAAAATTTAACAAAAACACGGGCAAACTACGTACTCATGTATTGCCCAACCTCAAAAACCTGATTGGGGGCATCCAATAAAATGAAAATCAAACACAGCAAAGAAGGGTGAAGAAAGGAAATCTTGCAATTGCACGAGAAAGGAGCAGTGGCCCACTTAAACAATAAATGTCTCCCCAACAACATTGTATACCAGGCTACTGTAACATCAGAAAATGAAAAAGAAACATACATAGGGATCACTGGAAACCACTTCAAAAACCAGATAGCAAACCACAAAAAAGTCATCAATAAAAAAAAAATATAAACCAAACAGAAACTGAGCAAATATTTTCTGGAAACTTAAAGACGCAAAAACAAGCTACAATATATCCTGAAAATCATAAAAAGAGCATCACCATACAGCAATGTTTCAAAAGGGTGCCCAAACCCATGTTTAAATGAAAAAAAGGTTAATACTATGCAAACCACACTTTGCAACTTTAAACACCAAAACAGAAATGAAAACAACTGCAGGCATTAATGGAAATCGTTGTTAGTGAACACATCCAAAACAAAAAACCCGAAAGCCCCCCAAAAACACGTGCAGCCAACCCGCACGTGCTAACAACCGCAAACGTGAGCCCACACGCTATATAACATCGGCGGTGGGCAAACAAAATCATCCTGATGACAGCGCAACGCCGCTAGAAACAAATTTGTCGAGTTTTAACCTTGAGTTTTAACCTTCCTTTTTAACATCATTGACAGATATATTTTATATATTTATTATATATATTATATTATATATATATATATATATATATATATATATTATATATATATATTATTATATATATGCAGGCTTTGTTCTTGATCTATTTACTTATTCATGGTCATTAATGTCTCCAATCTTCTTTCACGGTACCCTTAAAAAGAAAGGAAGACGGAACGAAGCGCTAGGGCGCTGGTGGTGGAACGGAACAGAATGGGGATGCCTCTCTTTTTGCAGCAGACACACACGAATCAGACTACTCCACCGTACCCCACCCAGCTGGAACAGCAGATTTATGCCTCACTCAAGAGACCTGCTTACACTGACCCATCTGCATACCAGCCAACGTTTCATGCTCTAGGGGAAGAAGACAGGCATGGAGATGGGGAGTGGGTAGGTGGGTAGGCGATGGGGTGTGGTTGTGGGGGGGGGGGGGGGGGGGGGCAGAATCTTCTACCCAACCGTCACACAACTGCCATATTACCCTGCTGCCCG
Organism: Conus ventricosus; assembly: GCA_018398815.1. Taxonomy (NCBI): domain Eukaryota; kingdom Metazoa; phylum Mollusca; class Gastropoda; order Neogastropoda; family Conidae; genus Conus; species Conus ventricosus. The sequence goes on along the minus strand of CM031610.1, from coordinate 50,000,076 downwards.
TAACAGCAGCTGCTGCTGCAATAGACGTTGGGTGGACAGGCACTTCCAGACTTGCCTGCAGTCAATCAGATGGTCTCTGGTTTCCTGGTGGTGACGTATCTGGTGTGATTGCTGCGGCCTTTCTGGCCGCCATCTTACGTTGTCTTGTTGTTCTTTTTGTTGTTGTTGTTGTTGTTGTTGTTGTTGTTGTTGTTGTGATTCTGACTTCCTAATTCGAGTCATGACACATTACCACCGTCCATTAGCCGCGAATGGCGCAAGGTCAGTTGTTTGGGATTCATAGAGTCCTATTCTGCTCTTTATTATTTTTGTCTGAGCAAGGGGGGTTTCCCTTGGCTGGGGGGGCCTCCGCCCCAGCCTTAGGGAACGTCGTGTTCTTTTGGGTTTTCGTTGAACACCTTCGTTTGGTTTTCCGTTTGGGCTTTGCTTGGGGTAGAGTAAACAAAAATAGGGGGATTTACTCCACCCCTTTACCCTTCATCAGTGGTTGGCGTCAACTGAGTCATTTGCCTTTTTTCGCCTTTTAAAAATCTTTCCCCCTTTTTTAGATGTTTTTTCCCTTTTTTTCGTGCGCCGTGTTTTGTTGCGCTCCCTGTTGTGTTGTTTTTTTGAATTTTTTGTTGTTGTTCCCGCTTTTGTTGTCTTGCTCTTTCGTCTTCTCGATCTCTTTTTTTTCTTCCTTTTTTTTTTTCTTCTCCCCCCCCTCTTTCCTTCCTTTTTTTTTTTTTTTTCCTTCTTCTCCTTCTCCTTCTCCCCCCTCCTCCTCCTCCTTTTCCCTCCTCCTTTTCTCCTTTTTGCCTCAAACTAGCGCTCTCCAATTTTTTTTTTTCCATCCACAGCGGCGGAATCTGTTTTAAGGCCGGCGGGCATGCTGTTAGGGATTTTAAAACGCAAAATGTAAAAAAATTTAAGTTGTTAAACCCAAAAAGTTAAATACGCACAAAAAAGTTTTCCCTTTAAGAACGTTAAATTTTTAAAAAAAAAAAAACAAATTTGTTGTCACATCCTTTGGGGGCCGAAACTTGTTGGGGGCCCCCAAACCCTGTTTCGTGACTTGATAATCCAGGGCTGGGGTTCGATCCTCCTCGGGTCTTTTTGGCCTTTGGGTTTTTTCCTTCGAATGGATTATAACAAACGCACGCAAGCCTTCACACAGTAAACCCCTCACCACCTTCCCGAACACATACATCACGGGGGGAAGAACATTAAAAAAAATTTGGGTGCTGACAACCGAATGGGGGAAAAAACGATGATTAGCACCAGCATAGCACTTCAGTCGGCTAAAACCCAGGTAGCAATCCTTTGTAACAGACGCGTAATTGTAAACAATAGAATTGGGGCTTTAAACCGAGGACGGGCGCATATGTGTTGGCACCCGTTAGTCTCGGAGACAGGGATTTGCGCCCTTTACAAATGTTTCCTTTGGCATACACGTCTGCTGGGGCGTATAGACCCACAGGGAGGGCGTCTCTGCTGCTTTGAGCACTTAAGGGCCGAGTCACCTGGCGCGCTGCTTGTTCTTTCTTTTGTGCACGTTTTGCTCGACAAGTTTCCGGAGCTTCTCTTCGCCACTCAGCCCATTTTCACAGTGTGTCTCCGCGGGATCGCCCCGAGAAAGCTTTCCCCAGGGTTGTGTCGATGTGGACCCTTCGGCGCCTTCAAACTCCTTAAGGGATTTTGGGGTTTTCATTTTTCTCTTGCCAGAGCAAGCCTCGGACAGAACCCCCTTTGGGGATCCCGGGCCGTCGCATTGACGCCATGACCAAGCCACCTAGGGGAAACGTTTTCGGAGAAAGGGGTGGCTGCTGGGAATCTTGCACCCGACCGTTTTTTGTCAAGGGTACCCGTGAGCCCAAATATCCCGAGAAGCCAGGGGAAGGCCTCACCTCTTCTTTGTGGGATCAGGAAGATTCCTGGGTAACAAAGTGCTTGGCCAACGGCTCTAACCAAATTTGGGGGTTCAAATGTTCATGCTTTTGTTCCACACCCTTGAAAGTCTGGCCAGGGTGGTAGAGGGCCTTGCCAATCCTTTTCCTGTTTTCTCTTTCCTTTCAGGGCCGAGCCCCCCCCCCCCCCCCCCCCCCCCCCCCCCCCCCCCCCCCCCCCCCCCCCCCCCCCCCCCCCCCCCCCCATTTGAACATGGGCCTTTCTGAGGGGTGAAGGGTGAACCCCAGTTGATTTCCAAAGGGGCTTCACAGGACGCGAAAGAAGATCCAAAAAGATATGAAAAAAAATTTTAAAAACAAAACACCAACACCAACACAACACCAAAAACAAAACAATAATAAAATAAAAAAATAAAAATAATGACGTTGGGCTCGGCGTTTTGAACCCCAATGGAGCACGGAAGATTAATCACAATAAAGGGGAATACCTTTTTACAAACGACAAAACTAACAACTAAAAAAACTAATATAACAACAAAATAACAAAACAATTTTAAAAACTTAAAAACTATAAAATAACTAACTTAATTTAAAAACAACTTAACAAACTATAAATAAACTACAACAAAAACAGCAATATGAGCTTTCAAAACTTTTAAATTAATTTTAAACTATCAACTGATTGTGTTTGGGTTATTGAGTGTTATAAAAGGATTCCCCTTTCATTGGACTTACTTTTCCCTGCCCTTTGGGGCTTCAAAACCCCGACCCACACACTTTTATTATTATTTTATTATTATTTTATTTTTTGTTGTTGTTGGGTGGTGTTGGTGTTGGTGTTTTTTTTTTTCTTTTTATCATACTTGGAAATTTCTTCGCTGCCCTGCTAAGCCGCCTTTGGCATCACTGGGGGTTCACCTTCACCCCCCGACAAGGGCCCACTGTTCAACCTGGCTCGCGAAGGCAAAGAGCAAAGCGGGTAGGACCACAGAGAATGCTTTTTGCAGAGGACGCTGCTCGGGCCCACCCCCCCACCGAAGCAGGTTACAGAGTCATGGGGGTTTGCAAAGGTGGATGAGTTTGGCCTGAAAATAAGCTTGAAGAAGACGAACTGAGGGCTCAGGATGCTGAACAACCCGCATCACCCAAAAACCCAGGGAATTTAAGGGGCCGTTAGCTTACTACTGGGTTCCACCACACCGACAACCTCTCTCTAACAAATCAACGAAGGATGGCAAGCCTCTCCCACCCGGGCCAACTATCTCAAAGTGGGGAACAACACATTTTAACTTGAACCCCAAAATTGCTGTGACCGACCGGGGCTAACACTCTCCGACCCAGCGAACCCTGGACCCTGTATCCCCCAAGAGAAGAGCTGGTCCTTAAATGACCTTTCCGGCGCTACGGGGATCACAGGGTGTCGCGTGAAAAACAACGATGTGTTTGAGCGGAAAGATCCCAGCAGACCATCTTCTCCGCACGTCCCTCGGGTGGCTTGGTAAATGCGTCGAATGACGACGGCGGGATCCCCAAAGACTTTCGTACGCAGAGCTTCCCCTCGGGCAAAGAAAATGGAAAACCACAACTCCGCTTAAAGGGGTTTTTTTGCAAGCGCACCTAAAGGCTCCGACATCGACCCCAACACCGGGGAAGAGCTTCCGGGACAATCCAGGGAGACCACTGTAAACATGGCTGGAAGCTCGAAAAAAGCTCCGGAATTTGTCGACGCAAAGCGTGCACGAGAAAAGAACAACACGCTCCCACAGCTGATGGGCCTTAAGTGCATCAAAGCAGCAAGACTGCCCCCCCCATGTGGGTCTATACAGCCACACAACCTGTTTCCCCAAAGGAAAAAAAAAAATTGGTTTTAAAAGGGCGCAAACCCTCGTCTCCCGAACTAACGGTCCCAACACATTAGCCGCCTCTTTTTAAAGCCCAAGCAAGTGTTCTACAATCTACGCTGTCGGTTCACACGGTTGCCTCCCTGGTTGAGCGATGAAGGGGTGCCTGGTGCTACATTAGTCTTTTCTCCCCTCATTCAGGTTTCGTCCCCAAATTCTTCATTTATATTTTCATTCCCCCTGCATGCTATGTTTTAGGGGGAAGGCTGGTGAGGGGATTTTACGGTGTGCAAGGCTAGGGGGCGTTCCTTAAATCTCTTCAAAGGGAAAACCCCAAAGGCCAAAACACCCATGGAGGCGAACCCCAGCCCGGGTTTATCAAATAAATAGGTGGCCCCAACAGGCTATTCCCCCCAACAGTGACAACAACTGATTTTTTTTTTTTTAAATATCAACGTTTTTAAAAGGGAAATACTTTCATTCGATTTGAACTTTTTGTGGATTTAACAATTAATGTTTTCTACATTTTGCTTTTTAAGATCCCTAACAGCATCCCAGCCCCCCATAAACAAACATGATTCCGCCGCTGTATCGAGAAAAAAAAAATTGGAAGCGCTATTTTGGGGCAAAAAGGGAAGAAAAAGGAGGGGGGAAAGGAGGGGGAGGGGGAAAAGGAGAAGGGGAAAAGGGGGAAAAAGAAAGAAAAAAATTAAAGGAGAGGGGGGGAAAAAAAAAAAAAGGAAAAAAAAAAAAGAAGATCGAGAAGAGAAAGAGCAAAACAACAACACGGCAACAACAACAACAAATTCAACAACAACAAAACAACAAGGGCAGCAGCAACAACAAAAACGGCAGCAGCGATAAGAAAGACAACACATCAAAAAAGGGGGGAAAAATTCAGAAAAGGACGAAAAGGGCAAATGATCATTTTCATGCCCCAACCACATGATAAAGGGGTAACGGAGGAGTAAACCCCCGTATTTTGTTTATCACTACCACCAACAAACCAATCGGGAAAACACAAACAAAGGGTGTTAAACAAAACCCCCGCCCCGCTTTCCTAATGGTAACGATGGGGCCCCCGCCCAAAAAGGGGAAACCCCCCTGCTCAGACAAAAATAATAAAACAAAAACTCTAGAATCCCCAAACAACACCTTGCCCCATTCGGGCTAAGGGCGGTGGTAATGGTCAGACTCGAATTGGGAAGTCAGAATCACAACAACAAAAACAACAACAACAACAAAAAAAACAACAAAAAAGACAAAAAGAGGGCCCCCAAAACCCGCAGCAATCACCCCAAATTTCGTCACCCCCGGGAAACCAAGGCCCCTTTGTTTGAGCGGGCACGGGAGTGCCTGCACCCAACGCTATTGCAGCAGCAGCTGCTGTACGGGCAGCAGGGAATAGGCAGTTGTGGACGGTTGGGGTAAAAATTTCTGCCCCCCCCCCCCCCCCCAACCACCCCCCATCGCCCCCCAACTCCCCACTCCCCATCTCCATGCCTTTTTTCCCCAAACATGAAACTTTGGCGGATGCAAGGGTCAGGTAAGCTTTCCTGATAGCAAAACTGCGTTCCAGCTGGGGGGGGACGGGGATATTGATCGTGTGTGTCTGCTGAAAAAAGAGGGGCCCCCCATTCTGTTCCTTTCCCACCACCAGGCCCCTAGGCTTTCGTTCCGTCCCCTTTTTTTTTAGGGTACCGTGAAAAAAATTGGGAACATAATGACCTTGAATAAGTAAATAGACAAGAACAAACCCGTATATTATTTTTAAGTTTTAAATAAATATATATTATATATATATATATAATATATAAATAATATTTATTCGTCAAGGAGTTAAAAAGGGAAGGTTTAAAATCAAGGTTAAAACTCGACAAATTTTTTTCAGCGGCGTTGCCTGTCATCGATGATTTTTGTTTGCCCACCCCCGATGTTATAACTGGGGGCCATTTGCGGTTTGTTAGCATGGGGGTTGGCCACGGTTTTTGGGGGTTTTCAGGTTTTTGTTTGGGGGGTGGCACTAAAAACGATTCCATTTATGCCTGCATTTGTTTATATTTCTTTTGGTTTTTAAAAGGCAAGTGTGGTTTGCAAGTATAACCATTTTTCAGTTTAAAAAGTTCACCTTTTTGAAACTTGCTGTATGGGATGCTCTTTTTTATTTTCCCAAAATATATTTACTTGTTTTTTTGTCTTTTAATTTCCCGTTTTTTTGCCATTCTGTTTTGGTTTTATATTTTTTTTTATTGAAAGCGTTTGTGGTTTTTATATCTGGTTTTGAAGGGGTTTTTAGGGCCTATGTATGTTTTTTTTTTCATTTTTTGATGTAAGTAGCCCCCGGGGAACAATGTTTTTTGGGAGACATTTTTTGTTAGTGGGGACGCCCTTTCTCGTGCAATTGCAAGATTCCTTTCTTTCCCCCCTTTTTGTTTGTTTTTTATTTATTGGGTCGTCAATGGTTTTTGAGGGTTGGGCATACATGAGTCGAAGTTTGACATTTTTTGTTTAAAAATTTTGGGCAGTTTGGCTTTTTGGAAAAGAAGTTGCTAGGATTTTGAAGAATTTTTCCCTATTTTGTTTTGGTTTCCGTGTATGGGGGGGTTTTTCCATAGATTTTTCTTCTCCCATTTTTTTTTGCTTTATTTTTGTTGTTTTCCGGGGTTTTATTGTATTTGTATTGTATCCACTTGTTTGTAGTGCCCCTGGTATTCCAAAGCTGCATTTTTGAACCTCTTCATTTCATGACAGGGTTTTATAGTCCTTTTTATGCCCGGGGGGGGTCCTTTAAAACAGAGGGGATGGTTTCTTTTGTGTGTACAAAAGAGGGGTTCGTGGGGTTTTTTTTTTTTTTATAATGGGTTTTGAGTCCCGTGTTTTTCCAAGTGTTCACTACCTTTTTGTTTGTTCAAAGGTGATCTTTAAATTTTGGTTTTTTGGGAAAATTTTTATATTCTTTTTTCTTGTTTTCGATGGTTCTTGGTTGTTTGTTGTCAGCAAAGGGCCCTCGTTCCCCGACACCGACTTTTTTTCCGGTTTTTTTTTTGTGTTTGGGCAGCTGAATAGTCCGCCCTTTCAAGTTTCGCACCCCAAAAAAAACCCCGGTTACGTCGAAAGTTTATTTTTTGGGGGGTTTTTTTTTATCCCGTTTATTTTGCTATGTAGTAATGTTTTTTGGTGTGGGAAGATTTCCCTTTCGACCCCCGTTATTTTTGTGGTTACTGGCAAACTTTAGGGGTTTGGAGAGTATTCCCCATTAGGATGGGTAAAAGTCACTATTTAAATTAAAATACTGTATTACTTTGTTTAGAGTTTTTTGAACCATTGGTTTAAATTCGATGTGTTCTTCCAGGTTTTAATCAAGTTTGTTTTATGCCTTTGTTATTTTTTTCCCGAATTTTCTTCTTATTTTGCCTAATTTAGATTTCGATGGGTTTTTTTAGTCTGCATGTTGGATTTTTAAAAATTGGCTTGTGGGGCTTTGAGTGTTTGAAAGTCTTTGTTTCGTCGCTTCTATCCTTCACTTTGGCTATGCGCTCGCAATTCTTTTCTTTAGTGCGGGTAGTCATGTATTTTTTGTACTTTTTTTTTAGTTTTTTCTGGTGTTTTTGTCAGGGGTTGGGGGAATATTCCTTTTGGGTTTCCTTTTTTGGAAGCTAGTTTTGTCCCTTCACAAATATTTTTTTGTCATTTGTACTTTTTTTTTTGGTTTTTTAAAGGTTTTTTGGAAATCGTTGTTTGATTTTTGAATTCAATATTTTATCATTCTTTTATTTTACTTCAAAGGGTTTCATATCGTCATGACTGGGGTGACGCCATGATTGAAATCGTAGGTTTTTTGTCCCTTTTTTTTTCATTCGGGTCAGGGAAAAAAAATCTTTCCCTTTTTAAATTTCGTACGAACTTTTTGGGGGGGTTCTATTAATCTTTTTTAAATAGAATTGTGGGGTTTGAGAACGGTATGTTTTTTGTTGACTGCCCAAAATTTATTTCCCCCATTTTAAAATCTTTCGGGCCCCAGTGCCAACGTGAGGGGCAATCAAGATGAATATAATCAAGAGCCTAAAATGATTTTAAAAAGTGCTCGACCCCCTTGGGGGGCAACATTTGTCAAGATGTTAAAAAGGAAGGTTAAACCAAGGTTAAAAATCGACAAATTTTTTTTCTAGCGGGGTTGCGCTGTCACAGGGGGATTTTGTTTCCCCCCCCGATGTTTATACGTTGGGCTCACGTTTTCGGGGTTGCACGTCGGTTGGGTGCATGTTTTTGGGCTTTTGGTTTTTTTTTTTGGATGGTTCATGACAATAAATGTCTCCACAACACATTTATACCCGGTACGTAACATCAAAAAATGAAAAAAAAAAAAATACATAGGGGTCACTGAAAAAAACTTTAAAACCCAAAATGCAACCACAAAAACATTCAATAAAAAAAAATTAAAAAAAAAAAAAGAACTGACAAATAATCGGGAAAATTAAAGACGAAAAACAACTCAAAATATCCTGGAAACATAAAAAAGCATCACCATACAGCAATGTTTCAAAAGGGCAACCTATTTTAACTGAAAAATGGTTAATACATGCAACCACACTTAGCAACTTTAAACACCAAAAAAAAAATGTAAAAAATGCAGGGATAAAAGAAATCGTTTTTTTAGTGAACGCATCCAAAACAAAAACCCGAAAACCCCCCCAAAAAAACTGGGACAACCCCCCTCTAACAACCGCAAAGGAGCCCCCACGAAAAACATCGGGGGGGGCAAACAAAAAATTTCCCGATGACAGCGCAAAGCCCCTAAAACAAATTTTTCGATTTTAACCTTTAGTTTTTTTAACCCTTCCTTTTAACATCATTGACGAAAATTTTTTTTATATATATATATATATATATATAAAATATTATATATATAATAATATATATATTTAAAAAATTTAAAAAAATTTAAAGCAGGGTTTTTTTTGATTATTACTTATTAGGCATTTAAGCTCCAATCTTTTTCACGGTACCCCCTTTAAAAAAAAAGGGAAAACGAACAAACGCAGGGGGGCCCGGTGGTGGAACGGACAGAATGGGGAGCCCCTCTTTTTTTCAGCAACACACACGAATCAGACTACTCCCCCCGACCCCCCCCCGCTGGGAAAAGCAATTATGCCTCACTCAAAAGACCTGCTTACACTGACCCTCGCATACCAGCCAACGTTTCATGCTCTGGGGGAAAAAGAAGGATGGAGAGGGGAGTGGGTAGGTGGGTGGCGAGGGGTTTTGGGGGGGGGGGGGGGGGGGGGGGGGGGGAGGGGCAGAATTTTACCAACCGCAACAACTGCCTATTTACCCCGCTGCCCGTAACAGCAGCGCTGCTGCAATAGACGTTGGTGGACGGCCTTCCAACTTTCCTCATCAAACAATGGTCCTGGTTCCCGGGGGTGACGTAAACTGGGGTGATTGCGCGGCCTTTCGGCCCGCCATCTTCGGTCTTGTTGTTGTTTTTTTTTGTTTTGTTGTTGTTGTGTTTTTGTGATTCTGACTTCCTAATTCGAGTCATGAACATTTAAACCAAACCCTCCCTTTGCCGGAAGGGCAAGGTCAGTTGTTTGGGATATATCCTATTTTGCTCTTTTTATTTTTGCGAGCAAGGGTGGGTTTTCCCTTTTCGGTGGGGGTATCGTTCCCGCCCTTTTAGACATCGGGTTTTGTTGGGTTTTCGTGAACAGCCTACGTTTGTGTTTTTCCCGTTGGCTTTGCTGGGGGTATAGAAAACAAAAAAAGCGGGGGTTTTTCTCCACCGTTACCCTTTATCATGTGGGTTTGGGCATCAGACTGAGTCATTTGGCGTTTTCGTCCTTTTCGAATCTTTTCCCCTTTTTTTTGATGTGTTTTTTTTCTTTTCGCTGCTGCCGTTTTTTTGTTGTTTCGCTGCCATTGTTGTTTTGGGGGGTTTTTTGTTTTGGAATTTGTTTTTTTGTTTTCCGTGTTGTTGTCTTTCTCTTTTGTCTTCCGATCTTTTTTTTTCTTTTTCTTTTTCTTTTTCTTCTCCCTCCCCCCCTTCCTTTTATTTTTTTCTTCTTCTTCTTCTCCTTCCCTTTCCCTCCTCCTTCCTCTTCCCCCTCCTTTTTCTTCCTTTTTCGTCAACTACGCTTCCCCAATTTTTTTTTTTTTTCGATCCACGCGGGGGAATCATGTTTGTATATGGGCCGCTGGATTGGGGTTTGGGACTTGAACGCAAAATGTAGAAAAAATTAATTTTTAAAACCCAAAAAATATCAATATCGCCATGAAAAATCCCTTTAAAAACTTGTATTTAAAAAAAAAAAAAAACTAGATTGGTTGTCCATGCCCGGGCCCCAATAGCTCTTTTTTTTGGGCCACCTGATTCTATTTATAATCCAGGGCTGGGGGTTCGATCCCCCATCGGGGGCGTTTTTGGGACTTTGGGTTTTTTTCGAAAAATTAAAGCGAACGCCCATAGATCTTGCCCCCAACGTAAAATCCCACACCACCTTTCCCCTAGCAAATACTGCACGGGGGAATGAACATTAAATGAAAATTTAGGACTGACAACACTGATGAGGGAGAAACGATGAGTAGAAACCCGCAGGCAGCACTTTATCGGGTCAACCCAGGAAAGGGAATCCGTTGTGAACACGACACGTAGATGTAGAAAAACTTAGAACTTGGGGGTTAACCGAGGGCGGGGCCCATAAAGTAGTCATCACAGTGTATAAAATATAAAAACAACAACAAACCACAACAACAAAAAAATAAAAATAAAAATAATAATAATAATAAAATAATAAAAAAATAATAATAATAATGCTGGTGGCTCGGCGTTTTTGTAGCC
>CM031610.1:49964511-49972011 GCA_018398815.1 Conus ventricosus | reverse complement strand
AACGCTTCTTTGCTCTTTGGTGCTATCAGGGCCTGCTTAAGATACTGCTGTACTCTCAGATTCAAAATAATGCTGCGAGGCTGATTCTGAAATCGCTCAAACATGAGCAGACCGCCCCTGTCCTGAAATCACTGCACTGGCTACCTTTCGAGTCGAGAATGTCATATGGTTTTCCTTCAATCTGTTTTTTTTTTTTTTTTTTTAAATCTGTCGCTGGTACTGGCCTTGACTATCTGTCTGATGTTCTTCGTTTCGAAACTGCATGTCGAAATCTTCGTCCTCCATCAGATGATCGCATTCTTCTGCCAGATGAAAGCCATCCTTTGGTCAGCCTTGTCTCTCCCACCAGGGTCCAGCTGTCTGGAATAGGTTCCCTCCCATTCACCATTAGGAATTCTCCCTCAATGGCCTGTTTCAAATCTCCTCTAGAGACCCATCCTTTAGACAGTACTGACCCGTACCCCCTCTTACCACTCTCAACGCACGCTGCCCCGCCCCCCTGCCCCCCACCCCTGCCACCCTGCATTCCACATTATTCTCTCTGTCCCCACGCCCCCATCTGTCCAGGACAGTTTTGCATCTATTCTATGTTCACGATGTGTGTGCGTGCGTGCGTGCGTGCGTGCGTGCGTGTGTGTGTGTGTTTTCTTTTTCAATGACAAATTTGTTTGCTTCTATCAATTAGTTAGTTATTGTCATTATTTGTATCGATATAAAGCGCTTTGAGATCAGTAGAGTAAAAGAGCTTAACTTTCTATCATCACCATCATCATCATCATTACATTATTTCCTCTCCGTCTGTGACAACACTACATCTCAGCGTTATCTCAATGTGTCATTTCAATTCAACATGTTCCACCCATGCAAACCTCTTCTTTTTTTTTGTCCTTTTCTTGAAACATACTTGGCCTTCTACACACTATCCTTTAAGATCAAGGAGACAAACCACACTTCCGCGCGCCGACCCTGGCAGGGGATAGATGGCCTGTCATGTCTGGCAGCAGTCAAGAGGTCTGAAGATGGAGAGAGGCCAGACAACAGAAGGTGTGCCAGTCCCCAGGAGGTGAACCTCAGGCCGGCCTGTCCTCAGACTCTCTTACAGCCTTTTCTCTGTGAGGCAGGACATAACCTCGGGGGGGGGGGGGGCTTTGTTCCCTTCAGCTTGGCGCTGCGGTGTGACCGCCCTGTGTTCCATGGCCGATTGCTTGCCCTCTCGGTCTGTCTGTCTGCCTGTCTGTCTGCCTGTCTGTCTGTCTGTGCCTAGCTGTTTATTCTGCGTTTCTGGAGACAGAACCTCTAGAAAGACATTACTGTCAGTTCGACGAAGGTCTCATCTGCGTTGTAGTTTTGCTAACCCTCTCTCTCTCTCTCTCTCTCTCTCTCTCTCTCTCTCTCTCTCTCTCTCTCTTCTCTCTTCTTTTGAATTGTGAGTTTGGGATCCCCCCCTCTCTCTCTTCTCGCAAATACAAACAACATTCATTCAAAAAAGTATTTTATGATAGAAGAAATGAGCGCAACGTGAATGCTTTAAACAAATAAATTGAAAATTTCTAGCAGTTCGCTCCTGCGTACATGCCAAAAGAAGTGTTAATCTAAACAGACCTGGGAATTTATAAAATTTGAATTGTATATACTGAGCTCTTAACTTGAGCAAGATATCTTGAGTCTTGTCTCTCTCTCTCTCTCTCTCTCTCTCTCTCTTCTCTCTCTCTCTCTCTCTCTCTCTCTCTCTGTCCCCCTGAAAAGGACTCGGCCGGTACGCAAGCACATCCCATGGAAGAACCTATGAGGGAAAATGACGATGTAATAGAGGCAACTTGTTGCCACCAAGGTGGGGAGACAACTTATGCTCCAGCAGAAAACAAGAATGAGGCTGCTAGGCTAAACAGGAGAGGAGGACTGAGGAAGAGACAGGAAAAAAAAAGAGCCAAAGAATGAAACAAGCCTTTTGGGGGGGAGGGGGGGGGAAGAACATTAAACATCTTTAAGATCCCACAGACAATAGCGAGAAGGAATCAGAAAAAATAGGAGAAGAGACCCAACAATAAAAATCTTGGCCTGGTCTCTGCATTTTAAAAGAAAGTAACAAGCCAGCCCTAACCGATGACGGTGAGAAAGGGGGGGGGTTGGTAGGGGGGAAAACCCCCAATCAAGAAACCAAATACAGTGAAGCATTTAAAAGGGAAATCGAAAAAGGGAGAGGGGGTAAACAATTGGGGGGTGGGGTTTCAGAGAATATTTAGACAAAGAGAATCGAAAAGCGGGCCCAAAAACGGGCCAAAAAAAAAATTTGTAAGCTGGAACAAGGCGGCCCCTAACCAAATTAAGCGAAAAAATCAAAACATACTTACGTTGTTTTGATGTAAGTTGCTTGCTGGATTTTTTTTGCTGTTTGAGTTGAGCACGAATAAAGTTTCCTGATTATTAGCAAACAATTTGCTGATAAAAGAATAAACAGGGGGGGGGCATCGGGTGGCCTTTTAATTACTATTCAAAAAACATTAGAGAAAAAAATAAGGGGTTTTGTTTTTGATTTTGATCCCCTTTTTATGCCGGGAATTCAACAAAAGCATAGGGAATATGATAAAGAATTTCTTCATTACGATTGTACACCCTAGAAGTCCTTAATACGGAAAGGACATGATTGTTCACTAACAAAGTAGAAGCATTGATCGCCCCCAAAACATAGAAAAAGGCAAGATTACTTTTATTTTTGGGGGTTTGACTTAATTAAAGAATAACGACTGGTCCTTTGAGACCGCGATGATAAGGGGAATAGATGAGGATCCTGACACCTATATATTTCAAGAGATTTAAACAAGTCGCACATTAACGGTTTTCGAAAAAACCCAAATTATTGTGTACTGTTTTAAAATTTTTTTTACCGATTCCGGGCTGAAAGAAGGGAATTTTTTGACTTATCCTACACTTTTCTTTTCGGGTAGAGGCAACAGTGTGAAGATCTAATTTTTTGTTCCCCGAATTTTTGGGTTTTTGGTCAAAGACTTCCAAAAAAAAACAGAATTGAATCAACCACTTCCCCATCACGATCGTTTTAGGCCAGACAAAAAAGAAGAGACAAAAGAAAAAGAAAGATATTATACAAATAAGATAATATGGACGGGGAAAGGCGAGCATTTAAAAGACTTTTTTTCAAAAGGGGAGAGCACCAGTGCGAATTTTCAAAATTATCAAAAATTTAAAAAATTGAAATTTGATACAAACACAAAACTTTATTGATTGCTCAAAGAAGGGGGGAACCATAATAAAAGGATGGGTGTAGGGGGGATATAGAACCAAAAAGCATTTCGACCACAGTGTTTACAACTTAAAAAGGACGCGAGAAATGCCCTTAAAGGTTAGAATTATGGATAGAAATGAAATCCACAAAGATATGAGACACTACTAAATAAATAACAAAAAAAACGCTATACAAAGACAAAAAAGGGAAAGAAAAAAAAACTTTACAACAAAGGTTTCCCAAGATCTTATGGACCATAGAAAGGTAGTAGAAAATTTTTTGGAAAAACTTAAGGGGGTCCGTAAGACAAACTCTTTAGTGGATATCACAATAAAACAGTGGGAAAGCATTTTTAAAAGAATACTGAATCCAACAACAGGGTAGTGGGGGAGACGTGTGGGGGTTTCGATACCGCCTGATGAGTAATCCAAATAGAAAATTAATACGTAAAACCGAAGAAAATTCACCCGCGATAAAAAAATAAAGGCAGGAAAGGCGCTGGCGGGGACCAGAACCACCTAAATTTCTCAAGGTGATTCTAAAAAAAATTCACCCTATTAACCCTATTATTTAATCTATTTATAACAATGTCATTTCCCCGACGAAGGGGCAAAGCCCACAATTACCGATCCACAAAAAGGGTAATAAAAACCTCCCAAAAATTACGAGGTATTTCTCTTAAGTATGACCATAAATTATTACCTCCATTTTAACAAGAAATTTTGTTAAATGGGCAGAGGGGGAACAAAAAAATTAACAGGGAGCAAGCAGTTTTAGGAAAATTTATGCAACTACAGATCACTTTTTTGCCTAAACAGATGATTTCAACTTCAAGGTAACCGTAAAAAAAAAAAGTATGTACCCTTTTTTGATTTCAAAAAGCCGACACTGTAAGAAAAGGGTAGACTCTGGACATTTTGAAGAACATCGGGGTTTCAACCAAGTTTCTCAAAAAACTAAAAAAAACAATATAAAAGGTAGTACAAAAAGGGCGAAAAAAGGATGGGCAGAAAAACGGAATTTTTAGACTGTCCTTAGGGGGAAACGGCTTTTAATGTCCCCCTTAATATTCCCTACTTTTCTCCCAAGTAGCAAAAAGTTTAAACACTCAGGGGGCGCCGGGCTATCATTTTTACCAGGAACCCCAAAAAATTTAAAAATTTTAAGTTCGGTGTTTAGCAATTTTTCACGACCCCTGCAGGCCTACAACATCTCGTATAATGGGACAAACATCAGACAACTAGGGCGACAATTAAATTTTCAAAAAACTAAGATAATCGTTTTTTGGAAAGGGGGGTTCTTGGGAAGAAAAAAAATGGTAATAAAGGTGAGAAAGTTGAAGTCGTCAACAACCCATAAATACTAGGTAACACTAACAAAATTATCAGGGTATACCTACGGAATATGTGGGAAGGCTAAGAGAAAAACTTTCAATACAGAAAACCATGCGCGCTTGGACAATTAGACCTCATATATATTTTAAATTTAAAAGAAGCGCGGAACCCTCTCTCATGTAGGGGCTGAAATTGGGGGACAAAACCCCATAATGTCATTGAAGGAGTTAATGATGGTTGAAAAAATTTTTAGGGTAAAGAAAAAAACCCAAAGTCTAAAAATGGGGAACTGGGTAGGGTTTCCCCTAACATAGTAGTGCCTGAGGCTGTTAAATACTGGTTCAAAAATTTAAACATGACGCGAAGAATACCCAGACAAGGTATGAACGGAAAAAACAGAAACACACGAAAAGACTAGCGGGGGGGTGCAAATAAAAAAAATACTGATGAAAACGGCTTCTCAGAAGTCTGGTCAACCAAGGGAAACCCCCCTGTAAATCATTTTAAGGCCTCAAAATAAGGATGAGAGATATTTACATACACAAAGGCATGAGAAATGTAAATGTGTTACCGTTTCCAGACCAATTTTACTTCAAAAACACATTTCAATGCGAAAAATATCTGCAGGAAATACAAATTTCGAAATTCCGTCAGGGAACCGCAAATCCGCCTAGGCGCTAACAATCTTTAAATGTAAGAAACTATACAGAATGAACCCCAAAAACGAAGTGCCTTTTTGCGAAAAAGAAAAGAACGGAAAGCCATTTTTTAAGAAAGCCAACCACAATGACAAGGCAAAAATATATCTTGAAAAAAATTAAACAGATCACATCAGCCTTTTTAACGTTACTAAAACAACTAAGGAGGGGGGATAAGAACACCGGTATTTTATTTCCCTCTGGGTGAATGACGAACCCCTCATGTAACTTAGTATTGAACCATTATACATATAATAAATACCGTACGGTATGCAGAACACACGTGTACAATGATTTTTCCCTGTATCTGCAGAAAATTTTTCAGAATGTGCTAGTGTGATATGCTTTTTAGGGACATGTGGAATCTGTTGTTGTTTTCCTTGCAATTCTTTCTGGGCGTGCTCTCGCATTGGGCAGTCCATTGGCTAGGGGTTAAAAATTTTTTGAAGATGTTTTGTGGCCACTTTTTTTGCTTAAAACATGGACTGACCACTCCTGATGGTTGCCAAAGGGGACGCCATCCGCGACACAATATGAGATTTTGGTCATTGCCTTTGTCTGCCCATGTTCGTATACCGGCCCTTGTTGCTACCATCGTGAATCAAAAAAATCAATTGTCGTAGGTTTTACTGTGTTCATTTTACTTTGTTGGTTGCTCTAAAATTGAATTTTTTCCCTCCCATGACATATCTTAAATACACGGGCCCCTAGTATGAAGGCTCAATTTCATTTTAGGCCCACATGGTTTGTTAACATAATTTTTAATGAAAAAGGGGGGGAAAAAAAAGAAGGGAAATAAGGCATTGTTTATAGGTATTTTTTTTTTAGATATTACAATTTTGCAGTAAGGGGGGGCCCCAAGGGGCGAGACAAATTTTTTGAATTAACTTTTCGTTTTTCTTCCCTTAAAAACCCACTTTGTTCCTGATGTTGCATTTTTCGTAATTGCTGCTCATAGATTCCCCGGGTAATTGTAAGGACCGATGGCCCCCCATAAATTTCACCGGTGCTTCACCGGGGCTTTACCGGGCTTCCTCTCTGTCTCCCCTCTCTCTCTCCTCTCCCCTTTTCCCCTCTCCTTCTCTCTTCAACAGAAAAAACCCATCTTCTCAAGGACTGTCCCCCACTGCAGAAGAACAGAGTTCCTAGCACTGACTGATGAGGAAGGCGTTGTCAGTGATTGTCCAACGCTCCTTCAATCAAAAGGTCCACAGAGGGCAGGGGAGGGAAAGGGAGGTGAGCAGAACACAGAGGGTGAGGTGAACTACAGCTGGACAGCCTCGGTCAGACAGACTCTGTGTCAGACTGGAGGTCCGGCGCTGCACAAGGTTCCCTGGAGCTTGGGGGCATCGCCGAAAGTGTTCCCCAGGCTGACTTGTAATGGGCATTAAAAAAAAGAAAAAAGATTAAGCATGCTTTGGACCAGTCAATGAAATAATGTAGTGGGATATAACCGTCTTCTCTCTCTCTCTTCTCTCCATCTCTCTCTCTCTCTCTCTCTCTCTCTAGCAGATCATTCATCCGGTCAGTTCTTGATATGGCTGTGTTGCTCTCTCTCTCGGTTTCTCTGGGTCTCTCTCTCTCTCTCTCTCTCTCTCCTCTCTCTCTCTCTCTCTCTCTCTTCCTCTCTTCTCTCTCTCTCGCGGCCTCTCTCTCGGCCTCTCTCTCTCTTTTCCTCTCTCTCTCTCTCTCTCTCTCTCCCCTCTCTCTCTCGCTCGCTCTCTGTCACTCCGTTAAAACCTTGTTCAGCGATGTCCCATCTCATGTGGTGTTTGAATTTCGGGAAAGCGACTAACATTTTTCATCGGGTTTAAGATTTTATGGAGTAAAGATTTTTAAACAAAATTTCCAGTATGTTTTTAGGTGTGTCTAAAGAGTTGAGTGAATGAGTTGGGCTTTATGGTTGTTGTTGTTGTTGTTTTTTTAATTGACTTCAACGCGGTGAGAGCCCTGATGTGGCCCACTGCGGTCGGCTGGGCTATAAGCAACATTACCCTCTGTGTGTGTGTGTGTGTGTGTGTGTGTGTGTTGTGTGTTGTGTGTGTGTGTGTGTGTGTGTGTGTGTGTTGTGTGTTGTGTGTGTGTGTGTGTGTGTGTGTGTGCGTGCGTGCACACACGCGCATGCGTGAGTATATATGTCGCACCCGCGCCTGAGTGCAAGTGTGTGCGTGCGCGCGTGCGTGCGTGCGTGCCTGCATGCGTGGGTGTGTGTTTGCGTGTGTGTGCG
>CM031610.1:49954511-49959511 GCA_018398815.1 Conus ventricosus | reverse complement strand
GGTTCCCTCAGGCTGCTAGTGAAGGGTTTCTCATATTTATAATATATTTCCCCCTTTTTTTTTTTTAAATTCAAATCTTTGCCAAGTCATTACTATAATGACTGAAGAATTGTTAACCTGCACTTGTTTTCTCCCACTATTTAATTGTTCAGCTATATATATATATATATATAGATTTATTCATTATATATGTATATTTGGAAAGGAGCTGGCATTTGATCAGACGAACTCCACATCACGAGCTAAGGGATAGACAGATGGCTGAGGTAAGAGAGTGATGTTATCCGTTTGTGTGTCTATCTGAGCGTGTCCGTCACTTGATTACACCCCCTCTCTCTCTCTCTCTCTCTCTCTCAAAAATGGTCGATCGTCTGCGTCCCGATGTTGCAGATTCTCTATGTCCAGAAGCTGTCGGTGCAGCAAAAAGAACCCTTAGGTTCGGTTAATCTATATGTGAGAATTCAGCCGTACAAAGGAAGCGCACAATGCGAAAGTTAGTCTAGATGGGAATTGGTAAGTACACATGGGCGTCTTTGGTCGAAAAGTATCGGTGTACACATATCTTTGACGATGTTCGGCTGCTGCAGGAAGTGGGTCATGAATGACTTTTTTTTAAACACCATTTACATACAAAATGAAGTTAATGCATACAACTCTTGTAAACTGGCACTCAAGTAAAAATTCAAATGATATAAACACGTGGTTCACAAAAACGCATGCGTGATGTACTGAACGAAATATAATTCACTGTTACCATATGACAAATATTTAAGAGACGTATATTGTCGTGTCAGGCTGGGCATTGCCGATTTCACGTATCATTGAAATTATTACAACAATGACAAGTAGACCTGTCCAGTATGCAGATTCAATATGGAAAACGAGAATTATTTCCCATTCGTATGCCCCTTTCAAGTTCACTGAAGATCAAAATGTGTATGTACCCCACCACACAGCTGTTGTTAGCGTGGAACAAACTTTTGCATGGATCATGTCGAGTAGGGAACAGAGCATCATGCATTTTAGCCAGATTTATGTATCATACCTTCAGAAAGACAGCTTTATATGGCTGCGGCTATAGTAAGCAGAAAAGCAGAAATCCAGGAAAAAGAATATCTTTGGATAGTGTATTATTGACTATCATAAATCATTTACGTAGGTATGACGTGATTGACGTTGGTGATGCTTGTAGGCATGTTTGTACGCATGTGTGTCTTTGTGGCTATGCAAAGATCTATGTCTGTATGAGTATGAGCAAACACATATGTACGAGAGCGAGCATGAATGCATGCACGCACGCAAGCACGCACATGTGTGCGATCGTGCGTGTGTGCAAGCATTTGTGCGTTCGTGCGTGTGTATATGCGTGCGTGCGTGTGTATGTGCGTGCATGTGTGTGTGCGTGCGCGCGCGCACGTGTGTGTGTGTGTGTGTGTGTGTGTGTGTGTGTATGTGTGCGTGTGTGTGTGTGTACGCGCGCGCGACCGCACGTGGTGACAGAGACAGAGACAGATCAGACAGACGGACGGACAGACAGACAGACAGACTGACAGAGAGGCAGAGGCAGAGACAGACAGAGACAGACAGAGACAGACACAAAGAGACCAAAAGACAGACAGACAGATAGACAGATTCAAACGGAGACAGTGACGGTAAAACGAGAGACAGAAACACCGAGAAAACAGACCCTACACAGACACACAGAAACAGAGGGAGAGCTAGACAGCAGGAGTGACCAAACTCCTATCGGAAGTGACGCACAGGAAATCGGTTCCCGCCCAGGCAGACAGGAATGAGAAGCTGGTAGAGACAGACCTACTGTATATCCTGGCAAGCTAAACAGGACTCCTGTCTTGCCTTTGGCACCTTCCACGTATCGGTAGTAGAAACATGTCCGGAAAGAAATGAAACTGCGCGAGACGTCCTTGTCATATGCCATCAGATGGGGTGATAGAAGGATAGTGGGTGCTCTCTGTCTGCCTGTCTCTGTCTCTCTTTGTCTCCCTCCCTCCCTCTGTCTGTCTGTCTGTCTGTCTGTCTGTCTGTCTCTGTCTCTCTCTCTCTCTCTCTCTCTCTTCTCTCTCTCTCTCTCTCTCTCTCTCAATGATCCTTGTGACTTTGTAATTTGAAAAAAAGAAAGTAATCGTATGGCCATTCGCCCACATTTATCTAAATTATTGTTGATTGTGACATAGCAAACACTTCAGAATATCAAATCACAGTTACTGAAACAAGAAATGTTTAATGAAGCCTTACACGTGGCTTTTTCTCATTTTAGATAATAACCTGTCATGGTGTAATCATGTTTTTGTTTTATGTGGAATTTATGAAATAAAAAAAAAAAGTTATTTTACCTGAAAAGAACATGAAGAATATCTACACTCCAAATTGTTTCTTTTTTTTTAATAATAAATTCATACAAACAGTCGCTGTTTATGCCTCTACGTAACGGGACTCGAACATAAATGCGTTAGATCCACTCCAGAACATAAATCGTCGCTGTCTCAAATTTGTACTTTGTAAACTTTCTTTTCCCAAGTCAATAATTTTTTTTAAAAATTCAGTAATCTCTCTTTTACCTGAAAATCTGCTTTTGATAATGGAGATTTTATGCACAATTCTTTAAACACCGCAGCATTTTCTGTCCACATAGAATGTAGTACTTTGAGTACTGTTTAGAATAACAGTAACAGACCTGATGTTTCCAAATAATAGTGAATATTGAGGAGATGAAAATATGGTGAAGTGGAACTGAAGAAAAAAGGAAGTTGAGGATATGACATTCAACCTACGCTTTTCCTGTGTTTCTGTCGCTGTCTTTCTTTCTTTTCTTTCTTTCTTTTTTTTTCTTTCTCTTTTCCCCACTCAGTCATTAGTCTCTTCTTTTGTCCCCCTGAGATCTCGAGAGCCTGTCTGTCTGTCCGTTCCTTTTCTGCAGTCTTCGTCATTTGTTCTGCCTGATTAGCATGTAGAATAATATCTAAGTAGATTTATATGCAAGTACTGCTGTGTATGTGATACATAGATACCTTTGACGAATGCATCGCACTTGTCTGCTGAGGAATACTTAGAAGAGAAGGAAAGAACCCTGATTTCCTATCGTTCGCAGAGGAAAGGCGAGAGGAAAGGAGTGGAGGCGACAGCATTTTGATCAAACAGCGCACCGCAGCCTACAGCTGCTCCTCCCTCGCGCTAACCTTTGACAAACACTCCTCCATACTCGTACTGTGATTCTAGCTGTATGGCTGATAGCGTGTAGGAAGTATAGGATGCTGTGTTTCTTCATTAATACTTTGTGCCAGAATACAGTGAACTTTGGTCAAATGGTGTTACTGGACTGTGGGGTCTTTGACTGACAGAACGATTCCAAACATGAATGGGTCTTCTTTCATACGCATTACTGGCAAGCACCACAAAGAACTGCGGACAAAAAACGATTGAAACAGACTGACGAACACACACAAAGTGAAATGAAAGTTCAACTTAGCGGAGAGCATGCATCCTGATTTCAATCACGCTCAAACTCATATATTTGGCATATACTGGGCATACATACCGATCCTTTACATATGATAGAGAGTTATTCGCGAGACACCTACCTGACAGGTGGTTGAGGGCCCCAACAAGTCACTGTCGGCACTGGTCAGCTTCACTGGGAACACGGCGGCGGTTTCCCTAGCACGGCCTAGGCATGTTTTGCTTGTTTATCTGTGTGCTCTACGTGCTTGTGAAGCATGCCGATACGGTTTCTATTACAGCCACACCGTGCGTTTAGTAAAGCAAGACTTTAAGCATGCAACACATGCAGATGTCAGTTATAAACAATGAAATGCTTCCTACCTGACCTTGTACTTTCCCCGTCCGAATCATTGAATATAATCCGTTTGAAACTGATGTCACATGTATCAACACATACCAATGTAAATTGTTGTCGTACTTTCATCTTCATGGTAAGCCTACTCACGACTGGGTCACACAATTCCGTAACGGTGGTATCAAGGGGTGGGGGGATATTAAGAGAAAGTTAAAAAAAAAGCGTCTGGTGGATGTATGATGCACAGAAAGCCTGATAACACACACTGAACTGTCTCAGCACCTCGGCTCCCAAGCTATGATAAATCACACTATCCTTGACCGCCTGGCTCTATCACAACTCTCGTCACCAGACAACCGATGGAGAACACACAACACCTACTGTAAAAAAAAATACAACAACTGAGAGATGCACACAAACGCGGACAGTCACACTTACATCAAAAAGCACAATGAAGGAGCACACTCACACGAATCACACACGGAGTAGATCATATCTACTGGCCATAAATGTGTGGCACAAAAAGCACGAAACGCCAGAGAAAACATCAGCACACGAATCACGCATTTTTGCAGCGTTAAAGGTCGCAGCGTGGGGTCATCGGCAGTCCATTGAAGCTCATGAAGGCCGGAATGTAAACACAGCAATTTTCTTCTTTTTCTTCTTTTCTTCCGGCCGGCTGTGGTATATGTGTGTACTGGAAAAATATTCATATGCTGAAATACGCAATGACCCTCTCCCCCTGCCCCCCCCCCCCTCCTCCAATGACCCCTCCCACTGCCCCCCCCCCTCACTTATTACCTTAGGAACAAAAGTAGCTTGTCATCTTTCAAACCAGCCTATAACATTTCTTTAATGAATCAATTCTTAACAAAAGTTGTGGCATATATGTTTTGATGTTTACATTCCTGATATGGTAACGTACGTCCAATTAAGTGAGTATTTCTGTGCTCTGTGTCTTTGTCCTCTCTGTATCTATCTGACTATCTGTCCATGAAGAGGAGAGAGAGAGAGAGAGAGAGAGAGAGAGAGAGAGAGAGAGAGAGAGAGAGAGGAGAGACAGGCAGACAGAGAGAGAGAGAGTGCACACACACACAGGACGAGAGGAGAGAGAGAGAGAGAGAGAGAGAGAGAAGAGAGAGAGAGAAGAGAGAGAGAGAGAGAGAGAGAGAGAGAGAGAAAGAGA
>CM031610.1:49932011-49952011 GCA_018398815.1 Conus ventricosus | reverse complement strand
TGTCTTTTCCTACCAAAAACAAAGGAATAAATACAATGCGCACACGCACACGCGCGCGCACGCGAGCACACACACACACACACACACACACACACACACACACACACACACACACACACACACACACACACACGTGTGTACGTGTGTGTGTGTGTGTGTGTGTGTGTGTACTGCCTATCTCTCTCCGCTTGCAAGAGAGAGAGAGAGAGAGAGAGAGAGAGAGAGAGAGAGAGAGAGAGAGAGAGAATTGTCGTTTTGAAGTGATAGCTTCACGTCAAATGGTAAATGTTTATTAAACGTCATTTTCCAAACTTCGTGGTATTTCAGGCAGGGAAAATTGCACTGAAAGACTACATTCCTGTGCTTCAAGTTTTGCAAGACTACAAGACTATTGCCTGTTTCATCCCACTTTAGACCACAATGTGATGGAATTCAACAGCAATCTACACAAAACCTATAGAAATTATGCAATGCGTTAAGTCCTTTGGCTCTACAGTTCCAGTGTCGCTTTCACAACCAATATGCTCTGCCCTTCAGCCCTGTGTTGTAGCTTCTGTGCCATGAGCTGTTGTACACGGCTCCCTCTTCCCAGCAGTTGGGGCCTCTTCCGAAGGTTTCCAACAATACCTTGAACATTTCCTTGAACCATTTATGTTTTACACCATGATAGAATTTTCTTGAAGACAGCTCGTTCGGGAAGATTTATTTTCAGATGCGATTGCCGGCAGGGTGACAAAATGGACAAGCTGATCTAATCCAAATAGAACCTCGAGCTATGCCATGAAAGGTAAATTTTGGCCTTTCATAGACAGAATTAGTTACGAAGCTGCCGCAAAATGAACACGAACAACTAGGGTTCAGTCTCCAAAACAACTGCAGATGGAGTAGACGCATCGGCAGTACTGCTGCAGAAGTTCGACTTCTGAGAACTACCTACGCTCCTTTAACTATAAGCTGACCTGAAGGGCTCTTGAAATAATGTATAACTCAGTTATCCTGCCACTACTTAATAATATTAATATCATCTGGGATAAATCCGCGGAGTATCGTTACAGCATTTAAGAAAGTTTACACTTTGAATGTTTGTGCATGAGCACCAGGCGCTTTAGTGGGAGCCAGCCAGGAAAAGCTATTGGAAGGATCAGGATTCTGCGCGTTAAGAGAACGAATTTGAAGACGTAAGATAATCATTCCTCACAGGATAATCCACAGGAATTACCGGTTCGCTGCCACTCTTATTTTCCACAGTCAATCCATATGTCATCTACGCCACGATGACCCTTTCAACGAACTGTCCCTTACTGCCAGATATATATGTCACATATCTGTTTTACCTTCAGCTGTATCCAGCTGGAATGACCTTCCTCTAGTTGGTCAACAGACCCAGTCTCTCAGTCACCTCAAACAATACCCTTCCTCTGGAGACGCTCATGTACCACCATACTATTATCACAGAAACAGAAAGGAACAAATAAAATAGTGCCAGCTAAGGCTTGTAGTGAGTGCTTTGAACTATGATCTTTACAATTTCGCGTTATAAAATGACGTGTTATACGCTTGTACTTGTTCTCAAGAAACTGTCGAACACGTTCTCTTACACCGCTGCATCGAACAAAAACCAGAACAAATCTCTTATCGTAGCTTATTATTTGAGCACATTTAATTCAATTTACAAACAAATACTAATTTTTTTTTACTATGATCACAACTTTATTTCACAAAACAAAATGTTTTGATTTATGACAGAAGATTTCCATTTAACTGACTTTCTGCTCTTGGCTGATGTACATTAATGGAACCGTTTACCAATTCATGGTTGATTTATTCTCTTTTCTTAATATCATACAACTGGTTTGTATTTATAGTGAGGTTTACTTCTTGTTGAATGTGCATCCCGGTTCGTAACCAACGGTGGACATTTCAGTATATTCTGATGTTCACTTTCCTTTCCTCATTCTAAGGCACACATCTTCCATTTCACCCTAGTTGTCTGTTATTTATTTCTTCTCTAGTTTGTTTCTTTATTTTTGTGACTGATTTTTTTTTCTCAAATAAAACGTGGGTGGTATATCATGTTGTGATAACTTCATGCGTCTTTGCCTAGACATCCATCGCGATTATTTTTAAAGTGAATATAGACTCTAAAAACAGTTCTTTATATAAGAATGCCTTGTTGTTGTGTCTCTTTTATCTTTCTATTAACGTTGTGACATGACTGAAATTAGATATTGTTTAAATCAAGAACGAGCCACACACACACACACACACACACACACACACACACCACACACACACACACACACACACACACACGCACGCACGCACGCACGCACGCACGCACGCACGCACGCACGCACACACACACACACACACACACACACACACACACACACACACACACACACACACACACACATTCATGTGAGGGTGGACGAGGGGAGAAATCGACAACGAAGCAAAGAAACGAAGCAAGGTACTACAGTAACTGAAACCCTCCCGTCTACCTCGGCTGGTGGAGAATGTAAAGAAATGTTACACTATCACTGACCTTTCCAATACAAACCCGACACAATGGTGGCTGACACCCTCTGAAACCATGTGCCAGGAAAAGCTGAAGTCTGGAAAGCAAACCAGACATGTAAGAAAAGCTGGAATAAAAGACCCCCCCCCCCCCCCCCCCCCAGACAATCAGTTTATTGATCCCTGGCTTTCAGTTTCAGTGGGTGCTTGGACATATAACAGTACGCCAGTCTTTGTTGTCATAGTTACTTTTTGGTTACTGTTTCATCCACGTCCGATGCTTAGAGTGCTGTATCATCTTCCACACCACTTCTGCGCCACTGCTCCCACGGCATTCATTCCATATATCCCAGTTCACAGCAAAACTGCTTGTCTGTCACAGCCCTGGCACTGGGAATCCTGGAGCAGTCAACTTCAGTCAGCTTGAGGCAACCCACTATAGGAAACTCTGCACTACTCCTGCGTCATTTTCGTTGTGTTTTGTGATCCTTGCTCTCATGCAACATACACAGGACGTCACCTTCTAAGTCCATTACTTACGAAAATACTTACTTTGAAGCGGAGCATGCGTGAGTTAGGATCCTCCTCAGGAGGGCCCACCACGTTCGTATTGAACGTGCCGATACTTACCAAGAGCACAATGGTGTAAAGGAAAACGAAACTGGGGTCACCAAGAGAGACTAGAAAGACACAAAAGAATAGAGAATTAAGACTTTTTGTGTGGATCGATGATGATGAGGAAACGACGATGATGCTAGGAACTCAATTCCAGTCAGAGACTACATGACTGGGCTGTACCCTACACTTTCCTCATAATGTATCCTGGCGTCAACCAGAACCGAGAGATACAGACACCTGTTGTGTTGGTCAGGAAATGTGAGCATTCCACCATTAGGTGGAATACCATCGACTGTGTGGTTCCAGTCTTCCGATGTGAAATCGTAGCTCACTCAACGTTGTGGAGGAGCCGATCAGGGCGAAGGAGAACACCATTTTAAGTTTCTAAGGAACCGTATGTATATTAGGCAAGTTAGGATATGGTGTGTGTGTGTGTGTGTGTGTGTGTGTGTGTGTGTGTGTGTTCAATTCAACTAATAGTTCAAATGAAAGACACATGCTCATCAGAGTCACAGTCATTCTGAACTCTGCATACTGAATCAGTGGAAAACGAAAAACAATCTTTTGAATGCGTAATTGGTGGCGGATTTATGCATGTTCAAAAGTCTGATCTCCATGTTACACAAGTAAATATTTACAACAATATTGATCTTTGCATCTCTGCTGTATCAATAAGATTTCAACACAGTCTGCAATATTACAAAGACCGGAGTTCCAGTACAAGCACATTGAAAATACTCTGGTGAAGTTGACGCTATTCCCTTGGCCACTGGAAAATCGAATGGCGATGACTTATGTTGTCATTTCCAGTAGAACCCCCGGAGGGAACATGAGTAGCAGACGTTCTCTTCGAGTGTTTGCGTGGCACCAATCCCCCAAGAGGAAGCATGTCACTCATGCTTAAAGTAAGGTATGCGTACCACGAAACTGAGACACATTCTGACCGTTACTAATGTACGTTACGATGCTATCTTTCAGTTGCCGTTCTTTCTTATATTTTCAGATTTAAAAGGAAAGGCAGCTTTGCAACAAACTTTGTTGATTTTGTTTCAGCAAAAGTGATATTCAGGGTAAGTATTAAAAAAAAGGCTGAAACTGTAAAAGGTATACAGCATTGATTATGACCCCTGATATAACTTGTGTTCTAGACAACACTGCCGAAAATCTCGAAACAGTGGAGAGTCGATTGCTGGGATTTATAACATCCTGCCTTTAGACAAAATGAACTTGTTGATGAACTGTCAGTGATAGCTTCATCATGGTACTGTTTGGGTATGGCGGAAACAAATAGACGATATTTTGGATCAAAATAATTGTATTGATATGTATATATATCATATGTAAATATATATTCATCTGAACAATTCCAAGTACATTTTGTTTTCGAGGTTTCAAAAAATAAGTTCGAAAACTGAGAGATACGTTCATTTTCTGGAAGTGAAGTATGCTCACTTCAGCAGAAAGTGTTCCCTGACCAAATTCTTACAGAGACTTTTTTTTTTTTTTTTTTTTTTTTGCTGTCCCAGCCTCTACGCCACCCCAGAGGCAGTGCACCCACGCCGCTCATTCCGACACCCCGTCCACAGCCACCGCCCGGTCGGCCCCGCCGCAGCCCCGCAGGGAGCAGTCAATGTCAAGAGGCAACCCACCGGAGGAGACACTGCACTGCTGCCGAATCACTTAGGTGGTGTTCAGTGGCGCCTGTTCTGATCTAGCATACGCAGAACACCACCTACTAAGCCCCCTACTGACGACAATAATTGCTTAGTCGCGGAGCCGGCGTGAGTGAGCTCTCCCTCCGGAGGGCGCCACCACGTCCGCCCAGCGACAGCCCCCATGGACTCGCCGATACCGGTGACCCCGACGGAACCAAACCAAGGCCACAGACGTGGAGAGGACGTCGAAATTGAGGTCACCATGAGAGCAGGGCATGAAGGGCCACAGAATTTGAGACTTTCTTTTTTTTTTTAAAATGCTGATCGATGAGAATGAGGATGATTAAGATGATGCTACGGATTTCCATTTCGGTCTGAGACTACATGACAGGGCTGTACTCTACGCTTCCTTTCATAATATATCCGGCGTCAACCAGGCCCGAGAGATACAGGCACCTGCAGTGTTGGTCATGAAATTTGAGCAACACTCTCAGAAACGCATCCATTAAGTGGATGAAACTCGACTGTGTGGTCCCAGTCTTCCCAACTGAGTCCGCAGCACCTCAACTCTGGGTAGGAGCCGGTCGGGCAGAAAAACCCACATGACTTCTCATTGGGATTCGAACCCACGACCTCCCAGCCGGAAGTCCGCGACGCAACACTTCGCCACGGTGGCTGGTAATTCTTACAGAGACGTAAGTCATGCAGACATTGCGGTTGTTCATCCATACTTAAACGCATGTATGTAGTACGGTTGTATGGGGGTGGGTGGGAGGGGGGAAAGGGGGGGGGGGGGGGGGGGTGGGGGAGGGGGGGGGGGGGGGGGGGGGGGGGGGGGGGGGGGGGGGGGCTGTGCGGATTCAGTTAGCGTATTGTTATTCAATGTTAAAGTCTGTGCTGAAATGTGTTCAATGTTCATTTCATACGGGTTCGACAACGATCTATGGAATACATAAAGTTTACACTGTGCTCGCAAAAAAGAACGAGCAAATGACTGAATTCGTTGCTGTCAAAGTGTCTATGTATCTCTTAAAGCTGGGAAGCGGGATGATGACAGTCGAGTCTCCGTTTCTCTCGGTCTGGCATCGAGACTAACCATATATTGTTTCATGAACTCCAGACACAGACCAGCAGCGACGTTCAGTGTCAATGCCCGAGTTCTGCAGAATTTCATCTGACGACGGAATCACGGACGCGCTTGTTTGCAAACTGAGTTTCTCAACAAGGTGGGTAAAAAAGAGTAACCACCTGCAGCTCTCTCGTGATCTGTGAAAATCGATTCTTGTAATTTGTCCTCTGCCAACCCTACCTTCTCCACGCTACCCCCTTTCACACAGACAGACAGATAGACAGACATTCATGCACGCACACACACACACACACACACACACACAACACACACACACTCGCGCGCGCGCGCGCGCGCGCGCGCACGCACGCACGCACGCACGCACACACACACACACACACACACACACACACACACACACACACACACACCACACTCATCGAGAGAGAGAGAGAGAGACAGAGAGAGAGAGAGAGAGAGAGAGTGGAGGGCACACACACACGCACACGCACGCACTCATGCACGCACACACACACGCGCACGCACGCACTCATGCACGCACACACACACACACACACACACACACACACACACACACACACACACACACACACACACACACACACACATCGAGAGAGAGAGAGAGAGAGGAGAGAGAGAGAGAGGAGAGAGAGAGAGAGGAGAGAGAGAGAGAGAGGGTATACACAATAGAGAGGTATACACAATCAGTGGGATATTGCATCTCTTAAGAGATCCAGTCAAAGGCTGTTTTGCATAATTCTTAGCTGCGGATAATGCTTGGGTTATTAAACAGCAGAGCTGACCATTCTGACTGTTGGACGTCTTTTGACCTCCCTTGCATCCTGACATGGATCCTCAAGCTTAGGCTCAAAGAGTTTCCCCTACATTTTAAACTGTTTGCATAATGATTGCAGTTTTTCAGCAACTTATTTCCATGCCTCACTATTTTTCTTTTTTTAAAACTTTTCTACCCTTCCCTGGCTGCTTTAGGGTCATGTTGGATTCTATTTTTGAATCTTTGGCGGTGAGAATACCACAGCATTATAGAGTGGGATATATCTCCATTTAATGCCGAGGAAGGTTTGTATGCAGTCGATTAAAACTTAGTGAAAGGGCTGATTTAAGGGACATAAGCACTCGGACCAGGCAATATCAACAATTTACAGCTTTCTGAGCCAGCATTATGATGAACCATTTACCTGATAGAAAACAATTATTCCCATTTACTCTATTAATAAAGGGTGTAACACATATTCTTTTACTTTTGAGCACATATATTACTACCCCCTCCCGATTTTTTTTAACTACTACACTGTTTCAATATTCGCTAGATAATAATAATAATAATGAATACTTATATAGCGCCTATTATCGGCTAGAGGCCAAGCTCTAAGCGCTTTGCAATCAACACTCGTTTACACAACGGGCTGCCTACCTGGGTAGTGCCGACTGAAGAGCTGCCAGCTGGCGCTTCATTCAGTCGTTTCCCGTGCCATCCAGTCAGTATCGTTCAATATCGATCACTCATTTTCCTTACTTCCTTCATTCTTTCCATTTCTCACGCAGGGTGCATGCCATGTGTAACGTGTCATCCATACCAACGGCCAAACTGGCCTACCCTTCCGAAAGTTGGTGATGGGATTTTACGTGTGTGCAAGATGTTATGCGTGCGTTCACACACGGAACCTCGGTTTATAAGTCTCATTCGAAGGACAAAAGAGTTTACAGTCTGCGCTTGTTTTCACACGCTATATATTGTTCGGCTATTCATAGAAATCCGAGTCAAAGCATTTTAATCTCCTGGTGGGACAAACTTCGATATCCACCCCGATTGTCTTCAAAGAAGACATGTATGAGTAGTGTTGCTCCTTTACATTAATTCCGAATTTGCTTGGCCTGCTTATTAAAGCTGTCAGCTCGTGGAGGGGCGTCCTGAGTATTTTTTTAGCCTGCGACATTATAGAAGAGAGTATTATAATGTCTTTGTGTGTCATTAAAAGGCGAACTTCATTGTAAAGAGAAACAACACTAGGAAGTTAACAGTTCACACGCTCTTCCCCCCCCCCCCCCCCCCCCCCTCAGCTCGCACAAAACACACATCTGCACTACTTAATATTTTTGTGGGAAAGCATGTGTTAGTTTCCGACTAAAAAAACAACACGGTACGTCAGATTTGTAGGGCTGTGGGGGAAACGCATCATTGGGCGAAACGTGATTGGCAGGAAAAAAGTACACCCCTTCTCTTCGGATCGCCCCGCCCACCAGTAACACCTATCCCCTCCCCATTTCCCTTCTTCACATCCCTGCTATTCGTCAGTGCACATTAGGCCATTCTCTTGCTGCCCGAGTGCTGGCAAATCTATGCGGTCTCCGTTGAGATCACTAACCAGAGGGAGAGGGGAGGCCTGGTGCTCATGATACCTTGAATCATGCTGGTGCTGTTTGTTAATGCCAACTGTGAGTCCTTTATTTTATCTCTATCGTCAAAGTCATCGCACCCGCCTAATCGCTCAGAGCCAGACAGGAAGGAGAAACAAATGTATACTTCCCTCAACTCTATGTTGATACCTCTCTCCTCCATACCCCTGCTCTCCTTCCTGAGAATCTCCCCAGTGACAGACCCTTGAATCCAAATCACACTGAGAACACGAACATAAATTCATCATGAACATGGAAGTGGGTAAAAAAAATGAAATGGAACAACTCCATTTACCTCTGGCTGTGGTGGTCTCAGAGCATACCGATGGACATCTTTGAAGTGCTATATGGCCCAGACCCTATTGCAGACAAAAAAAGCCAAATGCGCTTCCAACAGAAGTATCGGCTCCCGTTCGTTCCCTCTTTCGTGTTATAGTTTGTCCTTAATCTATATATATATATACCCAGGTACTCAGCACAAGGGCAACAACCTGTGCTTCTTTTGCCTATTTCAACATGAAATGTATAGGGTTGCTCAGAATTTCGGTTGCTTTGGAAGTCATATTCTATGCCGGTTCTCTTTTACAGTGTCATCGATTTGCTGAAGTCAGAATGAATGCCCAGACTAATAAACAGAGATCAAAAGGGAGTCAGCGTGAAACACGCGTTGTCATCTCAAGGAAAGTGGATAGTGCTATGAAGTCAGGAAGGTTTGGAGATGACAGCATGCGACCGATGCCAGATCAGTGCCTGTTCAAGAGGAGTCGGTCAGTCCTCTGACGGAACAAACCCTGACAAGAAAATGACAACATGTCTGTTGTCAGTTCCTAGTTCGGTTATGGTCTAGCCGTACTTGGAGTGGAGCTACAAGCACACTGATACCACATCCGCCCTGCCCCTCTTTGCGCTTCCCTCACCCTTGTATCCCCTTTCCACTTCCCAAAAGCAAACACGAAGAAATATATGATCGATGTGCTGACGTCGGTGTTGTTTTAGGGCCTGATTACCAAATGAGGTGTTCTTGTTGTCAGAATACCAGGTGACAATAAAACACTGAAAACGACAAAAACAAACAAACAAACAAACAAAAAAAAAAAAAAAAGAATGAAATGTACCCAGATCCTACACCATATTCGCTGTGATTTCGAAATTTTCCAAGAACAAAAAACAAATTAAGAACAATCATCTTCCCGCATTACATGCATGGAGTGCAAATCTCAAATACGTTTCCACGAATACAAATTATATTAGTAATCTGCTCAGTGCCTCTGGAATCCTACAAATTCTTAGCATGAACTGTTTGAACAATTACTCCACTTGAAAAATTGTGAGCTCAGTTTCTAAACGATCATGGCGTTACTTTTTATACTTTTATATACTTTTATATTTCCCCTTCCCCTCCCCCTGTAAAGAAAAGAAATTCTATAATTCTTAGATTATAATATGCAAAACAAAGAACTGTGAATACAGCCCCACAGTCAATGAAACATCTATAAAGTTACATTGTCTATGGCCTTAAAGAGGAGAGAGAGAGAAGAGAGAGAGAGAGAGAGGAGAGAGAGGAGAGAGAGAGAGAGAGAGAAGAGGAGAGAAGATGAAGAGACGAGGAAGGAAGGAGGAGGAGGTGAAGGAGGAGGAGGAGTAGGAGGAGGAGTAGGAGGAGGAGTAGGAGGAGGAGGAGGAGGAGGAGGAGGAGAGAGGGAGAGAGAGAGAGAGAGAGAGAGAGAGAGAGAGAGTGAGAGAGAGAGGAGAGAGAGAGAGAGAGACGGCAGACAGACAGACACAGAAAGAGATCCGAACGGGGAGTTCCACAAGAATCGATCCCCGTAACCTTTTTTTCTCTTTTTTTTTTTCTTAAGTTTTAGAGAGTTGTAATTACTCAACTTTTGGTGGGAAAAAACAACAAACACAACAAAGAAACAAACAAACAAACAGCGATTGCCGAACCTTTACAGAAAATCTTCGACGACAGACACTTCCGGCAAAGGAGAAAGGGAGTTCACTCTGAGAGAGAATTCAAACTGAAGGAATGGAAGGAAAGGATTCCCGTGATGCTGGAGACTCGGAGGCATCGCGTGGGACAGTGAAACAAACCAGAAACTCAGACATGTAGGCCTATAACTCAGCTATCATCAGAGGAAATACAAAAAGAACTTTAGCTCGCAAAATACGGCTCAATGAGTCAATTTGCGCTTGAAACGAAAATGTGGAGGGATGGGGTGGGAGTGTTGGGTGTTGATGGTGGGATTCACTTCGAAAGGATGCAGGGAAAAAGAGTGTACGTGATGAAAAACAAGAATATATTGGTTGCTTGCTGATCAGAAAATATGTGAAATGCCTCCTCTCTCTGTCTCTGTCTGTCTGTCTATCTCTGTCTCTGTCTCTGTCTCTCTCTCTCTCACACACACACACACACCACACACACTACACACACCACACACACACACACATACATGATGAGAAAGAGAGAGAGCGAGAGAGAGAGAGAGAGAGAGAGAGAGAGAGAGAGAGAGAGACATACAGACAGACAGACAGACAGAGACAGACAGAGACAGAGACAGAGAATGTGAGAGATATATTCAACAAAAGACCACCAACGCTTTTGTGCAGATCAGTTCCATGCGATGACAATGATTATTTCAATGATTGTTTAATACTGACTATAAACGACAAAGCTATTTCTCTTATTATAAAAGTTGTACGTAACAAGTCCATTCTGATAATGATATCAGTAATCCAAATCTGATATTACTTCAGTTTTTAAAGAACATCGGTGCAAGACGTAAACGTCTTCTAATAAAGAACAACACAGGAAATATGAACATCAAAATATCTTTTTTGTTGTTGTTGATAAAATGAACACATGTCAAATACGGTCTGAAATTTGTAAACATATGAACTGCAATATTTGATGCTCCAAAACGAAATCTGGTCATTGTTCGTTTTTGGAGTTTATCCATATCGTTAAGTAAACAGGCTTTATACATGACGCGCGCGAGATTTCTACACACAACAAATGCTTCAAATTTCGTATTGTGCTGCTTATAGTCGTTTCAGTCTTGTTGCACGCATTTAATCAGACACAGTTCAGGTATTTGTAAGAAATAATTCACTTGTTCAAAACTCTGGTTCAATTACATAGGACAAATCTAAACTGACCAAAAAAAACCCCAACTCTTTAACACTGGTCAGCTGCGTATTGTTTCCACTAGTATCCGATTTACATACTTCTATATACGTTAACTTTAAACCACTAATAGATAAAAAAAAAAGTTATGACAATATTGGTGGAAATATGAGTTCATGGATCTGTCTACGGCTGAAAAACTTCTTCAACTCGAGTGGGTGATTTTTTAACCACGATATTTGTCTTGTATAATCCCCAGATATCTGAACCATACTGCAAAACAGGCAATATCTGAGAATCAAAAGGTTACACATAAAGGCGTTGATAAATTGATATCATACATAGAAAATTTCTTCATTAGCACACAAGGCACATTGTTGTTCGGCTCGACAAGTCTTTACATGCACTTGCAAAATTAACCCTAGTTTTTATAAAGAATAAACAAGTACGGTAACTCTTGCTCCCACAAGAAAACATATTCAATTCTCCAAAAGAATGCTGCTTGCGAGACCGAATCGACTAGCAGACATGACAGCACAGAGCAAACAGAACAAACAAAGAAACATCCCCCAAAAAGTATGCTCCAAGCTTGCCCATATACCCCATACTGAAGCAACATTCCTTTGGAGAATTGAATGTGTTTTCTAGTGGGAGCAAGAGTTACCGTACTTGTTTATTGTTTATTGGTTACTGTTCCCTGCCTCACTTCATATTTACCTAGTTATGTAAAAATATTAAATACTTATAAACATTGACAAATTGAAATGTATTTCCATAGGAAGTCAAGTATTCTTCTTCGCCCAGATGTTCCACCATTTCTCTGGAAAAACAAATACTAACTTTGATTTTCATCTACATCAGTTTTTAGATTCTGTGAATAGGTGTCCGCTGTAGCCTATTTCATTGACTCTGCAGTCCTGAAACAATTTTAAAAATACAGCAACATCACCAGTTAACACGATTTTGAAAAGATAAACTGTGTGTGTAAAAATGTCATGCAATGTCTCCATTTATTCATTAGCTGAAATGTCGGTTTTTAATGAACAAGGAGAACGACACAGGACTACAAGCGCCTCCCTGTTTGACACTCTGTAGAAAATAGTATATGAAACCTTGACTTAACCGTCACTTTGACATTATTGCACACACCTTTGTAACAGTTTACTCCCTTTTCAAACAATATGCCAGAATAAGTTATTTAAACCGTGAAGCGTTTTTTGAATCTGTGAAGGCAACATATAATTTCTGTTTCAAGTTTAGTTCATCGGTATACTGGTTTACAAAGGAAACAAATGATCCCCACTGGAATATCCTTGGTGCTCCCTAGTTCAGTTGTTATTTTCTACCTAAGCTTTGAACTCATTTCTTATTCCACTAAATATTTTGTCACTGAAGTCACGTAGCGAATTTCCTTGGTAATTTTCAGGATGATTCCCAATTCCCCTGTTACGCAAGGCAGAGTTATAGACCCAAGGCTGTTGTTTTAGACAGCAAACGTTTGAAAATGGAGTTTACTGCGTAGAAGCGTCCTTCAAATGACATCCTGTCAGACCAAATTGCCTTGGGGCTTTCCCTGATTTGAGTTTATGAATGCCTAGGAATACTTCTTCCTCTGATAATGGACGAGTAAAAAATACAATAATCGTCAGTGTCATTGTTAATGTGCTGCGCAAATATTTCATCTGCGTCACTTGTTTCAAGCATTTTAAAATGTCATACGATTTCTCTCTCTCTCTCTCTCTCTCCCCCTCTCTCTCTCTCTCTCTCTCTCTCTCTCTCCTCTCTCTCTCCTCTCTCTCTCTCTCCCTGTGCGTGTGTGTGTGTGTGTGCGTTCGTGCGTGCGTGTGTCCGCGCGCGTGTCTGTACGTTTCTCTGTGTGATTCCTCTTTGATGTATTGTGCAAAGTCTTTTAAGAATTTACAGACACTAGAGAGAGAGAGAGAGAGAGAGAGAGAGAGAGAGAGAGAGAGAGAGAGAGGAGAGAGAGAGAGAGAGGAGAAAAGATGCAACTTAATAAAACGCCCACTACAGAAACAATGTATCTTCAACGAATGCTTTTCCAGAATTTTCATCAACCTTGTGTAATACACAAAAAAAACAAAAAAAAACAAACAAAAAAGCTGTGCAAGTCTATTTAAAAGAAACCTCTCATGTACCTCTTGTTTCGGAAGCAAAACATACAGTTCTTTTAAGTCTATTGTTTAGCTGGATCGGTAAAGAAGACACACAGACTACTCTTCCATCGTAAATCAACTGTTGTTTTCAGATTGATTCAAAGGTCAGTGTCCTTTCGTTCAGCATCGATGGAATATCAGCCATTTTTTTATGACTCGCTGAAAGACGACAGTTCTTTTAGCGAAAGCAGATTGTGCTCTTCATTGACATTTCAGCTTGGCGAAAGCTCATTTCTTTCATGGACCTGATTTGAAATCTGATTGACAACTAGATCGAGCTCCTGAGTTGTGCTTCCAGAACAGGCAGAATGGTCGCTGCTGGAAAGTATTATGGAATCAGATTAACTAGCCCAGAGCACGATGGGAACTCTGGTTTACAATGGACAGTGTCTTTTCTAAACGATTAACAAGCCGGTAAGCGTTAATGGAATCGACAGCACTATACATAGAAAAGAAATCGAATTAAACAAATGCGCAGTTATTGAACGTTTTGACGAAGGTGAAGCCTAAGAGGGAAGAAGGGGATGGAATGTTTGTGTGTTTATTGAAAGAGAGAGAGAGAGAGAGAGAGAGAGAGAGAGAGAGAGAGAGAGAGAGAGAGAGAAGAGAGAGAGAGAGGGACAGGCAGACAGACAGACAGAGACAGACAGACAGACAGACAGAGACAAGGACAGAGTCAGAGACAATTCATATTGTAAGGGCCATTTGGCTCGTTGCAGTTTAAGGGGCTGTCAGTCATAAGTGATGTCGTTATTATTTTTTTTTTTTTTTACGACACGGTAAGATCAATGTTAGAAGCAAGTATTCATCCAACAACAGGTTCCAGAGGAATGGAACTGCGTTTGCGTAGTAGAGTCACCTGTCACGACTGTAGAGACGATGTTCCAAACATGACAGGAAGCACCCAATGTCACCTGAGACGAGGAAGCGGAGTTCTGTTTATAAAACAACTCGCATAAAATCGTGCCCCCCCCCCCCCCCCCCCCCACACACACACCACACACTCACACGCACGCACGGACTCACGCACTCACGCACGCACCCACGCACGTACGCACGCACCCACGCACCCACGCAAGCACCTACACACGCACGCACGCACGCACATGCACACGCTCGCACGCACACACACACACACACAACACACACACACACACACACACACACACACACATACACACACACACACACACACACACACACACACACACACACACACACACACACACACACACACACACACACACACACACACACGCACGCACGCACGCACGCACGCACGCACGCACGCACACACACGCAAGCACGCACGCACGCACGCACACACACACACACACACACACACACACACACACACACACACACACACACACACACACACGCACGCACACACACACACACACGCACCCTGCGTGAAATTTTGAAAGAATGAAAGGGGAAAACAATAA
The DNA here is from genome assembly GCA_018398815.1 of Conus ventricosus. Classification (NCBI taxonomy): domain Eukaryota; kingdom Metazoa; phylum Mollusca; class Gastropoda; order Neogastropoda; family Conidae; genus Conus; species Conus ventricosus. Next base: position 49,936,961 of record CM031610.1, on the reverse strand, counting down.
TGACTGATAATCGACTGAATCTTGTTGTAAACGACTAAAGGTAGCGCCAGCAGGCAGCACTTCATTTGCCTCTACCCAGGTAGACAGCGCGTTAGGTAAACGAGAGCGATAATTTTAAAGCGTTCAGAGCTTGGTCTCTAACCGAAGGAAATGCGCTAAATAAAAACTCCTAATAAGAAAAAACAACAACAACTGAATCATCATCATCATCACATCATCATCATCATCATCATCATCATCATCATCATCATCATCAACATCATCATCATCATTACAACAATAACAACGACAATCATGAGAAGAAGAAGAAGAAGAAGAAGAAGAAGAAGAAGAAGAAGAAGAAAACACATGTTAGGTCTTGGGAAGAGACAGTTGTTCCATGTTTTTAATGGATCTGCAAGTCCAAAATACCTGATCGCAGTATTATCAAGATGTAGCGCATATGTGAGTAAAATACGGGTAAAAAGATCTTATTTTCAACGTAGACAATTCAAAATGTAATGTATACAGAATCTAGAACTGTTGGTCATGTGTTCACTCCACTGCTAATACTAGTAAACAACCGGTTTTCGTTTAAAGGATTTTAAGAAAGCCCTAAGAACGAGAGAGAGAAAGGGGGGAGGGACAGAAGAGGTTCATATTCAGAGAGAGAGAGAGAGAGAGAGAGAGAGAGAGAGAGAGAGAGAGAGAGAGAGAGAGAGGGAGAGAGAGAGAGACGGGGAGGAGGCGGGGGGGGGGGGGGGGGGCAGACTGAAATGGTCTGTTCGTAAAGGTGAATGCCCCTTAGAATGAGGACGTACAAAAACGAAAGAATCACGATTTGAAACTGACAGTTATCATACTTTATCTAACTAATTAACTGCTGAAAGGTCTCTAAGGTATAAAACGACTCGTTAATAATAATGACGTCAGGAAAATCAACTTGAAAGAAAATTCAGCATATTTGCAAAAATCGACAGGTGACACATTACATTGTGTTTCTGATATCCTCCAAACTTGTATGAACAAGTGCAGAATGGATTTCACCCTCCCTTCAAGTTCGAAACATCGAATTATGTTACTCTTTATAGCGTAAAGGCCAATGATATCAAAAACACAGATGCACGCTTTGTCATAACAAGCTTTTAATTGTGTGTGTGTGTGTGTGTGTGTGTGTGTGTGTGTGTGTGTGTGTGTGTGTGTGTGTGTGTGTGAAGCAAGGTGAAGGGGATTTAGAAGTGGGACAGGTGTTCTTACCCTAGACCATTGTTGTGATTCTGTCCTGTAAAATGGATTGAAGTCGCCCTGTGAGAGACACGTCGGCGATCTTGTCGATGGCGCTCACATCAGGCCTCCCACCCAGCTTACACTCCTCTCCTCCTCCTCCTCCTCCTCCTCCTCTTCCGCCGCCTCCATTTCCTTCTCCTCCTCTCCCCTATCTCTCTCCCTCCCTCCGTCTCTCTCTCTCTGTTTCGGTCTCCCTCTCTCTCTCTCTCTCTCTCTCTCTCCTCTCTCTCTCTCTCTCTCTCTCTCTCTCTCTCTCTCTCTCCCTGTCTGTCTGTCTCTCTGTCTCTGTGTCTCTTTCTCTGCCTCTCTCTGTCTCTGTCTTACTGTCTGTCTGTCTGTCTCTCTAACTCTCTCCGTCTTCTCCCCCCCCCCTCTCTCTCTCTCTCTCTCTCTCCTCTCTCTCTCTCTCTCTCTCTCTCTCTCTCTCTCTCTTCGAGTCCACCCGTTCTGACTGTTTTTGTCTCTGTCCCTGTCTGTTGGGAAGGGAGGGGGAGGGGGTGGGGTGGGGGTCGTGATGGCTGTTTTCGATTGAGTTTGATTATGCATGCCATCGGCAAATGTTACAAACGTTGTTACCAGCTCAAAAGTGGTTTCTTGCCCATCTCCTGTTTGTCATTTCCGTAAACAGAAGAACCTTCTTGACACTATAATAACTTCAAACTTACCCTCAGACTTTGTTACCAGCCAAGACACCTGCTGTCTCCATTGCCGTATCCGTATGAAAACCTGCTGTCTGTCATCTGTTATCTAAACCTAATGTCTGCCAGTGCCATCCGTACATGTGTCAACGCTGCCGTCGCGACCATGGCAGGCTGACCGTCTCTGTCTTATCCCTATGACCCTGCTTCAGTGTAACCCCGCACCACAGGACCTCGAAAACGTTCTTCCTTTCGTTTTTTGTTTTTGTTTGTTTGTTGTTGTTGTTGTTGTTTTTTGCTGTCTCATCCGCTTTGCCGTTAGTGGCATTATCTTTACGCCGCTAATTCTGGTTAACACCCTGTGTTCTCACATCACAGCCCTGGCTCTGGCAATCCACATGGGGAGTCAACGTCAAGCTGTCGCAGGGTAGCTCACCAGAGGAGACCCAGCACTTCTGCCGGCCGAGTCACTTCGGCGGTGTTCAGTGGCGTCCGCTGTGATCATCATACGCAGGACACCGCCGTTCTTAAGCCCTCTACTGACGACAAAAATTTCATAGTCGCGGAGCTACCATGTCCTTCCAACGACAATCCCCATGAACTTGCCAATTGTAGCTTCCTCAAGGCGAACTCATCAAGGACATACACATGCAGAGGAAATCGAAAGCGAGGTCGCCATGAGACCAGGGCATGAAGGATCACAAAAGTTGAGAAGATTTTCCCCCATGCTGATCGATGAGGATGAGGATAACGAAGACGATACCATGGAGTTCAATCATGTATGACAGGACTGTACTGTCAGCTTACTTTCATATATCCTAGTGTCAACCAAACCCCAGAGATACAGACACCTGCAGTGTTGGTAAAAGAAATTTGAGCATCATCTAAGAGACAAATCCGTTAAGTGGATACAATTCGACTGTGTGGTCACCTCCGAGAATTGGGGACAATGGGATTGATGCAAATGAATGGCCGCACTAACTGAATTCCTAGCCGAGTCCTGGGTCTGCTAGTTGTCAATGATGTGGAAATCACGGATGGCATGAATATGAAGCTGCAGCTCCCACTCACTCTTCGCTCTGCTTATCCCTGCCATTGCTTCTTCTTTCTGTCTTTCGTTCTCTCCCTCCCCCTCTCTCTCTCTCTCTCTCTCTCTCTCTCTCTCTCTCTCTCTCTCTCTCTCTCTCTCTCTCTGAATACGGTAACAATTATCTTTAATGACGAAACAGTAAGAACCCCAGAGATGACGATGACGATGACGATGATAACGACAACGAAGAAGAAGACGAAGAGGAGGAGGTAGAGACAGACCAGGAGAATGAGAAGGAGGAGGAGAAGGAGGAGGAGGAGGAGAAAAAAAAAGAAGAAGGTGATGAGGATGATGAAAGAAAAGGCAAGGATAACGATGACAGCTACGAAGGAACAGAAGAAATGGAAGATGAGAAACAGAACGAAGAAGAAAGAAACGAGGAAAGCAACAACAACAACAACAACAACAACAACAACAACAACAACAACAACAACAACAACCAGAGACCACATGTTCAGAGAAAGAGGCATGGTTTTAAAAGAAACATGGCGACAAGGAATAAAGAAGAAATCAAACGCAGAAGCACATGATTATAGATCACGAGAAACAGGGAAACAAAAGAAACAAATGTAATAAATGCTAAATGCTCAAGGAAATGATTGAGCTCTATCGACAGTACATAATTCATTCACACAAATGAGTCGTTTGTCACCAGTGGATAATTTCCACTGCCATTATAATGACTACGTATTTTTTTCAAATAGAAAATGACCAGTTGAAATATGGACTTTGAAAACATGGTACCTTTCTGACACGCCATTTTGTCAATACCAGCGAGATCTGTATCAAGCGCCCTACTATTCAGGCGATGGTTCAAATATCATTGTAAGCAAAAGTTTATAAGCATTCACAGTTTGTAGCATTTACGTACAGAATAGGCACGAATAGCCAAAGCCGAAAGCCGTGAAGGGAGGTAATCTCCTGTTTGGAGGAAAGGGCTAAAGATCGAAGGGGTGACGTCCCTTTCTCCGACTCCCTATTTTTAAGTATGCAGGGGCCTAAAAACAAAGAAAAAGGAAAGGAAAAAAAAAAAGAAAGAAAAAAAAACAAGAAAAAAAAACATAAGCAAATATCAAGTCCATCAATAACCAAGAACAAAAAAACAAAGAAAACGCGCATATTTCCAAACAATAAGCAATACTCCTCAAAGTTCTTGACATGGATGAATCTGTTATGCGTAACAACTAAAAAAAAAAAATAAAAAAAAGTTGATAAATAATCAAACAAGAATAACAAATTATGACAGGAAAAAAAAAGCGTCATGGGTTTCAGTGCTATCCGCACTCAGGTTTGCTTAAATAGAAACATAACAAAAAATAAAGAGAAGCAGGAGAAGAAGAAGAAGAGGAAGACAGACAGACAGAAAGAAAACAACAACAAAATCAAATTCAGTCTACTTCAATCAGATGCGATTGACACCTATTGTTTCGTGTGTATTGTATGAGCATCAATCTATAAAATCTAACGTGTGAGTGTACCAAACCTCACAAGACTCCTCAACAAACTGTCTTAATTTTCCTCTTAAACCGGTCCACTACTTCTGCTGCTGCCTGTTCTCCATCTCCTGGAGCTGCTGCCACTGACAGCTTCGTCTGATGCTGTTGAAGGTTACGAAATGTCTGCAGTATTATTGTTCCACTGCTTCCATCGTACTGAGCGACTTACTGCAACTACTGCTGTTGTTGCTGCCCTGCTCTTGGTGATGCTGCTGCTGCTGCTTCTACCTTTATACGACTGCTATACTTGCTCCCCTTTTGTCCTATTCCAGCAACCGTTGCTGCTGCCCATACAAATATCGCTGCTGACACATTTACTGCTTCCGGTAGCCGTGGCGCGTGTGGTTAGTGTCGCTAATCCCGGGCCGGACATTGTGATTTCTATTCCCATCAGAACCAATTTAATTTCTTGGATTTTTTTTTTCGCCCGCGACTAGCTCTTACTCAGAGATGAGTTTTC
>CM031610.1:49914511-49927011 GCA_018398815.1 Conus ventricosus | reverse complement strand
CCCCCCCCCTTTCTCCCTGTCTTTCAAACATTCCAAAACTGATCTTCTAAGAAGGGAAGTCAGAACACGTGTATTGCACTGTCGCTGTCTTTCTCAATCACTACCCTGTCTCTCTGTCTGTCTGTCTGTCTGTCTGTCTGTCTGTCCGTCCGTCTGTCTGTCTGTCTTAAACATTTTCAAAGGATATGTGCTGTACTGGATGCTAGTGAATTCTCTGTGGCTCCTATCATCCCATCTGATCTTTTCCTACTCCACTCCCACCCCACCCCCACCCCCCCACCCGCTGTCACGCGAGGAATCAGCTTTGACGAAGCGACATCGCAGATATGGCTTCTCGTAAACGGCTGGGTTATGAACAAACTGAATCTCTCTGTAACATTTTACCCTTCCTCATTTGATGACTCCCATTATCTTCTACCAACCTAAATCAACGGGCTTAACAACCGATTTTCCCATCAAAACAAAGACCAGATTACCTTGCTTCTTCTGAAAGTCTCGTTAAGCTCTGTTGAAATGATTGAATTTCTGATCAGAGAGAAAGAGAGAGAGAGAGAGAGAGAGAGAGAGAGAGAGAGAGAGAGAGAGAGAGAGAGAGACAGAGAGAGAGAGAGAGAGAGACAGACAGACAGACAGACAGACAGACAGACAGACAGAGGTAAGAAGGAAAGACGGATGGAGAGGAAAAAGCCAGGTACCGGGAAGAGAGAGGCACCGGTGCCAGTGAAATGTTGGACTCAAAGATTAAAAGAAAAAAGAAATCGTCATACTGATCAAATATAGTTGATAAATTAACATAACAAATAACTTTATTCGATAAAAATGCCCCGCCCGTTATGCTTAAAACTAGGTTTGGAGAAGCCCCTGCATCTCATTCCTGCCATCTTCCCCTGTCTCCCCCATCCCTTCCTACCTCTTTTTACACACACACACACACACACACACACACACACACACACACACACACACACACACACACACACACACACACACACACATCTGGAGCATCAACTGCAGCAAGACATGGGTGTTACTTCTTCATCCCATTCCCTCCCCACCCTGCCCACCCCCCCCCCCCCCACACACACACACACACACACACTAACTCCATTTGATAACAAGTAGTTCTACTGCTCAAAACACAGGATTGCAACTTGGTACACGAATTTAAAAAGTTCATCAGCAGTGCTCATATTTTATGTCAGCAAATGCTCCCGTTGGTAAAGAGGACAAATATACGGTAACGGGGAAGAAAAGCAGCAGAACACAGATATGGAAATGTTCCCAATGTATCTAAATCTGTCGAGTTTAACTACTTTATCCAACTTGTTATAGGGCTGCGCTAAGGTTACACAGAAGTTTTAATGACTTCACTCTGTACTTCGTCTGACTGGTTCGTTCTTATGGTCTTTGTCTCCGAAGCCAGTGTGTAATATGAACGATGACCTACTAAGTCATAACTGCAGAAAATGTTTCATCGTCTTACACAGAGTATGCTGGCACTGGTGCCGGTAGTTTGCAGGTGCATGCTCCACAGTGTGGGTCAAAATAGTTCCAGGATGTGACAAGCTTACACGGGCTTTGTCGTATTGTCCTTCACTGGCAGACCTCGTGTTAAATAACAATCATAATCAGCCAGTGACCTAGTTCTGTCAAAGAATGACAACCCTTCCATTTCGAGGCGGGCTGAAGAGAGAAGGGGATGAATATTATGCGATGATTGTCCTTTCGTGTCTCGTATCTTCTTTTTTTTTTAATATGTAACTTGCGTTTTGTCTTGCCTCATGTTTCTTCTTCTTCTTTTTTTTTCTTCTTCTTCTTTTCTTCTTCTCTTCTCTTCTTCTTCTTCTTCTTCTCTCTTACCTCTTCCTCATCCTTCTCCTTTCCTCCTCCTCCTCCTTCTTCTTCTTCTTCTTCTCTTCTTCTTCTTCTTCTTCTTCTTCTTCTTCTTCTTCTATTCCCCTCCTCTTCTTCTTTAATCACTCGTCCTGGCCTCCCGATTCTAGCAAGACCACCGTCAAAGGATTCCGATGAGGGAATAATTGTAAGCTTGCTACGTGGACCCGTTAGATCATTTCATCGTCACGAGGTCTTCAGTATGGAGCTAAACATGGTGCGGAAGGATACTCTGTCCTGCTCTGATGGCATCTGGCTCTGGTGTCTGTTTTAAGGAGAAAAAGTTATGTTGCTTTGCACAAGGCAGCTGTTTCTTTCAAATAGTAGGCTGTTGTCAACCTCTACCTTCCAAAGGTTTTCTTCCTAACATCTGCCCGCAGTTTTGTCAGTTTTTGAATGCAACAGGATTAAGTGGTTTCTTGAATGATTCATCTTAGTTGCACAGAACAGGGGAGCTTAGACAGGGAGTAATTTACTAAAGTGATGATACTGATGTGGTTTCAGAGACAGAACATGATAAAACAAAGCTTGTAATATAGTCTACAGCCGGTACAAGCCACCAGTAGAAAGAAACTCATGGAGAGCGTGGCAGCAGAGAGTCCTCAGAAGAGAAGCCCCTTCAAGCAAGTGTTTCGGCCCTTATCTCCTGAAAACTCTAGGGGGGTTGGGCCACACCCGGTTCATGACTCCGGATGTCCCTCTGCTGCCCCTTTTTTCCCCCATCTTGGGACGAGCCATGGCTGGGATTCGAACCCATGACCCTCTGGACATGCTCATTTTCTACTTAATGACTCGCGCTTTAACCACTGAGCCACAGGGACACCTGATATTGTAGGGAAATTAAGCTTATGAAGTTCACTTTTGTTCCTCCTTGACCAGATCCAGCTTGAACACCTCTCTGCCGCTTTCTGCCATTGCTTTCAGGGCTCTGGTTTTTTCCTTTCCCCTGCAACTGAGAGCTGTTTCATGAGGCTGTATGCAGACGTTCCTACAAATCCCCTAGCTCCAATTTCTGCAGTGGGGGACTTTGACCTGATAGCCTTCTCTCCTCAGGCTGTTTGCCAGATCAGCATACTTTTCAGTCTTGTAGATTTTGAGCTGCCTCCATTCTGTTCTCATATGGCACCGTGAGCTCGATCATGATCAGCTGCTTGGTTGACTTAGAGGGGGACTGCTATGTCTGGTCTCATGCCACTCTTGCTGATGATCTCTGGGTGACTCTTCCATTCTGGGAGGTCTGCAGTGCACTCCAGTCATCTGCCCCATCCAGCAGACTCTGCCTGCATGTTTCGAGTGCCACTGTTGTTCTTGGCCATGATTTGCTGCCTCCTGCCGTGAAGAATGTTGCGGGTGCTTTTGGAGTCCTGATTCTCCCTTTTGTGGTGTTGGTACTAGCCCAGACTACTTGTACAATTTCTTTGAGCACTTGGTTGTGCCTCCATGTGTACTTCCTTGAGCCAGGGCTACTTTACATGAGCTTAGAACATGCTCCACCCGTTTGTTTTTCATGGCAAAGGGGGGCATGCAGGATCGTCTATTTTCCCCCACTTCACCAGGTTTGCATTTGAGGGCAGAAGGTCATATGCAGATCTGAGAATGAAGCTGATCCTGAAGGGGCCATGTGCCAAATGTCATTCCAAGTTAGACTTCTTTGGAGTGCATTCTCCCCGTTGTCCATTGCCCTTGCTGGCTCTGCTGGACTGCTTTTTGGAGTCTTTTTTGGTCTTCTTCTTTTCTCATCTCCTGAATCAGCATGTCTCTTTTGGCTTTTTCCTTTGGCCTTTGACCACCATTCAGTTTTGGTCACCCCCAGTCCTTGTCTGTTGGTCTGTGTGTGTCCTGTTATTTCTCTGATCTTGAGACTTTCTTTTGCAGAATCCATCGCCTCTTGAACTTTCCATTTTTCTGCCTGTCTTCAGCTGGGGCTTGATTGCTTCTACCACCTTGTCTCCTGAGTCCTCCAGCATGCTTTGAAGTCTGATCTTCCCTGCTTTGTATTCCTCCAGGATGGATTTCAGTGGTAGTTTGAGCTTTGCTTGGCGACAGTACAGCGCGATGTCAGTCAGACAGGGTGGGACACCAAGCCATTTCCTTGTGAACTTGTTGATTTTGGCTTCCATTGCTCCACTGTGCTGGTGCAGATGTCGTATATCATCAGAGGCCATAGGAGCTTTGGTATCAGCATGAACTGCAGACACCAGACCTTGTATTTGCCAGGGAGCCCACACTGGTCAATGGTCTCCAAGCCTTCTTCCGCCATCTGCTTGGTTTCTTTTGCTCTTTGTGTGTCTTTCAGCGTATCATCATACCATCTTCCAAGGCTCTTGACTGGCTCTTCTGTGACTGTTGGAATGGCCTGGTTGGCAACACTGAAGACCACAGATTCGGCCACTTTTCCTTTCCTCAATGAGAGACTCCGTGATTTCTTTGGTTTGAACTTCATTCTGGATGAGGCAACTATGTCGTCCAGCCTCTCCAGCACATGACGTGTCTCGTCTTCTCTGGATGAAATCACTGTAGTGTCATCCATGAAGGCCTTGAGAGGGGGCATCTTGTATCCATCGCCAAGGTCTGTTTGTCTTGCGTTGTTTGTTGCTGCTTTCAAGATGAGTTCCATTGCCAGCACGAACAGTATCGGGGAAAATTGCACAGCCCATTGCAATGCCCACTTCCAAGTTGATCCAATCAGTTGTGTACTCCTTGGTAGAGAACCGCATTGAGAAGCCATTGAAGTACTTCTTGAGCATGTCGCGGATGTTCTTTGGCACATGGTACATCTCAAGAGCCAACTGTATCATCTCATGGGGCACAGATCCATATGCGTTTGCCAGATCAAGCCACACTACGTCCAGGTCTCTCTTTCTGTTTTTGCTTTTTGGATTGCGTCCCAGATCATTGTGGCGTGTTCTACACAGCCAGCCACGCCTGGGATGCCACCTTTCTGGACTGACACATCCAAGTACTTGTTTCCATCAGGTACTTGGTCAGCCTGCTGCCATGACAGAGAAGAAGATTTTCCCTTCGACGTTTAGTAGTGATATTGGCCTGAACTGGCTGATGTCACTTGAGTTTTGCTCCTTGGGGATGTACACACCATCTGCCGTCATCCACTGGCCGCTGATCTTCTGGTTTCTCCAAGCGATCGCAGCAGCCTGTGGAGCCACTCCAGCACTTGGGACATTTCTTGTAAAGCTGGTAAGGTATTCCGTTTGGCCCTGGTGATGATTTGGCTCTGGCTTTGTCGACCACCTTCTTGATTTCCGCCAACGTTGGAGGCTTGCCATTGAACTGTTCCTCAGGTTGGTTGGCCACACCAGACCTTGAATGTCGAGTGGTGCTTTGCTCTGTGAGTCGGAGTATGTTTTCCTCAGATGCTGCTCAAGAACTCCTTTGTCCACACTTAGGGTCCCAGATTTTGGCTGCTCAAACAGTGTTCTGGCAAACTGGAAGGGGTCTCTGAAGAAGCGCTCTTGTGTCTTCTTCTTTTTGCTCTTCCTCTTCCTCGCAGATTCCGCTTTGCTGAGGGCGCTGTGTTTTTCTTTCAGGTCTTCCCACAGTTTTTCCAAGCCTTGTTTTTTCAGCTGGCAGTTGCGGTCTTCATTTGCTTCTTGAGGTTGTTCTTTTGGACTCTGATCTTGTCCATCTTTCTTGGCGTCTGGATTTCTTGGAGGTGTTTTCTCTTGGGTAGTTTTACTCCATAGGCGTCTCTACATGTGGCATACACAATGTCCCCATATGTGGCTAGTTTGTGTTCCAGGGTGCTTTTCCCTATCAGTGCATCGAGTCTTTGGACGATTTTTGCATCCAGTTTCTCCAATCTTCAGTTTCGTTTGCTCGTGGCAGGTTGAGTTTCAGGCGCCTGGCATCGAGGGCCTGTGCAAATTCCTCATCCGAACCAACAGCGTGGATGTCCTTGGCACTGTGGTTTAAATCCTGGCCTTGGTCTTCCGACGTCTTATCTGCTGATGCAGTGCGCTGCTGCTCATTCAGATGAGTCTTCACACATCCATCTTTGTTCTATGGATCTTCATGCCACGGGTGGTAGCGAAACGCTTTCCACAGACACATGGATATTCCATTTGGTCCATGTCATAGTCCGTTTGGGATTTGCAGTCGTGATTGGTTGAGCACCGATGGATTCATCATTCTCTCCCCCTTTCGGTGAATCCTGGGAGCATCTTTTCCTTTTAGTTTTAGTAGCCACATGTTTAAGGCAAAGTGGGGAGCCAGCCCCAGAGCCCTTGGTTCTGGTCTTTCCCAGTGTCCTCCGGTCTTTCCCGACGTCCTCCGGCCTATTCCCGGAGTCAATGGTTTACCCATGCATCAGTAGAAAGAAACTCATGGAGAGCGTGGCAGCAGAGAGTCCTCAGAAGAGAAGCCCCCTTCAAGCAAGTGTTTCGGCCCTTATCTCCTGAATATATTACATGACGATAGCATAGGAGTGCCCAAATCTGTCTGGAACATCAAGCTTTGTCCACATCCGAGATCATGAAGGCAGTCTTTTACCTTCATGGCTTGTGCAGTGTTTCCATGCCAATGCTGTGTATTCCCGTTCCTCTATCCATCCAACGCAGCGTTTGTGAAGGCTTGGGTTTGTGAAGGCTTGGGCTTGTGAAAGCTAGGGTTTGTGAAGGCTAGGGTTTGTGAAGGCTTGGGTTTGTGAAGGCTTGGGCTTGTAAAAGCTTGTGTTTGTGAAGGCTAGGGTTTGTGAATATTCGGGTTTGTGAAGGCTTGGGTTTGTGAAGGCTTGGATTTGTGAAGGGTTTGTTTTTGTGAAGGCTTTGTTTTGTGAACGCTTGGGTTTGTGAGGACTTGGGTTTGTGAAGACTTAGGTTTGTGAAGGCTTTGTTTTGTGAAGGCTTGGGTTTGTGAAGGCCTGGGTTTGTGAGGACTTGGGTTTGTGAAGACTAGGGCTTGAGGAGGCTTTGTTTTGTGAAGGCTTGGGTTTGTGAAAGCTTGGGTTTGTGAAGACTTGGGATTGTGAAGGCTAGGGTTTGTGAAGGCTTTGTTTTTGAAGCCTAGGGTTTGTGAAGATTCGGGTTTGTGAAGGCTTGGGTTTGTGAAGGCTTGGGTTTGTGAAGGCTTGGGTTTATGAAGATTCGGGTTTGTGAAGGCTTGGGTTTGTGAAGGCTTGGGCTTGTGAAGGCTAGGGTTTGTCAAGATTCGGGTATGTGAAGGCTTGGGTTTGTGAAGGCTTGGGTTTATGAAGATTCGGGTTTGTGAAGGCTTGGGTGTGTGAAGGCTTGGGCTTGTGAAAGCTAGAGGTTGTGAAGATTCGGTTTTGTGAAGGTTTGGGCTTGTGAAGGCTTGGGTTTTCGAAGATTTGGGTTTGTGAAGGCTAGGGTTTGTGACAGCTTGGATTTGTGAAGGGTTGTGTTTGTGAAGACTTGGTTTTGTGAAGGCTTGGGCTTGTGAAGGCTAGGGTTTGTCAAGATTCGGGTATGTGAAGGCTTGGGTTTGTGAAGGCTTGGGTTTATGAAGTTTCGGGTTTGTGAAGGCTTGGGTGTGTGAAGGCTTGGGCTTGTGAAAGCTAGGGCTTGTGAAGATTCGGTTTTGTGAAGGCTTGGGCTTGTGAAGGTTTGGGTTTTCGAAGATTTGGTTTTGTGAAGGCTAGGGTTTGTGACAGCTTGGATTTGTGAAGGGTTGTGTTTGTGAAGACTTGGGTTTGGGAAGGCTTGGGTTAAAGGGCTCTTCGGCAGTCATTGCCATGGTCAGAGTGAGCTTCACGATGTCTCGCTGGTGGTTTTGAGCGGCCATTTGAGGGACTTTAGTACAGATCTGAAGGAGACGGCAACCGTTCCTCGGTAGCTGAGTCTTCTGTGACTGGCAAATGAGAAGGAGATATACAGGTAAAGGGACAAAAGTCTCTCCCCTCTAATGGCGGACAGATTTGAAGTGGTTGTTTCCACGAGATTATCTAACCAATATTTCAGTGTTTGTTACGTGTTTATGTGCCGAAAACCACTGACATCATTTTCACAAGTCTAATCTTTTGTGTGAAGTAAAGAAAATCGTTGAACTGTCGTTTGGTGCTTGCAGTCTGTTGTAGTGGAAAAATGTTATTTTCAGTGATGAAATGACCATTGTGATCAAACCCAATGGAGGTGTAAAACTATGGAGGAAAGTCGAAGAGAAGTGGTCAGTGCTTTCTCTGTGCAGCGTCCATCTTGGCCGAAGACTACACTGAAATTGATGGCATGAGGATGCATTTTATATGACTGAGTTGGACCACTGGTGTTCGTGGAAGGCAGTCTGAACAGTCAGAAGTACACTGATGTGCTGAAAATAACTTTCTGCCGTTTGTTGCCGACCACTACCCAAACAAATGTTGGTACCTGCAAGAAGACATCACCTATGTTCACCGCTCGGCTCACACCGAGACCTTGAAACGACAGCACAGAGTTCCCGTGTTTTTCTGGTAACCTCAAAGTCCACATATAAATCCGATGGAGAACGTGTGGCAAGTCCTCAAGACACACGTGAGAAAAAAACATTCGCCGCATCAGTACTGTCGCAGATCTGCGTTGTGCACTCACCACTTGCTGGAATCAACCGACTGTTGCCTACCTCCACTCCCTCTACGACTCGCTACCAAAACGCTGTCGGCATGTTTTGAGTCGGAAGGGCCAGACCACCAAGTATCAGTCTAGCCTGAAGGTAAGAAGGTAATATGTTTTCAACAACAGGTGCCTGTAGGTAGTCAGCGCCGAAAATGCCGAGAGGGGGCAGACTTGTCCCATGAGTGTAGTCTTTGACGTGTGGGAGATCACTAGTGGATAGCACGGTGGTGTAGGAAGATGCTAAGTCAGGAGACAAGCGGGAGTACAATTGGCAGAAACGAAAATTTTTCATGTGGATTCGAGGCCAAGAAATGTTTATACATGTAAACATCTGCTCTGTAAAAGCGAACAGCTGTGAGCCTTGCTGCCTTCGAAACGACACATCACAGTAGAAGATTCAACAGCGATTGGCTTGTCTCCAGTGGCGGGTTTGTTTGTTAGTCAATGTTAGTTCAAAGGTACCGACGCAGAGAGGGCTGTCGATTGGCTTCACACACCCCACCTCCACCCCCCCCCCCCCCCCCCCGCCCCTCCTCCCACCTCCTTCTTCCATCTACCTCCTTTTAGGTCAGTGTTTTTTGGGTTTGTTTTTTTTTTACATTTGGTGAATTTAGGAGAGAGGGGTGGGATGAGGTGAGGGGTGGGATGGAGGCGAAAAGCCAAATTTGTCTTCTCAGAAAAAGTCGGAGGGGAGGGGGTTTTAGGAGGGGAGAGCAGCCCCGTACCTCTTGTAACACTCTCCTACGCCCCTCTATCAAAAAGATAGCTATCAAGGGCACGTATCCAACAGCAGGAGTTCAAAATAACACTTGACGTCACTGATGCCAACAAACATCCTGTCTAAGAAAATCATATTCCGCACGACAACAGACGCACAAGCGCTTGTCAATGAATGATTTTATAACCAGTGTTGACTATCCAAGAGCATTGCGCAACAGTCTTTGATCTTCTGCTTCTTTTTACCGGCTGCTTCAATCAAACCATCTTGTGAGGATCAGCGCTATGTATTACTGTACACAATTTATATAATCAGTGCGATCTGGTCGGCGCGACGCCATTTTGTGTCAGTCGTTCAACTTTATCGTATTTATAAAATGATTCATTTTTATTTTCCATGTTTGTTTTCCTTTTACTTGTTTCTTTATTATTGTTGTTATTTATTCATTTACTGTATTTTACCCTCATATCATACTGCCTTCATCGACAGTTAGCAAGTTTGTCATCGAACAGAACTGGCCCCAAAAGATTCACGTTCGTTTCGCCCAGATGTTGAAGCCCCAGCATGCTGTTCACATTTCTTAACCCGGCTAAATCCTTCTGGAAGAAAGATTGTACCAATCAACAGGAGTATTGTCAACCATTCAGCACACTTTACAACATTACAATCCAACACTGGGCAATGGAGAGAAAACAGCCACTTCCTTTACAACTGTACCAAATACAGAACTCAGTGCATGTAATTCTACTTTCGGTTTAGGAAAACACTATTGTTACGTTCGATTGCACTATTCATATGTGGTACGTAATACTTGTACCACTACAATGGACATAGTCGCCAAAGCCAATTCTCACGTTGTTTTTAAGTGTTTGTGTAAGCCGCATTGTTCATGTAACCCTCTCAACAGCCACACCCTGGCTCATTAACTCTCTCTCTCTCTCTCTCTGTGTGTGTGTGTGCGTGTGTGTGTGTGTGTGTGTGTGTGTGTGTGTGTGTGTGTGTGTGTGTGTGTGTGTGTGTGTGAGTGTGTGCGTGTGTGTTTGTGTGTGTGTGTGTGTGTCTGTATGTCTGTCTGTGTCTGTGTGTGTCGTTGTCTCTCTGTGGCTGTGTGTGCGCATGCATGCTTTTTACCCCAAAGGGCTCTCCTTTAGCGATCAAACTAAGACAACTTGTTCAAAGATGGCCACGTTCCTTTTCACTGCATCATTTTTATGTTTGCCTGATCTGTACCTGTCAGAGTTTTGTCAGCTAGCGCGCGCGTGCGTGCGCGCGTGTTCCACACACACACACACACACACACACACACACACACACACACACACACACACACACGTGTATTTGCAGCCATCCCAGCAAAGGTGATATGTCACAAAATGTAGTCCACTGACAGTTTTTTTTCCCGTTTAATGCACGTGCATGAACTTAAACGATTTATAGGTTGTTCGGTATAAAACGATCTCTCTGGCATAGATGACTCATATTTCCGATAATTCATCACAACGATGCTGGTTTTTTTATTTGGTGCATTAAACAGAACTCAGTATAGGTCATTCCTCTAACCTGCCCAGAAAGATTCTCATACTGAATGAGAAGAAAAGCTTTTACATCCTTTTGGAAGAAAAACAGTGTAATTCTTAGTGTGCGACAAGTTTTGTTCCATGATGATTCCTTTGTCTTTCCTTTCTCGTTAAAAAAAGATCTTCAGCTTCCTTTTTTTTTTTCTTTCTTTATTTGACACTTTTTTCTTACTTATTTACTTATCATCTTAGTGCCTTTGACCTCCTCCTACCTCTTCTTCCTCTTCCTCCTCTCCTTCTTCTCTCCTCGTCCTTTTACTCTCCTCCCTCTCTCTCTGTCTGTCTGTCTCTCTCTCTCTCTCTCTCGCTCAAAATATTTGAGGAAAGTAGGAAGAGGAGGGGAGGAGAAGAAGAAGGAGGAGGAGGAGGAGCAGGAGGGAGGAGGAGCAGGAGGAGAGAAAAAAATCAAGAGAAGGGGGAGAAACTGTGAGACAGCTATGATATAGTATTTGATTTCAAAGAAAAAGAGAAAAGGAGTTACACCACTCTCATCTCCGGTATGCAGACAGCCGATGCCCATCAATCATACACACAACAGTAGCATGCATACCTAAGGTGTTTACAGCCGCATTTTTTTTACATAAGTTTTTCTCCTTTCATATTTACGAGGGAGATGTCCTTCTCTCTCTCTCTCTCTCTCTCTCTCTCTCTCTCTCTCTCTCTCTCTCTCTCTCTCTCTCTCTCTCTCTCAAACCGAAGGGTTTCAAACGCGTTGTGGATTGGTTTTGAAACGCAAGTGAAAACATATTTGATTATCTTGGTTTGTTTCCTTCAATTATTTCCCCTTGTAATTGTTTGCTTGTGTGTTTCTGGAAAGAAAGTACTTCCTTTTGCTGATGACCCGTACTCATTTTTATTTTTATTCTCAGCAAACGTGTACCCCTTGTACACAGGTCGGTGGCCTTACAATCTAAAATTCCAGAGTTCAGAGTTCTCTCTCTCTCTCTCTCTCTCTCTCTCTCTCTCTATCTCTCTCTCTCTCTTCTCTCTCAAACCAAATTTTTGTATGCACACACACACACACACACACACACAACACATTATATATATTTATATATATTTATATATATATATATATAGTGTGTGTGTGGTGTGTGTGTGTGGTGTGTGTGGTGTGTGTGTGTGCGTGTGATGAATTGCATTTTGTCACGCAGTGTTTATCATACCTTACTTTGCGCGACACGTATTTGCCAAAAAGATTTTCTCCCCAGAATCTGTCAATAATTTTTGTTCAAACGATGTCATCTACTGATTGAAAACAAATGCTTCTTTTGTCATAGTATATTAGATTATCTCAAGCATCGACTAGCAATTCCTGTTTTAGTTTGTCTTGTTTGATATCCTTTTCCTGTTATTGCTCTAAGCTCACCTTTCCTCCATACACAAAAAGGGGCAAATGGAATACATTTTCTTCTTGTGTGTGTGTGTGTGTGTGTGTGTGTGTGTGTGTGTGTGTGTGTGAATATGTACATTATGTAGGGAGGGGGCAGGTATGATTAAAAAGGACGACGTGGAACATGAATATGAAATCCTTCACCGTCTGTTATGGGAATCATTGAGTTTCCCATTTTGAACAGCACTAGTCGCTTATACTGACCATAGTCAACTTTCGCCTCCTGGATGACAGAACTCCACTGTGTTCCCAGACCTCGGCGTTTTGCGGCAGTCCATCTTCAGTGTTCCTAGACCTCAGCATTGCGGCAGTCCCATCCACAGTGTTCCCAACCTCAGCAGCTGCGGCAGTCATCCTCA
>CM031610.1:49889721-49913511 GCA_018398815.1 Conus ventricosus | reverse complement strand
GTAATCCAACACACAGCATCACCTATGATTTTGTGCTGTTTCCGTAAAGCGGAGGAAAACACTGAAATCCAAAACAACCTCCCAAGAGGGCTTTGAAGGATTGAACAAGACAATGGGAAAGAAGAAAATTGAATCAACAAATAAACCAAAAAGTGAGTCATAAATAACAACAAAAACATATCTAAGCATATCCTTAAACGATCCAAAACGAATGAAAAGAGTGCAAGTTAGACACCAGAAACAACACAATAAAAGGTAACTCAGAGTTTGAGCAAAGTAAAGATTAAAAAAAAAAATGACTGAACAAAAGCAAATATCAAAGTAGTGAGCCGGAAAGATAAACCTAACAAACATCAGCAATTCTTTGAAACTTCTGGAAATTGATCAATTCACGCCAAAGTGTCTTTTGTTCTGCTTTCCAATTTGAATTTCAAATGTGGTTCCTGTTACAAACAACAAAATATTCATTTATACAAATAAATGATCAATCAAAGAACTTTTGTTTTCAGACAGTAAAAGATGCCTCCTCCTCCTCCTTCTCCTCTCTCTCTCTCTCTCTCCTCTCTCTCTCTCTCTTCTCTCTCCTCTCTCTCTCTCTCCCTCACATCCGTGTTTTGGCAGTTCATTGAACAAAATTTGTATGGACAAACGCATAACCAATATATCGAAAATAGAATACACAAAACAAAAGCATATTGTAGCTAGCATTAGAGTTCATGACTTAAAATGAAAACAGAAAACTTGGTAGAGCGACACGCTACACACAGGAAAGTAGGTTATTTCAACAGAAAATCCCACTTTGGTTCCAAATTGGGAAGAAAAAAAGAAAAGAAAAATACACTGATCCCAGAATCCGATATAACATGAATATGTATCATAGCATACACAGGA
Source organism: Conus ventricosus (assembly GCA_018398815.1). NCBI lineage: Eukaryota > Metazoa > Mollusca > Gastropoda > Neogastropoda > Conidae > Conus > Conus ventricosus. The sequence goes on along the minus strand of CM031610.1, from coordinate 49,912,620 downwards.
AGAACACATGTACACATGGAGGATTTGAGAAAGCAGCCAAATTCCGAGAAGCGACGTGTTTATAGTGATCAAAGCATAAACAAAATGATGTTAAGGACAGTGTGAGTTGAGTTCGCAGTCGATTGGAGGATAGAAGGTGGGCGCGGGGCAAGAGCGAATAAGGGGGAACAATCAAATTTTATTGACAAAACAAATATATGTGTTTTGGGAAGATTTAAACCTTATCCCCTAAACCACCTAAACGTGTGCCTTCTCCCCTTTCGCCCTTCGCCAAACGAAAAAAAACATATCAAAGTCAACCAGCATCGAAACTTTCCATGAAAGTTAAAGAAAAAGTTTTGATGACTGCTATCCCCCAAGTGGGCCACAATCTCTGGGGGAAAGGAAGCTCTGGCACTGATGGAGAAAAAGAAGAGCGTGTAGCTAAGGGGTGAGAGGGTAGGGTAGGGGGGGGAGGCGGAACTGAGGGTGAGATGAGTCACATGTAATTCCTCCTGATGACCTCAAACAATTGAAGTCCCTGTCCGTTTCCGCAGAGAATCCCCAGATGAGGCGGATGACTCCAGAATTGATTGACAGCTCTTTTCTCCTATTGCATTAAGGTGGCCCCCCGGGCACGTGTTCATTGACACATGCCCAATGACTTCGAAAGATTTTAAAGTGATTTTTGATAACCAAGGCTGCACTTCCGGGTGCAAAGTTTCGAGGAAGACCGTTTTTTTGTGTTATTTTATTTCTCCTCTGAATGCAATTTCCCGTTATTTTTGCATCTAGTTCTTCCAAAGGGAAATTTTCGAGAAAAGACCCGACTATAAAAAAACGTAAAAGGACTTGACTATGGATGCTGTAATTCTTTGCATTGCCATGTTGTGGTATAAATGGCGAGTGCAAAAATCCTTATCATAGGATTTTTCATGTAAGAAACATAAAATACGAATCGGGAATATGCGAACGCAGTTCATCGTCCCCACAACCAATTTTACCCCGTAATCCTCTCTCTCCCGGCACCCGCTCCACCCCCACCCCCCCCCCCCCCCAACCACCTCCCCCGCTTCCACCCCCACCCCCGTCCCCTAATCCCCCTCCATCCTAAGCCCCTCTTCCATTTCTGTCTCTATTTGTTCCATCTCCCCCACCATTTCATTGCATGAAAAGAAAGAAGAAACAAAGAAACAAAGAAATGAACAAAAAATTTCAAACTAAAAAAGAATCTCCACTTCCATTTACGACTGTCGTAAAAATTCGAACAATTTTTGACTGTGCCTGAGCTCTCAAAATTGTACATGGGGCCTCCATCATGGGCGATGACTTTAAGAATTGTTCGAGAGTTTTTTAAAGCCGACCAACTTAAGAGGCTATTTCCTACCGGAGATAAACTCGTGCCCAAAACTTATGAACTGATCAATCATACGGATTAATTTAAAATAACTGAATTTTAAAAGTACGTCTCCTGATGTTTCGTTTTCTTTTCAGTATGCATTTAATCAACGTTTTGTTATTTTTTTTTTCATTTTCTTTCCATCATTTCGCTTTCTGAGTTTCCGTGTTTCTGTCTTGTATTTTTTTAAATTTTTCCTCCTTCATTTTCAACTTATATTAAAATTTTTTTTCTTCTTTGCTCCGTGCCCCCCCCCCCCCCCCCCCCCCCCACGGCCGATGTTGTGGTCACGCGCGCGCACGCCCACGCAAAAAGCTTGCATACATATGATGACGCGTTGGTACATTTTTTACACGTGATTTAAAACTTTCCCTCGACTTTTCAGACGATCAATGAAAATTAGCTTTTTTTCAAAATGCCACAGAAAAAAAAAAACAAACAAAAACAACAAAAAAACAACAAAAAACGAACAAACAGACAACAAACAGAATGGGTTAGGGAAGCAGGAACAGAACATAAAAAGGGAATGCCATCCCAAATAATCGTCGACTTTTGCTACTCGCAAACAATGCACTGTCTCTGCTTATATGTGTACATTTTAACATTGCAGACAAGTGTCGTCGTTCTTCCTGTTTACAAATGTTCGCAACTGCCTGCAAACATTAACAGTGCTACTGCGGTCAAACATCGACATTCCCACTGTCCACAAAAATTCGGGCATTCTCGCTGTCCCCAAACACGATATTTCCTGTCCCAAACTTATTCTCACGTCCACAAACTTTGATTCTCACTGGCCACAACATCGACATTTTCACTGTCCACCCTAACATTCCGGGCCCCAAATTTTTTTCCCCCACTCGCAAAATTGATATTCTCACTGTCCACTAACATCGAATTCTCACTGTCCACAAATATCAATATTCTCAAGTCCACAAACATCGAGATTCTCACTACCACAACATCGGCTTTCTTCTGTCCCAAAAATCGAGATTCTCACTGTCACAAACACCCTTTCTCTCTGTCCACAAAATCAAAATTTTTTTAAAATTTCAACATTATACTGTCCTCAAATACTGCATTCTGAATCAACATCACTTTTTCACTGCTCACCATCATACATTCTGCAGCATTTGATAAGGTGACCGGGGCCATGAGGGCCTGCCCTTTAATTAGAAACTCGGGTTTTTCGGTTCTTTGCTAAAAGGCTAGACATTCCTGCTTGGGAAAAGCAGAAAGTTATTGGGAAGGGTAATATCCCTTGTAAACCAGTCTTTCACTGTACCCCCAAGGGAAAATGTTCTGGGGCCTTGTTTTTCTTAATTTATTAAATGAATAAATGAAAACCTTTTCCCGGAACTACTTAGGCTTTTTGCAGAGAATTGTATATGCAGTCGAGCAAGAATGATACACGCATTCTACAAGAAGATCTAAACGCTTTACAAGAGTGGGAAAGGACTTGGAAATAGAATTTCATCCCCAAAAGTGCCAAGTGTTGCGTATATGTAACAAACGCTCACCAACTGGATCAGAATATTCTATTCATAATACTATTCTTAAAGAAACCAATGCTGCAAAATATTTAGGCGTGATTACAGATAGTCGTCTCAAATGGAAAGAACATTACAATTTAGTATGTAAGAAAGCAAATAACATCTTAGCTTTCTTATACAGGAATATCAATGACTGCCCCAAAAGGTTAAAGACGACTGCTACAAAACACTGGTTAGACCAGTACTGGAATATGGTTGCTCAGTTTGGGATCCTTACCATCTAAAGGACATTGATAACCTCGAAAAGATTCAGAAGAGAGCAGCACGGTTCGTAGCAGGGAACCACATCAGAGAAAAGGGAAATACTAGGAAGAACATGAGGAAATTAGAATGGAAACCCTTAGCAGAGAGAAGAGCTTTTATCAAACTTAACATCCTCTTCAAAGGCAGAGCTAAACTAATTGATATTCCAATGAAACAACTAGTATTGAATAAAAGTAGCACCAGGAGTGGCGGTCAATGTTATACCATACCTGCATCAAATATTGACAGCCACTTACATTCATTTTATCCTAGTTCTGTACGGCTGTGGAACTCACTGCCGGGTGCCATCAAGATTGCCACAAATGCAGTCTCATTTAATAAACAAATTGACACGACAGTTTTGAGATCTGCATATTGACGATTTTCTATTTTAACTTCCCCAGATATTTTATGGTTACCTGGGCCTGAATTTGGCCATTGCGTTTAATTTCTTGAATATCGAGTGCGACCCCTTGCTGCCAAATTTGCTCCAGGGGCCAACAGTCTGAGTCGCACTCTTTTATGTCATTTTATTTTACTTTTTAACATGCGCGCTGGTGACCTACTCGTTTTTGAGTGAACCAGTATTTTAGGAAGAAGAAGAAGAAGATACAACATCAACAACTTTAGAGCTCACAAACATCGCGAGCGTAAAATTACCACAAAAAAAGGCATTCACATTCTCACCGCCCGAGGAAGCTCTGGCAGTCTCTCTGCCCCTGTGACGTATTACTCTTCCGCTGGTGAATATAGTGTAAGCTAGGTCGCCTAGTGCCTCCTTCAACTAGAATGGACAAACCCCGATCTCCATATAGCCGGAGGTGGATTTTATGCGAAACCTGAAAGTTCCTTTTTTTCTTTCTTTCTTCTATCTTTGCTTCTTTCTTCATTCTTTTCTTTCTTTCTTCCTCATTTCTTTCTTTCTTTATGTCTTTCATTCTTTCACCCTTCCTTCCCTCCTTTCTTTCTTTCTTCCTTTCTTTTCGGGCTTCCTTTCTTCTTTTCTTGATTTGTTTCTTTCCTTCTCTCTCTCTCTCTGTCTCTCTCTGTCTCTCTCTCTCTCTCTCTCTCTCTCCTCTCTCTCTCTCTCTCTCTCTCTCTCTCTCTCTCCTTTTCTTTCCTTCTCTCCTTCCTTCCTACTTTGTTTTTCTTTCTAACTTTCTTTCTTTCTAAATCCCCCCCCCCCTTCTTTCTTTCTTTCTTTGCTTTTTTTCCCCTTAAACTTTGATTTGCCGTCTCATTTTCTGCGATCAGAGGGAGGTGTCCACTCTCTCGCCTTTCAATTCAGCCGGCCTGATTTAAGCACCCCTAGGTTCATTGTATTGCATTTCCCCACCCCCCGGGTCTTTCCTTGGGGAAATGGGGGAGGGGGGCAACGGTTGTGCAAAAAAATGGCATGTAGAGAGAGAGAGGGGAAGAGAGAGGAGAGAGAGAGAGAGAGGGGAGAGAGAGAGGAGAGGAGGGGAGGAAAAGAGAGCAGAGAGACAGAAAAAGAGAGAGAGGGGAAGGGGGGAGAGAGAGAGAGCTTAAATCAAGCCACAAAATTCCCCCCCCCCTCTCTCTCTCTTCTCTCTCTCTCTTCTCTCTCCTCTTTCGCCCTCTCCTCTCACCTTTTTTAAATTTTTGTTTTTTGTGGTTTTAAATTTTTGTTTACGTTATTTGCTTTTGGTTTGGGGCTTTCCCCATGTCTCAAGGCTGTATTTTTTTGGGAACATTAAAAAAAAAATTCCCGGGGGTTCTTTTCCCCTTCCTCCCCTCCCCCCCCTCCCCCACACCCCACACCCCCACCCCCACAAAAACTAACACACCACAACACACACACACAACACATACATTCTTTCACACACACACACAAACAAAAACACACACACAACACACACACACAACACACAAACACACACAAACAACCCACACTCACCCAACACACACAAAACACACACACACACACACACACAAAACACCCCACCCCGCAAAAAACCAACACAACAACACAAAAACCCACACAAGCACACACACACACAACCACACACCACACACCAAAAAAACACCACCACAACACACACACACACGCGCCAAAAAAAAGGTTTTACGTGTTTTTCAGGTCTGCATACCCCAAAGAAAAAATTTTTAAAGTAAATTTCGATTTTTGCAGATGGGGTCGTCATCACCCCCCCCGAGAGAACTGTCCCTTTGGACAGATTCTGTGTTAACTGCAAAGGTGACACTATCAGCTTTTAAATGGTTTTCCTGAAAAACGAGGGCCCAAAAGATTAATGTTTTGAAATCAAAAAAACTATATTTCTTTCAAGAGGCTATTTGGGTCAAGCAAAGCTGGCTAAAAAAGAAAGAGCCCGGGTTATCAAAAATTTTATGCAGAAGTTGAAAGGGAATGCTTTTATTTTTGATTGAAAATCTACAAAAAATTGATGTAAAGTTTTTTTCCCTTTTCCCAACTAAAACTGAAGGCTTTTATAAACTTCCATATCCCGTCCCCTGAAGACCCATCTGTGGTAAACCATGGGGGCCCCAGCATCTCTCCCTTAAAAAAGTCATCGCTGGTAAACATGGCGCCCAGCACTCATTTTTCCCTTAAAAAATTTCATCCGCTGTCAAAAAAATGGCGCCCAAAGAAATCATCTCCCTTAAAAAAAGTCATGCGTGGTCAACATGGCGACAGCATTTCATCTCCCTTCAAAAATTCATCCGCGGGTTTAAAACATGGGGGCCCAGCACTCACTCCCTCCAAAAAGTCATCCGCTGGTCAAAAGGGCGCCAGCACTCATCCCCCTTCAAAAAAGTATCCGTGGTCAACTTTGGCGCCCAGCACAAAATCTCCCTTCAAAAAGTCATCCGCTGGCCCAACAGGGCGACCAGAAATTCCCCCAAAAAAAGGGGGAAATTCATCGTGGTAAACAGGGGCGACCAGCATTCCATTCCTTAAAAAAGTCACCCGTGGTAAACTTGGCGACCAGCACTCATCTCCCTTAAGGGAAGGCACCCGTGGTAAAACTTTGGTGCCCAAGCACTCATCTCCCTTCAAAAAGGGCCCCGTGGTCAACTTTGGCGGGCCCCAGCAGTCATTTTCCGGGCCCGAAGGGCTAGTAAACAAAAGGTCCAGAAAATTATTTCTTGCTGACGCCTACGGAGGGAAAAAAAGCGAAACCCATTTTGCCTTTTTCCCGCCGGGGTCTTTTTTTTTCACCCATGGGGGCCCCTTTCGTAATATTGTGTAAAAACATTTTTTCAGTAGGAGGTCATTGGGTAGCTGTAAACCCCAAAATCTACATAAGAGTTCAAGTTGTCAGTTCCTATCATGATCAGCCCGGGAAAAAAAAAATTTTCCAAAAAGCATCACCCCCCCCCCACCCCCAACCCCACCCCCCCCCCCATTTCTCTGGGCAAACGCCTGTTTTAGCATTTTTGACTGGTTTTGTACTGCGTCCCCTATTTTTTTGATACTTATCCCCTTTAAAATTTAAAAAAGGTTTTAAATATAAAAAAAGGAAGAAAAAAAACAACCATGTGAAAATTTTTGTCGGTTTTACAAGGGAAAAGCACGTTCCTTGTCAAAAAATTATTGAAAATTTTGTGTATGCATTTTTTCTCGAAAAATTTCATAATGAAATTTCTCCTTCAGTCCCAAAAATGTCACTCAACAGAAGTGCCAAAGTTACAAGGTTATTACTTTTCCCCCGGTTTTTCATATATCCCAAAAAATTTGATAAAGTGAGTACAGTATCTATGTAAAATGGGGGTCTAGTTTTTACTTTACGTTAGCCCTCTTTTTTTACAAAGTGGGTTTTAATGTTTTGGGACCCCTTTTATAAAACTGAAATTTTTCAGCCCAATAAAATTTTACATTTTGAAATTCAGTTTATTACCCTAAGGGCCCTAAAGGGGCCCAAAATAAAATTTGGGTTTAGTTCTAAAAAACTGTTCAAAAGAAAGTGGATCATTGGGGGCGTTTCAATTTTTTTCATGCCCCTTTTTGGGGGTTACAGGTTGTCAAATAGTTTCTCCCCCCTGATTTTTGGAAACTGTCGTGGGATTAAATTTTTTTTTTTTGTTTTGCTTAACGGGGGAACTACGCCCCCACCCCAGACTATCTTTTCATGGGAGCATGGGCGTTGATCTTACCTTTGTTTCACCTGCTTTAGCTTTAACAGCAAAAGGGGATACACCCAAATGCCCAAACTTGGTGGACTTTGTCCCAATATTTTTATTTTTAAAAGGAACCCGTTGGTTTCTGAAGTTTGTGGTTTTAGATGTTATCCCCCAAATTTAATTACAAAAAGGCGTTTGGGAAAATTTTTTAAAAAAAAATTACCTCACTGAAAAGACTGGAGTGAAGTTTTTTTGTGGGATGTTAACATCTTTTTTGATAATTTCAGAAAACGTTCTTGGGGGCGTGTTTAGCTTTTCCAAAAAAAAAGGACCAAAAAGGTGTTTTGAACTTTTCTCAGGGAATGTCTGGTGGAATCGGGCTTGCGAGGAGGCTTTTTAAAGAAAAAAATTTAGCTTATTTTAAATTGGCAAAAATTTGGGAAAATTTCCCTTGTGCAAGAGAAAAAAAAGATGCAGCCAAAAAGAAATTTTGAAAGGTTTACAAAAATTAAAAGCAAACGGGGAGTTACAGCGCAAGCAAAAAGACATTTATGGTCACGTTCTGTCAAAATTGAAGTATCGACTGAAAAGACTTGAAAAAGGTGTGGGAAAAGGTGAAAAAAATAAATTTGGGCATTAAATAAAAAGATTACCCAATCAAAAAATAATTTAAAGAAATTCTATCTCCCAAAAAAAAGGGCTGGGGAATTTGCTTCTATGTACTTTTAAAACATGTTTTTTGGGATTGTTTGCCAAATGGAAAAAAGTCTTTTAAAATTAAAAGAAAAAAAATACGGGAAAAACTATAGGGGTCCTGTACCAAAAACAATAGTATTTTAAAAAATGTATCAATTTCTTTAAAGGAAGCCCGGGGAATGCTGCCCTTTCTTTGGGAAATAAAAAAAGGTTTGGGTTTGGTTTTGGGGGGTTTCTACACGATGTTAAACCTTTTTCCAGAGAACGGGATAGTCTTTTTTACTTTAAATTATTTAACAAATTTTGGGGAAATTGGGGAAAAATTCCCGATTATGGAAGAGGCTATTGTGATTATTCTAAAGCGGGGCAAGCTCGGTCTGAAAAGTCGCTATACCCCTTTTCAGTCACGTCTCAAAATAAAAAAGTCAGGGAAAAAAATTTAAAAAATTTTAGAATGGCCTTTACTGTGAAAAAAAGGGATGTATTTTTTTTCAATCAATCTGGATTTAGAAAAGGACGAAGTAAAATTTGACCCCTGACACGACAAAACAAATCAAATTAAAAAAACGGGTTTGCTAAACTTTAAAAGTGTCCTTGCTTCCTTTTTGATTTTAAATAAAGCTTAGGGAAAAGAGTTTTTGGCCCCAGCCAAAATTATTATAAAAATTTTAAAAAAATTGGTCTTTTGGTCACGTCTACAATTATGAAAAAATCATTTTTAAGTGGGAGAAACAAAATTGACCAAAGTTGGTGTGACTTTTTCATCCTCAAATCTATAAATTTGGGAATTCCCCCAAGGTTCTTAATCTCCCCATTGTTTTTAAAATGTAAGGGCTATATGACTTATATACTGTTTTTCCCATCATATCCCAAGGGGTAGAAAAATTTTTTGCTGATGACATTGCATATGGAAAAAATGTATCTTTAAAGAAAAGAAAAAAATTTACGTCAAAAAAATTATATTCGGGAAGCTTTTCAGCACGAGCGGGGAAAAAAATTAAATAGTTTTTGCTTTTTTTTGAATGGTTTTCCCAATTCTCTGTTGAAAAGCACTTTGGTTCTCTTTAACAATGGATATAACCCAAGAAAACCTGCCTTTTTTTTTTGGGGAGGACGGGAAATTTTTTTAAAAACTTGAAGTAAAATTTTTAGGGGCCCTACTTACCCAAAACTAAACGGGAAAAAAAAAACAAAATTGACTCAATTGTTACAAAAGAATTTAAAAAGTTTGAATTTTCTAAAAAATTGTCATTTCTTCTCCATGGGGACAGGATCCAAAAAGGTTTGTTCCCTTTTTAAAAAACCCAAGTTTGTACGATAATTGACTTACGGACAGGAATTTTTTTCTTTTCGTTTTCGCGATCGCATTTAAAAAAAAACTTCAAAAAAATTGACATTTTAAAGGGGTTAAAATTGGCCGGGGTTTTTGGTTACCTGTGCACACTAAGTCCTCTGAGCTTATTAGTTTGAAAGGGCCTTTTGCCACTTGATGAAAAAAGGAAAAATAAGTTCTGTAAAATTTTGTAGTGAGACGGTTTGGCGGGGGGACGACCTTGAAGATTTAAATAAAAACGACCGACATTGATTTTTGGGAAAAAGGCACAGAAAAATTCAAATTTAGGGGACGCTTCGTTTTTATGTTTCGGGACTTTTTTTAAAATTCATAAAAGATTGACCCATACGAGGTGGGCGCCTCGCTTTACTGGTTCCCCCGGTCCCCCCTTGGGAACTAAGGGAAAAGTAAAGTTTAACATTTTTTCTTTTTATTTTAAAAAAAAAGCGTTTTTCGCGCATGTGTTAGCAGCATCTGTAAAAATTGACATGGAAAAAGTTTAAAAACTATTTGAAAGTTTTCCACGGGAGGGCCCTCAGTTTTTGGGGAGGGTTTAGTGCGGGGGTCACGAGTTTGTCACGGGGCCTACGCGTTCGCCCCCACCTAGGGTGGGGGAATTACTTTTTTTTTATTGTCGTTGCTGTTGTGGGTTCCGTCCCTTGGGGTGGCTTGGGGTGCATTTGGCCCTTGGTTGGTTCAGTAACTTCGGTCTGCTTTTTCTCTCTCCCCTTTTAATTTCCACCGCCCGTGCTATTCTTTCCTTTCCCAAGTTCACGGGTGGCCGGGTTCCCCTTTCTCTCGAACTTTCTGTCTATCGGGCTCTCGCCTGTCTTTTTTCCTGTCGCACTGCTTTGTTCCTTTTAGTTTTGGGGTATGTCACTCTGGGACGCCCGCATGGGGATGGGTTTGGGCCCCCATTTCTGAGGGGGTTTGCTCTTCATCGAAACGGAAAATGTCTCTGGGGGCCCCCTGCTCCCGTCCTGGGGTTTTTTTCCTTATCGTCGAGGTACAGTCGTACTTTCAATTCCCGCAGTCGGCCCGTAGGAAAAGGGACTTTATTTCTTTTTGTTTCCGGGATCTTCGCCTCTGTCCCCTTTGACTGGACAGGGGGGAGAGAAAAGGGGCCTTTGGAAACCCCCCTCTTTTGGGGTCACCCAGGGTAGTGGTAAGCATCAGGGGTTTTGTGGTCTGTTTGTTTTTTATTTTTTTGTTGTTACCGGGTTTGTCTTAAATTTGCGCAATTTTCTTTTGTTTTTGGGAAAATTTTAAAAAGGAAAAATTGTGGGAGACCTTTTCTCTGGTTAATTCAATCTTTAAACCCGGCCCTTCTAAATTATTTCCAAAATTTTTTCTCCTGTTTAAAGTATCTGGTGATGCGGTAGTCGGTGGGGGGAAGGGGGGGAAAACCCGGTGATTCAGGGTTTGGGCTTTGGGTTTTGGGTTTGTCGTCCGCCCCGTCACAAATTTGCCGGGGCTTTTATCCTTCGGCCACCCCTCTGTTTGGTGGTGCAAGGGAAAAAACGAGTTTTTTTGTTCACGAGGGTGCGTACGCATGATTTGTCGTTTGGATGCGGGTTGGAGATTGTGGTTTTTTTTGAAATTGTTTATAAAATGTGACAATTATGCCCTTGAATTACTATTTGCAAAAGTTTTGGGGGGCAGTTATTAAGCGATGGTTTTGCTTGTTGATTTATTTCCTAAGGAAGGAAAACGTTTTGCGTGAGTGGGGAGAAGGGTTTAAGAAATTTTTATTTGTTTTTTACCTGTTGATTTTTAAAGCAGTTTTTACCCGCATCGTGTGAAAGACTTTATTCAAGGGTTTTTACTGGTTTCGTTTAATACACTTTTACCTCGCCCATCATTTTCCGGAATTTGGGTGATAAGACTTGGCAGCAAAGGGAGACGGTATGACGGGGGTTCCAGTACCCCTTCCCTTTCCTTTTTTTCCCCCCTTTTCCCTTTTTCTTTTCCTCTTTTCCCACTCTCCTCCCGCTTGTCCCCCCCTCCCGGGGGCTTCACCCGGAGCACGAACTGGATGGTGCCACGTGCTGGGCCCAGGCCCCGTTTTTGGCTGAGACACGGACGAGTTGGTTTTCCACGCGCTGGTCGAGGCCACGCCTTGGTCGGGACCCTGGACTGCTTTGGGGGAAACCCCCCCGTTCGACTGGCCGGCCTGGACCCCGTCCAGGCCCCCCAGTTTTCAGCTTTTTTTTCCCCCCCCCCCCCCCCCCCCCCCGGGGAAAGCTCTTCACTGCCCCCTCGGGGTCGAGGGGGTTTTCGGCTTTGGGCGGGCCCCTGCGGGAAAACCCAACCCGGGTCGGAGAAATAGTGGACGGGTGCTCCCCCGCGGCTTGAAAGGGGCAGGGATGTGGACGCACTCCCTGGTGTGAGAAAAAGGGGCAATACTGGAAAAAATTTCTTTATAATTTTGTACATGAATATGTGCTGGAAAAAAAAGCTGGGAAAATTTTGGGTTGGTGTTAAGTTATGGTGAAAAAATTTATTTATAATCGGGCGGGTTTTGGGTTTTGGGAGTGCTTGTTTTCGATTGTGCATTTTGTGGCGTTGGGGGTGCTTGATCGTGATTTTTGCATGTTGTGTGCGTTGGGTGTTGATCGTGATTTGGGGGGTTTGTGGGCGGTTTTGGGGTTGGGTTTATTGTGATCGTGCAAGGGCGTGGGGTTTGGGAAAGTTTATTTTGCTGGTTTGAAAAAAATTGGGGTGTTTTTATGTAATCTTTATTGTGTGGGGCTCTTGGGGGGAGCGTGTGGGGTCAGTCACTTCCCCTTTACTCCCACCTAGACCCATCCTGTCAGGGGCCCCGACCTCCGGGGGGGCGGGGCGTGACCCCGCGGGGACTTGGGGTTTTTTAAATTCCCCGATTGCAAAACTTTTTAAAAAAAACATATTATTTAGGTAAGGGGGCATTTCCCTATTTACAGCTGGAAAATAATTTTTCAGTCCTTTATTGGGATTAAAATTTTTTAATTTCCTTGCCCTCTCAAAATTTAATATCCTGTTTTTTTTTGTTTTATTTTAAAGTTAATTTTAATTTAAAAAAAATTTTTTATTGTTTTTTAAAAAATTTACAAAGGGGAATTATTATTTGAGATTAAGTTTTTTTGTTGCACTTTTCCCTTTTCATGAAAGGCCAATTTTTGTATTTTCTTGGGGGGTTTCCCCCCCCAAAACCTCCTTGGGGTTTTTTAAGGGTCAAGCAAAAAATTTTGAAGGGAGCAAAAAGGGGGGAAACAAAAAAAATTAAAAAAAAATTTGGGTTTTTTTGTATTAAGGTTTTTATTGTCCCTTTTTTCAACAAGGGGAAAATTTAAACAAAAATCGGGGAGGGGATTTTGGGAGTCAATACAGTTTTCCCCATCAAAAACCTCGTCAGGGAAATCTGTCAAAAAATTTGTGTCAATTTTTCCCACCCGGGTTTTTAGCCTTGGAAATTTTAGACCCTTTTTTGTTTAAATTCCCCCACGAACCCAAATATTTCCAGACTGTTAAGGGCGTATTTGTGGGGATTTTCAGTTCAAAGTGATTTTTTGATTGTGGGAAACCCCCCAAAACCCCTTTTTTAAAAGGTGTTTACCAAGTGGGTGAAACTGGGCATGTTTAAAGTGTTTTTTACTTTTTAGATTCGTTGCCAGTTGTTTTCTTTTTTAAATTAACGAGTAAACCCTTTTGGGGAAAATTTTCCCATTAAGGAACATTTTTTAATCATAAATTTGTTTAAATTAGATTATTTTGTTATTTTTTTTCTAATTTTTCATGTTACTGTCCCACAAAATTTATCTTGCTTTTTTATTTCCAAAGTAACCCTTTGTCCCCTTTTTTTTTTATAAAAATAGTCCCAAAATTTTAAAAATATGTTATTTATCGTCCCGCAATACCAAAATGTGTTTACGAGACCCTTTAAAAAAAGAATTCCTTCCCCCACCCAAAACACACCAAAACACAACCCCAACACATCCAAAAAAAAAAAACCCACAAAACACCCAAAACGCCACAAAACAACACAACCCAAAACAACGGTGCTTTTAATTTGCGATTCGCGTTTCCCGGTCACCCTTGGTTTAGGCGCCCCAACCTATGCCTTCACATTTATCACCGGAGACAGGCAGAAATATTTCATCCCGGGTCAGAAAGGGGCCCGGGGTTTATTGTGAGCTGAAAAATTTATGAAAAGTGGGGAACGAAATAAAAGGTTTTAATTTTCTACTTATGGTTTGGTTTCGTTCTTCTTTTTTTTTTTTTTTTTTGTTTTTTCTTTCTTTTCCACATTTTAAGAGGGGTGGGAAACAACGTGTTTTTGGATTTTGCAGGGATTGGGAAATTTTTTGCTAAAACCAGGGAAAGGGTGGAATTTGTTTTCACTTCATGGTAAAGGTTACCCCACACAACCCACACAACCCCACACACCCACACAACCACACACACACCACACACACGCAGCCCCACACACACACACACACACACACACAGCCCCCACAAAAAACCCCCAACACACACACACCCACCACCACCCCACACACCCCACACACACACACACGCACACCACCACACACACAACCCCACCCACACACCACAGCCCCACACACACACACACACACACAGCCAACACACACCACACACACACCCCACACACAAAACACACACACACACACAACCCCGCCCCCCACACACACCAGGCCCCAACACACCACACAACACACACACACCCCAAAACACACCCCACACCAACACACAAACACACACACACACGAGCGCGCGCAGGGGAAAAAAAAAGAACGAGTTCTAAAACCCCCCCCCCCCCCCCCCAAAAAAAAAAAAAAAAAAAAAAAAAAAAAAAAAAAAAGTAAAAGAAAACGTAAATAAAAAAATAAGCAAAAAAAAAGGGCAAAAAAAAATCAAGTTTTTAAAAGCCACGTTTCCCCTAAGAGTAAAACGTGTACAGCGTGGTGGCCAAAAGGGTTGTCCCGGAGTATTTTGAGGTAAAACTTCTCTTTTCTCTCTTCTCTCTCTCTCACTTTCTCTCTCGGGCTCTGTCTCTCTCTTCTTCTCTCTCTCTCTCTCCTCTCCTCTCTCTCTCTCTTTCTCTCTTTGTGTGGTGTGTGTGTGTGTGTGTGTGTGTGTGTGTTGTGTGTGTGTGTGTTTTGTTTTCCACTTAGCATTTGTGGCTGTCTGGGTTTTCTGTCTGTCTGTTGTCTCTCTCCCCTTTTCTGTCTCTCCGGGGAATTGGGTGAGTTTTTTGTTTTTTTAAATTGTCCGACCCCCTTTCTTCCCTTTATTTGCCGCTCCTATAAACCCCCTTCCCCCGCGCCTTTCCCCCCCATCCCCCCGAAAAACACACACAAGCACGGGACGAAAACGCGGCACCACACACACACACACACCACACACACACACACACACACCCAACAACCCACCACACGCACACATTTTCCATCCCCAAAATTTTTTACCGATTCCTTAATTTGGCCAAAAGTAGCGTCAGTCCCATTTAGCGTTGGGATTGGGATATTGTTTAGAGGGTGCAGATTTTTGGGACATGGGGATCGAATTTAAAGCATGAGATAGTTACCTTTTTAGACAATCCCCGTCGGAATTTATGAAAGAATGTTGACGTCATCGAATCAGAACAAGCACGAAGGAACACTTTCAAAGGGGGCCCTTTGCAAAAAGGGGGATTTTCCCCCCTTTGGTTTGCTTTTGGGCGGACCTGATTTCGGTTGCTTTCCCCACGGGACTGTCCTTTTTTTCTTTTTCTTTTTTTAAAGGAAGATGCGTCGGGGGGTATGCCATGTAAGAAAAGGGGGTATTGGGGTTTTGATACGGAAAATCGGCTGTGTCATGTGCTAGTCGAGTTTAGAGATTTCTTTGACACCCCGCTTGCCCCCCCGGAGTCTTTTGATGCCCCCGGGATGGGTGGTGCTACTGGGAGCGGGCCTGTATACCCCCTTTTACCCCGAAAAGGGGGGGGGGGGGGGGTCCTGGGCAAGAAACCCGGAAAAAACCCTGATCGTTTTCGAGTAGGGAACGGTTTTGCGCGGGGTTTTAGGAATGCCCAGGTTGCCGGGTGGAAAGTTACGAAAAAACAAAATCACCTTTCCACAACAAATAGGGTAATGATATTCCCCCCTTCTTAAGACTGCCCCTGTTTTTTGGGTTTTCAAGATTTTTTGGTCAGTATTCACTGGTTTCTCTTTTTTAAACTGTCGCTTTCCCTTCTGAAAACCTAGTAGTGCTAAAGGCCCGTACAATAAAGTCGTCGGTAAATCAAAATAGGAAAAAATTTCTAAAAACACGGTGGATAAAATGAAGGGGCATGTTACCCCCTGACAAATCAAAAGCAAATCCCTTAGTAAAACTTTAAAAAAAGCTAGGCTTAGCCAAAGGGAGGTTTTTGTGTCAGTTTCTGGAAATTTTTTAAAAAAATTCGAAATAATGCTTTTTCCAACCCTGCAAGCCAACAAGAGTTAAAGAAAACTTCTACACCCTGTGTCCCTTTTTTAAACCAAAAATCTTGAGCTGCCCACAATACATTTTAATCCCTGATTCGGGAAAATCAAAAAAAGCAAAATAAAAATTTTTTTGTTTTTTCAGCACACACACACAAAATATGAAAGATTGATATACAGATTTTAATCTTTTGTGGGAAAAACCCAGCTTTAAAACCCTTTTTATTTTTTTTTTGGTGATTTTTTTTCTTCTTTTCTGTCCTTTTAGTAAAAAAATTTTGTTAAAAAGTTTTGTGCAAAATCACTGCCGAGTCTAGTTAAATTGTGTTTTCGGTGGGTTCCTGGCTTGTTGGATAGAACTTCCTTTTAGTTTTAGGCGATGTGGACTTAAAACCCTTTTATGGGTGAGGGCCTAGTTTTTAACATATTATTAATGGGGCGATGGGCTTCTCCTTTTCTCTCTCTCTCTCTCTTCTCTTCTAAAACACACACACGCACACCACAACAAACCCCCACACACACACACACACCCCACACACCCCAACACACACACACCCCGCCATTTCCCTTTTTTGCCAAAAGCATCAGAAAACCCTGGGAAAAAAAATAGGGTGTCAGGTCATTTTAAAATTCAAATTCTGACATAGATGTTAAAAAGAGACAAGACAGAGTGAACCCGCTGTTTGTTGGCTGGTTTTCATAAACACACAAAAATCGATTAACTTTTTTTTTCCCGTGAAATATCTTAGATTAGATGAAAAAAACGTTTTATCTCTTTCAGGAACTAAAAAAAGATATCACATTTAGTGGAACGCCTCGAACAGAGCTTTCATCTTGCTTTTAAAGTGTTTACGTCAAATGTTATGTCAGTTCCAACACGTTGTAAGTGCATGCTTCGTAGTAAAAGGTATGTTACATGTAATGCACTACGGAGCTTCTTCACCTTTTAAAAGATGCAAGTGGGTATAAAAAAAAAGAGTCCCCTGTCGGTAATCAGCACAAAACTCTTTCTTCTTTATGGACACAAGTGGCCGATGATAAAGACTCTCCAAGGCTTGGACGGGTTTGAAAGAGTTTGTTACCTCTCTGCATTCTTTTGCAAGAGATCTTTGACATAAATTTGAACTTTGGGTTTCAGATCGGTTGGAGAAATAGAGGGTCTGCGCAATTATTTTTTTTTATTTGTGCCATTCTTGGCAAGTTGTTCAGCCACCCCATTGCCCGGAATGCCAACATGACTGGGGACCCGAGAAAAAAACAACAACAACAAACTTTGTTGAACTCATCAAATTTCAGTGAGATGTTACACTTAAGAACGTCTGTAGCTGAGGAGAGAGAGAGAGAGAGAGAGAGAGAGAGAGAGAGAGAGAGAGAGAGAGAGAGAGAGAGAGACAGACAGACAGAGAGAGACAGAGAGAGAGACAGAGACAGAGACAAAGAGACAGAGAGAGAGGTGGGTGGTGGGATGGAGACGGGGAGGGCCAAAGGGAAAACTGACAGACAAAAGCAAAAATAGGTGAGGAGAGACATAGACTCTGGTATGCAAATGCGCCTTGAATCACATTAAAAAAAAAACAACCCCAAAGTGATAGTGGTCTAATTTATTGCTTTCTCTTAATGTCTCTGCCACCTTCATCTCTTTCTTTTCATCTGTGCGCCTTTGAAGCGAAACGTTTTGATGTTTATGTGAAGGTATGTTTGTGTGTGGGCTTCTTTTTTTTTTTTTTTTCCTCACCCATCAAGCTCAGGCGCTGACATCAAATACATTCAACCATCTCCTCTTCACTCTCCCCTACCCAGTCTCCAACGCTTCAACCCCCCACATCCCCCCACACTCAGCATAAAATGCCAGCATCCACATGAACTACCCATGTCTGACCGCCATAAAGCACTAACCCACTACTGGAGACCACACGCAATTATTAAACCTGTCCGGTATGCAGTTTGGCGTTACGGTTTTCAGGGCAGAGGGGAGTTAACTATCCCTTCTGGTAGTTAGGTGTCTGTGTTTCTTGCTGTGTTGAAAACCAAGTGAATGAAAGACAGGGAAGTCTGTCAGATTCCAGAACTACATTTCAACACCCAAACTTTCGCCCTCTTCAAACAAAAAATGTCATAGCTAATTTCCGTAATCTCTCTCTCCCTCCCCTCTCTCTCTCTCTCCCCTCTCTCTCTCTCTCTCTCACACACACACACACACACACACACACACACACACACACACACACACACTTAAACCACTCAAATGAAACAAACAAAAACACACCTGACAGCAAAGATTCGTTTCAATATCGTAGACAGGCTTATAATATGGACATTTATCTTCTGCGTTCAATGAAAAACGGAAACATCCCTTTCCGGAAAAAATTGGTGAAGGTAGTGTAAATATGCTTATCATTGTTGTTGTTGTTGTTGTTGTTAATTCTCAAAAGGACAGTGGGTGATTGTAGTAGCAGAGGTAAAGCATTTAAGGAACTGAAATTTCTGACACTTGAAAATATGTAGATTACAATGGGTACAAAAATGATATCGTAGTGTTGAAGTATTTCTTGATTATGTTAAAAATAACAGAAGAAAAAAAACCCCGAAAGTTCACTTAGCGAGTAAAGTGTAACAGCTGTTTTATGTAAGACGCAGAATGATGTTTTCTGTTCCTCTTGTTACCCTTGGCAAAATTACACAGAAAGATCACAGAAAGGTTGTCCACTTCAGATTTTCTCAATTTGACACACGACGATCGTGTTGTCTTGCGGATTTCCGTGTGTAGCTGACAGATCATCGA
The DNA here is from genome assembly GCA_018398815.1 of Conus ventricosus. NCBI lineage: Eukaryota > Metazoa > Mollusca > Gastropoda > Neogastropoda > Conidae > Conus > Conus ventricosus. The sequence goes on along the minus strand of CM031610.1, from coordinate 49,894,070 downwards.
TGAAAGGCACAGGATGGAAACAATAGAATAGTGTAATACATACAGTTGTGCTGTCACACGTAAACGCCGAATCCTCTTCAATCCTAGTCGCTGGGTAGTTGACAGAACTGGACAAATCAAGCAGCCTGCGGCATACAGTAATGCATCATTAAGAAGAGAGAGAGAGAGAGAGAGAGAGAGAGAGAGAGAGAGAGAGAGAGAGAAAAGAGAGAGATTTTAAACAATCTAGAGCATAAATCAGCTTAAAAATCTATTCCGATTTGAAAAAGGTAGAGGCTATCTTAAAAGGTGTGACACCAAAAAAAAAAAAAAAAAAATTGTTTGCATTATCTTCAGACATTATTTCGTACCTATGAGTTTGAGACATTAAGTGTAAGCAATCTAGGATATAAATCAGCCTTATTCCGTTTAAAATTCAGTACTATAATTATGAAAAAAGATAAGTGTTATCTTTGAAGGCGTGGGGTCAAAAAGAAATGTTCACGTGCTATCTTCAGCCATTATTTTTGTTCCCATGAGATGAGAAACACAGTGTAAGCAATCTACGGCCAAAATCAGCTATTCTTGTGTAAAATCCGTTCTATACTAAAAGAAGATTAATGTTGTGTGAAAAGGTGTGAGGTAAAAAGAGATAAAGAAATGTTCTCGTGTTATCTTCAGCCATTATTTTTTTGTGTCAGCGCACCAACAAATTGCAACCTCCTGTCATCCGTAGAGAAAGAAGCGTCGACATTCTTCGTCTTCTGTTGCGCCAGTTTTGAGTAGATTGTGGGACACACTATCTTCTCCGATAAAAAGGATCATAATGAAGAGAAACGATGAAGACAATACGCAGAAATAGATATTTCCTGCAACATAGTATTAGGAGCACCTAGTATCACCAAACATTCCGTACCATACATTTGATATATAGCTATAATTAACAAGATATTACATTTGTTTCTGTCGAAGGTTAAGTTAATAATGCTTTGCAGAAATCAACGTTTAGTTAACAGTTACAAGTAACAAAATGTATACGTAATAAGAATCTGATGCTGAATTTTCTGATAAATGTTTCAGTCCTTCCCTCTCTGTGTGCGGTCCTTCTGATCGCTGTGTCGACTGGTCAACATCATTATTCATTTCGGTCCTTCCAATCTCTGTGTAGTCATTCCAATCTTTATGTACGCCTTACGATCTCTGTGTAGACTGGTCAGTATCATTAACGATATCAATCTTACTGGCATGAATCACAATAAGACATACCAAGCCGAATACTGATAATGTAACAAACCCGTGTCTTTGCTCGATTGTCAAAGATCCTTGAAGATGATTCTCCAAACAGACATTGATATACTTCAAAATATTGATTTCATTTCTTCAAGAATGGAGAGTTTCAAAAATTTAAATTGATATATTAGATGAATCTAATTCACACATTCAGCCAATCATGTATCCACGTAACGATGCAGACTACACAAACAATGCAAGGCAAGAGAGCTACGTTTACAAAACTATGTACTACTGAGTACATAGTTTACGATGGAGACTGAGCAATTAGACTTCCTGGTCGTTCTGAACCCAAAACAAATGACGAATGTGAAGGCACAAGCTTAATTTAAACATCAAGATGGACAGCAAATATTGTCAAGCTAAACACGACATGACCGGAGATGTGCGGATCCACAATTGATCTCTACAGTTAACATTACGGAGTTCCCTGATTGTCTGTAGCATCCTGACACTAACCAATGCAAAACAAGCACCCCATTCCCATGAAATTGGTGACGTCATATATATATATATATATATATATATATATATATATATATATATATATATATAATATATATATATAATATATAGTTAAAACAAGTTAAAAGAGGAATCTTAAAACTATCTACAAATTTGTTTCGAGCGTGTTGCGCTGTCATCAGGATGGTTTTTGGTTTGCCCACCGCCGATGTTATATAGCGTGTGGGCTCCCGTTTGCGGTTGTTTGCACGTGCGGGTTGGCTGCACGTGTTTTGGGGGGCTTTCAGGTTTTTGTTTGGGTGTTTTTCACTAACAACGATTTTCCATTATGCCTGCAGTTGTTTACTATTTCTTTTTTTGGTGTTTAAAGTTGCCAAGTGGGTTTGCATAGTATTAACCTTTTTTCAGTTAAACAAGGTTGCACCTTTTTGAAACATTGCTGTATGGTGATGCTCTTTTATGATTTTCCAGGATATATTGTAGCTGTTTTGGCGTCTTAAGTTTTCCAGATATATTTGCTCAGTTTCGTTTGGTTTTTATTTTTTTCCCTTTATTAAATGACTTTTTTGTGGTTTGCATATCTGGTTTTGAAGTGGTTTTTCAGTGTTTCCCTAAGTATGTTTTTTTTTCATTTTCTGATGTCAAAAGTAGCCTGGTATACAATGTTTTGTAAGACATTTATTCGCAAACGGGAGCCCACACGCTATAAAACACGGCGTGGGGAAACCAAAAACCATCCTGATGACAGCGCAACCGCTCGAAACAAATTTGTAGATAGTTTTTAAGATTCCTCTTTTAACTTGTTGTAACTAATGTTGCTCCCCAAGGGGGTTTAGCCACTCAAAAAATTGTTTTAGGCATTTAAATATACTGATCTTTAAACGCTCCTCACGTTGAGCACTGTGGCCTAAGGATTTTAAAATGGAGGAAACCAATTTTAGGCAGTCAACAAAAAATATACCGTTTTCTAATCCGCAATCATATATAAAAAAAAAATTTAAAAGAACAAACAGAAAAGTTTGTACATAATATGAGATGGAAACATTCTTTTTCTGAACCCAAAGCAAAAAAAGAGGACAAAAAAACCTACGATTTCAAAAACATGGCGATCACCACCAGCCATAGACGAAATGAAACCCTTTGAAGATCAAATGAAAAGAATGATAACCAATATTGAATTCAAAAAATCTAACAACGGTTTCCAAACAAAACTAAAAAAACAAATAAAACAAGTACAAAATGACCAAAAAAATATTTGTGAAGGCTGATAAAACTAGCAATTACTACAAATGGAACCAAAAGAATACTCTCAACTCCTTGACAAAACATCGAGAAAAACTACAAAAAGCCGACAAAAATATACATGACAGTATCCGCACTAAAGAAAAGAACTTGCAGAGCGTATAGACCTAAGTGACAGGATAGAAGCGACAGCAACAAAAGAAGCTTTCATAACACTCAAAGACCACAAGCCCAATTTCATAACAATCCAACATGTAGACAATAAACCCATCCAAATCTGAATTAGGCAAAATAAGCAAGAAAATTCTGGAAAAAATAATAAAGAACGTAAAATCAAACTCTGAATACAACCTCTGGAAGAACACATACGAAGTTATCCAATGGTTCAAAAAACTCAATAAAAAGTAATACAGTATTCATCACATTTGACATAGTAGACTTTTACCCATCTTTTGATGAGGAACTACTCACCAAAGCCTGAAGTTTGCCAGTAACCACAGACATAACAGGTCAGAAATGGAAATCATTCTCCACACCAAGAAAACATTACTACACAGCAAAAATGAAACCTGGATCAGGAAAACCAACAGAAATTCACATTCGACGTAACCATGGGATCATATGATGGTGCAGAAACATGTGAAACTGGTCGGACTATTCATGCTGTCCAACATAAAAAAAAAACCTCGGAAAACAAGTCGGACTATACAGAGACGATGGCCTTGCTGCACTAACCAACAATCCAAGAACCATCGAAAACAAGAAGAAAGAACTATGCAAAATCGTCCAAAACCACAAACTTAAAGATTTACCATTGAAGCAAACAAAAAGGTAGTGAACTACTTAGACATAACACTGGATATCAACAATAATATATAAACCATACAAGAAACCCAATGATACACCTCTTTATGTACACACCAAAAGTAAACCATCCACCATCTGTATTAAAGACCATACCCCATTGCATAAACAAGAGACTATCAAACCTGTCATGCAGTGAGAGAGTGTTCAACAATGCAGCAAGTAGAATACCAGGAGGCACTACAAACAAGTGGATACAATTACAAATTACAATACAACCCAGACAACAACACAAATAAAAGCAAGAAAAATAGGAAAAGAAAAATCATATGGTATACCCCCCATACGACGGGAAACTCAAACAAACATAGGGAAAGAATTCTTCAAAATCCTAACAACATCATTTCCAAAAGAACACAAACTGTCCAAAATATTTAACAAAAACACTGTCAAACTATCGTACTCATGTCTGCCCAACCTCAAAACCTGATTGACGCATCCAACAAAATGAAATCAACACAGCAAAGAAGGTGAAGAAAGGAAATCTTGCAATTGCACCAGAAAGGAGC
>CM031610.1:49884594-49885994 GCA_018398815.1 Conus ventricosus | reverse complement strand
CTGTCAAAATCAAACCAAGGCCATGTGCGTGGACAGCTGATCAAAAACTGAGGTCACAATGACAGCAGGGTCACAGAATTTGAAGCTTAGTTTAAATGCTGATCGATGAGGATGGTGAAAATGATGCCAGGGATTTTCATTCTGGTTTGAGACTGCATGACAGTATTGTACTCCACGCTTACTTTTCATAATACCTCCCGGCGTCAACCAGGCTCGAGAGATACAAACGCCTGTAGTGTTGCTTAGGACATTTGAACAAAACTCTCAGAAACGCATCCATTAAGTGGTCGAATCTCGACTTTGCAGTCCAAGTCTACTTAACCTAGCCTATAGCAAACTGAACTCTGGATACCAGCCGGTTTGGGCATTAAATCCCACAAATAAATGGCTCTGATGGGAACGGAACCCACGACTTCCCAGCTGGGAGTCCACGACTCTAACCACTTCGCCACGGCAGATGGCGTTTTATGTTTTTATCTGAGGGGTCTGTTCTTGCCCTTTATAGGCAACGTCGTAGTCTATTTCCATTCTCTTCTTTTCTCTCCGAACGTTGAACGTCTGCAGATATTCCTGCGCAAAACAGGTGTGATACTAGGATAACACGCAGCGTAATTCCAAAAGAAGCAACAGCAGCAGCCAAAAACCAAACAAACAAAACAAAACAAAACAAACAAACAAACAAACTCACACACAAAACAACAGAGCCAAAAATAGTTTTGGCAATAACTGTATCAATCTCCTTCCCGTCCTCTTCCTCCTCCTCCTCCTCCTCCTCCTCCTCCTCCTCATTATCATCAGCATCATCATCATCATACTATCAGCGGCTGTAACAGCAGCTGCAACAAACACGATCTGCTTTTCTTCCGGGTTGATCCCGAATTTAGAAATGAAGCTCGCAGGATGATCCAAACAAAACCACTTAAAGCGGGTGCTTACAGATGAAATCAGAAATGAAACTTGCAGGATGACCCAAACAAAGCCACTTACAGCTGGTGCCTACAGATGCTAAGGACACAGGTGCTGCGAAAAAGAATCTGATAATGTCTCTTGAAACACCGGTTTAGTTCCATGCCGAAAGGGCAACAGGAAGCATCATGTGCGGCTCCTATACCGTGTTTGACTGTGAGTTGGACGAAACTGAACACTTAAAGGCCGTCATAAGCCTCTTTCACTTCGAGTTCTTTCTCTCTTAGATTGATCAGCTGAAACTCTGTCCGTGTCCATGTCTGTTTCAGCCTGCCTGTCTGTTTGTCTCGTAATAAACTCCCAAATTTCTTCTCTCTCAGATGGTTCAGCTAAAACTCGATCTCTGTGTGGCTACATCTGCCTACCTTTCTGTCTGTCAGACTGTCTCTGTCTGCCTGCCTCACTCCTCTCTCTCTCTCTCTCTCCTCTCTCTC
>CM031610.1:49877094-49882094 GCA_018398815.1 Conus ventricosus | reverse complement strand
AGGAGGGAGACAAAGGGCCTGTGTCTGTGTGTGTGTGTGTGTGTGTGTGTGTGTGAGAGAGAGAGAGAGAGAGAGAGAGAGAGAGAGAGAGAGAGAGAGAGAGAGAGAGAGAGAGAGAGAAATGAAAGGGAGGGAAGGAGGAGAGTGGATAAGAAAGAGAGAAACAAGCATATATATGTGTGCATGTTTACTGTCTCTGTGTGGTGTGTGCGAGAGAGAGAGAGAGAGAGAGAGAGAGAGAGAGAGAGAGGGGGGGGGGGAGGAGAGAGAGAGAGAGAGAGAGAGAGAGAGAGAGAGAGAGAGAGAGAGAGAGAGAGAGAGGATCTGAACTAAACAAACCATCACTTTGTCCAAAATCGTGCTTTTGTACATTTGAACGAAACGAGCCCCCCTCCCCCCCCCCCCCCCCCCCCCCCCCCCCACACACACACACACACTCACAGATTCCCGACTGTTTCAAAACGCCTGAATTTCCACAACAACGTTTGGACAAATCTGGTTGATTCTTGTTTGTAAGTAAGTTAGCTTAATGTTTGTTTGTTTGTTTTTTCTTCAAAATCACGGACGTTTTGTTAATTCAGTATGTTTGTTTCTCTTGATTTGTTTCATCTGTTCTCTCTCTCTCTCTCTCTCTCTCTCTCTCTCTCTCTCTCTCTCTCTCTCTCCTCTCTCTCTTCTCCTCCTTCTTCTTCCGTATTACACCCACGGTCAACATTCTGACCATTATTGGCGTTTTTCGGGAGTGCGCAGAAGGAAAAAAAAAAAATAGAAGTAGGGAGTAGGGGAGGGGGTGGGGGGGGGGGGGGGGGTTGACGGTCTATTGTGAACTTGACACCTTTGAAGAAAAGGTGCCAAGGCTGGGGGACAGGACGGCGTCCTGCTGGCAGGCTGTTCCAGTCCCTGACTGTACGGGGGAAGAAGGCCATATTGCGGTAGTCATTTTTGGCGGGGATCCTCTTCAGCTGTTTGCTGTGGCATCTTCTGGAGCGGGTCACAGCAGGGCCAGTTGGTTACAGCACACACACACCAGTTTGTGATGATTTTGTACATCATGCAGAGGCATGCTGTACGTCGGCGCTGTACCAGGGGGGGGGGGGGGGGGGGGGGGGGGGGCATTTCAACTCTTGCAGCATCTGTTCCACACTGGAAGTTTTCCTGTGGCGATTGAGGACAAAGCGGCTGTGCGTCGTTGGACCTTCTCCAGAGAGTCACAGTCATTCTTATCGTGGGATCCCAGACACAGGCCGAGTACTCGAGTACTGGGCGGATCAGAGCTTTGTATGCTGTTGTTTGATGCGCTTGGAGCCGATTTTTAGGTTTCGTCGGAGAAAACCCAGTGTGCTGTTTGACTTATTGACGATGCTGGTGATGTGCTGGTCCCAACGTCCATCACCCTGGATGGTGACCCCAAGGTACCTGGTCGAGGAGACGTGTTCCAGCTGCTGGCCATGGAGTGTGTAGGCCACCTCTGGTGTCGGCTTCCGGCTTCGTTAAACTGTTAGGACGCTACACTTGTCGGGGTGAACTCCATGTCCCACTGAGTCTCCCACTCACTCAGGGCGTCAAGATCCTCCTGCAGTATCCTGCGGTCAGTATCAGACCTGATAGGGCGGTCAATGGCAGTGTCGTCTGCAAAGAGTCTGACATTGGACAAGACATGTCTTGGCAAGTCACTGATGTAAACCAGAAACAGCAAGGGCCCAGGACAGAGCCCTGGGAACCCCAGACTTCACTTTGACAAACTCGGACCTGCTCCCCTCCACGACCACGGCCCTGCCTCCTGTCTCGCAGGAAGTTGGAGATCCATCGATTTGTGTCACCCCTAACACCAAGGTGGTCATGTTTATGCATTAGTAAGCTGTGGTTTACCTATCAAAAGCTTAGCAAAGTTAAGTACTACCATGTCAGTTGAGAGACCTTTGTCCAGGTTAAATGTTAACTGGTCTGACAGCTCAAGAAATTTTGTGTTTCGCAGGAGTGTTTCTTGCGGAAGCCATGTTGCTGTGGCGTAAAAAATGTTAGAAGATTCTAGATGTCCCATCACGTTGCTGACAATCACGTGTTCCAAGATCTTGCACGAGACGCAAGTAAGGAGACTGGACGGTAGTTGCTTGGTTTGTAGTGTTCTCCCTTCTTACACACAGGCGTGACATGTGCAGTGCGCCAGTCTTCGGGGACACAGCCAGTGGAAAGTGAGCGCTGGTAGATGCTCGTAAGGAGAGGAGCCACCTCACTGGCCAAGGCTTTCAGCACACATGGGGAGATGTTGTCTGGGCCTGCTGCTTTCGCCGGGTTCAGGTTCGCCAGCAGATTCTCAACTCCTGGTGATGTGATACTGAAGACTGGCATGGTGGGAAAGTCCTCTCGACTGCCTGGTGATCCATAGGTAGGAATCGGTTTTCTTGGGAATCTTGTGGGAATATTACTTGTGATACTGCCCTGAATTGTGGTCTTGAATTTCGTCCACAAGTCTTCTGCGGAGGTCGAGTCATTTGAAGCCATGGCATCCATCTCAATTTGGAGCTCCGCCATCTCTTTCTTCATGCTGGACCAGTCCGCTTTGTTGTACAGGGGATGGGGCGTGACCGGCAATTGGACAGGGAGACCTTCGTGTTGTACTCAACATACACAATCTCATGGTCCGAGAGGCCGGGCAATATCTCTACGCGGGGAATCAGGCTGGGTAGTTTGTCATGACGAGGTCAAGGTGTTTTCTAACCTAGTGGCTTGAGGACGACCTGCATGAGTCCAACTTCGTGAGCAAGTCAAGGAATTTCCGATGAAGGTCAGGATAGGAACTCGATGGCTTGAGGGTTATAGTGGACCAGTCCCAGTCAGGAAGGTTCAGATCCCCTGCTATGAGCAGTTGTGCGTCATTGGTAGCAGCAGCCTTCTGACAGATGACTCAAACCGAATAAGGCTTTCTTTATCACCTGTCTTTCGTCGATAGTAGGCACAGACATATAGGTGCCTTCTGGTCTTTGTGACGATTTTTAACCCATAGAATCTCACACTCCGTGTCAAATTCCGTCACTAGTGTGCTCTGGATATCCTCCTTCACTGCCAGGAGAACACCACCACCATCACTATTCCTGTCGTTACGGTACACTGTATAAGAGTCTGGTAAGATCTCAGAGTTTCTGTACGCTGGCATCCAGATGAGTTTCAGTCCCGATAATAATATCGGGTTTTGTACTGTCCACAAGGTTAACAGTCTCAGCTCTTTTCCCTCCACAGATCTGAAATTATATTCAAGATTCTTAAGGGTCTGTTTCTCTGTTTGTTTTGTTGGCTGGCTCTTGATGGAGTAGAGGAATGGAGGGGCTTGAAGTCAACATCAGATGAGACTGATCCCATGGAGTGCTGACTGAGAGAACCTATGTGGCTACTTTCCTGCTCCAACTCCATGTAAGTCAAAGGCAGTACAGCTATAATTTGGGTTTCCACACACTATACAGTGCCACGAAACGTCGCTGGCGTCCATTTGTTGTAGGAGTGAGTATCTAAGCTCTGGCAATGGCGTGATACCACATACCACACGTCTCACAGGCCACTCCTTTCTGTTGCCATGCTACAGTTTGGTCACATGTCCCACACGGGTACTTGGATATGCTATCACCGGAACCAGGCATGGTGAAAGCACAAGTTGACGCCAGAAACAGTGTCACTATCACAGCACTAGGAAGGTTTACAGATCTCACACCTTTCTCACACATACCTGATATCGAGAAACACTACTAGATGTAAAAAGAATGATACATTGTTTGTTGACATACTTGTCACTGCTAGACAAATCGTCGAATGTCAAAGGCAAAAACAATACTACGTTACCACCACTCTGCGCTCCGGAGAGGATGGGGAACTGGCGACGTAAACACGCAGGATGTTTCTGGCAAGAATTGACTTCAGTTGACTTGTCACTGCTGGAATATCGGCAAATGTCAAAGGTGAGGCAATACCTGTCACTGCTAGACAAATCGTCGAATGTCCAAAAACAAAAACAATACATTACCACCACTCTGCGCTCTGGAGAAGATGGAAAACCCACGACGTAAACACGCAGAATGTTTCTGGCAAAAACTGACTTTAGTCAAGTGAGGCAATACCTGTCACTGCTAGAAGAATCTTCGAATATCAAAGGCAGAAACAATACTACATTACCACCACTCTGCGCTCATTTGACTTGTCACTGCTGGAATATCGGCAAATGTCAAAGGTGAGGCAATACCTGTCACTGCTAGAAGAATCTTCGAATGTCGAAGGCAAAAACAATACTACATTACCACCACTCTGCGCTCCGGAGAGGATGGAGAACTCACGACGTAGACACACAAGATGTCTCCGGCGAAATGGTTTCGGCGGGAACTCACGACGTGAACACGCAGATGTTTCTTGCAAAGTTGGCTTCAGCGGGCCGATAAATGAAAAAGGAGGGGTATCAACAGGGTCGGGGGACTAACTTTGGTCAGATAAAGAAATTTAGCGGATGGGTGATAAGAAACTTCATAAAAATCGTAAATATTTCCAAACTTTTAGCGGACAACAAAAAACAGAACCACCATATCCGCGCATGCGCACTCTCTCTCTCTCTCTCTCTCTCTCTTCTTTGGTCAAGGGGTTGGGGACAGAGAGGTTTTAGTCAAAGGTATGGAAATCATGTTGGCTCACAGCTCGGTCTCTCTGTCCTTGTGTACGCTTTTGTTTGTCCTTCAGCTTTTTGTTTCTGTCTGTGCCCATCTCTGAATCATCCTGGGACAATCTCTCCTCACATCTGTGTATTCACATATCCGATTCTATTGTTGCCTTTCTCATCATCCATATTTATTTGTAAACTCTCTCTCTCTCTCCCCTCCTCCTCTCTCTCTCTCTCTCTCTCTCTCTCTCTCTCTCTCTCCCCTCTCTGTACATATCTGCTGCCTCTTCTGTCTTTGTCTCTGTCTGTCTGTCTGTCGCTCTCTGTCCGTATTTGTTTCTCACGGTCTTCTGGGCTGTCTCACTTT
>CM031610.1:49837094-49867094 GCA_018398815.1 Conus ventricosus | reverse complement strand
GAAAAGAGTTGTCTGCTGATGTCTTTGTAGCTGGTAGACTGGGTACGCACCCGTGCTGATGCCCTGTCCATTTTTTCACTGAGAGCTGTAATGGTTGAGATGATGGTTCTGGCCATGGGGTAGAGGGTGGTTAATATGCTTGTGCTTACTGCTGGCTTTGGAAAGGGCATCGGCTTTCTCATGCCCCACTATCGCACAGTGAGACGGCAACCAATGGAGGATTACAGTAGAGGTTGTAGAACGATCAGTGAGGGCCTCCCTGGTGTCACGCAGCTACTGTTCACCGCTGGAGTTGCTGAGTCCTTCCAGCGGAGATTTGCAGTCGGTAACGAAGACAATCTTGTTTGGAGATTGGCAGTGCTTTGAGTCAAGGCCATCATAACCTGGGGCAGTGCTGGTGTCTCCGCTCTGAAGGTGGATGAGATTCGTCTAACTGATAAATTTCTGAACAGCTTTCAGCTTGATTTCAGCTTGTCATCCGTGTATCTGATAAACACACCCTCACCTCCGTTCCTCTCTGCTCCTTCTGTCGACCTGTCTTTGAACATCTTGTTCATGGTTGGTGTCTCAGGGATAATTATGACGTTGGTGTCTCAGGGATAATTATGACGTTGGTGTCTCAGGGATGATTATGACGTTGGTGTCTCAGGGATAATTATGACGTTGTTCAGGTCATCATCTCACTCCTCAAAGTCTGCTGGTACTTCAGTTTCTGCAGGAGAAGTAGGCAGTAAGTCCTTATGGCACCGATATAAGCATCTCGAGAAAGAATATTAGTCCCTTTTAGCCCGTTCTGTGCAACGTTCTGGAGCTTCACATGCTTGGGTGAGGCAACATGCGTCACTACTTATTGCTCTGTACGAAAACCTCTTCACGCTCGTCATCCAAGAGGTGTAGGTGGTACCGCGTGGAAGTCTCCATGGCCTGTGTGGGAGCAATTTTCATTCATCCTGTGATCAAATGGATCCAGCAATCTCTTTCTTTGCCAGGCGACTGGTAGTTGTCTTTGATGTTTTCGCCCATGCTATCAGGTTGTATTTCATCACAGGTCCATCTGTGCCCACATAGACATTCTTCAAGTTGTGCTGTTTGCTACCCAGCTTGTAGTTTCCATTTATGTTCCAAAACGGACAGCTTCCTCGTGCCTTTTTATCTGTTTTCTTTAGGTGTGGATTGATGTGACTTGTCCAGTCTGATTTTTAAATAGATTGGCGTGTCACTTGCTTTAGAGCTAGTCCAATTATATACAGCCTGACATCTTCCTTCAAGCAGACAGGAAGAAACAGTCGTTGACTGTGTCGGTGGCGTTGATCTATACACCACACTCTGTGGCCCAGGTTCCGACGTTGTTCGTTGCCACTTACTGCGGATGCTTGTCATAGACAGGTGTTCTGTAGTGTTGCGGTGCTGGTCTAGTGCTCTTCTAGATGTCTGTCTGTTTCCTCGGTTTGTGTCTGCATTTGCGTTTAGTGAATTGGTGCCATGAGGAACAGTCGTTGGGAGTTATGGCCCTGCAGTTGTCTCAGCAGGTTTTGTTCTCCTAGCTGTTGTGGTTTGGCTTATCATCATGATATGATCATGATAATTATCATCATCATCATTACTACTACTACGACTACTGCCACTACTACTAAGCTTACTACTAATACCAGTAGTAGTAGTAGTAGTAGAGTAGTAGTGTTCCAAGTTTGAAGTTTTTTTGTCGCCATGATTACAAAAATGTGCTGGGGGCAAGGGGGGGGGGGGGGGGGGGGGGAGGACCTCTGAAATGAAATCCGGTTCAGACGGAGAAAATCAGTTTTGTTAGCCGTACGGATATTGTTCGACAAAGTGCAGATCCAGAGTATAACCCGGTTGTAAAGAAAACAGGAATTTTTTTTTATCTGGACGTATGTGATATCTATGGGCAGTCTCCTTCTATTTATTATCATTTTCACACTATCAGTATTACATTGTCCCACTCCTCCAATTCAGCTCTCCCCTTCTGTAACAACCCCTTTCCCCTACCCTCATCCTAAACTTCGTCCCTCCTTGTAGGCTGAAGGCATGTAAATTCATGCTTCCCTCCAATCCATAGATCTCGAATTTTCTTCGTACATTCTAGTGCAGTCATCCCTGGATAGATAGCAGAAGTGGATGTGAATAGAGCCTGCTTTCCATTTCTAACGTCGCACAATGTATGCATATTGATTTTTGCCTTTGGATTGGTTTCCATGCAAAAAGGAAACCTGTGCGCAGCGATAAGTGGTTATTCTAAACGAAGGCGCATATTGCCATGCAGGGTCATACAACTTCTAGCAGACTGAGGCCAAAGCATTCGTTGCATGTGCGAATATTTTCCTCCACGTTTAATGGGCATAGAATGTTCATTTATTTTGCATTCGCACGTGTGATTGCAACACTGAGCGGATTTGTTATTTGAAACAACTGTGAGAGAGAGAGAGAGGAGAGAGAGAGAGAGAGAGAGAGAGAGGGGAGAGGAGAGAGGAGAGAGAGAGAGAGGAGGTGGCGTGTGTGCGTGTGTGTGTGTGTGTGTGTGTGTGTGACTTAATGCTGGGCATTTTTACTGTAAAATGTTTAGTGCAACATTGATTCAGGAGGCACATCGGTTTGATGTCGCTAGAACGAAAGAGAAAAAGACGGTCTTCGAACACTTGCTGGAACAAGGTAACTGGCAGGAAAAATACATACACACCCTGTTCACTCGCTTCACTGCCAAAACAACAGTGCTGATCCCCGTGCTATTGCTCATGCATTTTCCATGAGCAGAAGGTGAGTAGGGGCTTCAGTGTTCGGGTTTCAGACTTCACACGATGTTCGTGACATACGTGACGTGACGTTAGGTCATATTTTTGTGTTATTATGACGAGATCTTGATTTCCGTGTTCCACAAAATATTCTACTAATCATTTAATCCACAACGGGATATTGCGTATTTGAATATGCCTGGAAACTGGTACTCTGAAAACACGTAGGCCTACGTTTATCAGAATGGTTAAATTCGTGTGTGTGTGTGTGTGTGCACTTGCTTTAGGCATTAACCTATAAATGATAAACTCAAATAATGCTACTTCGCTTTGTTTTGCACTATCATTACATGATCTGTCTTTAATCTGTATTTGGGCATAACATAGTATTTACTTATATCTGCAAATGTTTCTGGTGTCTGCAATTCCCTGATTAAGTCGAGGCGGCACAGACTCACTTTGAAAGTGACAGCACCCAACATACTTGTCAGATGGAAAGAAGTGAAGGAAAACCACGATCGACAACCGAATATTTCACTGTTGTAAAATCATTTCACTTCCATTGATTAATTTCAACAACCTCGCAATGTCACAACACCTCCTCAAATCTGCAGCAGACGGATGCAGCTCTCTAACAAACCATGACACCGATTTTGATTGAGATCAAGAGCGTGGAGAAGAGGGTGTGTTTCTTCCACAGACTCAGATTAGGCTAATGCTGAAGAAAAAAATCATGCTACACACATTTGTTTTTTTTTCTTTTTTTTTTTTTTTTTTTTGCTGTCCCACTCTCTGCGCCACCTCAGAGGCAGTGCACCCACGCCGCTCATTCCGACACCCGTCCACAGCCACAGCCCTGTCGGCCCCGCCGCAGTCCCGGCACCGGCAATCCACAGGAAGCAGTCAATGTCAAGTCGTCAAGAGGCAACCCACCGGAGGAGACACTGCACTGCTGCCGAGTCACTTCGGTGGTATTCAGTGGCGCCTGTTCTGATCTAACATACGCAGGACACCACCTACTAAGCCCCCTACTGACGACAATAATTGCTTAGTCGCGGAGCCGGCGTGAGTGAGCTCTCCCTCCGGAGGGCGCCACCACGTCCGTCCAACGACAGCCCCCATGGACTCGCCGATACCGGTGACCTCGACGGAACCAAACCAAGGTCACAGACGTGGAGAGGACATCGAAATTGAGGTCACCATGAGAGCAGGGCATGAAGGGCCACAGAATTTGAGACATTTTTTTTTATGCTGATCGATGAGAACGAGGATGATTAAGATGATGCTACGGATTTCCGTTTCGGTCTGAGACTACATGACAGGGCTGTACTCTACGCTTCCTTTCATAATATATCCGGCGTCAACCAGGCCCGAGAGATACAGGCACCTGCAGTGTTGGTCATGAAATTTGAGCAACACTCTCAGAAACGCATCCATTAAGTGGATGAAACTCGACTGTGTGGTCCCAGTCTTCCCAACTGAGTCCGCAGCAAACTCAACTCTGGGTAGGAGCCGGTCGGGGCAGAAAAAAACCCACATGACTTCTGATGGGATTCGAACCCACGACCTCCCAGCCGGGAGTCCGCGACGTTAACCACTTCGCCACGGCGGCTGGTATGCTGCACACATCTTATCTTGAACACTCTTTACTCCCTCCCCACTCCCACCCCACCCTGTCCTTCCCCCCCCCCTTGCATTCATCTTCTCTTCCTCCTCCTCCTCCTTCCTCTCCCTTCTCCTCCCCTCCTCCTCCTCCCCCTCCTCCTCCTCCTCCCCCTCCTCCTCCTCCTCCTTCCTCTCCCTTCTCCTCCCCTCCTCCTCCTCCCCCTCCTCCTCCTCCTCCTCCTTCTTCTGTTCAAAACGTATTCATGGTAACACTGTATTGAACAAACGATTTCATCTCACGACTGAGCAAACAAAAAGAACAACAACGACAAAAAAACATTTTTGGAGACAAAACAGTGTATACATACCCAACACACGGATCGAAATTATCCTTAAAGATGCATAAGTGGACAAACTGTCATGTTTTCGTGGCAGCGCATCCACGCCGACTGACCATCAAATTCTGGTAATATTTAGGCGAACTCCGTACAATATGGATTGTAGAATGTTAGTCAGTACGATTAAGGCTAAATATGTCCAAACTGCCCCTTTACTCCCAGTACTTTCGAACACCTACTGTGACGGTGGATATATGAAACCGACGGTCTGTGAAATGTTGCTTCAAATAATGACAGGCCAAACTACTTCTAACAGGATTCTGTTTGTATCACCAATGCTCCCCCTCCCCCCTCCATAAGGCAAGCAAAATAACACGCGCGCGCGCGCTATCAGGCATGCATATACCGACACACAGGGGTATGCACTTGCACGAACTATTTTATGCTCTCTCTCTCTCTCTCTCTCTCTCTCTCTCTCTCTCTCTCTCTCTCTCTCTCTCTCTCTCTCTCTCGCGCGCGCACACACACACACCACACACACACACCACACACACACACACACACACACACACACACACACACACACACACACACTCACACACACACACTCACATATACACGCACACACGTACGCACGCACGTGTGCACACACAGACACATACTAGCACGCACGCGCGTGCACGCACACACAGAGATTCGCGCGCGCACACACACACACACACACACACACACACACACACACACACACACACACACACCACACACACACACACACACACACACACACACACACACACTCACGCAGACACATACACTCACACACGCATGTATGCACACACGGACACATGCAAGCACGCACGTGCACGCACGCATGCACACACACAACACGCACACATACTCACGCACACACACACACAGACGCATGCGCACGCGTGCACACACACACACACACACACACACACACACACACACACACACACACACACACACACACACACACACACACACACACACACACACAGACGCATGCGTGCGCGTCCACACACACACTCACACACACACGCGCGCGCGCACGCACGCACACACTTCGTGTCACACCTTTTTGGCTGCGAGCAGACGACCCATAAAATCACTATCTTTATTTCACGTAGCACACTTACCTCCTAATATGAAGAAAATGTGTTTTCTAGAGGGAGAGAGAGGGGTTGAGTGGTTGGGGCTAGGAGGCGGAAGGATGGTGGGGAGGAAAACGCGTGTCAGGAAGGGTGGTGGTGGTGGGGACATGCAACAGGAACCTGATTTCAAACGCACTCGCGAAGTCTGCTTCTCATAGAAGATAATCACTAATCTTCTTGTCTGGCGAGTTGTGACACTGCCAGGATTTCAAATCCATGGCGGTAGTGGGAACATGTGACCTCCTCAAGGTGCTGTTTCCATTTTCCAAGGAAACATGCCCACTCAGACGAAACTGACTGGAAACAAAAAGATAAAAGTTTAGAGAGAGAGAGAGAGAGAGAGAGAGAGAGAGAGAGAGAATAAACATTAATGCCTCCATATGCACCATCCCTGGCTTAGTACTGCTTCGTATGAACTCCGGAAGCGTTCTACTTTTTGTTTGACGGAAACAAATGTAAGGTTAGGGCAAATTTCACTGTGGAGCACTTGCGGCTGTTTATCGACAAGAAATATGAGATAGGGAAAGACTCGCAAAGTACCCCTTCAGTGAAAGACTCGCAAAGTACCCCTTCAGTGAAAGACTCGCAAAGTACCCCTTCAGTGAAAGACTCGCAAAGTACCCCTTCAAATTTAAGAACTGTTAGTGCAGTCCCACGGGAGTGTTATTTCTGTCTTTGACTCTAGGGACTGTCGTAAAACGGAAGGGTTTTTAAAGTATGATGGAATGGAAATTCACTGACGTATGGAGGGCGTTTACTTGTATGATAACGGAAGAAGAATCTTTTTGACCCCTTTTTGCGACAGCTGACTGTCTGGCTGTCAGTTACGGGTAGGAGACCAATGCATTACCTATTTTCTTATTCTGACCGTTTCTTGTTCCCTCTCTATATGGGTAGGAGAACACTGTATCACCTATTTCCTTACTTTGAACCGTTTTGTGTTTTTCTTTCTGGGCGTGCAAATAATTTAATCCTGATTTTTTTTCTATGTGTCTGCACAGTTATTTACATCTCTTTTCCTTTCTTCACTACATAAATGTGCGTTTTTTTAAACAATGCTATTTATGCTGAGGTTTTTTCCCCCTCTCTACAACTACATATTTTGCAGGCGTTTTTCTCTCTGTGCTAACATATCTGTGCAGGTATTTCTCTCTGCACCTGTATATTTGTGCAGGTTTTTCTGATTACACCTACATATTTATACAAGTTTTTCTCTTTGTGTCTACATTATGTATCTGTTGTTGGTGTAATTCAATGAGAGGATACTGTCAGTATCCCGTGTTCTTCCCTTCACTGTTGTTAATGTGAAGGCATGAGTAACACCAGTCATAACCTCGTGTCTTCTTCCCGTCCCTGCTTTTAACAAAACCGAATGGGTGACTCCTTATCAGTACCCCTCGCCTCCTTCCGTTCAATATTGCTAACAGATTTTTAACACGCATGACACTTCGCTGTAAGTACCCCTGTCTTCTTTCCCTCACTGTGTTTCATAAAACTGAACCATAAATGCCACTTCCCTGTTAGTACCTCTGCTTTCGCTTTATTGACAATGAACGCCAGAATTCATATGAATCACGAGCTTGCATCAGAATCACCGCTGTTACTAGCGCTGACGGGAATAGTGTCCGTGTCAAAAGAAATCTTAAGGTTAACGTACATCCTACTTCGCAACACCAAGGTCTGTTTGTTAAGGAGAAATGTCAGGCGAACACGAGACTCGTAAAGTAACTTCAAAAGCGGAGAAACTCTTGAGGCAGTCCGACCTGATTGGTTTGCCTGTTCTCCCCTTCAGTACCTCTCTCCGTATTTGACTGTGGGGATTTTCGCAAAAGTGAGAGTGTTTTGAAGTATCATGGTGTGGAAATCTTTTGACAAATGGAGGACACTTCATTCTCATTCCATGTTGGTTACAGCCCGGCCGGTAGGTCGCAAGGGACTGTTACCATGTCAAAATGGATTTCATGTAATGGCGCCTAATTGCTTGGCGACTGAGGAATAATTCCTTTGCCACCTCCCTCCCAAATCTCCTTTTTTTTCTTTTTTTTCCCTCTCACAGTGACGGCCTGACTGTCTGGCTGTCAATTGTGGGCAGAAGACAAAACTTGGCTGTCTTCTCAGTTGGTCTCACTCCTCCACCCCCCCCCCGCCCCTCCCACCCCCACCCCCTTTATATGATTAGTGACTACTTTGTCCTGTTCATCGTTTCTCTGTCAATGTATTGCTTTCTACCCTTCCCCTTCCTATGCATTTGTGTTGCTATTCCTCTCTGTGCTTACATATGGCTTAGTTCTGTGTCTTTCTGTATGTCTCCATATCCATTTGTCTTCATTTTCATTACTGTTCCGCCAGTCAGTTTGTCCTGATTTCCATCTCAATGACTACATAAAACTTTGTCCTCCTTCTCACTCCAAAATACTTCAAATCGGCAAAAGAGTATTCATCAATGGTAGAACTAATAGACTTTTATGATAAATGAGAGTGGACAAAAAAAATCACAGTGTGGAAAAGACTGAGATGTAGGCCCTCTCTAGAAAGATGTAGGAAACAAGAAAAGAGAAATTTGTATGACCACACAAAAAGTCCCCCTTTTTATCACTCTGTCTACACATTACTGGTCCTTGTTTCTCTCTCTCTCTCTCTCTCTCTCTCTCTCTCTCTCTCTCTCTCTCTCTCTCTCTCTCTCTCTCTCTGTCTGTCTGTCTGTCTGTCTGTCTCTATCTATCTCTCTCTCTCTATCTCTCTCTCTCTCTCTCTCTGTTGACATTATTCTACTTTGAGTAGCTTATCCTTACCGTGTCAGTCTTGTCTTGTCATGTGCTTCCTCTCTGTATCTACCACTTACCTTGTCTCGCGTTTCCGCTTACTTTGTACTTTGTCTGACTTTTCCTCTGTCTGCTTTTTTCAGTTCATTGTAAACGATGTCGCCATTCTCCCAGTTAGTATTTCCGAGTGAGAGACACGTAATGCCGAGTTTTTTTCCCCTAATCAATTTGTCTTTCGTGCTCC
This sequence comes from Conus ventricosus, assembly GCA_018398815.1. Classification (NCBI taxonomy): domain Eukaryota; kingdom Metazoa; phylum Mollusca; class Gastropoda; order Neogastropoda; family Conidae; genus Conus; species Conus ventricosus. The sequence continues at coordinate 49,858,223 of CM031610.1, read as the reverse complement.
CTCAATTGTACCTATCCGTTACCACTCAGTCCGGCTCCCTATATACAGCTGGGTATTCTTGTCCTCGGGACCAGCAATCTAAAGGAGTGGCGAATATTAGGCGGTCGTGATACAACCTACGAGAGGAGACACTGCACTGTTGTTGGGTTACCTTGGTGGTGGCCACTACAAATGCCGAAGGTTTCGTTCATTATTTACAGATGGCGCAAGGGATATTTGAACTTCACCCCCTAGACTGATAGTGTTTAGGGTGCACAAGTGTGTAACCTATCCTATATATCACAAGACCCCTGAATTACAAAATGAAGGAAGCCAGGTTTAGATTTCACCCATCGACAGAAAAAAAGAAGACGGACATTGTTCAGCATGCTTTGTGAGAGATTGTGTTTGGCGTCATATACTGTACCATGTCAGACAATAGCATTCACGGCAGTTAGTCTGCTCTGCCAGGCCGAAGTTTTTGTGTGGCTAATGCAGTGATAAGACAGTCACGTGGTGCCCAACCCACTTCCGCCGTAGGGAGAAGCCAGTGTAAGTCTCCCATACGTCATTCTCTCTCGGCCTCCCGTCCAAGCAAGATAAGTCTTGTGCTCTGTCTCGCCTTCTCTTTGCCGTTGTGTTTAGATAGCCTTGTGTTTGCTTCTTTGCTTATTTGTTGTGGCTTGCGCCCTTCACCCTTTCATTCTTGAACCGGTGGGGCTTTTGGTTTGGTGTGCTTTATTCATTTGTTTAACCACGCCATCCTCGCCTTTGTGCCTTTGTCTCGGCACTCGCGACTTTGCATTCGGCGCTTTTCGATCTTCGAAAGTCGGAACTCCATCGCCGGTTTCGCCCTTTCTCCCCAGTTGGCTTTTACGGCCCCTTACCTTCCTCCTCGCCCTCGCTTCCGCGAGACGGCGAGGCGAGATCCATGCCCTTAGCGGGGACCCCAGAGACATTGCCTTCCACAGAGACGGCTCCGTCTCTCTTAAGTTCCTTCCCGAGTTCCTAGCCAAGAACCAGGAACCCGGCAGTCCCTCCCCATACCTCATCATCCGCCCGCTGGCGGATACACTAGGGGCTACACCTCTTCGGACATAGCCCTTTGCCCTTCTCGATGTCTAACACACTACTGGGAACGCTCGCGCCCCAGGCGCGTTTCACAGAGACGTCTTCTCATTTCCATCAACCCCAGTAAACACGAAAGACATCTCAGCTGGCACTGTCTCTAGGTGGCTCTCCAAGACGGTCAGAACTGCCTATTCCCAGGCATCCGAGGATCTCCCCGTCTCTTCCCCCGGGCCCATGAGGTCAGAGCGCTGGCCACTTCGGCAGCATTCCAGCACTCTGTTCCCATGCGCCACCTCCTGGAGGCAGCCTTCTGGCGTTCGGAGAATCCCTTCATAAAATTCTATTTGAGGGACATCCGCATGACCAGGGCTGATGGTTCTAATGGGATATCCTTTGTGGCGGCTAATGCATCCATATCGGGTAACCCCAGGAACCACTAGGGCACTCGCCCTCCTCCTTTTACTATGAATTCTGCTATTGTCTGACATGGTACAGTATATGACGCCAAAATGGGGAGTTTGTATTATACTCCCTGTTTGGCTAGTATACTTACCATGTCAGACTCTAATGCCCGCCCTACCTTCCCCGCTAGCGCCAAGGTTCTGGGGTTACCTTGCGCGCAGGCCTCGATGAATGACGTATGGGAGACTTACACTGGCTTCTCCCTACGGCGGAAGTGGGTTGGGCACCACGTGACTGTCTTATCACTGCATTAGCCACACAAAAACTTCGGCCTGGCAGAGCAGACTAACTGCCGTGATATGCTATTGTCTGACATGGTAAGTATACTAGCCAAACAGGGAGTATAATACAAACTCCCCATATTTATGTCAAGTTTACCAAAACCGCCAACTTTTCTTGTTATGCTTCTCTTATTTTGACGCCTCGAATATGTTACACAAGATCGTTCCCATTGATTCTCTGATCACCGGAATGTATGGACATCACCGACCACCCCCTGTCGTCACCTGAAGAGGATCATTAACAGCATTAATGCTGCGGAATTGGTTCAGTGCTGGCGGTTGGTCTGGAGCTACCCCGACCCCTCGTACATTCCTGGCCATTAAGCAATGGAGCCATAGCATTGCGGTAGCCGTGATGACCCACGCTGCAGTAGAGTGTGGGGGAGATCTAATGGCCGGAGCGACCAAAAGAGAAGTAGAGGTCGCACACCAAAAAGTAATGCACCACGGCCTTGCTTAAGGAGTCGAGTATTTATAGACTGGAGCCATTACAATGTTTCGAGAATTTGTGTTGCGTCTATAAGTTGATTCTTGTCATTTCCCCTTCATATGGCCATCAAGGCCAATAGAAAGAGGACGCGTGACGGGAACTGTGCATATTGGGAGAGCATGCACTAACTACGATGCTTGTGACACGGGCAAATAATTTCACTACATTTTATTTTTTTTAAAGAGTGGAAGACAGCTACTTTAACAGTACTATCTTGACACCCAAACTCTACTAAATCCTAAGTACATCTTCAACAACAGCAAAAAAAGTATATATATTCCCCTGTATCTTCAATCTGAGACATAAGAGCAAGCTTTGTTTATATTGAATATATATATATATAAATATATATATATATATATATATATATATATATATATATATATAAATATATATGTGTTTGGTGTGTTTAAAATATTTTTTTAAAATAGAATCTACAAATTTGTTTCGAGCGTGTTGCGCTGTCATCAGATGGTTTTTGTTGCCCACCCCGATTTTATATGCGTGTGGGCTCCTCGATTGCGTTGTTTGCACGTGCGGGGTTGGCTGCACGTGTTTTGGGGGGCTTTCAGTTTTGTTTGGGTGTATTCACTTACAACGAGTTCCCAATTTATGCCTGCAGTTGTTTACTATTTCTGGTTTTTTGTGTTAAAAAGTTGCTAAGTGTGGTTTCATAGTATAACATTTTTTCAGTTAAACACAGGTTGCACCTTTTTTGAAACATTGCTGTATGGTGAGCAGAGAAACAGATTAATGTCTGTTCAACCCCACTTGTGCGTTCACCAAACCCGAGTTTTTTGGGCGAAAAGTGGCCCTAAAGCCGCCTTTCCAGTGGCGAATAGAGAGAGAGAGAATCATCTCGGCAGAGACAACCAGACAGACAAGAAGAGAGAGACAGAGAGAGAGACAGACAGACAGACAGAGAGGCGGGGCAACAAACACACAACACACACACACTCATTCTCTCTCTCAATAAATGACATAAAATCCCACAGCTTCTTCTGACTACAATTTTCCTTCCACCCTACCAACTTAGTAACACGGGGCTGAAATCAGATCACTTAATTTACGGCTCGCGGCAGATTTGCACCAATCCTGTCCCGTTTAAAGCGAAGCACGGATACTCCGTCGGGTTGCAAGTGTTGCAACAGAATTTTTCGAGATTGCCAACGTCGACAAAACCAATCGAGGCTGTCACAGTGACACACTGGGTCGCCATTGTTGCTTGATCTTGCGCTCTGTATGAGACCACTGTTTATTTACATGTGTTATTTTAAAAATGGCTAAAACGTTTACGGAAGGGGAACAGGTTTTTATTTCGAGTTCCATAATTTTTACTTTAACTGCATGTTGTTGAAACCGGAGAGATTGGTTTTTTAGAAAACGAAAAAATAAACTAACACTGCTGGAAATGAACGCTATCTTAAAGGTTTTTGTTGGTTCAAGAAATGAAACAAGATGTTATCTAGTTTTAAAACGTGGTTATGACTATTGATGGTGATGAAGTTTTATATTTTTAACATAAGATCCGCACACTTTCTGGACTAATTTTCTAACCTACCAAACTATGTGTAACAGAATAGGCTGACACGAGGCCGAAACTCCGCTAATTTACGGATAGCTAGACGTCGCTACCTCCGTTCACACAGGCGCAGCACGGCAAAGCGACCAAAAAACAATAAATGTCAGAGAGACAGGGATTGCAGTGAGGGGTGGTGGGTGGGAGGGGTGCGTATTCATTTCATGTTGACAGGCCAGCGCTAGGGTGTCGTCAGCGAATGTCTAGAGTGATACGAGTCACAACCCATTTAGTGACCGCTTATACGTAGCAAGACCGGTATGTAATGTTCTCAGTTTGGTAATTAGATTGATTTGAACGTTTAACTTACAGATTCAGTGTTCATGTGGCAAGCTGATTCTGTGTTATTAATATGTGTATACTTTTCTACTTTTCTAATTCTACCTAGATATATCGTGCCTTCAAGTGTGCCCAAATGCAACTGAATGGCGATTTTCGAATGATTCTGGCAAAACTAGATAGGGTTTAGCAGACTTAGAATACATCTACCAGTATGGAGAGGAGTAGTGTGAGGCCAGCACTATCTTCTATAAATGCGTTTAAATAGACAATGACAGTAAATTTGGTACTACTACTGGTGATTAGAGCTGCCATAAAATCTTGGCTACAGCAATTACAAGCCATGTAACTCTGAGGAGCAAGCAAACAATGCCAAACAACCTAAGTGATCGCTTGGCCGCCAATGACGTCAGCACCTGGCAAAGCATGGCGGAACCTAGGTCAAACGTCCCTATGTGATCGCTTTGACTACAAAGCGGCGTGCAGCACCAGCAAAGCACACGGCAAACTGGCCAAACAACCCTATGAGATCACTTGGGGTTGATTGAGGTTTGCGCGCGGGACACAGCCTGAATTAGTCACAAAGCAGAAGGTGGCCCTAGCGAAGGATTTCTACTACTTTTTGTTTGTTGTGTGTTTTGGCTACCCCACGCACAGCACGTCCCCCCACCCCCCACGCCCGGACTGTCCAAGTTGTGAGTTTGTTGTTTGTTGTTTTGTTTTGTTCCTGCCCCCGCAAGCACACCCCCCCCCCAAAAAAAAACCTCCCCACCTGCCCCCACCCCCCACTCCACAGCAATGCAACAACAACTCAAGTTCCTTCTAATTTTTAACAATATTCTCAAGATCTTACTTAAGTTACTTTAAGTTGTCCTTAAATTCATTCTCAGTTATCCCCAATTTTAAAAAATTTCTTAGATCAAGTATCTTAATTAAGATCTTAATAAGTTTTGATCAAGTTCTTGATAAGTCCTTGATTAAGTTTCATCCTTTAAGTACAACCAAGTTCTTATTAATTTATCTTCTAATTATCAAAAAAATACGAAGGCTATGTTTTAACTTAAATAGTAGATGTCCTAATATAGTACACACACTCCTCAAAAAACGCGTCATCGATTGATGATGTCTTGCTCAGACGTTCTCTGCAAAGATCTTAAGGAATGTTTAACAATCCGAGCAAAACCGCATTGATTACAATTCGGGTCTATGGAAATGTCTTTTATAGACTTCAGTCTTTATTTATTGACTTCATGCTTAATAATACGCATTATCAATTTATATAAAAAAATTTTTAAAATTATTTATTCCATTATAAATGGATCAAATGATGCTTAGTTATTGGCGTTTTGGCGGCAGTTGTCTTTTTCTGTATTTAACGTTCAGTTTTGTTTTAACTTCTTTCGTTTCTGTTAGCCATTGTGTAAATATTTATAGTCAAAAAACTGCCCCCCAACAGCAGCAAGGGGCGCCATAAAATTGCAACAGATTTAAGTATAATATTTCCCATGAAGACATTGGGGCCTTGAATCACATGGATTTTTTTATAGCTGGCATGAATCACTGTACTGGAGTTGGCGGTGTTAGTTATCATGATGAGTCATAATCTGTAACATTAAATTTTTTGTACTGTTTTCCACTCTGCTATTTTTTTCCTGCTTCAACACGCCCATTGATTTTTAAAGGCCATTCACGCTGATTCAGCGTATTTCTGCTAGATTTTCTAGCTTGGTTACTTTTCACCACCTGATTCAATGTTTCCTGGTTCTGATGATTTTCCGACTCGTTTCATTTTGAAGGGAAACAAAAAACTAAATGATTAAAAGTTATTAATCCCATGCTCCGCTGGCGACAATAATGTTTCCAAAACTATAGTATAAATCACACCCTAAGACTCTAATGAACTTTGTTAAAACTGGATCTTGCGTTAAATCATACGTAAGATCTGGTTCAGAATCAATGGGAGCAAATCTCTGACTAGTATTAGAGTACAAACTAAGAACCGTTGGCCCCCCACATTTCACCATTCTAGACCCCAGCTGCGCTTTCATACCTTGTTATGATGAGTGCATTAATAATGGTCTTGCGGCGACATTTGTTGAATCTGATCAATGCTGAATTCATTCCTAGGAAACTGTTTTGTTTTCCCACATGCTGCCAAAGAATACAGACTCTCCTTTATGGGCATAATAGCTTGAACATCAACTTGGTCAATCATAAGTTCGGCAGGTTTAGGCTGCCTTGTAGCGTATAGATCATCACTGTTACATGTTTTTATAAATAATTATAATATTATATTTTATAAAAATGAGCACCGAAAAAAAACTTTTGCTAACCATGTATAACCATCTTGCTTATAGAGGACTAAGTGTAGATACTCAATGCTTGGTATAGCCTGTTTAAGAATTAAACCAGCAGATCTGGCCAAACTAGACTTAGAGGATTCAGCAAAGCTGATTGCTATCATTGCAGCTCGGTATGTCTACGAAAGATTTTTCTTAGTAAGCATGGAATAATTAATCCAGACATAATAAATTGTAAGAAAAAATAACAGTATAAAAATTGCTTCACTCGCAATATTGATAGGCGGCGCTGTGGTGAATGCGCTTTCTTTTAGCGGAAGAAAGTTTCGCATTTAGTAAAACAGGGGAATGGACGGCGAGAGAAAAAAAGACATAACAGAGCTATGGAGCACTATCGCTGCACAAGACTCCTAATGACAGGCAGAGCCTTGAGCATTAGATTTTTATTAATAGACACACTGCAAAGACAGGGTCAAGCAGCTTACACATTTAAAAATGTTGTATCAAGCAATAAAACAATATTATCTGTATCGAGGCAAATCCATCGAGACATTGCCCCAACAAAAATTCAGTGACTTTATATCAACCATCAGAAAAACAAAAGATGCAAGAAAACGGGTTTATATGTCGTTGTGAAGAACCGTTGTGTAAATTTGTTTGCACAAAATATTGGCTGAATAAAAATGAACAAAATCTATTATACGCTCCAAAGTATATTGAAAGGGCAATCACAGCAATTAAAAGCTAAGCCAAGCGGCAGAGTCATTGAACAAACACAAAAGAAGGTTAAATAAACAACGATTTGCAAATTTATTTACACTTGCACCAGGCGAAAACAGAGACCTACACATTGTCAATAACATACTCCCAAACGAAAACCCATCAAATGGATCTTCTATATATACCCTCTGATAGATTAGAAACGAAAAAGATTTAAGTACGCACTCACAGTCATAGACATTGCTCAAGATACAAAGATGCGTAGCCAATAACACAAAAGGGATTGCTTCAGCTGTTGCGTTCTATACAACTTGATATTACCAACGAGGTCCACTAACTATCCACGCATGAATTCAAGTTGATGATGGAAAGACTTTAAAGGCCAAGAGAATCAAATATATGTTAAAACACAGAGTAACTATTAGAAGAGGCATTCCGGGTGTACACAGATCACAAGTCTATAGTTGAAAACTTTAACAAACATTAGCTGAAAAAGACTTTTTCCTACCAGTATCACAGAGAGCTGATTTGACAATTCTCGCAACACCAGAATGTGTTAGAATGACAGCCCTCAGTTTATGCGCGCAATGAATAATGAAGAATTTAAAGGGCTGAAAAAACCAGTACAAGCAATCAAAAGTACAAACAATAAATGTTTCTGAAGACACCAGTACAACCCGTCAAACTATTACCGTTTGGTTTAAAAGTAAGTACCTATATTTACCGGGGAATCAGAAGGGGACACTCGCATCAGGCAAACTGATCCGTTTTGGGAAGAGTTAGATTCATATGAAATAAAAAGAATTGTAAAAATGAAATCCTGCCTTGTATTATAAACTAGTAAACTGACACACAAAACAACCAGCTCATCAAAGGATCTTTGTGAAGGAGAACTGCAGATAAACCCGCCGGCACAGTTCCGCTTTATTAATTTTAACGGTTCTCCCTGCCCGATTGCAAATGAAAACTCCGGATTCACAACACAACGTTTAGTTTTGTCTATCTAACGACTTCTTTGTTTACAACAGTATGTGTTGATCTCAGGTAGATTAGATCGCAGTTTTACGTTGTTCAGATGAAAAGTCTTAATGCCAAACAAGCATCATTGTATTTTGCCATGTGATATGTATGAACTGCACAACGACACCCCCTGCGAGATATATCCCTTTGCTTTCTTAATTGATTTTCACCTTGCTCGAAATACTGTACATTTATGACCTAACCCCACAAACCTCCTTGATCACCTTTTCCATAATAATTCATCCTTCCATCTTTCCAAAAACCTTCTTATTAACATGAATGCAAAGGCGAATCTTTAGGGTAATCAATGTATCATACCATACTGCATGCCCTTTAGGCCCCTTCCATTTCCATGTCCTTTATAGATTCTTCAGTGGTGATATCTATAACAAAACTATCTTTAACTGGTAAAGAACACTGGACGTCGGATAACGATGGGCTTAAAGTGTCATAAAGAAAATCAAACATCAAAATCTTTGATAATTCAAAACAGTAAAAACCCACTAAATACAGGTTTGTCCAATTTGACTTTCTTTTTTTTCATCATTAAGCCAAAAAGGTAACATGAAATCTTCTTGAATTCCTGAAAAATAGTTTTTGAATTCATGCTTAATTCTTCGTACATCTTTGGAGACTAATCTAACATCTTAGGCGCATGTGCGGATTCTCCCTAGTCTTTCAAAACACTGTTGTCAACAGCTTGAAAACTCTTTTTCTCTGAAGCAACTGTGGATTAATTCCTGAGTCGTGTTCTGTTCATGATGATTCATTGTTCATGAACTGTTCATTTCTTGAAACAAAAGCAATTATTGGACTAATGACAGCTGATAACTTTAAACCATGTCCTTAAATAAAATTGTATAAGTCAGAATGTCAGACATACTTTTTTTTGCCGTGCGGATAATAGGCAACAAGTTTAGGTGGTTCACTTGGATCCAACTTTAGACCTTTCTGCTGGCTAAAGGATAGTCATTATGCAGGTCATGGGGAGGTTCATGAGGATATATACTAAGTCACTTCTAGAATGAAACCACGCAGTTGATCAGGCGTTTAAAAAAACTGGCCCACCACTTTAAAGCTTTTTTGAAAATTATTCTGTACCTGATGTACATTTTTAAAGTTGCGTAAAGGAAGCGATTGCTGCCTTGCCCATGCCATACAGATTGTATGCATCTCAATACATAGAAGTTAGACCTATTTACTGGGTCATCGTCGTCCAAGTAATATTTGTTTGCTTTACAGTAATGGTGCGAACGCCATAAACTAATTCCACACTGGCAAACCGTTTTTCATCATCTAGATAATTGTAAATCCGCGACCATGAAATCAATCTGTACTCCATTAAAAACATAAGAAAGCATCCCAACTCATCCCCGGGCGCAGAATGTAATGCGCAGGATCCAAATCTGTAATGTATTCATCCGGTCTTCACATAATTTTCAAAGAGCGGGGGGGGGGGGCGTCCGCCAACAAACAACATCTGCCATCAAGTAAGGCTAGTCATGAAATTCTCCCATCGTTTTAACCAACAACTCTAACAATTGCCACGCATCCTTGAGCATGCTGGTAAAACAAGTCAATGATGTCCTTTCCTCTAAGACTAGAAAGAACGGCGCCTTTATGAGGAAGTGTGTCTTCCGTCAAACCTTTCCCAACTGTTCATGTACTCATAAGGGTAAACGCCCTTTCTAACAAATGATTGATCAAAATATTCATTCCGTTATTGGGCAGTCCTTTAAGGACATAGCAGTTAGACTCTAATGATCCCATCATGAGTAGCAAAGATTCGTAAGAAAGACATGTAATTTTTAAAGTGAAACACATGTACTTTTCTATGACTGTGCAATGCATGCTAAACCCTGAAGCATCGTCCACTGCTTTCATTATAAGGTGTAGTCATAACCCCTCAAGTTGGTGAAAGAATACAGGCAGCTTCCATGTCTTTGGATCAAACTTTAAGTTGAAGATTTGCATTTACTGTGCGCTGGCAACCTCTAAACTTCCCACTAATGTGATCATGGTCTCTAACTGTGGGGTTTTTACACTCTTGGCGTTAGCTCTAAACCGCAAATCCAACAAAGCGTGGCTAGTCATACTGTTGTTTAGGTCTTTCAGGCCGCCGATTATGAATTCAGAATAAGTATTAGAATTATTAGAACAGGCGTTACGCACATGCTTCCTTGCTTTTTTAAGAATGTTTCTGCAGCATCTGTCCACATATAATTCTGGCTCTGCATAAACGGCCATCCGACCTCACAATATGAAGGCAAATGAACAAATCTGATGATTACTCATTAAGACTGTTTTTCTAAGTTTTAAGTGGTGCTGGCCCTTCATAAGGAACAAAAAGCGACATCGAATCTGCGTAAACTACTTATGGACTTGTTTGCAGCCGTTTTCCATTCTTAAAACAAACATATAGATCCCTTTATGGTGCTAGTTATTCTGTCTTACAGTCGACAGAACTTACAATGTTTTATATGTTCACTTAGCGGCTTGCACAGATGGAATTCTTGTAAACCATTTCTGCAGAATTCCTTGAATGTTAGTGTTTTTTAAAGTATGCGCTAATAATTCAGCTCATTGTGCGTAATCAATGTGTAAATGGGCAGCCCTGCTGGCGAAAACATTAGGAGTAAGTCCACATGAACTTTTGGCAGGTTCGCCTATTGTTGGACAGATCTTGGACACGTTTAAATTGACACCAAATATGTTTCCACCTCCCATGTTTATACATTAACAGTTAATGGGTTGTTTTGTTCTTAAACTGATCAATTTGGTCTACAACAATCCAGAAAGGATAGTAGTTCCTTGAAGTTAAGATCTTTGCGTATTGCCGATAGTTAGACACTCTCTCTGCGTGTTCGCGGACAGATAGCAGCCTTGCAAGAACGCACTCACATGAAACATTGGTTTGTCTGAATTTTTATGATAACAACTCTCTCATTAAAACCAACTCCCGAGGTAGCGAAAGTAGCCTTGCCTACAATCAGAGCATAACTTAGCCTGTATTAATCTAATCTCTAAGACTTCGCCTTCGCCTCGTACCAACCAGAGCCTCCTTTTAAGCATCTTTCAGCGCAGCGTTAAACTGTGTCAGCAGATTAGTCTGCCCCAACCGGTTGTTACGTCATTAGCGGAAAAGAATAGTCAGTTGTTTAGTAGAGACCCAAACTTCTAGATTTTCTATCATTTAATGATATATATGTCGATTAAAACCAGCTAACATTTACTTTAAACTGGCGGGTCTAAGTTAGTACACTTTGGAACTTGAGAAATAGCAAGAACAACACTTGCCATGTACGTTTAGTTGGGTCAATGACTTCTAAATCAATAACATCAGTGCTCTTGATAAACGCTCTTCTCTCGAGCATTCCTTCAAACCATTTCGTCATTTGTCCTTCATAAATCTTAGCCATGCTGTCCTTCTTTTCTAAGCCAAAATATTTTTATTTAAATTAAAAAAAAAATACTTTAAACAGAATCATAACAACGGTCTTTTTTGCGCTTGGACTCATAAACTAAAGTATAAACACCTTTTGGCGTAGTTAATGGTTGAGCATTTATATAACAGAGTATAATGTCCTCGATACTTTTTTAAGCATTCCATTTTTATCTGCTATTCGGGGTCTGGCTGTTGAGAAAATCTTGTCCTCGCCTTTCTATTGAAGATCAAACTTTTGTCTGTTTGTAGTCATCAAAAATCGGCCTTTAGAACGATTAAATTCTTCATCCGTGATGTTGAGTCAAACAAGAGCATTATTTATTGTCAGTTAAAACGAGCTAAGTTTAGCTGTTCTTATTTGAAACCATAGCTGTGGCTTTATTGAGATTTTTTTATTTTTTTAATTTTTTTGCTAGGCAGCACCATACGGCTAATGAACACATCAGGCCGAGAGGCAAAGAACAAACTCCTAGAGTAAAGCTGCGGGGCGCCTATGCCTGTTTCTAAGAGACCAACACTCGTTCCTGCTGCCATAGAACACTATATTCGATGCTCCAGTATTAACATAGTACCAGCAATAAAGGCAGCAGAAATAACCATCGTTTGGTTTTGCTGTATTTTAGAAAGGTCTTGCTCTAGTACTTTGCTGCATTTGCGTAATGTTGTTTAATCTAAAGGTATATGTTAGGTTATCTACTATCTCATCTTTTTGCGGGGCCTGTAGGCACATTGGATAAACCTGAACAGACATGCATTTTATAAAATGAAAAAAAAATTTAGTATACTACATCTGTTATTCCTTTTCTTTACAATATTCAGCTGCGCATCATATATTAAAAACAAATGTACATTAAGCTGTTTATTTTCGGCTTCTTACTTCTTAGTCAATTTTGAATGTTTATTACGTCCACTCACAGCTCATCCCGCTTCCATGCAACTGATTATCCCTCTGTTGACCTAGGTACAATCCATAAACCGTATTATCGTTGTTAAATAAACATCAAGCCTAACATTGTTGAAGATGTTAAATCATTTAGACACAAGGACTACTGTGGTACTTCTACACCTCCCGCCCCCAAACATTTTTCTTATTTCAATCAAAATGCTGATAAGGGTTAACGCCCGCTAGCGTAGATTAGGTTAGGACAAACCCTCATATCGAACATTGTACTTCGTTATTTTTGGTATTAAAAAACTTTCACTTCCTCTTTTGAACGGTTTCTTCATCTTCGCACGAGCAATAAAAAAATACCTTTAAACGATCTTGCTGAGACGCTAAAACTAAAATTTCCATATAGTGTCTGGCCCTGCCTTCTTGGAAGTTTTATGATGAATCACTCTTTCGTAATATAATGGTGAAATGTTGGTCTCATATTGTTGCGCAATCAGCTCTGCTAATTTTAGGGTTGCAAACAACGTCAAACTCTAACGAGAGGTCCGAAATGCTGTACTTTGCTTCGGTGACTGATGATTATAAATAACCCGATTTGTATTCAATAAAATTTATTTCATATGACAATCTGACATTTAATGCTCCTTGAAAAGTAAGTGTGCATGCGCATTAAAACATCAAAAACTAAGGGAATGGAAAAGCGATTTCCATACGCAAACTTTACGGCTACATATTTATTGACGTCTTAGATCTCCAAGCGCCTATTCTAAGTTTATTAGTGCTTCTATCATTTTCGAATCCTTGAAACGCAAGATGCATCCCTTTCCATTCCCAGTTAGCCATAGATCAGAATAGGATAAAAAATATGTCTGCGTTGTGTAAAAAAATATTTCTTGCCTCCTCAATTATTTATAGAAATTTCTTACATTGCCCTCCCAAATACTTACAACTGACCTGTTTTGGGTCTGTTGTTTAATCGCGCTCAATTTTTGAAAGTAATAACTCCATAGCCTGGCACAAACAATTCATACGCTCCTAATCTGGAAATTTGACAGTAAAGAATTGATCTGCAACAATAAGTATAATGGATTATTTGGAACATAATATTCCGTTTATTTCCTTCACGCCATGGGGCTCTTTAGTTTCTATGCGGTCAAGAAACTAGCCATATGATTGTTGGTGGCATTTTTATGAAGCAAAAATAAAAAGTTAATTATTTTAAAACTGGCAGGACTTGAAGCGAAGAAGATTATGATGTTTTTAGATCGGTGGAGACGACATTAGTGAAATGATCCCTTACACAGCATCGCTCAACGCTCTCCACATTGCAGCGTTGAATTAACAGCAAAGTACGGTCGAAGCATTCTAACAAAAGATTAGTCCAAGAACCACCCGAATACTAAAGACCCAAATGATTTTGAATTAGAAGATTGCCATATGACTGTAAAAAACGATCAAGTCAACGTTGTTCGGCTTACAAACAAACCCACCCATCAAAGTTTTTAAGCTGTGGGTTCAATTAGAAATAGACTCAGTGGTGAAAGATCAAAATCGCCTGGCATTGCGAGACCGAAATAATGGCGTAGGCATGTGCTAAACTACAAAACCACTACAAGAACTCTCCCGACATATAACGCAAATGCAAAACAAGGAACTAAAAGAATAAAATCAATCGCAGGCGAATTAAAAAATAACAATAGAAGCAGAAAAACCATTTTTTTTCGGAAGAAACAGGCTGTTAAAGACAATACAACGACTCACCGCTACCCATGCGAGTGAAATAGAGAGCCCTTGATCAATGCTTTAAGAACCATGCAGAGGTCGAATTAACAAACAATTTAGCAAAACTAAGTGAACTAGATGGCATATAGAAAGAAAAAGAAAACTCTTTGAGGCTGATGACGCCAACTTAGGACCAGATATTAAAGAAAGAATAACCCGAAAGACTAAAGAACTTTTGAACAAGAAAGAGTCATTCAAGACAAGAATGTGACATAAACTACAAACCGAGACCAATTACGAACTCAAGGTGAATAGAATAAGAGAAACTATCGAAAAAATTTTATATGAATACGCAACGCCTATCAAACGAATAAGAACCAATGTGTTAGAGAGCAAGGTAGTCACATTAGCAATCGTTATAACTGCCTAGGATTTGCAATAAGTACACTGGTGATGGCTATAACAGGTGGTGTGGAGGCAAAGTTCAGTGCCTCCGCCGCCATCGCCTATAAATCAGGTAAAAAAACAGCTTAATCATCTTGCAAGAATTATAAAAAAATATAGCTGGTAAAGCCGTGAAACTCCTTAACCATGAATATTGGGTAGTAATCGAGCTGGCTATTGTCTACTGCAAGCAAAAAGTTGGCTTAATGGCCGAAGCACTATGGGCAATAGATCTCTTAATAGTTGGGTTTACTATTTAGTAAGATAAAGACCAAGTTATCCTAGCCATATAATCCAAGAACAAGCGCTGTCTTAATCATCTTCATAGGTCATCGCGACAGAGTCCTGCGAGCCTTTGCTTGATCTTCAATGAAGACTTTGGGGGTATGGACTTCGGGAATTAGATGACTTAATCTTGGGTGATTGTTATTACTGCTTGTAATATTACTGGCTCAGAATTTATGTCAGTTTTTTTTCCCAACCTATCAGTTTCATTTGCCTGCTATAAGAATTTTCATTATTATAGTTTATTAATAGTCCTACCATGAGTCTGAGTCAGAAGGCAGCAGTAAAAACCAGTGGCCAACAGCAAAGTCACTTTCGAACTTTGCGTATTGAAAAACATTTTGGTAACTTTATAATACTTGAAGGTAAATCAACTGTAGAATTTAATGGGCGTCCTCTAAATTTTGCTAAGTATTGTTTTAGCGCTCAAATTCCAAAGAAGGATCAGTTATGCTCGATCTTGCCTGTGCTTGCGAAACCTAGCAAACAACCAAACGTAATTACGAATAGATCGTTATTCGTTCTATTCCCGCCCTAGTTAGTGCCCTTAGAAGTGTCTAAGATAAATGTTGTCCATAGCTGTATATTATGCCTTTCTCTATGGACGCAGGGCTCAACAATTGTTGAAAGATGAGAACGCCGGTCCAAAGTTATACTTTTCTGTGCGTGCCCTGAAAAAAATGACGCCTAATGCCATGTTATGATCCAACTTTTGTCCAAAAGTCTGTCTTGGATGTTAATATTGAATTCGTTACAGATCCTTTCAAAAGCCTTCATGTCTATTCATGTTTCTGAGTGTGAAAAAACGTTTAGTCATTATGGTCAATGGCTCTTTCAATTCAGCCAAAATACGTCCTGTGAAGGTGTAATAGAAAAGAAATCTGTACACTACCTCACCAAAGTATCAAGGTGACTTTACATATCAGCATACGCCACTCCAACCCGGCGTTATCCAAAACACAGCGAAAGTTTAACGGGGTGTTTCTGATAAAACAGCATCGGAATGACTAAACCACGCTTTCTGGAAGTGCTCGTCACTTCAATAGGTGTGGTTAAGAATACTGCTTAATTGAGTACTCTCACCTTTTTATGAAAATGATGCAGTCTGGGTCACAGCAATGTCAAGAGTTATCAGTTGCTAATATTTTTAAGATTGTAGAAGCGGCCACAACAGAATATTTTGCGCCATTAATAATTTAAAAGCACTACATTTTTAATTTGTTTAAAAAAAAAAATGTTTGATAACAATAACAACCACGTAACCCGCCCTTGGCAGTTTTTATGAAACAAGCTATTGATAAATCAATTGCGGTGCCAAAACTTTCGCGCTCCAAGTAAATATTTTACAAAGTCGAAGGTTTAATAAAACGGAAACCAAGGTGAAAAATAAGAATATAAAATTTGCGGGGCTCAAAGCTAACCATTTAACAAATACCTGATGGTATAATTCCGGGTTTTTGCTCACATAAAAGAATCAAAGAGTATAAAATCGCATTACTCTCAAACTTAACAATGCAAATCTAAAAACATATTAACATTCGAACCTGAAAATGCAGAATTACTTATTTGAATAAAGAGCTAGCCTAAAATGTTAGGCTTTAAAGATGACACACAGGACACTAAAAGATTGTTGTTGCGCCAAACAAACCAACTTTTAATGTGGGGAAAAATCCGCTCGATCTTGCAATACATTCATTACTTTATGTTTCATTTTCGGATGAGCTGATGCACTATGAAAAACTTAAAATATGAAGCCCTCAAATGTTTTTAAGAGCTTTAACACATACCGTCGGGAAAGCTGCATATAGCTATTATGAAATAATAACCAATTCCCTAATTTACCGTTTAAAAAGATTAAGTTTGTGGTAGGGTAGGATCATTTAATATAAAAATATAGCAGACAAGCAGGGAAAGTTGTGAAATTGCAATACCTACACATTGTTTATGAAAATAAAATATAAACTGTACTAAATAATGTCGCGTGGGCCAGAAGAACCGGGAGTTACATTAGCGCCTGTATAAGTGTATACCCATAAATTAATTAAAAGACCTTGCAGACGTTGCTGACTTTGAACAGAATGGTGAAAATAGTCACTTTGTATGGTTTTTGAGTACACTAAAGATGGTGAATAAAACGCAAATAGGTTAAGCGTACAGCAAAAGTTTTCTAAACTAGAACAGGCTTGGCTGCGCAATCTAGAGCAATAATGTAGGCCAGTATGAATATAAAATAGTTCGAAGCCAACCGCAAATGGCACTTAGAACCAAACTTTAGAATGGAAATAAAAATTTGAATCATAAGCCCATTTAACAAATTTAGCCATCAAAAAAAGTTACAGAAAAGCAATCAACACTGGCCCTTTACATGAAAGTCTTTATGCCAGACGACAAAAGTCGGAAAGAGATCTAGAAATAAAGCTGTATGGAATAAACAGTACATCATCCACAGAGAGAACGGTTTTTGAAAGAGCTTTCTACAAAATTAACAGTTCATTCCCAAATGAAATTAGAGATGCGTTCACGAATGAGTATATTGAAATCTCTGTCTAAAAGATAAGGGGAGGGATTGTTGTGTGCTTAGTGACGTCCTTACTAAAAGGAATTCTAATTAGCTGGCAAAACTTAGACGTTGAAAAACTTAAAGTTACCGTCGTCATTCTTCACAATGGCGAGGATATTAAGGTCATAACAACAAGCAACAAAATCAATATTAGTCTAAATAGAAACAATCTTACAGAACTGAATTGGATTAATCTTACGCATTTAGACCTTATAGGATTTTATTATACTAAACAAGTTTAACAGAGGACATGATAAAAACAATAACCAGATTAGATTAAGTTCTGTTATAAAACTATGGAGCAGTTAAACTTTATGACAAAAACCCTCATTGTTCATTGATTTGTGGACAGACTGGTTTGGGGAAAACAATATTTATCCTCGACCTGTTACAAACATTTATCGTTTAATTTTGATCATATTGTGATTTTTGCCCAACACTTAAATGGAACAAGCATATCATAATAGAAGGTTTATATGGACAGATGATGACATATATTAGTTGATCCTAGCAATAAACTGAGTGAGTGTTTAGAACAGTTTTATTTGACTGTTTGAAGGAACGCAGACATATTTATTATAGATTACTGTTCAGCAGAAAGAGACATAGTTAAAAAAAGAAACACTTTGTCGAACTACTTTCAGCGGAAAACATGCTGGGATAAGTGTGTGGATTTTATGCCAGAAATATAACTCAGTTTTAAAAGACTTTAGAGAACAGTTAAAGACTGTAGTTCTATTCACATGAAAACAAAGACTCATTTGAAGAATGTTTTTCGCGAAAATGATGTTATTGAAAACGACCCAAAAAAACATAGGATTAAACAAAAACTAAAATCTGAAAAGTTTAGTAAATTAGTATTAAAAACGGATAACCCGCACAGTATGTTTGTTTGTAGATAATCGTTATTTTTTGGTTATTGACGTCTTACTTGCCAGAGAACAGTAATTGCGCTTGCGTGTGTGTGTGTGTCTGCCCGCCTCTCTGTCTGTCTGTCTCTCCTCTCTGTCTCTCTTCTTTATGTCTGTCTGCTGTCTGCCGTGATTCTCTTCTCTCTCTTCCGCCACAGGAAAAGGCGGCTTTTAGGCCACTTTCGCCCAAAAACTCGGTGGTGAAGCAAGTGGGGTTGAACAGACATTTATCTGTTCTCTGATGCTCTTTTTATGATTTTCCAGGATATATTGTAGCTTGTTTTTTGCGTCTTTAAGTTTCCAGATATATTTGCTCAGTTCTGTTTGGTTTTTTATATTTTTCTTTATTAAATGACTGTTTGTGGTTTGCATATCTGGTTTTGAAGTGGTTTTCAGTGATCCCTATGTATGTTTCTTTTTCATTTTCTGATGTCACAGTGGCTTGGTATACAATGTTGTTGAGAAGGCATTTATTGCTCAGGGGGCACTGCTCTTTTTTGATGCATTTGCAAGATTTCCTTTCTTCACCCTTCTTTGCTGTGTTGGTTTTCATTTTATTAGATGCGTCAATTAAATTTTTGAGGTTGGGCATGCATGAATAGGATAGTTTGACGGTGTTTTTGTTGAATATTTTATATAGTTTGTGTTCTTTTGGGAACGAGGTTGTTAAAATTTTAAAGAATTCTTTTCCTATGTTTGTTTTGAGTTTTCCGTCGTATGGTGGGTTGTACCATGTGATTTTTCTTTTCCTGTTTTTCTTATTTTTATTTGTGTTATTGTCTGGATTGTATTGTAGTTTGTAGTTGTACCCACTTTTTTGCAGTGCTTCTTGATATTCTACTGCTGCATTGTTGAATACTCTTTCATTGCATGACAGGTTTGATAGTCTCTGATTTATGCCATTGGGTATGGCTTTTAATACAGATGGTGGGTGGCTGCTTTTGATGTTTACATAGATAGGTGTGTCATTGGGCTTCTTGTATGGTTTATATATAGATAGGTGTGTCATTGGGCTTCTTGTATGGTTTATATATGTAGTTGATGAGATCAAGTGTTATGTCTAGGTAGTTTACTACCTTTTTGTTTGCTTCAATTGTGATTTTTAAGTTGTGGTTTTGGAAGATTTTACATAATTCTTTTTTCTTATTTTCAATGGTTCTTGGGTTGTTGGTTAGTGCAGCAAGGCCGTCGTCTCTGTATAATCCAACTTGTGTTCCGAGTTGTGTCTTGATGTTGGATAGCATAAATAGTCCGACCTGTTCGCATGTTTCTGCACCGTCATATGATCCCATGGTTACATCAAATGTTGAGTTTCTGTTCGTTTTCTTGATCCAGGTTTCAGTTTTGTTGTACAGTAGCGTTTTCTTGGTGTGGAATATGATTTCCATTTCTGACCCTGTTATGTCTGTATGGTTACTAGCAAATGTCAGAGCTTTGGTGAGCAGTTCCTCATCTGTGGATGGGTAAAAATCTACAATGTCGAATGTGATGAATACCGTGTTGCTTTGTTTATCAAGTGTTTTGAACCATTGAATAACTTCATTTGTGTTCTTCCAGAGGTTGTATTCAGAGTTTGATTTTACGTTCTTTATTGTTTTTTCTAGGATTTTCTTACTTATTTTGCCTAGTTCAGATTTAGATGGGTTTATTAGTCTACATGTTGGGTTGTTGTGAAAGTAGGCTTGTGGTCCTTGAGTGTTATGAACGCTTCTTTTGTTGCTGTCGCTTCTACCCTGTCACTTAGGTCCATGCGATGTGCAAGTTCTATATGTGTGTGTGTGTGTGTGTGTGTGTGTAAAACAAAGGAAATACATTAAAAAGTAAAACACCATTGATGAAATTGGTCAGGTTAGGGAAGGTTGTTATACAGATCTTATAATTTTTTTTCACGTAGTTTCAGCGGATACTGTGTTTCAGCACGAACATTTACCTGCTTCCAGGTGATGACGTACATGATACACGATACACGATACACGATACACGATATTTTATTTGTCCTCATAGAATACAAGGAAAATTTGTTTGTGGTGCCATTATCAAAATTCACATATTGCAACAACTTATAAACTAGTATATCATTAAAAATATTCCACTCTTTGCACTGTGCTCAGTCATTCCTTGTCAATTCATTTATCCATCTTGTGTCACTCTATATATATAAATACTAACACATGCACACACTCACCCTACCACCCTCTTCCCCATCCTCCACCCCCAGTCACACAACACACACCACACCAATACAGAATCACGCACACCACACCAGTACAGAATCACACACACACACACACACACACACACCACACACACACACACACACACACACACACACACACACACACACACACACAGAGGTGCACACATCACCACCACAAACCACCACCACATATGCATATTATAACAACACTTAAATAAACTCTCCAACTGTAAAACAGAATGCTCCAAGATAAGCTCAAAGTTAAGTATAAAAAAGAAAGAAAACAAAAACAATAGCACCATTCAAAAGATCAATAATATTGCAAAATGTATAATTACGTAAATTGTTAAAAGTAACCTGCAGAGTTAAATACAAATCAGGAATAAAAGATTTACTGCTAAGTAAGATGTTTGAAGTTGGGTGAGAGAGAAAGAGAGAGAGAGAGAGAGACAGAGAGAGAGAGAGAGAGAGAGAGAGAGAGAGAGAGAGAGA
>CM031610.1:49829594-49832094 GCA_018398815.1 Conus ventricosus | reverse complement strand
CCCCGATGAAGATCGCACCAGCAGGTAAGTTCACCTCTTAACACTCGCGACAGTCAGTCAATTTTAACCACCAAACTGCATCAACAGTATCCACACAGTCTTGCCTCACTCTCTACACACTTCTAAGACGAGGACAACGTGAAAAAACTTGACAAAAACGCTAAAACATCGGGAGACTTTTGACACCACAGGTCGCACTGATAATCACTGTCTATCTTAACCTATTGTGCAACTATTGTGGTGGTCTGCCTTCTTTCTTTTCTGCTTTAATTTTCTCCATGTACCCCCGTGGGGTCATTTTAGAATAAATAAATCTTGAATCTTGACTGCATGAGCATGAGAACAGAACAGCCCAGAGGATAAGCTTTCCCCGCTGAGTCGGAACAGCTCCTCTGGTGAAATCTGTGTAGAGGATGGGCTTCCCCTGTCCTCTGGTGCTAGAGTGTCAACCCTCCGTCTGGTCACAAGCCTGCAGAGTTCCAGAACAGTTCCATTTTTTTTTTCATCGTCAGAAAGTATAACGTGCTTAATCAACAAAAAAACCCTTGCCTCTCGTGCCATTATCATACAGGGCTCTCGAGTAAGTGAATTTTCTTCCATTCGATTCCACCTCTTCATAAGACTTTTTTTTTATTGAATGATGGTCGGCGGCATTGAAGATGACCCACGTAATGCTATCGAGATTCATTCTGGTCCGAGACTATATAACAGGGCAGGACTTTGCTCTGTCTTGTCACCATATGTCCAGACCAGCTGTGTTGGCTGGGAAAACTATGCAAAGCTCCCAGAGAAGTGTCCACTAAGCACTGAAATTCAACAGTGCATTTCAATTCTTCCCCCTTCCAGCCCATAACTCTCTCACCTCTGTAAATAACGAACAAGTAAGGTAATTCTTGCTCCCGCGATGAAATGATTACACACCCATCACTCCAAACGAATGCTGGATTCATTTGGAGTTATGAACGTGTAATGATATCATCATGGGAGCCAGGGTTACCTTACTTGTCCGTTATCGGCTGTTTACTATTCTCTGCCTCATTTAAGACTTGTTCTCTCCCTTCTGGTTAGCGCTGAGCCGGAGCTGAAGGAAAGTTGCTTTTGAACAAAACGAAAACAAAGGAAAAAGAACTGCTATGTTGCCCCAGATATGATTTTTTTTAATTAGATCATGCAATGGAATAAACATTTGCTTTGAACAACAGTTTTTACCACATGAATCTTCAGACAATGTCGTCTCCACACGTGAGGAGAAGATTAGCTGGGAGAGAAGAACAAGATCGTTAAGAGGAAAAGCGGTTTTCTTCAATATTCATCTTCGATGCCATTGGTTGAATGTTCTGAAAACACAATATATACAAGGGAGCTTTCGGGAAATCTCTCCTCGTTTTTGTGTTTCTTCTCCCATCCTCAGCTCCATCTCCACACTACCCTGTCTGTCTGTCTGTCTGTCTGTCTGTCTGTCTGTCTGTCTGTCTGTCTGTCTGTCTGTCTCTCTCTCTCTCTCAACATTGGCAACAACAACAACAACAACAACAACAACAACAACAACAACAACAGCAACAACAACGGATGAACATTTTTTTAAAACAAGATAGGTCGATCCGAAACAACATTTAGGAGGAGACACTGCCCTGGTCCTAAGCCATTTCGGTGTTTTTCAATGCCTGTTCTGTTCCACCATTCATGGGACACCACCTGCTAAACCGCACACCGACGACGGCAATAATCACTGTGTCGCATAGCCAGCGAAAGTCAGCGTCACTCTCTGAAGAGCATCGCCATAATTATGCGGTCAGCGACAATCTCCATGACTCCGTTGATACCAAAGACACGCACACAAAACCGTCAGAGACATCAAAGTGGAGAGGAAGAACAAAAACAGAACTAAAGGGAATGACGAAACCAGGCATGAGGAACAACCCAATGTCGTTATCTCAGACTGAATTTAGGAACACTGAGAGAGGACTGTTAGAAAAAGGGTGGGGGTGGGGGTAGGGGATGGCAAAATTTTGACCTCGGGCTAATTTCAAAGAGACCGATAACATTCGTGTAAAAAAAAAGTTAACAATTGTTACCTCAGACTGATTTCTAAAAGGATCCTCCGTCCCCCATCCCTTCCCCAAAATACAAACAAATAAACAAACAAAAAATAGCGATAGCGACATCATGATTTCACAATGATTAATGAAATATTGAAACCACAGTGTTAAAGACAATTGAAAATGTCAAAACAGTGACCTAAAATTGCTTTCAGGAGAGCCCAATGGAAGGAAAAGAGAGATAAACAGCCTAACAAACATACCAACACACACAAAAAAAGACAAACAGCAATACAGACACTGACCATTAGACAGATACAGTGACACAGAAACCCAGATAGAGAACGAAATTGTTAGGAGGGGGGAGGGGGGGGGGGGGGGAAGCAAAGAAAGGAAGAAAACAGGCGATATTGGGTGAAAATTGTAGATGAGAAAGGAAAGGGGAGGGAACCATTTCCGAC
>CM031610.1:49802094-49819594 GCA_018398815.1 Conus ventricosus | reverse complement strand
CTGCCCTCAAATGCAAACCTGGTGAAGTGGGGAAAAACAGACGATCCTGCATGCCCCCTCTGCCATGAAAAACAAACAGTGGAGCATGTAAAGTAGCCCTGGCTCAAGGAAGGTACACATGGAGGCACAACCAAGTGCTCAAAGAAATTGTACAAGTAGTCTGGGCTAGTACCAACACCACAAAAGGGAGAATCAGGACTCCATAAGCACCCGCAACATTCTTCACGGCAGGAGGCAGCAAATCATGGCCAAGAACAACAGTGCCACTCGAAACATGCAGGCAGAGTCTGCTGGATGGGGCAGATGACTGGGAGTGCACTGCAGACCTCCCAGAATGGAAGAGTCACCCAGAGATCATCAGCAAGAGTGGCATGAGACCAGACATAGTAGTCCACTCTAAGTCAACCAAGTAGCTGATCATGATCGAGCTCACGGTGCCATATGAGAACAGAATGGAGGCAGCTCAAATCTACAAGACTGAAAAGTATGCTGATCTGGCAAACAGCCTGAGGAGAGAAGGCTATCAGGTCAAAGTCCTCACTGCAGAAATTGGAGCTAGGGGATTTGTAGGAACGTCTGCATACAGCCTCATGAAACAGCTCTCAGTTGCAGGGAAGGAAAAAACCAGAGCCCTGAAAGCAATGGCAGAAGCGGCAGAGAGGTGTTCAAGCTGGATCTGGTCAAGGAGGAACAAAAGTGAACTTCATAAGGCTTAATTTCCCTACAAATATCAGGTGTCCCTGTGGCTCAGTGGTTAAAGCGCGAGTCATTAAGTAGAAAATGAGCATGTCCAGAGGGTCATGGGTTCGAATTCCAGCCATGGCTCGTCCCAAGATGGGGGAAAAAAAAGGGGCAGCAGAGGGGCATCCGGAGTCATGAACAGGGTGTGGCCCACCCCCCTAGAGTGTCAGGAGATAAGGGCCGAAACACTTGCTTGAAAGGGGCTTCTCTTCTGAGGACTCTCTGCTGCCACGCTCTCCACGAGTTTCTTTCTACTAGGTTATATCAAACACAGAGAAGTGTCACTGTCATAATATCCTTTCTCTACTAAAGTTGCCGGCATTATATACACGAATACATATATCCATGAGCACTACAACAATTTATACATTCTTGTCACAAATTTAATCAGGATTTGCTGTAGAACAAGTTTGTACAAACATTTCTGCTTTGTATCATAATCCATAAATGTAAAAAAAAAAAAAAACAACTAAACGCAGGCAGTTAAAAAGTCTGTGACTAAACTTTTATTTACTAAATTTATAGTTCTGTTATACGACGTCCTAGTCGATTCTGATGCAGAAAAAAAGTTCAGAATTGATCCATAATTATCAGATAGCCGATGTCTGCGGTTTAACGTTATATGTTTTCTCTGGAGAGGTTAAGCTGCGATATTTATCTACTATGACTTCTGTTGCCATTGGCTTCGTGCAATTCTTTCACTAACTTTCTTCTATATTAAAATATTGGTGGATTGGCTTTTTTGGTCGATTGTATTCTGTCTTGACTTCCATGGTGATTAAGATATCCCCGCTGTGTGGTTTTACATGTCGTTGAGCTTTATCATCAGCAAAACTGTGGCAAACTTATGCGTGTTTTTGATGGTTTTTATAATTCAGTGTCATTGAGTAGTCAATGCCATTAAATTGCCCCATGGGGCCTGTCAGACAGTATTTGCTCCAAAACTATGTCGAACAATGTCGGTGGTAAGTGATATATTCTGTAGATACACGTAAGCGCATACGCATCGTGCATACAAACCTGCGTGTGTACCTATTAAAACCAGAAAGGTATAAAAACAAAAAAAAAAAACAGACATGCACACTGAGACAGAGAGAGAGCCACAGAAAGACAGGGAGAAAGAGTGAACGAGTTTCTCCATGAGACTAACTGGGCGAATTTTCACCCTCTGCTTTTCAATACATGGAAGGGAGATACGATCGTATCTTTTGTGTCGTTACTCTCCTCCCCTGCCTCCTCCTTCTTTTGCTATCGCTCCCCTTAGTCCATCCCTACTTAGTAACCCACGCCATTTTGTTCCCCCATCCCACCCTTCCCGTTCCTGCTAGTTCCCGTTCCCTCTCTCCATTGACAGTTCAGGCATGGTTTTTATCTCGTTAGGGGGGTCTAATTCTTTATCTTTGCAGTGTTCGCTGCAGGCACTCATGACTCACTCATTCGCATGTACGCACATACGCAGCACATACGCACACACACACGTACGCAGGCACGCTCTCTCTCTCTCTCTCTCTCTCTCTCTCTCTCTCTCCTCTCTCTCTCTCTCTCTCCTCTCTCTCTCTCTCTCTCTCTCTCTCTGTCACACACACACATACAAACACACACACTATACATTCTCTCTCTCTCTCTCTCTCTCTCTCTCTTCTCTCTCTCTCTCTCCTCTCTCTCTCTCTCTCTCTCTCCACACATTTTCTCTCTCACAACACATTCTACACATTCTCTCTCTCTCTCTCACTCTCTCTCTCTCCACACATTTTCTCTCTCACACACATACTACATATTCTCTCTCTCTCTCTCTCTCTCTCTCTCTCTCTCTCTCTCTCTCTCTCTCTCTCTCTCTCTCTCTCTCTGTATGCTAGATCGATATCCACTGTAACCTTTGTTACCATTGACTTTATACTGTTCTTCATTATCCTTGTTATTTCTTTGCTGGTAGGTTGTTTCATTGGTTGTTTTCTGTGCTGTTTTTGTTGTTTTTTTTTTTAAAATTTAAATTTTTTTTTATTGTGGCCTAACTGAGATTCTCCTGCATGAGTTGTCAAGTTGGTGAGTTTCTCTTCATCTCCAGCCAGACCGTTGATGTAACTGGCAAACCTCAGGCTTTTCAGTGGTTAGTAATTGAATGAATGCTCTCTGTGCCCTGGTAATCGCCCACTGTATCTGTCATTGTAGATATCCTGTGTATACACATGCGTGCAT
This sequence comes from Conus ventricosus, assembly GCA_018398815.1. NCBI lineage: Eukaryota > Metazoa > Mollusca > Gastropoda > Neogastropoda > Conidae > Conus > Conus ventricosus. The sequence continues at coordinate 49,816,657 of CM031610.1, read as the reverse complement.
ACGTGTTGCGCACACATACAAAAACACACAGACATGAAGCCAAAGACAGGGAGTCACAGAAACAGAGGCACAGTGAACGAGTTCTCCATGGGACCAGTTGGGCGACTTTTCACTTACTTCATTTCAAATACATGGAAGGGGAAACGATCATGTCTGGTGTGTCGTTACTCTCCTCCTCCGCCCACCTCTTCATGCCCCCCCCCCCCCCCCCCACCTCTTCCCCACTCCATCTCTTATCTGCACCCGACATTTTATTTCCCCATACTACTACCCCTCCCAATTCTGCTAGTTAACATTGCCCGTTCTTTGACAATTCACACATGGTTTTATCTCGTTAGGGGCTTTAATTCCTTACCTCACGACGTTCGCCGCTGGCGCTTACTACACACACACACACACACACACACACACACACACACACACACATGTGCATGCACGCACGTGCACATACGTACAGAGAGACAGAGACACAGAGAGAGAGAGACAGAGAGAGAGAGACAGAGACAGACAGACAGACAGACAGAGACAGACAGACAGACAGATAGAAAAAAAAAAAGAAGCAGAGAGACAGAGAGACAAAGACAGAGAGTGATACGTGTGTCCATCCGTCAGTCCATCCATTGATCCAGCCCTACACGCTCACAGACACTCGTGCTCACATGCAAGCCTAAACATGAACGTGTGCGCACCTGCCCCCCACCCGTCTTCCCCAGTCTAGGTTTTCATCTCTACCTTCCCAACCCTACCTGCCATCTTTTTGGTTTTTAACTTCTCTCCCCTTCCCACGCCCTCCTCTTCCTACGCCCTCACCCCCCCCCCCCCCCCCCCCCACCTCAAAGCAGAATGACAAAAAAAAAAACAACCTTACCAGGATGTTAATTTAGAAATGAAAATAAATAGTAAATGGCGCTATGACAGTATGATCTAGATGTAATTACAAAAACAAAAGTGAGAATGAAGAGGAGAAGAAAAAAGAACGACAGAATGAGAAAAGAAAGGGGAAAAAAGGAAAGAAAGAAAGGGAGGAAGGAAGTTAGGAAGGAAGTAAGGAAGGAAGGAAAACCAAAATACACAAGAGCATGGAATGGACATGAAGCCATAAAGGAGGAGGAGGAGGAGGAGGAGAAGGAGGAGGAGGAGGAGGAGGAAAATAAGGAGAAGGAGGAGGAGAAGAAGGAGAAGCAGATGGAGGAGGAAAAGGAGGAGGAGTGAGAAGACAGACAGAAAGAAAGAAAGAAAGAAAGATGAAAAAGAAAAAAAAAGTAGAAGAACCACCACCATCGCCATCACCACCACCACAACCACCACAACAAAAACAATACGAAGAAAAGCAGAAGAACAATGTAAGAAGAACATGAACAGACAACATAAGAAAGAGAAACAGAAGACAAGCTCTGACGTCCCTTCTCCACATAACAAGGGCTCTCGCCGGGAGCACTTGATCCTTTTTTTTTCATGGTTGTTTTACACCTCCGCTCCTCAAACTCTCCTCAGATCCACCCACACCACCCCCTTTCCCTCCCAGCTGAGGCCTACACCATGTTCACGTCTGGCACAAGATGCACACGTGCAACGGGCAAATGAATTCCCCGCAGGCTGGAGGAGACACGTCTGGCATACAACAGCTTGTAACAATGAAGCGGTGAACAGGGCGGCGCTCTCCAAAAAAAAAGACTCCACCGCTTGTAATTGATATTCTGGATATCTGACGTCAGTCTTGGGAATGAGATGGGAGAGGTTGGGTGGGGGGGGGTGGATGGGGAAGGAAGGTGTACGGTGAGCAGAAGAATGGCAAACAAAATAGATAGTGCGATAGACAGATAGGTAGATAGCTAGCTAGCTAGGTAGATAGATCTCAGAACTCAGAACTCGGAACTCAAGAAACGTTTATTTGATAGATAGATAGATCAATATATAGTTATAGACATATTCATATACCTTTCTCTCTCTATCTCTCTCTGTCTGTCTGTCTGTCTGTCCTCTCTCTCTCTCTCTCTCTCTCTCTCTCTCTCTCTCTCTCTCTCTCTCCCTCTCCTCTCTCTCTCTCTCTTGGCCAATGTACATTCCATGAAAAGTATTGGCCAACCAGATCTTTGTCAATTTGGCGCACTAAAAGAAGCAGTCTATAAACATTTCCTTTCTGACATGTATCCCAAACACATACTTTGTCTGCATCGAAGGTCATTGTGATTGCTGTGAAAGTCAAGGTCATTACTGTAGATGGTGAAAAAGGGAATTGTGGTTTATCCCCCAAAACCTGTCGTTTTGCCTATCCTTTGATCTTGACGGTCTCATCTCCCCTTCCTCCCCTCGCTCTCGTGAGTGTAGGTGTGTCAGAGAGAGAGAGAGAGAGTGAGAGAGAGAGAGAGAGAGAGAGAGAGAGAGACAGACAGAGACAGACAGAGAGAGAGACAGAGAGAGAGAGAGAGAGGGGGAGAGAGTATGCCTGGGAGCATGTGTGTGTGTGTGTGTGTGTGTGGTGTGTGGTGTGTGTGTGTGTGTGTGTGTGTGTTAGATTGATCCATGGTTCTTGTCCACCGTGACCTTTGTTACCATTGACTTTGTGCTGTTCTTCATGAATTGTCTTGTTTATCTGTGTGCTGGTCGGTCGTTTGGTTGGTTGTTTTCTGCACTGATTTTCATGGTGGCCTGATCGAGATTCTCACTGGGTGGTTTACCAAGCTGTTGAATTTCTCTTCACGTCCATCCAGACCATTGCTATCATCGGTTTGTGAGGCTTTGTAATTCAATGCTGACTGTGCCCTTGTCATCGTCCACGATATCTGTCACTATAATGTTCCAAAACATGTCAAACAAAATGATAAATGATATCCTGCACATATTCATATATTTATATCTTTCGATCATACATACGTGCCTACGTACTTAAAGAGTGAAAGGCAGCAACATAGACAGAAGACATGAAGACAAGGATAGAGAGTGAGAGAAAGAGAGGCAAAGAAAGTGAGCGAGGTCTCCGTGACACTAAATGGGCGAATTTTTACCGTTTACTTTTCAATATATAGAAGAAGATACGACCATGTCTGATGTTTCGTTATTCACCTCCACTGCCTTCTTCTTCACACTCTCGGATCTGTCCCCCTCTGTATTCCATCTCTTATGCACCCCCACCATCTTGCTCCCTCCACCTCCCCCCCCCCCCAACCCCCTCCCCTTCCGTTCTTGTAGTTAACGTTCCACTCCACTGACAATTCAAGCATGGTTTTTATCTCGTTAGGGGCTTTAATTACTTACCTCTACGATGTTCGCCACAGGCGCTCAAGAATGCGCATGCGCCCGTGCACACACACACACACACACACACACACACACACACACACCACACACACACAAGCACGCGCGCTCGCACATACACACGCACACACACACACACACACACACACACACACACACACACACCACACCACACACACACACACACACACACACATACGCACACGCACACACACATATACATGCACATACATGCACGCAGGCACGACCCCCCCCCCCCCCCACACCACACACACACACAACACTGAGAGACTGAGACAGTCAGATACAGACAGTCAGGGATGGAACATGGGGGGAGGGGGGGGGGTGGGGGGAACGTAAGAGACTAACAGTGAAAGAGAAAGGAAGATATACACACACACCAAGAGAGAGAGAGAGAGAGGAGAGAGAGAGAGAGAGAGAGATCCATGTAACGATCATCTGTCTGTCCATCGGACCCTCCACACATGCAACCATCCATCCATCCATACATCATACATACTTACACACTGACACCCTCAAACGCACATGCATAGCCTCAACAAGAACCCTGAATCACGCTTACGTGCTACTCATACTCCCTCCTTCACTCTCCCTTGCTGACCTCTTTTTCTGTTTTTCTTTTTTTTCAATTTCTCTCTCCTCCCCCCTTCCTCACCCCCCCCCCCCCCCTCAGACCAGAATATATTTAAAAAAAACACTTCAAGGACATGACGTAGGAATTAAACTAAGCATCAGATACTGATATCAAATTGTAATCTGGAAATGAACACACACAAAAACAATGGGGAAAAGTTTAAAGAGAGTTTGAAGTGAATAAGAAGAAAGACAGAAGAAAGAAAGAAAGAAAAAAGAAAGAGCATAAAAGAAAATGAGAAGTCATAAAGCAGAAGAAAAAGAAGGGGGGGGGGGGGGGAGAAGGAGAAAGTAGAGCAGGAGGAGAAAAAGAAAGAAGAAGAAGAAGAAGAGAGAGGAAGGGGGACGAAGGAAGAAGGAGGAGAACAACAAAACAACCACTGTAACAACCACAACTAGAAATATAACCAGAAGAAAAGAAAAAAAGGAAGAGGGAGAAACAGAAGCCAAGTTCTGACATGTCTACTCTGCATAACAAGGACACTGGCCATAAGCACTTGGTCCATTTTTTATGGCTGTTTTACACCTCTTTTACACTCTCCAATCCACAATCCCCATCCGCTCCCACCCCTTTCTCTCCCAGTTGACGCCTAAACCCTGTACACATCTAGCACAAGGACGCACACGTGCAACAGGCAAATGAATTTCCCAGAGTCTGGAGAAGGCACGTCTGGCATATAACGGCTTGTACCATTGAAGCGGCGAACAGGGCAGCGCTCTCAAAAAGACTCCACCGTTTCTAATTGATATTCTGGATATCTGACGTCAGTCTGGCGGATGAGGTGGGTGGGGTGGAAATGGCGATGGGGAGAGGATGGTGTTTGGGAAGCTGAAGATTTTATTGTGCTTTCTTCAGTTCTCTGTACGCTGTCCTCCTTCTTCCCCCCCCCCCCCCCCATTCCTCCCCCACCCCCCTCTCCATCTCCCATTTCGTCCACCAGATGTACATCAGGTATTCAGAATATCCATTATAAACTCTTGAGTCTTAGATAGAAGACATCTGATTATGTAGATAGATAATAGACAGATAGGTACATAGTACTAGTACATACTAAATAACATACAGAGAAACAGACTGAAGACTAAGACATTGACATGCATGCATACATACATGCAGATCATACATCATATACATACATACATACATACATACATAATACATAATACATACATACATACATATGAAACACACTACAACATAATAATACATACATACATACATACATACATCATACATACTAACATCATACATGCATACATACATACATACATATACACATACATGCATACATACATACATTAGATATAGATATAGATATCAGTGAACAGAAGGCCTCTGACGACGCGGTATGTATGATTCCATTTTCAGGACAGACTACAACAAAACCTATACGCTACGAGTGAAGGATCTTATAGATACAATCTAACGCCCTTGATTTTCATTTCCATTTTTCAATCTACCCCTTCCCCCCTTCTCTTTTTTGAAAAATATATGCCAGGTCATTGATGCAATGATGCAGGAATTATTGGCTTGTGCTTGTGTCCCACCGACACTAAAATATTCAACGCATTTTTGTTTGGTCAGTCAGTCGGAGCTGCAAGTAGGAGCTGTTCTGCACAATTCTTAGCTGCTGTCAGCACTTATGTGTCTGTGAATGCTTCGGCTATTGAACTGGTGGAGCTGACCACTCTGTTTACACCTTTTAACCTCCCTTGCATCAATGTGTGTGTGTGTGTGTGTGTGTGTGGTGTGTGTGTTGTGTGTGTGTGTGTGTGTGTGTGTTGTGTGCGTGTGTGCGTGTGGCGTGCGTGTGTGTTGGGGTGTGTGTGGTGTGTGTGTGTGTGTGTGTGTGTGTTTGGCATGTGTGCGTGCATGCGTGACATGTGTATGTGTGTGTGTGTGTGTGTGTATGTGTGTGTGTGTGTGTGTGTGTGTGTGTGTGTGGACAAACCTTATCTAATATATAAAACCCATGTTCTGTCTGCCTGTCTGGTTGCGTCACATATAACTCTACAGTTTTCGTCTGATTTTCTTCAAGTATGACACGACATTGCACTAGCATCATGGACAGATCCCGGTGGAATCCTTTTTGTGGCTGGAAGTCACATCATTTCAGGGTACAATGTAGCGAGGCGAAGCTATGTCTGGAATCGAAGCTTGTCTTGGAGGAAGGGGAAGAGAGGTGGGGGAAGCAGGGCGGGAAGTAGGGAAGAAACAGAGGATGAGTGGAATGGGGACGAACAAGAGCAGGGGGGAGGCGGGGGGAGAAAGGTAGAGGAGGAACGGCTAATATATTAGATGAAGTCGTACGAAAAGCATGAAAAGGCCTGGCATTTGCTTTAGATTTAAGGGGGTGGAAGGAGTGGCCAGATACGTGAGCAAAATGCTTCGATTGGAAAAGGAAAGTTGTGTTTCCGAGGAGGTGGTTGTGAACGGCGGGAGGGGGGGGGGGGGGGGGGGACTGATATAGCAGGTGGTCTTGGGTGTTGTGTGTAGAAAACACACATAAAAATAGCAAAGAACAGATCCTGCTTTTCTCTCATTTCTTAATGTTTGTTCTGTTTTTTTTTTTTTCTTCATGAGTTAGATATCAGTTGATCGCCTACCTTAAGTTGTCATGTTGCTGCTGACTGATCTACCCATGCTTAACTGCGTTGTTTGCACTGTGTATGCAGCCTTCACTATTTTGATAGGTCTGTACTGTACATTGTGCAGTTTTGTTGATGTTGAAAGGTTTATATTTTCTCCAGTTTCACACTCACAAACACGCACACACACACACACACACACCACACACACACACACACACACACACACATACACACACACACACACACACCACACACACAGTAACATATGCACACACGCTCATGCATGCACACTCGCGCGCGCACGCACGTACGCACGCACGCATGCACACACACACACACACACACACACACACACCACACACACACACACACACACACACCCACACACCACTTGGACTGTTTGAGTTTCTCTTAACATATCTCTCTACGGCCATTTCCCCCATGCATTCTCTGCTTCTTCAGAACATCATCTTTGCACGCAAGTGTACTGACCTATGAAGAGGCAAATTGACTGAGTCGCTTTTAGAACAAATTCACGCACAATTGGAGGTGAGATTGGGGGGAGGCGCAAGTTGAAGTGAGTGAAACATCTGGTCGGGATGAAACGAAGGCGAACCAAACAACAGTTAGTATCAGCTGTCCGTTCCATTGACATACAGGTGCGCGTTGGGGTCTCTCTCTCTCTCTCTCTCTCTCTCTCTCTCTCTCTCTCTCTCTCTCTCTCTCTCTCTCTCTCTCTCTCACCTGATAATGGCACCACAATGATTTTATGTGCCTTTGTACTCTCCTTTTTATTATTGCTTTGCTTGTTTTGTCTGGCTCACCAATCCTTTCATCATCATCATCATCATCACATGACAACAACGACAACAAAACAACAACACCAACACCAACAACAAAGACAGCTAAAAAAAATCATGCCTCCTGGTTCATCTTTCACTCAGCTACATTGACCATTTTAATTCATCTGCATGCACTCTTTACTGACTCCCAGTTCAGCGAAAGATCTGCTACAATATTGCAATCTCCTGCAATGAATCCATTATACCCATTCAGTCCTCTTGTCCTCAATATCTGGTGGATTTGTTGAGCATGTGTACCCCACCACATGTACTCCGTTCATCGCCTAATTCTCATTTTCACTAATTCCTTCTGTAAACACTAAACGTTTGGTCATTGATCATGTGCCTATCAAGCCCATTTCCTGTCGAATCTAGTCGTTTGGAATCAAGAGTTTTGACATTCCTCTTAAAACTGATCTTCGAAAATCAGGCTAGCTGACCAAACTAACCTCATGAGCGCTACTAAGACACAGCATGACCCTAAATAGATCGTAGTTAGCGTAGCTGATTCCTTTCTTTTCATCAAGTATCCTTTGCCTTATCATCACTTGTGTAGCAAAAAAACGTCACCAAGAGGCTTTGTGCCAAGGATGTCATTCAGCATCAGCATTATAGGAAGAATAAAAAGCTTCCCTGCATTTAAAGATACTGAAACAACAATTTCCCCCTTCCTTTTACCCAAAAGAAGCGAGGGGTTGTTTTAGACTTTATGAAGTTGTCAGCCAGTTGAGAGAGTGATTGTCACTTGGACACTGTACCTTCCCAATGTTAAAAGAAATATGGAGAAAAGAAATGAACTGATCTGGCTTGCAGTCGTGGGATCCATTGATACTGGGTTCAGATACCAATTGTCTCCTAAACACACGCAATTAAAAAGAGAAAGGGAAAAGCTGCTGCAGTACATCCGTACTCAAAAGTATAATGGGATTTGTGGTGGAAAGGGGAGAGGCAAATGTCTTTGAAGGTAGAATACTAAAAGCAAACACAGAAAGAAGACAGTTAGAAAGAAAGAGCGACAGAAGCATAGAAACCAAGAAAAAAAGAGAAGAAAAACCCTGTTACCACATGATCTCTCAATGTTCTATGGGAAACTACAATGCGACACACACCAAAAAAAAAAAAACGCAGAAAAGAAAGCAAGAAAAAGAGACAGTAGGCTGCATTTGCGCCTGTATATGTTTGTGAGGAACTACCTCTCCCAGCTGAAAAAAGCAAATGGGAAAGAAAGAAAAGAAGGAAGAAAGAAAGAAAGTTTTTTTTTTTTTTTTTTTTTTTTTTTTTTTATTAATTAAAAGAAAGAAAGAGAGGACGGAAGAAAAAGAAGACTAAGAAATAAATGAACGAAGGAAGACAAGCACGACAGAAAGATGTACATCTTCACTGTGTGGAAAAGTTCTCTCACTAACAGTACATACACAGACAATTAAGAGGAAAGAAAGAAAGAAGACAAGCACGACAGAAGGATGTACATCTTCACTGTGTGGAAAAGTTCTCTCACTAACAGTACATACACAGACAATTAAGAGGAAAGAAAGAAAGGAAGCAAAAAAGAAATAATCAAAGAAGAAAGCAAGCAAACAAAGACAGCGATAAAGAAAGAAACACAGAAGGAAAACGGTAAGAAATAAAGTTATTAAAGACAGCGATAAAGAAAGAAACACAGAAGGAAAAACGGTAAGAAATAAAGTCATTTGTGTCCATGCCCGATTGCTGCACGGATTATATTTTCTCTGTAAATTGAGAACAACAAGATCAAAACGGCTGAGCCAAAATGAAGAAATAAAGAAGGGAAAGAGAGAAAGCAAACATGGAACTGCAGGGGGGGGGGGGGGGGGGGGGGGGAGGAGGAATGAGAGATAGACCAAAGTAATAAACAGCATGAGAGTTTCTGGGAGTGGGTGGTCACGAAAACAAGCAAAGCTCCACATCAAGAAAACTGCATGTGCATCTGACCCCACAGCTGAGGTGTGAAGGGTGAAGGAGAAAACGGTCCAGCGCGCGCGCGCGCGCGCGCTCGGGTGTGTGTGTGTGTGTGTGTGTGTGTGTGTGTGTGTGTGTGTGGTGTGTGTGTGTGTGTGTGTGTGTGTGTGAGATGTCTGTGTGTCGGTGTGTTCTCTCTGTCCCCCCCCCCTCCCCCACTGTGTGTGTTGTGTGTGTGTGTGTGTGTGTGTGTGTGGTGTGGTGTGTGTGTGTGTGTGTGTGTGCGCGCGCATGTGTGTGTGTATGTGTGTGTGATGTCTGTCTGTCTGTCTGTGTGTCTGTGTGTCTCTCTGTCCCCCCTCCCTCTCTCTCTCTCTCTCTGTGTGTGTGTGTGTGTGTGTGTGTGTGTGTGTGTGTGTGTGTGTGTGTGTGTGTGTGTGTGTGAGTGAGTGGTTGTACTTGTGCGTGGTGTTCGTTCGCCTTATCTAATATACAAAACTCGTTGTCTCTGTCCACTGATGATTTTCTTCAACTATGGCACAATGACGCGTTAACATAATGGACACCTCTAAGGAAAGTGACTTCTGTGCTTGACAGTCACGTCTTTTAACAGTACAATATGTTGAGGCGAAGCTATGTCTGGAATCGAAGCTTGTCTTAGGGGGAAAGGGGGGAGAGGCGGGGGAAGCATGGTGGGAAGTAGGGAAGAAACAGGCGAGGAGTGGAATGGGGACGAACAAGAGGAGAGGGTTGCAAGGTAGAGAAAGACGGCTAATATATTAGATGAAGTCGTATGTGTCACGTCGCCGAGGGAGACGGCAAACACAAGTCAGGGGCTTCACTCCGCGTTCACACACCAACGATCAGCCCCGCATTCAACTTCATCCACAAGCCCAAACACTCAACTATGATTCACCCTAACCACACTCACACCAAATGTAACACAAACTAACTAATTTTATTAATCACATCACAACATGTGCCCCACAAGAAGAACAACAACAATAATTTGCTAAAACCAAACAGCACACAAAATTACATTAACAAGGCCACGCGTACGCTATAGACACACACACACACACTGCCGACCGCTCTGCTTCCTTCTCTGTGTACAAAAACCTGTGAATGCACACAACAATCAATATCAGCCAAAAGATTTCAAAAATGTATGCACCGACAACAACAGAGTATTCAAATCATTCCAACATGCAGCAAAGCACGAATCACAATAATCAGAATTTCAGATAAGCAAAACTATCACCAACTATAGTTCATTACTAATGTAGTTCCCTTCAACGAAGGTGAAAACCAAAAGTCCAAAGCGATGAAAGCTTTTCGACGTGTTCTTCTGTTCAAAAGTTCATGGAGTTCACAACACCAAGACGATTAGAGCACATCCAAAATAAGCAGATGAACGAAAAATAACATGAGTGTCAACAGGTTATGTTGGCGGAGACGAATATTAGTCGAGCCTTCAACAAAGAAGTTCATTCACATTCCTTGTCACGTTGATTCCTCGTTCTCTACAGTCTCTCGCTTTCCACTCGATGACACATTCTATTCTCCGCATTCATCCACTCTCCACTACTTACATCGGTCCATTCACCCGCTCCCTAGTCAGGAAGCCAAGACCAGAAGTCCGTTGCCAAACAAGGAGTCAATGGAGTCACTCCTTCGCGCCACTCCTGTCCTTCAGACAACAGACGTCACCCAACCGTCAGTCGGCCTCAGCGAGACGAATCATGCCCATTTGATCTACTCCCATTTCGCCTACTCAGAAATTCCCATTTCGTAGCAAGGAAAATTCCCATTTGGTCTACTCCCATTTGGTCTACCCCCATTTCGTCTACCTACATATGACATCATTTCCCATTTCGTCTACTCCTATTTTGTAGACCAAAGATTGCAAGATTTTTTTTAAGAATGACCACACTTTCCATTCCTAGCCAACAAGTGGCAAGTGTTGAGCACTTAACAACTCTTGAGTTGTTATTCAGCTGCTGCTGTAACCCCATGAAACACTTTTCACATCTGCCAAAAAGTGACAAGTGTTAAGCAATTCACACATGTAAGTAGGCTACTCATGATGCGTATAAAAGAGTCAGTCTGATCTCTGTCATACATAGCCTGCTAATCTACCATGGAGTTCACAACTACTCAGCGCGGAGGCCGTGTTCTGCTACTTGAGGGCTACAGATACCAAGTCAACAGGAAGGACAAGAACACTGGACGCATCTACTGGAGATGCCACGACGGTCCTGCCCAGGCAGTGTGTCAACTCAAGCAGAAGAAATCAAGAGCAGAAAGCCTCATACCCATGCAGAAGACCGTGCCGACAACGTGGTGGAGAAGATTAAGGGGCAACTCAGGAAGGAAGCTAGGGAGAAGACAGCACCCATCCTGAGTTGTACAACAACGCCCTTGGTCAAGTGGCTGAAGAGGCTACGGATGTGGCCGCTACCTTGCCACCTTTCCAGTCTGAAGTCTTCGCTCTACCGTAACCGCCTGAAGAATAACCTCCCTACGAAGGAACGCAGTGATGTCAACTTGGATGGAGAGTGGTCTCAGACTGCATCAGGGCAGCGCTTCCTCCTACGATCTGATGGTGCTGGTGACAAAATATGATTTTTGCCACGCACCATGCTTTAGCGGCTGTCCACTGCTGAGAGCCTCTACATGGATGGAACCTTCGGAGTCTGTCCGGTCTCTTCTACCAACTGTTCACCATCAACATCATCATCGATGAGCAGCAGTTTCCTGCAGTCTACGCCTTGCTTCCCAACAAGTCCAGGGAGACGTACAACAGGTTCTTCACTATCATCAAGGAAGCACTACAGGACCTGAACATCACTCTCCAACCTCCACGCGTCCTTGTCGACTTTGAGAGGGCTTTGCTGCAGTCTGTGCGCCTCCACTTTCCCGGTAGTGATGTCAAAGGGTGCTTCTTCCACTTTGCGCAGTGCTTGTGGTGGTGGGTTACAGACTCGTGGTCATGTGGTTCTGTACAGGGAGAATGAGGAGTTCCGCACTCTCGTGAAGCACTCTGCTGCCCTGGCGTTCCTTCCTCCAGCCAACGTCAGACTCGCATGGGTACCATGCGACTCAACCTCTCCGATGGTTCTGCCCCTGCCGAAGCCTTCATTCCCACTTCTCCTCGACTTGGATGAAGGACTTCCCTGTGGCCCAGTGGAACCACTGGGAGTCTTCAGGGGACCGCACCAACAACCGTCTGGAAGGATGGCACAACCGACTCATCCGTCTAGCTGGTCGTGACCATCCCAACATCTACCAGCTGGTCGCAATCTTGAAAAGGAGGCGGCGGTATCCGAGGTGAAGATTCTCCAACTTCGGACTGGTGGTCTCCCTGTGAGGAAGCGAGCCAAGTGGCAGCGCATGAACAGAAGGATCAAGCGTCTGCAAACCAAGTTCACTGAGGGGAAGCTGAGCATCGCTGATTCATGGAATCAGTTTCTCTGTTATGTGGCCTGTAAGGTATATATTTTGTTTTAAATCTACATGTTATTTTAAAACTATTTTAAAATAAAATTCTACATTCTAATATCTCTGGCATTTCGTGTGTGTACTTGTGTCTCTACTTTGTGTCAAAAAGGGGAAAAGTAGATGAAATGGGATGGTGGTCAGTATGGAATAGACGAAATGGGAGTAGACCACATGGGAAGTAGACGAAATGGGAGTAGACCAAATGGGATGTTACCCAGCGAGACAGCGGTCACTCTCACCAGCTCAGGTACGGAAGGGGACCACGGCACAGCAACTAATCAGGTTCTGGGGATGACATTAAACTAACAGGTAATACTAACCGAGTCTCCCCAAGGAAAACCTAAGTCCCAACTACTTAAAAAAACATAGGTAAAATTTAATTTAAACACTATCTTTCTTTCCCAACAAGAAAAATGCAAAACACCCTTTTAATTCTCAAGAAAGAAACAATAACAATCAGGCTAATATAGAATTACTTGAACAAATTTTGACAATGTTAGTCAAAGGGAATAATTCAACAAGTGTTTATATGCTATGACATTGACCTTGAAGGTAACCTCGCGGTCATCATGACCTTGGCCAATTATAACAAGTTCCAACAGCGAAGAGAACTAACTGTCAAAATGTCAGCACACGCGAAATTTATATAAAGCAAAAGATTTATACGATACTACTGACTTCCAACACTTAATACAAATTAAATGTTTGTTTTTTCCCAAAAACAAACAACCTCAAAGCAAAACTTACAAAACTACTTTAATATAACTATCCACTTGCTTTTCCCAAACTTCACGGAAAGGAACACCATTCCCTTCTTTATTTCTACTAAAATACATAACAAAATTAAAACCGGGCGAAGGGAAGATACTCCTTCTCGCAAAGCAAAGTGAAAACTCCCAAATCTCACACGTTCACAAATACACACGCTTTTACCCACACCTTTTCTCGCATTCACGTTAAAATACACAGCATTAAAACCATAAATGCCAGAAAGCATGAAACAAAAGAGGAAAATTGTAACTGAATACATTTAAAACATGCGCACACGAGAGACAAACGCACAAACAAAGACTTCCGAATCCAGAGACGAACACCGGCAAAAGTTCCCAAACCTGAAACCCGAGATGGACCCACGACAGGCGCCCAGAAACATGGGTGAAGCGCCCACGAAATTGGGGGACAATTAATGTCCAAGCCACAACTCCTCCACTGTGGGGGAACAGGAGTTCCAAGCCTGACAAAGCATCCGTCGTGTGAGGGAAACTTTCGTCTCTCGACTGACTCGTCACACACAAGTGGACCTCCCTGTCTACCTGATACTCAGTTCAGGCCACGTCCAAATTCAACGGTTTGGTGGACTCTGGGAACGGAGTATCTAAGGGAAACACACGCACGCTTGCATGCAACTAAAAATAACACGCACAGGCACACAACTTCCAAACACAATGTTTTATTTTCAGCCTAGCTATCACACACGTTCCTAAGGTACACAGTTGGAGGAACAAATCTAACCCTGTATCGTGACAGTATGAAAAGCACAGAGAGGCCTGGCATTTCCTTTGGATTCAACAGGGTGGAAGGAGTGGCCAGATACGTGAGCAACATGCTTCAACTGGGGGAGGAGTGTGTTTTGTGTGTGTGTGTGTGTGTGTGTGTGTGTGTGGAAGGACAAGGTGGTGAGAAGTTGGTGGCTGTGTTATGTGTGTGGGCGTGCATGTTGTCAGTACAACACTATGTTAATTGACAGTAAATGGTTTCAGTCAGTCAGTGTGTGTGTGTGTGTGTGCGTGCGTGCGTGC
>CM031610.1:49789594-49797094 GCA_018398815.1 Conus ventricosus | reverse complement strand
CACGTGTGTTAAGAATGTGCTTGGTATACTTTACAGCGAAAAAGAATATTGTGAATTTGTTAGAATTCGTGAATGTAACAGAAATATGAAAAGTTTTTTTTAATGGAGAGAGAGAGAGAAGAGAGAGAGAGAGAGAGAGAGAGAGAGAGAGAGAGAGAGAGAGAGAGGATTATTTGCAGGAAAGAGTCCCCATTAGGAAAGAAATCAGGGATGGCGGAACAGGGCTTTGGAAGCACTAAAGAAAAAAGTTCCTAACCCCATTTATTTCGAATATAATCATCGTCGGTTTTGTCACCTATGGTGTGTGGGACATTATATTAAAACTAATACTGAATTGACCAGTATTAAACTTAAATGACCCATCGTAATTAACAAAACGTTACTAAGGCTGTCACCTATGGTGTGTGTGTGACATTATATATAAAACTAAAGAAGTGACAGAAAACTAAAGACCATGAATTAGCATAACGTCAGAGGCTGTCCCTATGGTGGTGTGACATATATAAAACAAATGAATTGCCAGTATAAACTAAATGACCATCGTAATTAACATAACGTACTAAAGGCTGTCACCTATGGTGTGTGGACATTAATTAAAACTAATACTGAATTGACCATATTAAACTTAAGTGACCCATCGTAATTAGCATAACGTTACTAATGAGGCAGTGTTAAATATGCCATTAACATAACGCAAAGCTGTCCTAGTGAGGACATTATATTAAAACTAATACTGAATGACCAGTATAAACTTAATGACCCATCGTATAGCATACTTACTAAGAGCTGTGTTCGAAAGATGCATTCAACATCAACGCAAAAGACTGTTATGTAAGATTGAAAAGTAGTATATAGAAAGAATGGAACTTCCGCATATTAGCCAAAGATGTGAAAGATATCGCTTAAATTTGGTAACTTGTTAGTGAGTTGAGAAGTGATTGCAATGACACTGTACATTCCCAATGATAAACAAATAAGAGAAAGAAATGATCTGATTTGGCCTTACTAATGAGTATAAATATGTTTACATAACAAAGTTGTCTTCAAGGCACAGCAATTAAAAGGACAGAAGAAAGCGCTGCAGTAACTCTACTAAAAGTAATTATCAACTTTCTACTGGAAAGAAGTACTTGTCTTTTAGGGAAGAATTACAAGCAAACAAGCAAATAATAACTAACTAATTAACTAACTAACCAACCAGCTAACTAACTAAATAAAGTGGTAAAACAAACAAATGTATACATACATACATACATACATACATACATACATACGTACGTACAATTATATACATGCATACACAGAAATTCATAAACAGATAAGTAAATACAAAACAAAATAAATATATAAATAAACGAATGAATAAATACATGGATAAATGAATGAATGAAGAAAGAAAGAAAGAAATACATGAAAAACGTGAGAAATAAACAAGGAAGAAAAGAAACAGAGACAATAACAAGGGAAACAAAACTGAAATTTAAAGACAGTGTATTTGATGGTGTTTTGAGTTATCGATGGTGCGCTGCTTCACCTAAACGGATGAAAGACAAAAAAAGAAAGAAAGGAAGGAAGAAAAGAACAAAGAAAGAAAGACAGAAAGAAGGAAGGAAAGAAAGAAAGATTGATAGATAGATAGACAGACAGACAGACAGACAGACAGACAAGAAACAAAAGGATCGGTGGAAGCAAAGAAACGAGAAAACAATTGTTAATATGCTTGATCTTTCAATGTTCTAAGGGGAACTACCCTGGATAAAAAAAAAAAAAGAACAGAAAGCAAAGAGAGTTAGAAAACTGTAAATGCGCCCTCAATGTTTGTGGGGCAATTACCTTTCCACAACAGAAAGAAAGACAGGAACAAAGAAAAGAAAAGAAAAAAAAAAAGAAAAAAAACAGAGAAGGGGAAAACGGCAAGAAATAGGGTTATCTGGACACATGCCCAAATTGCTCCGTGGAGATTATTTTCTCCCTAAAGCAAGTTAAAGAAAACCAAAACGACCGAGAAAGAAACGAAAAGAAAAGAGAAAGAAATACATAAAGCAAGGAAAGAGACAAAGCGCACATGCTAGCGGGGGGGGGGGGGGGGGGGGGGGGGAGGGGAAGGGGGAAGGGGGGGGGGGGGGGGGGGGGGGGGGGGGGGGGGGGGGGGAGGAGCCGAAAAGGCACGACAGATAGACCGAAACAATACACAGCAAGGGACTTTCAGGGAGTGGGTGGCTATGAAACAAGCAAACGAAACGCAAAGCCTCACAGAAACAAACCTGCATGTGCCTGCGACCCAAACAGCTGAGGTGTGAAGAGGAGGAGAAAAAAAAAATAGAGGCACGGAGGGAGAAAAACAAAAACAAAAAACAGAAACGAAACGTGACCAAGAGATAAACAGAGCACCGGTACCGCTAAATCGTTGATCGCTTCATCTGCAAGGCCGCCCCCAGGAAGATGCAGTTGGTGCCAGATAGGCCCAGGCAGTTAAAGGGCAGTGCATGACAGAGTAAACACAGGTGGGGAGATGGACTGAGCTGTACACTCAGCTCAGAGAAGTCTGCAGAGTGCCACCACCTCGACAAAGGTACTACTACCCCTTCTACTTTCTGCTACACTGGCAGAGGAGTGAGTGGAGGAGGAGGAGAGAAGAAAGGAGGAGAAAGAGACAGATGAGTGAGACGATGGACTGAGATGAGAGGAGGTGAGGGTAGGGGAGAGGAGGTAAAGCGCTGAGAGGAGCGATGTTTCCCCCTCATCAGTCGTTCAAAGCATAGAACCGCCACTCACAGTGTGTAGGTGAAAGCAGGGAACTATGAGAGGAGACAGAGAGACTGAGAGAACGTCTGAAAACGGAAAGAGCGCAACCTGCCCGAGGACGTTTAGACAATTGCATATTACCAGCTTCGCTCTCTCTTCTCTCTGACACTTGTCTGAATAGCAGTTGCTTCCAGACGGAGGGGGGTCGACGGGATGCCGGAGATGGTGAATTAGTGTCAATGGGAGGTCGGAGGAAGGAGAACGACGGAGGAACAAGGGAAAGGAGGAGAGGAGGAGGAGGAGGAGGAGAGAGATGGGCTGATGCAACCGCCGCAATGAGGGAAGACAGGAGGAAGGCACGACTGCAGAGAGCTACCCTTGCACGTGGAATCGTAACGTCAACACAGGTGGGTGTAGTTGTGTGACATGAAGAGAGAGAGAGAGAGAGAGAGAGAGCGACAGGTGACGAAGATGAAACAGTGGTGTGCGTGCTAAAAGTTGACAGGTTTCGGTGGGGCTGTGTAGTTGGAGAACGGGTGATGAGAAACAAGAGGGCCAAGGGGGAAAGGGGGGGGAAAAAAAAGAAGAAAAAGCACACAAAAAGCAACAACAAAATAAAAAAAAGAGAGGAAAAGACCGTCCCTTTGTCTCTTCATCGTGCCTTCATTTTGTGTGGCTCCTTCGCTGCGTATCTCGTCTATCTCTCGCCGTCTACTGCGGTGTCCCCGCTCGGTCTAATAGTCATTTCTCACTCATCTCTTTGATACACGTAAAGTTTCTCCCACCCACCACCACCACCCCGCCCACCCACCTTTATTCCTCCTCCCCTCTCCCTCCCCCCCCCCCCCCTTTCATCCACCCCCTCTCCACCCACCCCACCCCCACCCCCTCGCGCCAGTGACTGACTGACTGACTGAAAGCTTTGTCGCATTTGTCTCGCGCATACAGCTGATCCTGATTCATCCATCCCAAGCCCCCCCCCCCCCTCCCCCCCGTCCACCCCTTCCTCCCTCCCCTTTCCATTGCCTCTCGACTACCCTCTCCCACTCCCACCCCCACCCACCTTCCGGCTGCACCCACCTACCCACTCATCAGCCTTCTTCCCCACGCCCTCCACCCCCAGCCCCCGCATCAACTACCTCCTCCCGTCCCTTTCCCCTCTTCTCCTTCCACCTCTCCACGACCGTATCTAGCTTGGCAAGTCTGGCCCATCTTTCGTCGTCCACTGCCACAGGGTATATACGTCACAGTGTCTTGCTGGGGCTTGCTCGCCAAGTGTGCTGGTTGTGTTGTGGTGTTGGTTAGCTCTTTGGTGGGTCTCCAAGGAAGTCATTCATTCGGATGTGCTTGTTATTCTTCTTTTCATGTAATCTCCGTGTTCTGGGTTCGGCTCATTTAGAGTGATTATCTTTCTTTTGTCCATTGCCCTTTGATATTTGATTGTGTGTGTGTGGTGTGTGTGTGTGTGTGGTGTGTGCTTTTGTTGTTTTGTTATTACTATTATTATAAGCATTATTGTCAACATTCCAAAAAAAAGTTTTTCGTCGTCATCATCATCATCATCGTCATCATCATCATCATGATGTTCTCCTCCTCCTCATTATTTTCTTGTTATCAAAGTGAGAACCTTTCTTTCCTTTGGACAAGACGTTATTTTATGTTTTAGTTCTGTTTTGATTTTTGTTTTTGCAGTGTTTCTTGGTTTCTACTGCATTTTTTTCTTTTTACATTATAGCTGTTTTCATGAGATTAAAACGGGAAACTATGTCCTATTGACTCGCTATGGTATCCTAGTTCCTATTTCTTTAGGCTGTGCGAGAAGGAAAAGTTTTAAATAATTCTCTTTCCTTTTATTTTTTTTTTTTTTATGGACGAGGGTCGGGGTAAGGATACCGTCAAATATGTGGCGTCATCTTACTTGATTGTTCGTAGTCACACCGAAATGTCAAGTTGGTTTAATTGTGGAATCTGTGTGTGCTTTACATGTGATTAGGATCGGTATACCTGGATAAGAATGGCTGATTTGGGGAAAAATGCCGGGGAGGAGACAAATGAATGTTTCCGTCTCCTTGAACTTTAAGCAGACTATCAATAGTTGCACGAAAACGTCGTATTTGCACTTGTATGCAAGTAAGCGGTGTGTGTGTGTGTGTGTGTGTGTGTGTGTGTGTGTGTGTGTGTGTGTGTGTGCGCGTGCGTGATTTCCTAACCAATAAAGTGAGTTTACCAACTGGTCAGTCCCCTGGAAATTGGCATCGTTTCTCTCTTTCCCTCTTTTCTTTTTTTTTTTTTTTATTTTTTTTTTTTTTTATTTTTTAATTTCGTAAACCCACTTTGTTTAGGCAGAGATGCAGGCATATGTCTATTGTCAGAATATACGTTTTGAAAATAATCAACACATTCTGACTAGTTTTATAAAGATAAAATGTCAATGTCGCTGGTAGATCTATATAAAGAAAATCCTGAAATTAAAAAAAAAAAAAAAAAAACTCAGCATGTCGTCGTAGAACATTCTACTTTCGCTTAAATGAAGGAATCTAGTTTGAAAATGACATTTGTAAACGTGGCATTCTTTTTGTAGATATTAATTTTCTTTTAAATGCTTTCAAAACCTTGACAAACCCATTTGGAGGTGTGTTTGTGTGTGTGTGTGTGTGTGTGTGTGAACATAGTAGTAGTAAGCAGCAGCACCTGCAGTAGTAGTAGTGGCAGTGGTGGTGATAGTGGCAATGGTAGTGTGCATGTGCTTGGAAGAAGTCAAGTAAGACATGAGCATTGTTGACTTCGATTGTTCTTGCAGTACTGTTCCCCTCCCCCTCCCCTGCTACTCCTCCTCCATAAGTACCCCCCCCCCCCCCCCTCCACCCGCCCTCACAGATAGTTGCGAACATTATCTGTGGTAGCCAGTGTCCAAGTTTGGTTCAGGAGGTACAGCTTATAGTTCTAACAACGTGGCAAACGTGTTAATGAGTGCGCCCTGGAAGCACCCGTGAGGGAAAATGTGAGCGGGAGAGGTGGTGGTGGTTGTGCGTGTACGAGCTACGATTGGTTGGATATATTCAGCTAAAATCGAGTCATCACTTTTTTTTTTTTTACTAAATCATATTCAGTGCGAAAATCCGATCGAGGTTAGTGCAGAAATGGTGTTACGACGTTGTTCTCTACTGATTTTAACAGGTATATTGTTCATCTGAACTACGTGTTTTTTGTTGTTGTTTTTTTATTTTATAAAACTGTTTATTGCATGTACGTTCAAAGCGCTGTATTTTCCCCACTGTTCATCACATTTATCGTTGAAACCGCACTACTTTTTCTTCATCAGCATACATGTATTGTTCATATCGCACTACTTTTTTCCGGCAGTTACAACACGTGTCGTTCAGACCGCCCTACCCTCCCCCCCCCACCCCCCCACCCCCCTTACCGCTTACAATTGTATCGTTCAATCCGCACTACTTTTCCTCCAGCAGGTTACAGCATGTATCGGAAAGACCGCGCCCTTTTTTTTTTTATCTGAGGATAACAACATGTGTGAATCAAAACTGCACTACTTTTCGTCTGCTGTTTACTAATAAATCGTCCAGGCCTCACTTCTTTCCCTTCCCCTGCAATTTGCACCATATCTCGCTCAGATTGATAACGTTGTTTCTTGCGGTTTATTAAGTGTTGGTTCAGCCGGCACCACTTTTTTTCCCTATGTTCACCATATGCGCGGTTCAAAATTCTTTATTTCCTTTCAGTTGCAAAAAATGTGTTGTTCAGCCCCAACAGTTTTTTTTTTCCTTTGTTGTTTACACACGTTTCGTTCAGACTGTATGATTAACCCCCTGCCGTTTACCACATGCATTGATCAGCCCGGACTATCGTTTTCCTACTGTTTTTCCCACCCCACACCACATTTCCCCCTGTGGTTTACACTAAGTATCGTTCAGTTTCTCACAATTTTTTCCCATGCTGTGGTGTACAACATGTATCGACTCTCCACGAGAACAGTTTGGAGGGGAAATGAGAACAAAATGGTAAGTAGGACGAAAAATTGTTGAAATAGGAAGTAGGTTTAAAAATAGAAAAAATTAAGAAAAAAAACGTACAAGGGGTTTAATGAAGAAAACTAGAACGAATACTAAAATGAAGGAAGAAAATAGCAATAATAAAAATAATAATAATAATAATAATAATAATAATAAAAATAACAAAACAAAAAAGGGAATGGGAACAAGCTGCAAAGATATGGAAAAAAAAAAAGAGTAGAAAACAGTTCTGGCAACAGTACATAACTACCGGGGGAAAAAAGCAAGAAAGGTAGGGGCACAGAAAAGCATCTAGAGAACAAAGATAAGACTTAAATGAGAAAAGACAAGAGGATGGAAAGGGGGTGGGTTGGGAAAAAGAGACGGGTGAAAGAAAAAAGTGGAAAAGATAGAAGTAAAGAAAGACAAGATCGGGGAAAAGTAGAAACACATGGCATAAATTGGGGGTGGGGTGGGGGGGGGGGGGGTGAGAGGAAAAGGTCGGGAAAAGTAGCCCTGTTTAAACACCTCTAAATTACGTCTTGATAGAACTATTTTCTTTTCATAGGTAATTATTCACCGAAAAATGAGGTTAGCTAAAGATAAGTTTCTAGTATTTTTTTTATGACGTAGGTGATTTGATGTAAAATTAATCGGTGACCTTTCTGGCTGAAAACCAGTTTGTTATAGCTGTTGCTTTTTAGACACACGTGATTTGATGCGAAAATTGACCAGTGACCTTTCT
>CM031610.1:49760548-49768048 GCA_018398815.1 Conus ventricosus | reverse complement strand
GGAAACAGAAGGGGAAGGGAGCAAGGTAAGATCGGTAGGGATGGACGGAGAAATAGGACAGGGAGAACAGGAAAATTAGAAGGAAGGCAGAAAACAACAACAACAGAATTGTGGGGGAAGGAGGGACAGAGTGAGAGAAGGAGAAGGTAGCTGGCTAGGGTGGAGGCTGTCTCTCTAGAGAAGCTCTTGAGCGAGAGAGAGAGAGAGAGCGAGAGAGAGAGGAGAGAGAAGAGAGAGAGAGAGAGAGAGGAGAGAGAGGAGAGAGAGAGAGAGAGAGAAGAGACAGAGAGAGAGAGAGAGAGAGAGAGAAGCTATTTTTCGGGGACGTTGACCCTGCCAGTATATCCGCTGGTTGACTATTAGCAGACACACAGTTCAATCATTGAGGCATTGACGTCCATTACCCTGGCCATCCCCATCCCATTGTCTACAGGCGTCCTAAGAACTGCTGCGATGTAATGTGGTACTGGTGCAGTATCGTAGAACTAACGATGCGACAGTTCAGACCGAAATAGATGAAATTGTGGTCGTTGACTTAAGGTTAATGATAATTGTGAGCAGTACGTTTGGTCGCCGTTCACAGGACTCTGGGGGGTATGGCTAATGTCTGTGCAGTGTCTGGAGATTCTCCGTGATCTTTGCCCTTCTTTGTTCTTTTTTTTCTCCAGCTTTTCTTCTTTTTTTCTACTATGTTTGTGCTGTACGTTTACCCTCTCCTGTGAAAAATAATTGGAGAGAGAGAGAGAGAGAGAGAGAGAGAGAGAGAGAGAGGGAGAGAGAGAGAGAGAGAGAGAGAGAGAGGATGGTATAGAGGGAAAGAGAGCGGGTCACCCACATACAACACACACACACACACACACACAAACACACGCACACACACACACACCACACACACACACACACACACACACACACACACACACACACGCACGCGCGTGCGTGCGTGGTGTATGTGTGCGTGTGCGTGCGCGCGTGCGTGAGTCGATAAAACTGCGACCGATATTTTCATCAATGCATTTTCCGTATGTTGGAATTGGCCGTTTTCATTAATTGGTTACAGCATCATCAAGATCAGAAAGATAAGACCATTGTGATTTTTGCCATGCAGAGAAACAGAGATACATAGATGTAAAATTATTACTAAATATGGAGCCATGATTGGCCATATACAGATATATTTGCGAAAACAGATGAACTTAGGACTATACGAGTTACGTATAAATAGTGACTCAGCAAGTGGAGCTGTATTGTAGTAACAAATAACACTGGTTACTAGTTTTGATAGTATAGTGATAGGTGTTTACTTAAACTAAGCAGACATTGTTGGCAAATGAAAGAAAAAGATATGCTTTACAACAACAACAACAGAACGTGATGCATTTCACGTAAAAGTAACGTCACTTCTGTTTCAAAATCTTTTGGTGGCACATAATTTGGACCTTGGCCTAGTCATAAAACAAGGACAGATATCAGATATCTACTGAAGGCACTTTCACTGGGAGCAGGAGATCATTTTCACCCCATACATGAGGTAACAATACGCCTGTCGCTGAAAGTCGCCCCCCCCCCCCCCTCCCACCCATCCCTCACTACTCGACAGAGGATTGGGGATACTCACTAAGTATATGAAATAAGTATGCGGCACGCACTGCTGGGTTTTGTTGCCTACTGTCAGCAAAGACTATGGCTACATTGGCTAATACCACTTGTCAGTGGTTTGAGTCTGCTGGGGCAAAAGGTCATCAACCTACAACACAACCAATGGTGGAATTCAGACAGGCAGGCAGGCACAACGATATAGTACAATACGTTTGCCACCAGGAATTCCATTAGCTGACGTTAGTGTCAAGATCACCGACCTCCAGTGACATATAACACAGTTAAGAACAAGTCGGAAGAGAATCAACGTGGTTCCCCACACATCATCATTTTGGGCTGCTTTAACCATACCGTTTTCCCAAGACATCAGACGGGAAGGGCTGTACAACAGAGAGGACGCATTTTCTGTACTGTGTTCTTTAGGACTTCGGCTCTTTTCACTGCACGTCACGTGCAGACTTAGCTCAGTGGTAAAGCACTGGCTTTGCCGTCAGAAGTTGGGAGTTCAAATATCCGCTGGTACACAATTTGAAACAAACAAACAAAATAAAAGTGGCATTGTCATTGGCCATCTTAACCTGTTGTTCGTTTTGGTGGTGTTTGTGTGTAATGTTGCATATGTCCACTCTTCTCTCTACTATACCCTCTGTCTTCAGCTTGCACCCATCTCCCCTCCTAGCCAAGCACATGGGTGTCTCCCCCCCCCCCCCCCCCCTGCTCTACTCCCTACTCTCCTGGCCGGTTATTCCCGGCTGTCATATCATCTTTGATGGCTGTGGACGTATGTCATGGGCTTATCGGAGTAGCGGGAGTGGGAGTGTTGAGAACCGAAGACTGCTGCGCTATCTTGTTTCAATGACGTTATCTCAATAATTTTGTGCCAAACAAAACGCAAGCTGTTTGTTCAGCACTCTATCTGATAGGGCTGCAACGGACGTATGTGAAACCTGATATTTGACGAACCTATGGGCATGCCCTGATGGTTGGGAGCTCTGCTCTGATATGGCTTGTACCGTGGGTTCACTAACCTTCGAGCGCAGACAACAAACAAAAGCTTCGTGCATTCACTTCTTCGCCGTTCTCAATGGTGCAAAGAACTCGGTCAGCTATTTTACATCTTTGTTATCCCAGGAGTATATGAGTGATTAATTGAAGTATTTATCTCTAACTCAAACGTGATAATCTGGGCAGAGACGAAAGGGGGGTGGGGTGTACGGGAAGGGAAAAGGGGAAGGAGGGAAGGGGACAGGACATAGGGAAGAAGGGGTGGGGTGGGGGATGGGGGTGGTGGAGAAGGGGCAGGCCGGGTTGTAGAGTTCCAGGCTGACCAGCGACAGAATCGCGCACTTGCGTGCCCGTACCTGTGTGTGTGTGTGTGTGTGTGTGTGTGTGTGTGTGTGGTGTGTGTGTGTTGTGTGTGTGTGTATGTGTGTGTGTGTGTGTGTGTCTATATCTGTGTGTGTCTGTGTGTGTTTGTGTGTGTCTGTGGGCGCTCGCGCGCGTAATAATGTGTATGTGTGTGCGTGCGTACGCGCGCGCGCGCGCGCGGTGTGTGTGTGTGTGTGTGTGTGTGTGTGTGTGCACGTGTGCGTGAGTGTGTGTGTGCGTGTGTCTTTCATTTAACGTCTATCCACTATTCGTGATATTAGACAACTGTGCGTGTGGTGTGTGTGTGTGTGTGTGTGTGTGTGTGTGTGTGTGTGTTGTGTGTGTGTGTGTGTGTGTGTGTGTGTGTGCGCGTGTGTGTGCGCCTGTTTGTGCTTTTGCTTCTGCTTTTTTCGATGTGTGTGTGTATGTCACAAGAGTCTTAGAAAAAGAGAGAAGAAAACTAATAATAATAATAATACGAAAGTGAAAGATAAAGACGACGGCCGATATATATATATATATATATTATATATATATATATATAATATATATATTATATATATATATATATATATAATCAACGGATATAATTGGTTCTGAGTATCACTTCTAGGGTGATCCGAGGAACCTTTTAAAACAACGCTTGAAGATTACGCCTTCCGAGGAACTTCATGTCCAGACTGACATTCAAAAGACAGGGAGAATGTTACGGAAAAAGCCGGAGAAAAAGCTGGATAATGGCAAGAGATTCTAGGGTTAATTTGACGGATGAAAGGCAGCTCACAAACAATGACAACAGGAGAAAAATAAGATGATCAGGCCATATATTTTCCACTTGTTTATCGACGTACAAACAACCATATGGCCGCTGTCGTTTATCTTTACAAGGCGGCTCTGCGTTTTGCGAGAAACCGCAGTTTCAATTTTGGTTCAGATATTTGTCTTTGCCTTATGTTCAAAGACAATTTTACAGACTGTTTATATCTGTATCATCTTATAGGAATTGTGCGCACACAAAAGGGTTACCTTATTCGTTATCTGAGACAAAAGCCGAGAGGAGGAGGAGGAGGAGGAGGAGGAGGAGGAGGAGGAGGAGGGCAGTTTAAAGGACCTGGAATTGGAACTGTCATCATCATCTCATCATCATCATCATCATCATCATCATCATCATCATCATCATTATTATTATTATTACTATTATTATTATTATTATTATTATTATTATTATTATTATTATTATTATCATTATGCTTATTATTATTATAATTATTGTTGTTGTTTTGCTGCTGTTGTTGTTGTTGTTGTTGTTGTTGTTGGTATTGTTATTATAACTAGCATTTTTATTGTCGTTTTTGTTGTTATTATTGTTATATTGTTCCTCCTCCTCCTCCTCCTCTCCTCCTCCTCCTCCTCCTCCTCCTCCTCCTCCTCCTCCTCCTTCTTCTTCTTCTTCTTCTTCTGCATTTTTGTTATTGTTGTTCTTGCTGTTGTTGTTTTTGAGTGTTGATGTTGATGATGACGTTGATTTCGACTTGATATGCTGGCGGTGCCGTTGTTGTGCTTGCGCATATATACAGGCGAAGCCTCTGAGGAGTTGATCGATTTCTCTTTTCAGAGCCATCCAGTCGCCTGTAGTTCAAGATCCACTTTCTATCATGCACAGAAGAGAGAGAGAGGAGAGAGAGAGAGAGAGAGAGAGAGAGAGAGAGAGAGAGAGAGAGAGAGAGAGAAGAGAGAGTTCATCGCAACCTTGGACTTGAAAGGAAGTGCATCTTCTAAAGACACTCTTTGTTTGCAAAGGTCGTGTTTGCAAAGGTCGTGTTTGCAAAGGTCGTGTTTGCAAAGGTCGTGTTTGCAAAGGTCGTGCAGGGTCATAACCAAAACGAAACAAAATCAAAATCAACAAAATTTGGAAAGAGATGGGGTTATTACCGCCAAGGACACAGACGAGCATAGTACAGGACTAGACACAATGCATTTCGACCTCTTGGGTCTTCTTCAGCTGAAAACAAAAGTAAAGAACATTTAGGACAGTGACAAGAAGAACATGTAGCCACTTAGCTTCGCTTCTCCTGTTCGTCTCCGTGTGGCTACATGTTCTTGTCACTGTCCTAAATGTCATTTGTTTTCGCCTGAAGAAGACTCAAGAGGTCGCAATGCATTGTGCCTAGTCCTGTACTCTGTTTGTCTGTGCCCTTGGCGGTAACTATCCCCAGCGCTTTCCAAATTTTGCTTTATTTTCCGCCCTCAGTCACTGCTTTGAAACAAAATCAACACTTGAATTGTTGTCATATCAGCCCCGGGTCACACGAAAGTTTACAGCTTTCAGCAGATCGCATACCCTGACACGAATTGTAATATAATGCATAAAACAGAGATGGACACACAAAGATGTTCAAACAACTGTGTCTCTGACTCAACCTCTCTCTGTTTAAATTGCACTTCATTCTTGAGACAGACAAGATGAGCGTTGTTTTCAAGTGCAAATAGTCAGAAGGGACATCGTTTCTAAATCTGTACTGCCGTTATCTCTTTTCGTGCTTTGCAAATATATAGACAAGATGAATATTGTTTTCAAGTGCAAATGGTCAGAAGGGACATCTTTTCTAAATGTATACTGCCGTTCTCTCTGTTTCGTGCTTTGCGAATAGTATTGTCCTCTGATTTGCATATATGCAACAATCGGAATAGTATTGTCCTCTGATTTGCATATATGCAACAATCGGAATAGTATTGTCCTCTGATTTGCATATATGCAACAATCGGAATAGTATTGTCCTCTGATTTGCATATATGCAACAATCGGAATAGTATTGTCCTCTGATTTGCATATATGCAACAATCGAATAGTATTGTCCTCTGATTTGCATATAGGCAACAATCGGAATTCTTAGTTTCTAGAAAAAGAAAGGGACTGTGATGCCGAGAGATTAGTTCCGGTCATCTTTCTGTCCGTGCCGATGGCTTCCTGTGTTCCGAGTATGGACACCAAAGTGGCCTTGACAGCTCGGTGAATTGACCACTCGTGGCTTTGATGGATTGGCTGCAATCGCCATCTGGCGACCTCTTAGACATCGGGCAGTTTTGTAATGCTCGTCTTTGTCTGTCTGTCTCTGCCTCTCTGTCGTCGAGTCTCTCTGTCTCTTGCTGCTTCTCTGTCTGTCTATCCCGTCCAGCGTCAGCAAAAGCTGCCATCTACACTGAATGATTGTTCGTTTGTTTGCATTTGTTCTGGTCTTTCTTGGCCTCTGTCTCAAATTGTCTGTGTCTCTCTGTCTGGTTTACATGGAGTTTCAGTCTGTCGACATCTCTGTATCTCTCTTGCTGTCTCTGTGTTTCCTTCCCATTTCTCTCTCTCTCTCTCTCTCTCTCTCTCTCTCTCTCTCTCTCTCTCTCTCTCTCTCTCTCTTCTCTCTCTCTCTCCTCTCTCTCTCTCTCTCTCTCTCTCTCTCTCTCTCTCTCTCTCTCTCTCTCTCTCTCTCTCTCTCTCTCATCGAAGGTTTTCTCAATGCAAGATTAAAAGTTACCTTTGTTCAAATGACGTGATTAGACTATTGAACTCGCAGTAGAATAGCTTCCTTAAATTTAAGTTTTACTGTGATAAGAAAGTGAGCATAAAGACCACTCATGAACTGATCAGGCACCTCATTGCATGGGCTTTCTTAGAAAAGGTGGATGACACACGGTCCCACTTGATGTCCAGTTTGAGCCATGCAACAAGGTAGTAGCCCTATTCTGGCTTTATGGAGGAGAGGCAAATGCACCTTCAATTTCAAGCACAGCCTTGAAATACGTACGAACACACACATACATACATGCATACAAACAAACACATACATACATACATGCATTCATACATACACATATGCATGCATACATGCATGCATGCATACATGCAAACATACATACTTATCATACATAAATACTTACTAACTTACTGGCTGGCTGGCTGGCTGGCTGGCTGGCTGACTGACTGACTGACTGACTGACTGACTGACTGACTGACTGACTGACTGATGACTGACTGACTGACTCACTCACTCACTCACTTACTCACTTACATACACACCTACGCTTACTTATATTTAATTCTAAAAAAAGTAATGACGATATTGCTCAATTGCGTACCTTGTTAAATTTCACCAAGTCTGAGAACACATGAGCATATATATGCAAATGTGGTTAGATCTATGTAGTATTTGGGCTCCAGATGCGTTGGTAAAAACGTGGGTGTCGCTGTGTTTGTACTTTAGTATACATTTTCAAATCTTTTGGTATATACGGTTGTTTTTATAGCTCTTCGATTCTAGCCTATTTCCCAACGTGTTTGTAATTTAGTAAGGCAATGGAAATCTGTTTTAGTGCCCTTTGTGCAAACGTCCACCTCTGCTACCCTGTGTACACGTGTGTGCGTTTTTGTTTTTCTGGTAACTCCCCACCCCTAGTTTTAGTTTGTTTTTCTTTGTTTGTTTGTTTTTAAATGAATCAGTCGTGTTGGCATCCAGTAGGTCGAATGCAAAAATGCTGAAGGAA
>CM031610.1:49739044-49745449 GCA_018398815.1 Conus ventricosus | reverse complement strand
CTTAATTAAACTGAGTGCTGTATCAAAGAAAAACTGACCTTTTGACTCTTGCCTGCTAGTGATATGTGTTATCGTCGGTGAAAAGCTGCACTGTCTTTGTAAGAGAGGATGGAGCATATAGATCACATTACAGGATGTCTGTCTTTTTCTCGTGCACTTAGCTCAGTATATGTTTTGTTTGGCGAAGATGGATGGATAGATAGATAGATGGATGGATAGGTAGATAGATAGATGGATAGGTAGATAGATAGATGGGCAGGGAGATAGGTAGATAGACAGACAGACAGACAGACAGGACAGACAGACAGAAGATGGACAGATGGATAGATGGATAGATAGATAGATGGGTAGGTAGGTAGATAGATAGATAGACAGATAGATAGATAGAATGATGCAGAGATGGACGCACGGACGAATCGACTGACGGATGGATAGACAGACATGTAGATAGGCAGGCAGATACTTAATTATGTATATATGTATGTATGTATGTATGTATGTATGTATGTATGTATGTATGTACGCATGCACGCAGGTAGGTAGGTCGGTAGGCTGGTAGGTAAGCAGAGAGAGAAAGAGCGAGTCAGAGACAGAGACTGAGAGTTTTCCAGTGACAAAATAACCCACACCAATTTGCCACAGCTACCTTAAGCAGAACCTCTTTTTCACGCCTTTGACCCACAAAGTGGCCTTTAATGTCAAAGAAGGCAAATGAACACGGCCTACTTTCACCTTTGCCCGTTTCCCCATCTCGTCTCATCTAACTAGGTCCTAAGTGCAAATTCTGTCGATACTTGGGAAGATAGAGGAAGTACCTCTGATACCTAAAGGTCTTCCAAGTGAGCTGTTGCAAGTCAGGCTTTGATGCTATAGCACAGCGGCTATTTTATGACTAGTACCTGTTGAACGATGCGCAGCTAGGCATATGCTAATAATTTGCTACACACCAGACCAATCTCACCTATTCATCTAGCATGAAACAGTGTAAAGAGAGAGAGGAGGATGGTGTGGATTGCGGAGGGGTGGGGTGGGGGCTTTGGGAGAGAGAGAGAGAGACTCTTGACTCTTGACTCTTGACGCGCGCTTTCACGCCGCGCCATTTATTGTGAGGCCCTCGGCCCGTCCACAGGAGTACGCAACATACATTTCAACATGACAAAAAAGTTTGATTGAAACGTTGATTGTAACATAATTTGTTTTCTGATTAGAATTTCTATTCTTCCTATAAGTATTACTATTACATACGGGTTTCTCTGGTTTTTAAGGCATAGAAGATGTACATTGCAATATCTTTATGGTTTCGGTGTTATCGTTTTGTAGCAGACTTTCCAATGTGATTGCGTTTCTGTTACTAAAGTGTTTGAAAATGTATTTTGTTCGTAATTGCCTGTAATTTGGACACCACATTAAGAAGTGCATTTCTGTTTATACTGTTGGGCAGAAGGGGCATGTTGTTATAGCTTCATTGTCTATGTATTTTTTATTGCCATGCAGTTCGTTTATTCCTAATCGTAGTCTTGTCAACGCTTTTCTGAACTTTGCGATTGTGATTGCGCGAAAGTATTCTTCAGTTTGGTGTATAGTTTTAAACGTATTATATGTTGTAAATCGTTCACTATTCGCTATTTTGTTATGCCAGTTCTGTTTGTAACAATCTATGATTCTTTGTTTTAGTGTTATGATAAATTTTTGCTCGTTTCCTACGCCTTCGTTCAGCCAAACTTCAGAGAAGCCATATATATCCAAGCAACGTTTAATTTCCAGTGCCAGTTCTGTGGTTTGTCAATTTCTATTTTTTCTCTTTCATATGCCTGTCTAGGTATCCTGTCTGGAGTCATCTTCATTAATTTGAACCAATATCTGATTGCTTTTATTGAACTATCTGTACTCATAGGATATCTTCCTAGTTCACTGTATACTAAGTTGTTTGGCGTTTTCTTCCCCAGAGAGAGAGAGAGAGGGAGAGAGAGAGAGAGAGAGAGGAGAGAGAGAGAGAGAGAGAGAGAGATACGGATACGGGTACGGATACGGATACGGATGTTTTATT
This sequence comes from Conus ventricosus, assembly GCA_018398815.1. Taxonomy (NCBI): domain Eukaryota; kingdom Metazoa; phylum Mollusca; class Gastropoda; order Neogastropoda; family Conidae; genus Conus; species Conus ventricosus. The sequence goes on along the minus strand of CM031610.1, from coordinate 49,743,402 downwards.
CATATAGGCCATAGCCCATAGTGAAGGGGGTAATGTGAACAAATCGTTTCGAAAAAGAAACAGGAACAAATCAATCAAATATCCAACAAAGTGCAACAGGTAATCGGCTAACTAAATACAGTACACAATTAATTCTCAACTGCATACTATACTTCTAATCCTAAATGCCTTGTACAAGAAAACAGCAAAGCGTTTTATGGTGGCTTCGTTTGTGGATGCCATGAGTAATGAAAGTCGAAATAAGGAAGCATACTTAGAATATTTTTGATCAATTAATTGACTCATCAGATCATTCAAAACAGGACAGTAGAACACAAAGTGAACCTCATTTTCTTCGGCACTTTTACACAGCGGACAGAGATGATCACATTTGCTTTGCTTCCTGTAAAGATAATAATGAACAAAAGTTCAGAAATACCTTAACTGAACTTTGTCATAATATACCTTAAATGATTGTCCATTTCAATTGGTAGATATGATGGAACACAATGCATACTTCTGAACTGTCTGTAAAAAGCAAAACGGTCGCTTTCTTGAACATGATATGACCATTCTTGCCATCTGCAATCGATTACTCTATTCCGAAATATCCGAAGGAAATAATTCATATTTCCGACACCTGTTGTAACCACACGAAACTAAAACCAAGTTCATGTAATTATTCTTATATGTGAGAGAGAGAGAGAGAGAAAGAGAGAGAGAGAGAGAGAGAGAAGAGAGGAGAGAGAGAGAGGAGAGGAGAGAGAGAGAGAGAGAGAGAGGAGAGAGAGAGAAGAGAGAGAGAGAGAGAGAGAGGGGGGGGGGGGGAATTGTCGTTGTAGACTTGTTTTATGATACGGGGGGTTGAGTGACGGCTAATCGAAAAATCAATCACTATCAAGAAAACTAATCTATGAAATACATAAAATGGACCATTGTCATCATGAAAAAAGAAGAATACCATCATAAAAACCCATTAACACACAACAAAATTCTTTTTAAAAAATGCGCAGAATTACGAAAACCATAGGAACATATCCTATATCATACATCTTTGCATATAAAAATGCATTGAATAAATGAATAATAAATAGTTAAATAAGTGGATGAATAAACGGACACCCAAAACTAGAACAAATCAGCCATTTAAAACATATTAAATAAACCATTTCTTCCATTTATGTAGACAATACCATCACATTGATTCAAGGACGTACCCTTTTCGTCTAATACACAATGCTTCTGTGATCATTTTGCAGCAGACTGTATACTTGATCCATCATCTGGTGATAACATACGAAGGAAAAATCCTGTTGCTCAGCTGTGCTGAACTTTAAAACATGGCGTAATGCTCTCAGGTCTTCATACTTTGACGTTAAAAATGCAGTATATCCGCACATTTTGCGAAATGTTTTCATTGATGTACTAGGTGGACCTGTTCCACAACTTCATTGACTTTAGGAAAGCGTTTGACAGGGTGTGGCACAAGGGTCTGTGGCAAGTGCTCAGAACGTTTGGCATAGAGGAGGGTCTCGTCCAAACCATCCAGGCGCTGTATAACACCGCCAGCAGCGCAGTCCTCCTCAACAATCAGATAGGGGACTACTTCAAGACCACTGTTGGAGTCCGTCAAGGCTGCCTGCTATCTCCCGTACTGTTCAATCTCTTCTGGAAAATATCATGCGTGAAACCCTCATGACTTCCACTCCACTGTCTCCATCGGAGGAAGAATCATCAATAATCTGAGGTTCGCAGATGACATCGACCTGATGGGAGGCAGCAACGAAGAACTACAAGACCTGACAAAGAGACTGGAAGAAAGGGCAGGTGCATATGGAATGGAAGTGAGCACAGAAAAAAGCAAAGTCCTGGTCAACAGCACAACCAATACCCATGCTGAAATCTACATGAACGGACAACAGCTTGAAGAAGTGGGCGCTTTCAAATACCTTGGCGCCACTCTCACCAAAGACGGTCGCTCTACAACAGAAATCAAGACCAGACTAGCGATCGCAACAGCAGCAATGGCAAAGCTAAACAAGATCTGGAGAGCAGGGAGATCAGCTTTCCTACAAAGATGAAGCTGTACAAGTCCCTGGTGCTGTCCATCCTGCTGTATGGCTGCGAAAGCTGGACCATGACAGCAGAGACCACCAAGATAATCCAGACGTTTGAAACTAAATGCTTCAGGCGCTTGCTCGGGATTTCTTGGCAAGACCGGAAGACAAACGACCTTGTGAGGAGCCAAATAACATCACTTGCAGGCCCCCAAGAACCCTTCTTGGCAACAGTCAAGAAGAGGAAGCTGTCGTGGTTCGGGCATGTCATACGCCACAATTCACTGCCCAAAACAGTCATCCAGGGCACGCTGGAAGGTGGCAGACGAAGGGGACGACAAGCCAAATGCTGGATGGACAACATCAAAGAATGGACCAGGATGGATGGCCCTTACGCTGATGCGACAGGCAGAGGACAGGGCCGGATGGCGGTGCCTGGCTTCGAGAGTGTCTCTCATCTCTCCTCTACGCCCATCATGGGCAAGAGAATGATGATGATGATGATGATGACTAGGTTAAAACCATTTTCTCTCTGCGTTAATACCGAAAGCCCTTGGTCTGAATTTAGCAAACTGTAGCCCGTGCCATTTAGTTGAGAGTGCCAACATGTATCTTTCAGTTCGAGAGAAGTTTTTAAATACGAAACACTTGTACTTTCCAGATTGCGAGTCCGAGTATTAGTTCTGTTTGTAACTTGCTATTAATCTGTCTTTGAATTCTGAAATAAAACTTGGTTCGTGTGCTACCTCTTGGGACAGCGACACAAACACAAACTCATTTTCTGATTTAAACCGTTCTTAAGTAATGTAACCCATTCCGACCGCCATACTCCTTCTGCATCAACATTACGTCATATACTCCTCTGCAAATTCTGGATTGAGGGAGCTGTACAAGCTTTCTTCAATATTGAACACATTGAACATACGTTCATATAAACAAAGTATTCCCACCAGTATTACCACATGACTTTTTTTTTTAATCGGGTGCAAGAATGGAAACACCCAGGAAGAATGGTTATGAAAAAGCAATTCACTTTTCATTCTGCGTGCTGCTGACCAGATCTCATATTTTGGCGCTATTAGTGAACATTGGCTCAATGTCATTGCTAAACATTTTCCGAAAAAACAAACAAACATGCATCGCTTGAAATTAGTTTTCAAAATGAACTAATGGTTTCCATGACAACTTTCATCACCTTCCGGCATGCTTCATCCCAGGCATTGATCAAACTCAATTATACTTGTGAAAAATATTCGCTAAATATCTGTAATCATAAAAAACTTTCATTTGTGCATTAACATTAACATAAATCAGCATTACCAACTTTCTGAATCACTGTACAAACATCGTTTATGTGAAGATATATGAAACATTAATATATGTTGGTTTTATCAAGGTTCACTGACAAACATCTTTTATGTGAAGATATATGAAACATTACTATAATGTTGGTTTTATCAAGGTTCACTGACAAACATCTTTTATGTGAAGACATATGAAACATTACTATAATGTTGGTTTTATCAAGGTTCACTGACAAACATCTTTTATGTGAAGACATATGAAAATTACTATAATGTTGGTTTTTATCAAGGTTCACTGACAAACATAATTTGTCAGCTTCTCTTTTTAACAAATTACAAAAAAATTGTTGATCTAAAATTGTGCTGTACAAGAATATAATGTGTTCTTCCTAAAACTCTCATACCTGTTTGTTTGTTTATTTTTAGAGCGGTAACTATAACCATAACACCCCATAGCATAGCATTATCAAAGCACAAGATGTGAGGAACGACCATCCTACCGGATCTGCTAACCATGAAACAAGTGTTAGTATCAGAGAAGGCTGGCAGAATGGATCTATCCCTTCTAGTTCTACCATGAACTACGGCTGTTCACACGGCATAAAGGGAGATGATAATAAAGCACTATCGTGACTATTTGCGGGGAACCCAATTTCACGTCACCGCCCTCTTTCCTGCTCTGAACATAACTGAATGGGCCTGAGTGCTGTAAGTAATGGAGAGAAAAAAACATTTCAATTTCAGTACTGGCATGAGCTCCATCAGCATAGCCAACGGTGGTCTTGGCTTTGAAAACAAAGGAGGAAAAGTAAAAGAACCGAAATAGAAAGGGGGTGGGGGTGGGGTACTTTTTGTCCTTTAGAGTACACATCTGGTGATCTAGAAATGAATGAGTAATGAGAGGAGAGAGAGAGAGAGGAGAGGAGAGAGAGATAGAGAGAGAGAGAGATAGAGAGAGAGAGAGAGAGAGAAAGAGAGAGAGAGGAGAGAGAGTGAGAGAGAGAGAGAGAGTGAGAGA
>CM031610.1:49724044-49734044 GCA_018398815.1 Conus ventricosus | reverse complement strand
ATAACCACGGGTAAACTCGGGAATCTTACTCAAAATCGTCAGGTGGGCTTGCTTTGGAAATCTGTCAATTGCCATATTTTGGAGTTTAAACCAGTATTTAATGGAAGTACTGTCAATGCACAAAGGATATTGACCGGTTTCACCATATATCGTGATATTCAGACTGTCAGTAAGCGTTTATAAGCGAACAAAGAAACTGCTTCTATAGACTTAATTTCGTTTGAGAATACCATGTGTATGTCTCTACGTGCCCCACCCCCTTCTCTTACCCCTTCCTCCCTCACTCCCCCTTCTCTCTCTCTCTCTGTCTCTGTCTGTCTGTCTGTCTGTCTCTCTCTCTCTCTCTCTCCTCTCTCTCTCTCTCTCTCTCTCTCTCTCTCTCTCTCTCTCTCTCTCTCTCTCTCTCTCTCTCTCTCTGACAGGGAGAGAAAAAGAAAGGGGAGTGAGGGAGGAAGGTGGAAGAGGATACAGAGGCATAGACATGATATTCTGAAAGACACATGCACAGAGATGATAATTGTGACCACGACTACTAAACTGTACTAATCACATAATCTGACAACATCGTAAAGATACTGCATGTTCAGCTGAACAGCCTGTTCTCTTGCGTTTATTAACCATACAAAGAGTGTCGGTATCAAAGATGGCTGAGATAATGGACATCCCTTCCACCTTAAGTTATCACTTTTCAAAGTGCTTTTAAGAGATGGAGGAAGAACGCCAGACATGAAAAGAGAGAAAAACGAAGCACTATAGTAATTGGTGGCTGGGAACCCAGTTACATTCTACTACTCCTTATTCCCGTCTGTGCATAATTGAATGGTTTCTAATACAATAAGTAAGGGGATTTTTTTCAGTTTAGGTATTTGACCTGAATTCCATCACCGTAGCCAGAGGAAAAAGAAAGAAAAAAAAAAGTTTACTGACCTTTTGTGTTCAGGGCTTGTGATCCTGAGGTGTATGAAAAGTAAAGATAGAATAATGAAAATAATAATAATGATGATGATGATGATGATGATGATGATGATGATAATAATAATATAACAATGATAATATAATAATAATATAACAATAATGATAATAATAATAATGATAATGATAATGATAATAATGATAATGATAGTAATAAAACACACGAACACTCAGCCTATTTTAACTGAAACGCACATTCACACCTTGACCAAGAAAACGGCCTTTAATGTCAAAGAAGGCCAATGGGATGAACCCTCTCCACTCACCCTTGTAGAGTGCCTCTCAGACAATCGTTCAGGGCTCATAGCAAGATGAAGGAAGAACCTAACAGAGTGTTGAAGAGAGAGTGGACACCCACCACATCACTCCTGCCGCTTCCGCTGGCTGCTTGTTGTCCCCGCTGGCTTATAATTGAATGGGTCTGGTATACATATGCATAAAAGAAAGTCGACCTTCAAAGTCTTATACCCTGAAGAACGTAAAACTGTTGCCACATGGGCCTTTGCTCAAATATCATACCTTTGTGTTCTCTAAAAGTCACGGCTATTGACGTTTTAAGAGAAGTTTCAAATTCAGACGCAAGTTTGTTGTTGTTGTTGTTGTTGTTGTTTTTCAAAGACACCAATATGTGAGCATGATATCGGCGATAACGATCGCTCCATGGTATGTGACATCAGCTTTTCTACTTTTGGAACCTGTATACAAATGAGCATCCCCAAAACCAAATAATGACTTCGTTGAGAGAGAGAGAGAGAGAGAGAGAGAGAGAGAGAGAGAGAGAGAGAGAGAGAGAGAGAGAGAGAGAGAGAGAGAGACAGTGACAGAGAGACAGACAGACAGACAGACAGACAGAGGCAGACAGAGGCAGACAGACAGACAGACAGACAGACAGAGGCAGACAGACCGACAGACACAGAGATAGGCAGACAGACCATCATCATACCCGTCCACAAACCACAAAACACTCACCAGACTCAACCTACTTCAGCTAAACTGCACTTTTACACCCCGAGACCTATAAAACGGGCCTTTAATGTAAAAAAATAACAGAAAGAAAAGAACAGAAAAAGACCAATGGGATGGACACCCCATCTTCATCCCCTCAACAGCACCTCTCAGACAAGTTCCCCGAGGTTCTTTGCAGAGTTGAAGTAACAAATAAGCTGAGAGTGGGAGAGAAAGTGGACACCAATTATCATCATCGTTACTATCCCGGGAGGCTGCTTCTTGTTCCCAGTGGCATATAATTGGATGGACCTGGTCTGCATATGTATAACAGAAGCCAGACTGTCCAAGTCTTAGTGCTCTGACCAGCTCAGCGTTGTTGCTGATTGGGCTTATGGTCAAGCACCATAGTTTACTCTCCTTTCAAGCAACTTCTCCTGTACTCGCTTTTTCCTTTATTTGGTGAAAGAGGAGAGAGGTTTTCATATTCCGATGGCAATTCTTAATGGTAGAGATGGTTGAGCCTATCAGCAACATAGATCTGTCCATGATATGTTACATGAGCTTTCGTCTTTTGGAACCTTTTTTTTTTTTTTGCTGTCCCAGCCTTTGCGCCACCTCAGAGGCAGTGCACCCACGCCGCTCATTCCGACACCCCGTCCACATCCACAGCCCGGCCGGCCCCGCCGCAGCCCCGGCACCAGCAATCCACAGGGAGCAGCCAATGTCAAGTCGTCAAGAGGCAACCCACCGGAGGAGACACTGCACTGCTGCCGAGTCACTTCGGTGGTGTTCAGTGGCGCCTGTTCTGATCAAACATACGCAGGACACCACCTACTAAGCCCCCTACTGACGACAATAATTGCTTAGTCGCGGAGCCGGCGTGAGTGAGCTCTCCCTCCGGAGGGCGCCACCACGTCCGTCCAACGACAGCCCCCATGGACCCGCCGATACCGGTGACCCCGACGGAAGCAAACCAAGGCCACAGACGTGGAGAGGACATCGAAATTGAGGTCACCATGAGAGCAGGGCATGAAGGGCCACAGACCTTCAGACATTTTTTTTTTAATGCTGATCAATGGGAATGAGGATGATTAAGATGATGCTAAGGATTTCCATTTCGGTCTGAGACTACATGACAAGACTGTACTCTACGCTTCCTTTCATAACATATCCTGGCGTCAACCAGGCCCGAGAGATACAGGCACCTGCAGTGTTGGTAATGAAATTTGAGCAACACTCTCAGAAACGCATCCATTAAGTGGATGAAACTCGACTGTGTGGTCCCAGTCTTCCCAAGTGAGTCCGCAGCAAACTCAACTCTGGGTAGGAGCCGGTCGGAGCAGAAAAATCCCACATGACTCTGATGGGATTCGAATCCACGACCTCCCAGCCGGGAGTCCGCGACGCTAACCACTTCGCCACGGCGGCTGGTGTCTTTTGGAACCTTTGTACACATGAGCAACCACAAACAAAAAAAATGAAATCGGTTAGAGAGAGAGAGAGAGAGAGAGAGAGAGAGAGAGAGAGAGAGAGACACTTAATCAACTCAACTCAAATAGTTTAGTTGCAAAGGCCACCGACCTATCTGCAATGAGGTCAAGAACAAAAGTAGAACACACTCGCGCTCGGCGCATATATTGAAAATTATGAAAGAAAATATTTGCATAACAAAATGTTCTTCCTGAAATTACTCTTGCATTTGTGTGTTAACTGATAACAGTTCCTCTCTTCGTTTAAGTGCTTTATAAATGAACATAGCTACAGAGCGAGCTACTATTCTTTTTTTCATTTTGCAGTAAAAGAAGCAATGACACTTGATGAACATTTCTAGTATGAGGCAATATGTATTTATCTCTTAGATATTTATAGGATGGACAAACAATCAAAAAATTTATTTCGTCCTCGATTTGATTACAGAATGGACAATTTTTTGAGTTTAGTGTATATCTTTGACGGGCATTCAAATCACTAATACCAAGTCGAAATCGTACGACCACACTTTGCTGCGAAATTTAGGAATTGTAATATCAGTTAAAGATTTCTCAGGCTGCCATAAGGATTTGAAGGAACAATATATTAAATATCTGTCACTATTATGTATTTTGCTATCCCAATTTTGTCTATGACAGTCAGTCATGCGTTGTTTAAGTTCACGTAAAAACAGAGAGAGACAGACAGACAGACAGAGACAGAGAGAGAGACAAAGAGAGACAAAAACAGACAAAAACAGACAACGACAAAGAGAAAGAGAGAGAGGGAGACAGACAGACAGACAGACACAGAGACAGAGATAAGGAGTGAGTAAGAGAGAGACAGAGAGAGAGAGACAAACAGAGAGAGAGAGAGAGAAGAGAGAGAGAGAGAGAGAGAGAGAGAGAGAGAGAGAGAGAGAGACATACAGACAGATAGATAGAGGATGCAGGCAAGCAGACCTCATGCAATTCCACTTTGCACTTGGTCTGCTTCTCAACATTTCTCAAGATTCTCCAGAAAAATGATGGAAAGAGTTAATGCGAGGATGCAGACAAAATCGATTACCCCCATCCTGCTGAGTAGGGTCCTCCATACCATGGTGCCACTTCTCTCCTTAGGCCCATAGAACTGGCTGCACACATGTGTCAAGATTCCAGATCTTGGTCCCAACAGGAGCTCAGCGCTGAGGCTTTGGTTTCTGACAAAGTTTGGTCTCCCTTAGAATGAAAGTCTGATAATCTTGATAGTAGCAGTTTGGCTGGAAGAGAGAGAGAGATACGGATACGGATACGGATACGGATGTTTTATTCATATAGGCCCTAGCCCATAATGAAGGGGGTAATGTGAACAAATCTTTTCGAAAAAGAAACAGGAACAAATAAATCAAATATTCATCAAAGTGCAACAGGTAATCGACTAACTGAATATCAAACAGTATACAACAATTAATTCTTAACTGCATACTATACTTCTAATCCTAAACGCCTTGTACAAGAAAACAGCAAAACGTTTTATGGTGGCTTCGTTTGTGGATGCCATAAGTAATGAGAGTCGAAATAAAGAAGGATGCTTAGAATATTTTTGATCAATCAATTGATTCCTCAGATCATTCAAAATAGGACAGCAGAACACAAAGTGGACCTCATTTTCTTCGGCATTTTTACACAACGGACAGAGAAGATCACATTTGCTATGCTTCCTGTAACGATAATAATGAACAAAAATTTCAGAAATACCTAATCTGAACTTTGTCATAATATACCTTAAATGATTGTCCATTTTAATTGATAGATATGATGGAACACAATGCACACTTTTGAACTGTCTGTAAAAAGCAAAACGGTCGCTTTCTTGAATATGACATGACCATTCTTGCCATCTGCAATCGATTAGTCTATTCCGAAATATCCGAAGGAAATCATTCATATTTCCGACACCCTGTTGTAACCACACAAAACCAAAACCAAGTTCATATAATCTAACCCTCACATTTGAAACCCAATTTACTCTTCCTCTCGCATCCAAATCATATAACATATTATATGCTTTCCTTGGCAACCTTGAGATTTCCATTTGTGTTATTTTTAGCCAATAACGTATACACTTGATAGCAGAATTCAAATATATCGGATATCTGTTTACTTCGCCATAGATTAAATCGTTAGGTGTTCGCATGCTCACTCGTAAAAACTTCTTCAGCGCAAATAAATGAACATTTTCACAATAAGCAGCAGAATCATAAAGGCCCCAAAGTTCAGCTCCATACAGTGCGATGGGCTGTACTTGAGAGTCGAACAATTTCATAATAATTTTAAAGATGTATTTTCTAATTTTGATAGCTGTTGCATAATGCAGAGTAATGCACGCTTGGCTCTACTTGCAAGATCTTTACATGCACAAGTGAAGCTTAATTTTGTTGAAAAATATATTCCCAAATATTTATATACGTTAACTACAGGCATCACCACTCCATTGTAAGTCCACTTTTCTCTAATTCCTAAATACCCACCCTTTCTAAACACGATAATGTTGCTTTTTGACATGTTGACTTTTAACTGGAGTGAAGTTGCAGATCGGAACAGACTATTTAGTTGAGTCTGCAAGCCTATAACAGTTTCAGACATCAAAACAACATCGTCAGCCAAAAGAAGTATAAACAATTCTAGAATATCACAGGTAAATTGTGCACCATGTTTTCCAGTTTTAACAACTTCTAAAGTCAACTCGTTAATAAAAAGAGAAAATAAAACAGGACTACACACATCCCCTTGTTTTACACCTGATGTACATTGAATATAATCAGTCATGTTACCCCCACACCGTACTTTAGCTTTTACACAGGAATACATGCTTATTATACACTTAAGCAGCTTACCATGAACGCCAGCTTTTAACAGAATAGGCCAGAGAAGAGTTCTATTCACTGAATCGAATGCCTTTTCAAAGTCTATAAAAGCTACATATAACTTACGATTTAAAGAAAACTGTTTTTGCACAAAGGCCATCAAAGTAAACATATGGTCAACTGTTGAATAATTGCGTTTAAATCCTGCCTGATATTCGCCAGTTATATTATTATCTTCAATCCATCCCTGCAGCCTATGATTGATGATAGTACTATACAATTTGCTGCTCGTGTCACTTAAAGAAATTCCTCTATAATTGTTAGGATTATTCACGTCGCCTTTTTTGTACAGTGGTAGAACAATACATTCAGTCCAACATTCAGGATAAATTCCCTTGTTGAATAAAGTATTAAAGAAGGAAACAAAGAAGTTCAAAATTACATCTGTTTTACATGCATACTTCAACAGTTCACCAATTATACCATCTGGCCCAGCAGCTTTACGGTTTTTAACTTTCCTTAATGCAATTACTACCTCCTCTTTGGATATTGGACGGTTTAATAATCATTTTCCCCTTCGTCTTGATTCCACTGAAATTCACGATTATGCTCAAAATCTTTAGTTAGAAGTGTCGTAAAATGTTCATACCAGGTTTCCATACTAATACTGTTCGCTGGTTGTCTTCTTTTTAATGAAACCCGATGTACGTTCTTCCAAAATTCTTTTTGATTCTCTATAGATGCGATCAGTTCTGTCAGTAATGTGTTGTTAAATTGCTTCCGCTTTATCCTTTGCAAATGTTTATACTCAAGAGAGAGAGAGAGAGAGAGAGAGAGAGAGAGAGAGAGACAGACAGACAGACAGACAGACAGACAGATAGAAGAGAGACAGACAGACAGACAGACAGAGACCGAAACACAGACACAGACAGACAGACAAAGACACAGGCAGACAAACAAAGACAGACAGAGACAGAGACAGACGAACAGACAGACAGAAAGACAGAAACACAGACATAGAAACAGACAGACAATCAGAGAGAGAGACGAAAAAAAAAGTTACAGAAAAATTAATCTGTAGCATTTTACAGAGGTCATACAGGCCATCATCGTACCTATTGCAATCTTACTTACCACTCTTCATACTTAACCTCCTTCAGCTGAACACCATCTTTACGCCGTACGTGACCTTTTAAAGGGCCTTCAATTAAGGCCAGAGAAAGCACTTGGGATGAACGTACTTTTTCCCGCCCATACGCGTCTCTCTGACTGCTTTGAACTGGTTTCTTCAACACCTAAAGGAGCAACGTTAATCAGGAGCGCAGATGGAAAAGAAAAGTAGGTTTCCCGTCACCACCAGTGCTGGCTGAGTATATGGGTACCCGCTTGGTGCACCTGATGTTCTTCCTAGTCCCCTGTTAAATAGATAAGACTCCCGTGTGGATTGATCTTAGAAATGTCTGTGCTGGTATGACAAAGAATGTTGTTATTCGATTATTTAGTTCACTGGAAACACAATAGCCATTTTTGACCTTAAAGTATAGTTATAAACATATTGCGCGCGCTCGCCCTTGATCCTGCACTCACGCACGCCCCTTCCCCCCGCCCCCCACCCATACACCCACACACACACTCGCACGCGCGCGCGTACACGCACGCACGCACGCACGCACACACACACACACACACACACACACACACACACACACACACACACACACCACGTGCGTGAAGGCACACTTAAGAGAGAGAGAGAGAGAGAGAGAGAGAGAGAGAGAGAGAGAGAGGGAGGGGAGGGGGGAGAGTCAGACAGACACAGACACAGAGACAGAGACAGAGAGAGAGAGAGTGAAGAAGTGTCAGCAAGGCTTACGAGTGAAGGGCTAAGAGTATTTTAATGGTACAGCGTCATAGTTATCACAAAGGTATGTAAAAAAAAAAAAAAAGCATTCTTTTAATCAGTAAAAAAAAAAAAAAGGAAGAAAGAAACCAGAACTACCATTCCCCTTCGCAAACCGTGTGAACCTTAAAACGGCCTTTAATGTCAGACTGGTTAATAAGAACAGACCACCCTCCAGCCATCATCGCGTCATATCTTTCTGTTATCTTCAAAGACACTGATCAACGAAGGGAATGCGTACCAGACGGCCTATTCACGATATCTTTCACTGGTTGCAGATATTGAGCGGGTGGTGTTGAGGAGAGAGTAGAAGTAGGCTTGAGGGAGGTGGGTTGTGGGGTGGGTGGGGGGGGGGGGGGTAGGGGTCGAGGGTGAGCAGAGATGGGGTGTTGCCGGGGCATGGGGAGGATGGTTAAAATGCAGAACAAAGGGGAAGTGGCTGCTGTCTCTAATCGGTCGTCCTGTTTCCCATTCTTTTTCTTCTTCTTCTGTTTTTGTTGTTGTTGTTGTTGCTGCTGCTGCTGCAGTTGTTGTTGTTGTTGTTGTTGTTGTTGCTGTTGTTGTCATCGTCGTCGTCGTCGTTGTTGTTTTGTTGTTGTTGTTGTTGTGGTGGTGGTTGTTGCAGCAGCTGCCCTTGATGTAATCCTTCTTCTTCTCCTTCTTCTTCTTCTTCCTCTTCTTCTTCTTCTTCTTCTTCTTCTTCTTCTTCTTCTTCTTCTTTCTTCTTCTTCTCCAAGGTGGAGTCTTCTCCTCTTCCTCCTTTCTCTTTTATTCTTCGTCTTCTCTCTATCTCGCTCCGACCCCTAATTCTGCTCTTACTCCTTCTGTTCTTTCGTCTGCCCCTTCTCGCTTACTTTCACTTCTTCCTCTACTGTGGAACGGTCAGGTTGAACAGGTGTTGCAAATCAGATCGCACGAACGTGCAGACTGGGGTCGCCACAGCCAATGGGCTTTGGTAAAAAAAAAAAAAAAAAGACTTTGTTCTGTTTGGTACAGCGATGGAAGATCTGGAAAGGTGCCAGAGAGAGAGAGAGAGGAGAGAGAGAGGAGAGAGAGGAGAGGAGAAGAGAAGAGAGAGAGAGAGATGGGTGGGGGATGAGGAAGAGGGACAGACAGACAGACAGACAGACAGACAGACAGCTAGACAGGCAGATAAACAGACAGACGGACATCCATACACAAATAGTAACGCAAAGGTAAACACATGAAAAAGACAGACAGAACTACAGAGACTCTAGAGAGAATAGGGAGTGTTGGGTGTGGTGGGTGGGTGGGGGAGACGGTAGGAGGGTGGAGAGATACAGAATCAGACACGTAAAAGAGAGAGAGAGAGAGGAGAGAGAGAGAGAGAGAGAGAGGAGAGAGAGAGAGAGAGAGAGAGAGGAGAGAGGATGGACAGACAGACAGTAGACAGATACAGAGAAAGAGACTGGGAGACAGAGACATAGACAAAGGAAGAGACAGAGAGAGACAGAGAGAGAGAGAGAGAGAGAGAGAGAGAGAGAGAGTGTTGTGTGTGTGTGTGTGTGTGTGTGTGTGTGTGTGTGTGTGTGTGTGGTGTGTGTGTGTGTGTGTGTGTGTGTGTGTGTGTGTGTGTGTGGTGTGTGTGTGTGTGTGTGTGTGTGTGTGTGTGTGTGTGTTGTGTGTGTGTGTTTTCAACCGCGCGAGGTCAACTTAGAAATACAAATTGAACTCAACTAACGATGAGATTGCTCTTTCGTGAATGATACACATTTGCTGTTTCGTGTGATGTTTCTCCAATAAATTTCTTTTTATTTGGAGGGGGGGGGGGGTCTTGAGCGCGCCGGTGAATGGGAAATGATGAATTTTTGACCAGCAATTTGTTTTAACGCTGAAAATGC
>CM031610.1:49717169-49723044 GCA_018398815.1 Conus ventricosus | reverse complement strand
GTCATCGGTATATTCTTCTGTACTCTTTCCGGTCGGTCTATCTTTTCTCTGTCTCTTGCTGTTACTGTGTCTCTGTCTCTGCCTCTATATCTCGGGTCTGTCCGTTTTTGTCTCTTTTCTCTGTCTCTGTCTCTTGTCTCTCTCTCTGTCTCTGTTTCTGTCTCTCTCTCTCCTCTCTCTCTCTCTCCCCTCTCTCTCTCTCTCTCTCTCGCTCGCTCGCTCTCTCTCTACCTCTCTTTTCCTCTCTCCCCTTTTCTCTCTCTTCTCCCCTCTCTCTCTCTCTCTCTCTCTCTGAGGTACTCACCCACCACCCATTTTTACAGCTATCAGGTTGGTAACAAAACCACGCTATACCCATCACAGAAATCACAAAACTCCTCTCAACTTCAGTTCCACGAAGGCATACTTTCATGCCTCGTGGCGATAAACTAGGTGTTTAACGTCAGGGGAAGCTAATGGGAAGCTCCCTGCTTTTCCCACCCCCTCACGTTCTCTACGCTGATGATGGAAAAGAACGGGGGCCCATGGTTGGGGATAAAGAATGAAGGGACTGTACTCTAATGTAGCCTTTAAAGGGTCTATGCACTCCATACTGCTGTAACCCATTTCCCCATCGTGTGTGTGTGTGTGTTGTGTGTGTGTGCGTGCGTGCGTGCGTGCGTGCGTGCGTGCGTGGTGTGTGTGTTTGTGTGTGTAAAACTAAATCTTTACTGTATACCGTCTAGGCAAGGTTTACCATCAACATGGATTTGAACTATTCACGGTAAAAAAAGAGGACAGAGAGAAAAACCGACATTTTAAAGTCAACATCGTGCATGCTACCGACGGGACTATCGTCATTGAAAATTTTCATTACAATATGGATGGTTGCAAAACAGGTCGGGTTACGGCAGTCTGTCTCTCTTCTTCGTGTGGTTCACTATACGTTCACTTCGGGACAAAAACCATGGCACTTGCAAAGAGCACAGGAGATTTAGCTTCTCTGCTTCAAATCGGAATACGCAGATCTCCTGTCAGTAAGGTTTTGGTAGTTTAGGGGTTAACGTCACTTGGGAGGGTTTTAGACACTTGGGACAAGGAAACGAAAGGGTTCTGTTTAGGGTTCTCTGTCTCTCTGTCTCCTTTCTCTGTCTCTGTCTCTCTCTTTGTCTGTCTGTCTGTCTGTCTGTCTCTCTGTCAGTCTGTCTGCATGCCTGTCTGTCAATCTCTATGTGTCTGCCCTGTCTGTTTTTTCTGTCTCTGTCTCTGTCACTCTGTCTCTCTCCCTCTCTCTCTCTCT
Organism: Conus ventricosus; assembly: GCA_018398815.1. Lineage (NCBI taxonomy): Eukaryota > Metazoa > Mollusca > Gastropoda > Neogastropoda > Conidae > Conus > Conus ventricosus. Next base: position 49,721,765 of record CM031610.1, on the reverse strand, counting down.
CTCTTTTCTCTCTCTCTCTCTCTCTCTCCCCTCTCTCCCCCTTCTCTCTCTCTCTCTCTCAGTTATGGTTTCTAGGCTGAAATTGTGTATTTGGTAAAGAAAGGATAGATCGAGAGAAACTGATACACATATAAAATAGCACACAAAACACACACACACACACACACACACACACACACACACACACACACACACAGAGAGAGTGAGAGAGAGAGTGAGAGAGATACAGAGAGAGAGACAGAGACAGACAGATAGATAGATAGATAGATAGATAGATAGATAGATAGTTTGATAGATAGATAGATAGGTGAAATTGTAGCAGGAACAATCTAATCATGTCTACCCAGGCATGAAATAAGAGAGAGACACAGAGAGAGAGACAGAGACAGGGTCACAGGACACAGACAGAGACAGACAGACAGACAGACAGACAGACAGACAGAGACAAGACAGACAGACAGACAGAGACAGAGACAGACAAGAGACCTCTGCACTCTAAACTCGGAAATTGTTAATTGTACGGCCACCGACCTGTATACAAGGGGTTTACACGTTTACTGAGAAAAAAATGAAAATGGGTACGGGTCATCAACAAAAGGAAGTAATTTCTTTCCAGAAACACATAAGCAAAAAATTTTACAAGGGGGAAAATAATTCAAGGAAACAAACAAGATAAACCCAAAAATATTTTCACTTGCGTTTGAAACCAATCAACAAACACATATTATATATCTAGTTTCCGTTCATAAGTTCATGTCTAGTTTTCAGTGCATAAAATATATACATTGCCAATTTCTAAGGATCATCATGTTTTCAGTTTTGCATCAAATAAGCTAAACAATCACCATTTGGATAGGAATAGAATCTTGATAAATATTTTTCTCGAAAAATATGAGTACTTTAGACATTAAAAACAAGAAATGAAATTCGTTTTCAATTTTATTACAAAATGGACAGTTTTTTGGTTCGTCATATCTGTTATTAATTTTTAATTGGCATAATCCCAAACGCAATCTGGGAAAGAGCATACTGAAATTTACAAATTGTTATAACTGACAAATATTTGTCTGTTTGAAATGTAGATTTGAATGATCTGTATGTTGAAAAACAGTCGCTCTGGAAATTTTTGCATTCCAATCTTGCATATAGCAATCCAACATTCTTGTTTTAGATCCTCAAAAACATCACTTCATTTTCAACCGCTCCATTTTCCAAAATCTCTGAAAAACCAAAAATATTAAAACATTTTTTAATATGATATGACCATTTTATATGATTGAAATAACCACGGGTTAAACTCGGGAATCTTATTCAAAATCGTCGGGTGGGCTTGCTTTGGAAATCTGTCAATTCCCATATTTTGGAGTTTTAAACCAGTTTTTAAAGGGAAGTACTGTCAATGCACAAAGGATATTGACCGGTTTCACCATATATCGTGATATTCAACTGTCAGAAAGCGTTTATAAGCGAACAAAGAAACTGCTTCTATAGACTTAATTTCGTTTCAGAATACCATGTGTATGTCTCTACGTCCCCACCCCCTTTCTTCCCCCTTCCTCCCTCACTCCCCCTTCTCTCTCCTCTTCTCTGTCTCTGTCTGTCTGTCTGTCTGTCTGCTGTCGCTGTCTGTCTGTCCGTCCGTCCGTCCGTCCCCTCCGTCCGTCCGTCCGTCTGTCTCTCTCTCTCTCTCCTCTCTCTTCTCTCTCTCTCTCTCTCTCTCTCTCTCTGACAGGGAGAGAAAAAAGAAAGGGGAGTGAGGGAAGAAGGTGGAAGAGGATACAGAGACATAGACATGATATTCTGAAAGACACATGCACAGAGATGATAATTGTGACCACGACTACTAAACTGTACTAATCACATAATCTGACAACATCGTAAAGATACTGCATGTTCAGCTGAACAGCCGTTTTCTCTTGGTTTATTAACCATAAAAAAGAGTGTCGGTATCAAAGATGGCTGGGATAATGGACATCCCCTTTCCACCTTAAGTTATCACTTTTCAAGTGCTTTTAAGAGATGGATGAAGAACGCCAGACATGAAAAGAGAGAAAAACGAAGCACTATAGAATTGGTGGCTGGGAACCAGTTACATTCTACTACTCCTTAAACCCGTCTGTGCATAATTGAATGGTTTTTAATACAATAAGTTTAAAGGGGATTTTTTTCAATTTAGGTATTGACCTGAATTTCCATCACCATAGCCAGAGGTGGTATTTTTGCCCCCCCCCCCCCCCCCCCCCCCCCCCCCCCCCCAAAAAAAAAGAAAAGTTTACTGACCTTTTGTGTTCAGGCTTGTGATCCTGAGGTGTATGAAAAGTAAAGATAGAATAATGAAAATAATGATGATGATGATTGATGATGATGATGATGATGATGATGATGATGATATAACAATGGTAATATAATAATAATATAACAATAATGATAATAATAATAATAATGATAATGTTATAATGATAATGATAGTAATAAAAAAACACGAACACTCAGCCTATTTTTAAATGAAACGCAAAATTCACACCTTGACCTAGAAACGGCCCTTTTAAAGTCAAAAGGTCAATGGGATTTAACCCTCTCCACTCACCCTTGTAGAGTGCCTCTCAGACAATCGTTCAGGGCTCATACAAGACGAAAGGACGAACCTAACAGGAGACGAAGAGAGAGTGGACACCCACCACATCACTGCTGCCGCTTCCGCTGGCTGCTTGTTGTCCCCGCTGGCTTATGATTGAACGGGTCTGGTATACATATGCATAAAGAAAAATCGAACCTTCAAAATCTTATACCTTGAAGAACGAAAACTGTTTTCACATGGGCCTTTGCTCAAATATCAAAACCTTTGTGTTCTCTAAAAGTCACGGCTATTGACGTTTTAAGGGAAGTTTCAAATTCAGACGCAAGTTTGTTTGTTGTTGTGTTGTTTTTTGTTGTTGTTGTTGTTGTTTTTCAAAAACACCAATATGTGAGCATGATATCGCGATAACCCATCGCTCCATGGTATGTGACATCAGCTTTTCTACTTTTGGAACCTGTAAAACAAATGAGGCATCCCCAAAACCAAATAATGACTTCGTTGAGAGAGAGAGAGAGAGAGAGGGGAGAGAGAGAGAGAGAGAGAGAGAGAGAGAGAGAGGGGAGAGAGAGAGGCAGGCAGGGAGGCGGGAGGCAGGCAGGCAGGCAGGAGGCAGGCCATCATCATACCCGTCCACAAACCACAAAACACTCACCAGACTCAACCTACTTCAGCGAAACTGCACTTTTACAAACCCCCAGACCTATAAAACGGGCCTTTAATGTAAAAAAAAAGAAGAAAAAAAAAGAAAGAAAAGAACAGAAAAAGATCAATGGGATGGACACCCATCTTCATCCCCTCAACAGCGCCTCTCAGACAAGTTGCCCGAGGTTCTTTGCAGAGTTGAAGTAAGAAATAAGCTGAGAGTGGGAGAGAAAGTGGACACCAATTATCATCATCGTTACTATCCCGGGAGGCTGCTTCTTGTTCCCAATGGCATATAATTGGATGGACCTGGTCTGCATATGTATAACAGAAGCCAGACTGTCCAAGTCTTAGTTCTCTGACCAGCTCAGCGTTGTTGCTGATTGGGCTTGTGGTCAAGCACCATAGTTTACTCTCCTTTCAAGCAACTTCTCCTGCACTCGCTTTTTCCTTTATTTGGTGAAAGAGGAGAGAGGTTTTCATATTCCGAGGGCAATTCTTAATGGTAGAGATGATTGAGCCTATCAGTAACATAGATCTGTCCATGATATGTTACATGAGCTTTCGTCTTTTGGAACCTTTGTACACATGAGCAACCTCAAACAAAAAAATGAAATCGGTTAGAGAGAGAGAGAGAGAGAGAGAGAGAGAGAGAGGAGAGAGAGAGAGAGAGAGAGAGAGAGAGACTTAAGTCGACTCAACTCAAATAGTTTACTTGCAAAGGCCACCGACCTATCTGCAATGAGGTCAAGAACAAAAGTAGAACACACTCGCGCTCGGCGCATATATTGAAAATTATGAAAGAAAATGTTTGCATAACAAAATGTTCTTCCTGAAATTACTCTGGCATTTTTGTGTTAACTGATAACAGTTCCTCTCTTCGTTTAAGTGCTTTATAAATGAACATAGCTACAGAGCGAGTTACTATTCTTGTTTTCATTTTGCAGTAAAAGAAGCAATGACACTTGATGAACATTTCTAGTATGAGGCAATATATATTTATCTCTTAGATATTTATAGGATGGACAAACAATCAAAACATTTATTTCGTCCTCGATTTGATTACAGAATTGACAGTTTTTGGAGTTTAGTGTATATCTTTGACGGGCATTCAAATCACTAATACCAAGTCGAAATCTTACGACCACACTTTGCGAAATTTAGGAATTGTAATATCAGTTAAAGATTTCTCAGGCTGCCATAAGGATTTGAAGGAACAATATATTAAATATCTGTCACTATTAAGTATTTTGCTATCCCAATTTTGTCTATAACAGTCAATCATGCGTTGTTTAAGTTCACGTAAAAACAGAGAGAGAGAGAGAGACAGACAGACAGAGACAGAGCGAGACAGAGAGAGAGACAAAGAGAGACAA
>CM031610.1:49707169-49712169 GCA_018398815.1 Conus ventricosus | reverse complement strand
GATGCCAAAACGAGCATTTCCCCAACGCTCCACTTGTGCTATGATGGGCACATAAACCATTGTTCTCTAACAATGCTGAAACAGTGCAAAGATGGCACCCGACATCAATTAAACCCAACTCATACTCCTACGATGAGTGTTTAATGTGATGCCAAAACGAGTGTTCTCCTAACACCCCAAGTGTGCTATGATGGGCACATAAATGTTCATGCCACTGTGCATGAACAGAATCTTGTTACCGTATGTGTAACAACTCACCTCTTTACAAAACTCCTGACACAAGAACGATGCGGTCCAAATATACACATTTCCTAAAAAAAATGCAGTTTTATATTGACTGCCAAATATCCATGTCACCACTTGCAGTATTATATCGACTGACTCATCATCTGAACTCAGTCATAAAATGCAGTATCATATGGACTGCCATTTTAATTCATATAATATAGCAAAGTACACACTGCCGAACCAATTAACAAATCTCGCAACACATGTGATTTACAACTACATATGAACTTGCTATCTTTGGATCACACTGTTTAATGAATCCTTGACATGTAGTCAGCCCCAATGTTTTCCTCTCCTGAAATAACTCGAAGAGAGAAGAAATGCTGCTGCAGTTGTAGTGCCCAGCGCATGAGTCTTCCATTGTCAGTCTTTGATCTCTTGAGATACTCAAGCGGGCGATGGTCTGTCTCCAGCGTGAAATGTACACCAAACAAGTATGGCTCAAATTTCTTAATTGCCCATACGACGCCTAGACATTCCTTTTCTATGGTGGAGTAGTTCTGCTCTGCCTTGCTGAGTTTCTTGCTACTGTAGGCAACAGGCCTTAGATCTCCGTCCTTTTCTTGTAGGAGTACTGCCCCCAGACCTTTGTCTGAAGCGTCGGTTCTCAAGACGTATTCTTTCCTACAATCTGGTAGAATGACTACTGGTTTCTTTGCAAGACTCTCTTTCAGAGCACTGAATGCTCGCTCACAGTCAGAATTCCACTTCACCAGATCTGGCTTTCCTTTCTTGGTTGCGTCCGTCAGCGGGGTGGCAATCTCGGCAAATTTTGGGATAAATTTCCGATAATAGCCTGCTAATCCCAAGAAAGCTCTGATCTGTTTCTTAGTCTGCGGCCTCTCTGCATTCAATAGCCTCTCAACTTTGTCCGACTCTGGCTTGAGAGTGCCATTAGCAAGTTCGTGTCCAAGGAATGACAGTTCCTTATAACCTAGGAAACATTTTGATGGCTTTGCAGTTAAGCCTTCCTCCTTCAGTCTCTTGAGGACTGATTCAATTGCTGTGATGTGTTCATTCCAGTCCACGCTAGCAATCAGGACATCATCGATGAAGTTGTGAATGTCTTCTCTTTTCAGTGGTCCCAGTAGTTTTCTCATCATTCGAGAAAACACCGCACTGGCATTGCGCATTCCAAAAGGCATTCTCTTCCATGTATATTGTCCCTCTGGTGTGCTGAAGGCCGTTTTCAGCTGATCTTCCTTTCGCATTGGAATCTGCCAAAAACCCTTGCACAAATCGATCTGGAGAAATACTTGGCTTTACTCAATCTGGCAAAGATCCCGTCTATATCTGGCATAGGCTCAGCGTCGAATTGAGTCACTTGATTTAACTTCCTGTAATCAGTACAAAATCTGACTGATCCATCCTTTTTCTTCACCAAAACAATTGGTGCATTGTAGGGTGAAGATGATTTTTCAATGACTCCCATTTTCTCCCATCTGAGCAGCTTCTTTTTTGATAATGCTCATCTGTGAGTGTGGCAACGGATATTGAGCCACTCGGATCGGGTCATCAGTAGTGAGATTGAGTTCGCATTCTCAAGTGTAGTAGATCCAGGCAAGTCCGAAAGCACTTCTTTATACTTGAAGATGATTTCCTCAATGTCACTTTCTGACTTTGTTTCAAATCTTCAGAGAGCTTTACCTGAGCGTAGTCTTCTGTTTGTTTCAGTGGAAACAGCGCACACTTTCTTCACAGTAGTTGTCTGTTTCTCTTCTTCATGGATGATGACAGACACTTGTGCCTCTGGTTCTTTCCTCTCATGATATTTCTTGACCAGATTTATGTGATATAATTTTTCTTTCCCTTTGATTAGTATCTGGTAGTCCACCTTGTTGATCTTCTTGTGACTACAAAAGGACCTTTCCATGACAGTTGGAGTCTCTTATGTTTGTCCGAAGCAAGACCAACACTTTATCTCCCTCCTCCAAAGTACGTTCATGTGCCTTCTTATCGTAAGCTTTGACATAACGTTTCTTTGCCTTCTTCTGTTTTTCTACGGCAATTTTTGCAGGTCTCCTCCATCCTGTTACGCAGATCTGTGATGTACTCTGCGGCAGTGCGGTTTTCCGGCGTTTCTTCCTCATTAATCCACACTTTCTTTAGTATCTCCAGTGGTCCCTTGATGGTACGACCATACAGTAGTTCAAATGGCGAAAATAGGGTAGAGTCCTGCGGCACTTCTCTATATGCAAAAAGCATTGCCGGAATGAATCTGTCCCATTCCTTAGGTTGCTCTACACACAGTTTCTGGATCATCTGTTTCAGTGTGCCGTTGAACTTTTCAACAAGACCGTTCCCTTGTGCGTGGTATGGAGTCGTGGTGATACCCTTGATGCTTAGGAGCTGATAGACTTCCTTCATCAGATCCGACGTGAATTGAGTCCCTCTATCGCTGACGACTCTCTCTGGTATTCCTAGTCTGGACCACATCTCATACAGAGCTTCCGCAACTGTAACAGTGTCTATTTTCGGTATCGCTACGGCTTCAGCGTACTTGGTGACGTAATCTATCATAGTGAGTACGAATCTGTTTCCCTCTCGATGTTGTAGGCTTGATTGGTCCGACGAGATCAATGGCCACCTGTTGAAACGGATGCTAATGACTGCACATGCTGCAATGGCGCTTTCCTGAGTCTCCCCCGATTCATGAATCGTTGGCACGTATCACATGACAGGCAAAACCTCCTGACGTCACCGTCGATTCCTGGCCAATAAAAGGATCCAGTGATTCTGTCTTTGGTTTTATTCATGCCCAAGTGTCCTGACATTGGCGGATCATGAGCCATTTCCATGATAGCCTGTCTGTATTTTTTTTGTATAATGACCTGGTTCAGGTTCTTTGGTTGGATGAATACCTTCTGTAAAGTACTCCTTTCTTTAGGTGGTATAGAGTTGTGGTACCGTCCCTTCTGGTGATTCCTTGGTCTCCTTTCAAAGCACGCTCGCGTACTCTACTGAGGCTGACATCATGTTCTTGTTCCTCTCTCAGCTGTGCAGGATTTACTGTGGCTAAAACCGACTGTTTGACCTTGAGCGCTGGCTCATCTCTTTCCTGAGATGTACTCGGCATATCGATTGACGCCATAGTCACAAATTTTGGTTCCTCTTTCATTTCTGACTTTGTAGTAGCTGTCGCTACCTCTTCTTTTACTTGATTTGTTTCCTTCCCTGGTGCGATAGTTTCATTGGGATTCATCATGGTCTCCTGAATAGTCTTAGTTGCTTCTTTTTCCCCTGTATCATGGCGCTTCGCCTAACTTCAATTGATTTCACATGTTTTAATCTCTGGTACTTCTCTCATTTCCAATGATAACCGTACTGGGGATCCTCCGCCACAAGAACTTCAACTTTTCCGTGATAGTATGGTGTTTCAAGGTTTACAATGGCTGTGGCAAGTTAGCTGTGGAGTTGTTCGCAAAAACGAACGACTTTACTTCTTCCCGTATAGCATTTCTGCGGACCAAATCCTGGTGCACCTGAGTTTGTGTGGCTCCAGTGTCTCTCATGCTTCCGCTTGTGTTCCCTCGACTTTCACCGTACAATATATTGGTTCGTCTCTGCATCCCAGCAACTTGGATGCGGCCTGTGTATCCTCTTCTGGAACAGTGTCCCCTATTATTACTGACACCTGCGTATTATCAGGCAGTATCTGACATAATGAGGGCCTCCACATTTGTGACATCCTTTTCTTGGAGCACGTGAAAAGGATGGTGGCCTCTGACATAGTTTACTGTTTCTTGGCGTCACCTCTGTCCTTCCTTCTGCCGATTTGTATCACTTCTTGGTGGCTTCCTATTATCATTAACATTGCCACGACCTTCCATTTGATCTTATTTGTAGTCTGAGTTGCTGACCTCTAGAACTTATTAGTTTGCCATTGATGAGTCGCTTCTCAGCCAATCTCGACTCGTCAAAGAGCTCAGCCGCATCCAGTACTTCTTGCTTTCCCGCGGGGCTTTCTCCCTGATGAAACGCGCCTATCCATAGGCAGTGCTTCCAGGAATTTTTCCATGATAAGCATCTCTTTAAGATTTTCTTCTCCCTTGCTAGACATTTCGATCCATCTTTCAGCATGTGATCGAGTCTTTCCCGTATACATTATTCTCCTCGCCGTCACGGGTTTCGCACTACGGAACTTCTTCCGGTAAATCACCGCGTTCAACTGATTCCGTTTGAGCAGTGTACTTTTTATCACTTTGTAATCGCACTGTCTTCGACTGGAATTTGGACATAGGCATCCCTAGCTTCCCCCTTCAAGAGAGGTGCCAGTCTCGTGCCCCACTCATCCTCGTTCCACCTGTTCAAGTCGCGACGCGTTCAAATTGAGTCAGTACGCTTCAATGTCATCGCGATCTTCTAAGAATGGCATTTTCACTTTGCACACCGATTGTGCTTGGCCAATACTGCTTTGGTGAGCACTGATACGCACGTTGGATTCAATGCGTCTAAGTTCTAAATCATGCTCGCGCTCAGCTGCACGTTCTCTCTCCTCGCGTTCACGTTCCTCACGCTCACGTTCGTGGCCAACGTCTTTCTTCGCGCTCGGCAGCCAATCTCTTTTCTTCGGCAGCCAATCTCTTTTCTTCGCGCTCGCGTTCATTGGCAAGTTGTTTTTCAATGTACTCGATCAAATCGCCGTCTTTCAATCCAAGGGCTTCACCCTGCGCTTTGAACATGACAAATACAGGGTCCATAGTGACCTGACT
>CM031610.1:49690896-49702069 GCA_018398815.1 Conus ventricosus | reverse complement strand
CCCTTGGGGTTTTGGACTAACGTATTGTTTTTGGGCTGGGAGTTGGGGTTGGAGGGAAAGGGTAAAATGGGGAGTTGGGGTCTCATAACCGAGGTGGGGAGGGATTTCTATTTTTTTTTTTTGGAAAAGAGTTAAGCCACTTCTTCGTAAATACTTCCCCGTTTTCCAGCGGAGTCTTAATTTCTTCTCTCCCATTGTTTGGTTGGTTAATTGTTGTGTGTGAATTATGCTAATTCGGTTGTCCGTCAATGCCTTTCTAGTAACACAAGGTAAAGACGAATTCACTTGGGGCGGAAAAAAAAGTTTGGCTCCAAGCTAACTTGTTGTGTGTTGTTTGCTCATTTGTCAGAAGGTAAGTAATAACTGCAGCACCCATTGTAATCAGTCCTGGCTTAAAGATGAAATGTGTGCCAATCCGAATCTATATGTGACTCAGCGTTCAATTATGACGCAACTTAAAATGACATAGGTAACTAGATGACGAAATAATAATATGAACAAGAGAAGGGAGCAAGAACTAACGGCCGAGGATTTGGTGTCCACCCTAATTTATTTGTTTAATCATCGTTTTTTCTCCGTAGTGTTACAAAGTGGAGAGGCTGCCGAGTGGTCCGTAGTGCATTCGATGTTCACTGTGTATGGGGGATGCTTTTGATGAGGGTTTTACCAGCGGAATATGTAGAGGAATGTATTTGTTTATAAAATTTTTTGTGAATGCTTGTCGCCGAGAGTAACTTAAACTCCTGTAAAATATTAATATGTGCTCCAATTGTACCCCCGCATGTGTGTCGGTGGACTGTATTTATTGTTGTGAACACTGTAGTAAAAAATACACGGAGAATTTAAATTATTTTTTTTAGATCAACGTGCTTTCGACCGAGTTTATTGTGTTTATGGGACTTTTGTGAATTTGTTCTCCGGGATTCAATATGGTTTACGTCTTAGAATCTGCGGTTCTTCTCCTGTGGATTACTGTGCTTTGAATCTGCGGTTCTTCTCCTGTGGATTGCTTGCTTTGTGAATCTGCTGCGGTTCTTCTGCTATGGTTACTGTGCCTTTTTAAATTTTTGCGGTTCTTTCTGATGTTCGACGAAATATTTGTCTTGCTGTTTTGAGCCCTGTTTTTCTTCAACGCTTTTTGTTTTTGTGAAGGGTGTTACCGTGTGGGGACCTTGGTTATCCGTCTTTCGTCTTATTTTAATGCTGTAGACGTGGTGGGTACTGTGGAACTGATGCGTTGATTGATATGTGAGTATTGTGGACGGCGCCGGCGAGATAGCGAGTTTAAAAGATACTAGTATGATACCGGATATATATGATTGAAGTCTTTGTATTAATTTTTAAATTTGGACGTGCATTGATCTGTCTCTATAAAATGGCATGTTTGATTGGTAAGGATCATATTGATGGTTCAGGCAGCATATAAAAGAGAAATCTTACACTTTGTGTTGCTGGCATCTATGTTCGTTGGTGGGGTGTGGTGGGAAAAAGCGTACACGCTCCAAACTTTTGGAGAGGGGAGAGTCAGAAACAAACCGCACACACTCCATCCGTACATCTGGTGACCCCGTATTTACTTGCTTTGCTACTGAATTAAAAATTGCCTAGTGTAGGATTTGTTTTTGTGGCCTAAAATTTGGCCCCATTAGAGTGTAGGTCACGTTCACGGGACTTCCTTTGAACATTGGGGTTGGGGGTTGTATGTTTTGTTTATGACGGGTTTTTGGGTCTACTTTTTTTCCGTCTCAGCGTAAGGGGGTATCTCCTTCTGTATAGTTCGGGGAGATAGGGAGGGCTAGTTCTAGTCTTCCTTCCTTGTGGCTTTAATTTTATTATCTTCAGTCATCTCTCGTTATCTGTTTCCATCTTTACTTGGGATTGTGTTGCTTCTTCGCATTCTAGGTTTCTTTTCTTTAAATGAGTGAGTGTGTGATTTTGGCGGGCCTGAACAGTTTTGAAAAAAAAAAAATAAATAAATAAATTTAGTTTTTTTCATTTGAATGTTTAGTGTGTAAAAAAAAAAAAACCCAAACAACAACAACACAACAACAAATACTTTGTTATTTTTATTATTTGTTATTTTTTTTTTTGTTTTTTTGATTTATTTTTGTTGGAAAATTTAGCATGATTACCGATTGTGTTTTTCTTTCCCCATTCCCTAAAATGTTTCTTTGTTTATCTTATCTTGTGTTGGTTGGGTTTGATAATACTTAGTCTTTTTAGAGGGGTTAACCATTAATGCTTGTTTGAAAAAAAAAAAAATCTTTTGGATTTAAATTATTTTTGGGACGGGGGGGTTTCAAATTGTTTTGTTGGGAAAGCAATTGTTTATATTGATCCACTAGGGTGTGTTTGGGTTGACAGGACATTATTCATTTTCATGTGGCACGAAGGCTAAGGAGAAAGTCCGTTGTACCTGTGACGAGGACAAAGTTTGGGCTAAATTTTTACAACGAGGTAGGTATGTGGCTGGGAGGGAGAAGATCTGTTGGCCTATGTTGACAAGTGTATTGCCCAGGACATGGAAAGAGAGGAAAGAATGCGATTGAAAGAATTTCAGTTGAGATACAGGAGAAACCTAAAAGAGAGCAGATAAAAGAGGAAACTAAAAAGAGAGCAGATACAAGAGGAAACTAAAAGAGAGCAGATACAGATACAAGAGCAGGGGAAACAAAAAGAATGCAAGAGGTGAGGAACTAAACGAATACAGTTACAAATAAACCTCTCAGCAGAGTGCGGCTCAGGACGGACAGTGAGAGTCAGGGTTCGGGTTTTCCCAGGTTTAAAACGCCCCTCGCCCAACCTTTCCTAAGTTGCCCCTTTTAAAAAAAAGAACTGATGATATAGACAGTTACTTGTTTTCGTTTTGAAACCCATGCTCTTTCCCTTTGGGGAAATGGTCTGAGAGTTTGTGGGTAACCCATACCTGTCTGCACTACTTGAGGGTTCTGCTTTAACTCTCTATCACAGTCTCGCTGAAAATAATGTTGTGTCTTACGAGCTTTTGAAAGAGGCTTGCTAAAAAAATTTCAATGTACTCCAGATGGTTTTCGAAAGACGTTTTCGTGAGGCAAGCCTAGCTCCGATGAACCTTTCGAGACCTTTGCAGTTGAACTTAGGCGTTTGTTTGACCGTTGGGTCTCTTTGTCAAAAATTGATAAGTTTTTGAAGATCTGGTGGATCTTATTTTGCGTGAGCAGTTTTTGGAGGGTGCCCTCAAAGGAGTTGGCCATTTTTTTTGTGTGAGAGAGTGTGAAAACTTTTGATGAAATGAAAAAGTCTGCAGAGCCCATACAGACGTGCTCATCCAACTAAGGTGCTTTCTAGGAAAGCTGATGTAAACATTTTTGCTTCTGTTGGGTACAAAACTCTGGTAAATTTTTGACAGAAATGCATATCCGGTCAGTCTGATAGAACTCCGTACTGTGGTCAGTCTGACAGAGGAAACAGATACCTACTTTTCAAAACAGTGGCCACTACTCTGGTCGTTGGCTGATCGTGGAAGAAACTTTGGTGGTAGCTGTTATTATGGTCATCAGAGCTTTGGTTACTCAGCGGTCGTGGAAATAACTTTGGCGGTAGCCGTTTATCGTGGTCGTGGCGCCCGTTATACCTCTGGCAGTGGGATTTCCCTCAGAAGTGCTTTGATCAGTTTGCAAGTGTTGTGTGTTTTTTGTGTAAAAAGACAGGACATGTAGCTGCTGGTGCCTGGAAATCGGTAGAAGCCTTGTAGAATTTGCACCCTTAGCCCCCCAGACACGTGTCTTTTGGGGGTTGGTAACTCACTTTTGTTGAGAACTCAGCCGACAGCAAACAGTCCATTGTTGTGCTCTGTTCTTGAAAACTCCTTTTGCTTGTCTAGCTGCTGGTGAGTTCACAGGCAAATTGCATTTGGAGTCTGGTTCTGTGAATGGCACTTTGAGCTCTGTTCTGGCGTGATACTGGTGCTATATTTGTGGCGTTCGCAAACGGTTAGTTTCTGACAGTCAGATGTAGGAACCACAGTGAAGTTGTGTTTCTTTTTGGGGTGGTCGTGTGGAGAGTTTCCACTGGCTACGTTTTTACAGTAAAGTTGTCCTTATTTTGTGGGTGATTTGACTTGTTGTGTCTTGGATAGTCCTGTCGCAGATCTCATTGTGGGTAATGTACCTGGGTTTTTGTGAACGGTGAGTTTAGTGATGTATCTGGTGAACCTTTCTCTTTAGCCGCCGTTACGAGGCTAGAGCTAAGCATGTTGTGGACAAAAAGCCTTTGTGTCAGATCCCAGATGATCTAAAACATTTCCCGTTCTGATTTTGTTCAGAAAAAGAGGATGCGTCTTTTGAAGTCGTGCTTCCAGTCAGCATCTTCTGGTGAGGTGAAGAGGTTAGGTAAAACTACCTTTTACTACTATGTGTCTGATGAAGTTCTGTACAGGCATTTTTTTCAAAATGATATCTCTTTTGATCAGGTTGTTGTTCCTGTTGAACTTCGACCTACAGTGTTATCTGTGGCGCATGATCTGATTTTGTCGGTCATTGGGGTTTTTCTCGGCGTACTCTGTCTAGAATCCTTAACAAGTTCTTTTGGCCTGGAGTAACTGTGGATGTAGCGAAGTATGTTGCTTCCTGTGATGTGTGTCAGAAGACAGTATCAAAGGGTTAAAGTTTGTCCAGTACCCCTTGCTTTCTGTTCCAGTCATCAGTACTCCATTTGATCGTGTGGCTGTTGATCTTTTTGGTCCACTGTCTCCTCCTTCGGGAAAAAGGTCCAAACGTTACATCTTGACCATGATTGACATGCTACCCGTTTTCCGGAAGCTGTTCCGTTGAAGGATATCTCCTCTGTTGCTGTGGGCAGAAGCATTGTTGGAATCTTTTCTCGTTTAGGTTTCCCCAAGGAGTTCTGTTTTTGATCAGGGTACACAGTTCAACCTGATCTCATGAAGCGTTTCATGCTTTGTGTGGTGCAAAGGGCGTACGTAACATCGCCGTATCATCCACAGGCCAAATGGGCATGTTGAGGATTTCATGGGACTTTGAAATCCATGTTGAAAAGATTGTCCGCACTCAACCAAAGGCATGGCATCGATATTTGCTGCACTGTTGTTTGCGTGCAGAGAGTTGCCCTCTGAAAATACAGGTTCTCTCCCCCTTTTAGTTGCTGTTTGGGGCGACAGGTTCGTGGTCCTGTTGCTTTACTACAGGGGTCGTGGACTGGGTCAAAATGCTCAGGAGTTGAGGCCAAACCTCTTTATTCGTACTTGTTTGAACTCAAGAATGTTATTGCTGGGCTCATGTAAGTTAGCCATGGAGAATTCTGCTGATTCGCTTTGAAGGGAAAAAAATACTTTGACAAAAAGGCCAGGGAACGCCGTTTCCAAGTTGATGATGAAGTTTTAGTTTTGTTGCCGGGCTGACTCTAACAAGTTGTTTGCCAGTTGGTCAGGGCCGTTCCCAGTAGTCAAAGTCTGCATCCAGATTACAAGGTCCTTGTCAAGGGCAAGGAAAAGATCTTTCATGCGAATATGCTCAAAAAGTATATTCGTCGTGTTGTTGTGCCTACAGTTCTTTCACAAGGTACTTCAGTGCCCTTTGGGCAAAAGATGCACCTTTGGCTTATGAGCAGGAACAGGTTTCTCTTGAGTGTTCTCCAGGAGTTGGTCTTTCTGTGGACCCCTCTCCGGAGTCTGTTTGTACTGTTCGTGAAGTGGTTTGTACAGTTGGTGTCGTCCAGGACTGTGATGACGCTTTACCCATTCCCACTTTTTGCTGTTCCGATGGCGTCTTCTATGCCAGATGAAGATGTCCACTCAGTGCAGTTTTATTGTACTTTGTCTGACAGCGGTTTCAGGGGAGTTGCGTGCAGTCTTTGATGATTTTCAGGACATTTTGACTCCTAAAACCCGGTTCTTTCTCAGTGAAGCACTATTAGAGATCCCTCTTACAACAGATGTCCCTGTTAGAAAGAAGTGTTATGATATCCCTTTTCTTTCGAAAGAGGTTGTTGAGAGAGAGATTGGTATCATGTTGGATCTTGGAATCATTGAACCATCAATAGTCCGTATGCATCTCCAGTTGTGTTGGTCAGGAAGAAAGATGGTACGTGTTAGATTTTGCATTGATTTTAGATCTTTGAACAAGATTACCGTCTTTGATGCCGAACCCATTCTGATGTTGAGAGTCTTTTTGCAAGGTTAGCTGATGCTCAGTTTTTCACAAAGATAAAATCTTGCAAAAGGAAATTGGCAGATCGTGGTTAAGCCCGAGGATCGTCCGAAGCGCTTTTACAACACACTTGGGTCTATTTCCAGTTTGCAGGATGCCTTTTGGACTTGTATCGGCTCCTGCAGTGTTTCACGCATGTGCGTATGCTGGCATTAGATCAGTTTTGCCTCAGTTTTTTTTGACGATATTCTTGTGTAAAAGTATGTCCCTGGGATGATCACCTTAAACATGTGAAGGGTGGGGCTTTTCCCCTCTGAGGTCTTTCAACCTCACAGCTCGTCCTTCGAAGATCGAGGCAGGCTTTCGTTCACTGGAGTTCCTTGGTCATGTTGTTGGAGGTGGTACTATGCGTCATGAAGGTAAGAAGGTTGAAAAGATTTTGAATATATCCATCCTACTACTAGGAAGCAGGTCAGGTCTTTGTTGGGGTGCTCAGTTTTTTCAGGAGATATGTTTTCCCAGTTCGCTACTGTGAGTGCCCCACTGTCTGATTTGTCAAAGATACTGATCGTGCTGGAAGGTCTATTTTTTTGGATCCTGAGTGTGCAGAAGCTTTGAGGAGATTCGGGGAAACTTGTCTTCTGCACCTGTGTTGTTGTTACTAGGTTGGGTAATTCTTTTGTTCTCAGGACTGATGCTAGTTCCCGTTGGTTTGGGTGCTGTATTGCTTCAGGAGAGTGATGATGTCCTTCACCCAGTCGTGTTCGCTAGTCGAAAATTACTGGATCGTGAGAAGGCGTACAGTACTATTTAGCGGGAATGTTTAGCCATTGTCTGGGCTGTTCAGGGAAATTTGTAAGTTCCTTTGGGGAGTCAGATTATCCCCTTTCAGACAGATCATCGTCCCTTGACGTACCTGCGAACGTCAAACTTTAAGAACTCAAGAATTTTGAGATGGGGGTTGTCGTTGCAGGAGTTCTCGTTTGAAGTCCAGCCCGTTCCTGGGTTTGGCGAATGTTTTCGCTGACCTTTCTCTCCCGCTCATGTGAGAATCAATTGATCCCTTAGGAAGTGAGTTTTTCCCTTTTGTGAACGCAGTTTTATCTCTACCCCGTGGGGGTATGGAGAGGCTGACCGAGTGGTCAGTAGACCATGTGTGGTCTCACCCGTGTGGGTAAAGGAGAGGGCTGACCGAGTGGTCAGTAGACCTCGTATATGCATTGCCATTTCCCGGGGGTGGGGGGAGCCCATGCCCAGCCGCCGTCTCTACCCGTGTGGGTATGGAGAGGTTTTTCCGTGAGGTCGCAACAAGCTAGCATGTCAAAGGGCTTCAGAGTTCGTTAGGACGACAACTTGTGTTCTTCTGTTGTGTGAGAGTCCCCGGAAGGACTCCACGAACTGCTTCCGTGCGGCTTCGTTTTCCGTGGAGTGAATGTAATTTGTAGGTTTGTGTATTCTGCTGTTTGTTTACTTCTTTTTCAAAAAAACAATTCGGTCATTTTTTTTTTCTTGAGGAGGGGGAGTATTGTGACGTCAGCGTCAATTATGACGTCAACTTAAAATGACATAGGTAACTAATGACGAAAATAATAATATGAGACAAGAGAAGGGAGCAAGAACTAACGGCCGAGGATTTGGTGTCCAGCCTAATTTTATTTGTTTAATCATCGTTTTTTTCTCCGTAGTGTTACTATGTGGAGAGGCTGACCGAGTGGTCAGTAGTGCATCGATGTTCACTGTGTATGTGGGATGCTTTTGATGACGGGACCAGCGGAATATGTAGGGAGGAAATGTATTTGTTATAAAATTGTTGTGAATGCTGGGGTCGCCGAGAGTAACTTAAAACTCCTGTAAGAATATTTAATATGTGCTCCAATTGTACCACGCATGTGTGTCGGTGGACTGTATTTATTGATGTGAACACTGTAAATATAAATAACGGAGAAGTTAATATTGTTTTAGATCAACGGTGCGTCGAACCGAAGTTTATTTTGGTTCTTGGGACTTTGGTGAAATTGTTGTTCTCCGGGGATTCAAAAATGGTTTACTGTGCTTTATGAATCTGCGGTTCTTCTCCTGTGGTTACTGTGCTTTATGAATCTGCGGTTCTTCTCTGTGGATTGCTGTGCTTTGTGAAACTGCGGTTCTTCTGCTATGGTTACTGTGCCTTGTGAATTTGCGGTTCTTCTTCTGATAGTTCGACGTAATATATTGTGCTTGCTGTGTTGAGACCCTGTTCTTCTTCATCGCTTGTGTTTTGTGAACGACTGTGTTTACCGTGTGGGGACCTTGGTTATCCGTCTTCGTCTATTTTAATGCTGTAGACTGTGCGTGGGTACTGTGGAACTGAATGCGTTGATTGTATATGTGAGATATTGTGGACGGCGCCGGCGAGATAACGAGTTATATCAAGATACGTAGTATGATACGCTGATATATGATGATTGAAGTGTCTTATGTATTAAGTCTTAATTGACGTGCATTGATCTGTATTTTATGAAATGGGATGTATTGATTTGTAATGATTCATATTGATGGTTCAGGCAGCATATAAAAAGAAGAAAATCTTACACGTGTGTTGCCTGGCTATCTATGTTCGTATGGTGTGGGTGTGTGTAGGGGAAAAGTCGTACACGCATCCAAACTTTGAGAGTGAGAGTCAGACAACAAAACACGCACCACACTCCATCCGTAACACTATACAATGTTACCAGCGATCTCTTTGTCGAATACAAATCAAACAGCGGATTCGAAAGAGTATACATGTTCAGCAGAATTGCTACATAGATGATTATTTAAAAATCGTTGATCAGTTTTTTAAAATTTAGTTTATTGGAAATACAATCTTTATTTCAAGAATGAACCTATTAAATTTGGGTAAGGTTTTGCATCAAACACAAAACCCACGCTTTATTCCACAAAATTATTACAGCATCTCCACTGAACATGGGTACTGTGAAGTTAGCGTTATGAATCGAAAAAATGTCTACGAAGTCATACATTGTCATAGAATATAAACAATTTTCAAGATATATACGCTGAACATCGCATTTCTAGTGTCTGTTTTTTAAAAAAATCTTCACGGGAAGTAACTCTTTTTCTCTGTACCTACATTTACGTACTTGTCTCAGAAAGGCGGATTATGCTTCGTTCGAAACCTTGGCGCAGGTCTGTGACCGCTTCTCCAGTGGTTGTGGTAGCAGGCTCATGGTCCACAGAGAGATTCATCATCCATGCAGATCAGGAGTCTTCTATAGCAGGCCAGCGGGAAAAGGGGGATGGCGTACAGAATGACGTGCTCGTTTGAAAAGCGAGAGAGAAGCACGGGTCTGTGGACAGTCTTGTGCAGGGCAGGGTTCTCTCTCTCTCTCTCTCTCTCTCTCTCTCTCTCTCTCTGTGTGTCCTCTCTCTTTCTCCTCTCTCTCTCTCTCTCTCTCTCTCTCTCTCTCCCCTAAGCCTCTAAGCTTTAAGTAGTAGTGGTCAGGGTGTTAGGCTTTCAGGGAAGACAAGATGAGGTGTTCCTATTTGCAAGCATGCATCTGCGCGCACGAAATTGAACCCATGGCGAGAAGGGAAATTTTCTCTGGCCACGTCCTACACACAATCCCTACTTGGTAATGAGGCAAAAAAAAAAAAAAAAAAAAAAAAAAAAACCATGCGGGAAAAGTAAAGGACATGGCGCTGTCCTATGGCAAAATATCTCCACAGTGACAGCGGCTTCATTTTCACTGGGGGGAAAGTGTTGTGATGTAGAATCCATACAAGTTAGCATACTTTCCTTTTCTTTAGGTTTATTTGTCTTTGTGTTTGTTTGTTTGTTTGTTTTTCAGGAGTGTTTGAAAATAGTATGCAGAGGACGTAGTTTACAGCATTCTCAGGTCAACGAATTTGAAGCAAGGTTGATTACAGAAGAAGAAGAAGAAGAAGAAGAAGAAGAATAGTTGTAAAGTGGAGGAGGTGAGGAGGAGGAGGAGAGGAGAGGAGGAGGAGGAGAAGGAGGCAGGAAATAGTAAGAAGAAGAAAAACGGAGGATAGCCGACTGGAGGTGAATGTTCCTTTGGTTGTGTTTTGTCTCGTGGAACAATTGAATAGAGCAGAACTTGATGAATCAAACCAAAACTAACTGAATCTGTTGACCTGACACGCATTAACTTGAATGAAATTTAGAAAACAGCACTTGATTCCACAGAACTGAAAGAAATGAAAATAAAGATCCAACCAAGGAACGATGTGAATGTAATGTAATTCGACAGACGTAGATGTGTTTGCCGACCGTCGAAGACATCATGGTTTGAACTGATTTCTTCGGTAACCAAACACAACGCAGAGAGAAAGAGAGAGAGAGGGAGGGAGGGAGAGAGAGAGAGAGAGGGGGGGGGACATGGAAGACAGGCAGACAAACAGACAAAGAGAGAGATCAATAAGCAGATTGGGACCAGAGATGCCAAGAGGGAACACACAGAAAGAGAGAAAACGAGAGAGAGAGAAAGAGCGCGCGCGCGCGCGAGAAAGAGAGAAAAACAGAGAGACAGACAGTCAGGCAGACAGAGACAAACGCAGAGATTACAAGTGACAAAGACAGAGAAAGACAGAGGCAGAAACAGAAACTGAAAGAGACAGGCAGGTAGACAGAAGAAGGAGAGAGAGAACGAGAAGAGAGAGAGAGAGAGAGAGAGAGAGAGAGAGAGAGAGAGAGAGAGAGAGAGAGAGAGAGAGGAAGGGAGATAAACAGGGGGGGAGGGAGGGAGGAAGGAGGAGCGAAGGGAGTGAGGAAGAGAGACAGCAAGGGAAAAACGGAGACAGGGAGAGATATGATAAAAAAAAGATAAACAGAAAGACAAAGACAGACACCAGGAAACACACACACACACACACACACCACACACACACACACACACACACGCACACACGCACGCACGCACGCACGCACGCACGCACGCACGCACGCACACACACACACACACACACTATATTACATTTAGTGTGGGCGAAAGCCTTTTTAAAGTCAGACGGAAGAGAAAAGAGAA
>CM031610.1:49663522-49674001 GCA_018398815.1 Conus ventricosus | reverse complement strand
TTTTTTTTTTGTTTAGGCGGGGGCCCTTTAATTTAAAAGCCCCGGGAACCCTTTTGTCTTTTTTAAATTTTGGGTTTGAATTTTTTTTTAAATCCTTTTGGGAATATGATTATGAGTATTATTAAAATCCTCTTTCAAGATTTTCAAGAGTTTTTTTTTCTTGTAATTCTTTGGACATGCATGCGTAGCACGCGCGCGTGTTTCTCTCTCTCTCTCTCGTCTTCTCTCTCTCTCTCTCTCTTCACTCCTCTCTTCTCTGATCTCTGTTCTGTCTCTCTCTCTGTGGTGTGTGTATGTTGAGTGTATGAGAGAGAGAAAGGGAGGAGTGGACACAGACAGCAAAAAAGCTGGAAAGAACAGAAAAACAGCACAACGACCAAAGATAAACAGGAAACAGGACAGCAGCGAGCGCGGCAGGCAAAGACAGACCAGACAGACAGACAGACGATTGGTTGACAGACAGATTAACAAGCACAGAGAAGAGTATTTTCGTTTTAATGTTGTGGTGGTTGTGTTAGAGTTGGGAAAAGGGGAAGCAGATATTACATTGGAAATCTACCATGCAACATTTATACGACCCTTGGTGAGAAACCCACGACAACGGACTGGCGTCTCTATTTGAACACCAAGGCACAGCACAATTAGCCGTCTCGAAGAGCGACCAGGGACAAAGGTAAGGAGAAAAAAAAAAGCCGGAGAGGGAATTACATGGTTTCCGTCATGTGGAAGGGTTTCATATTTAAATATCCCCATTTACTTTCATTAATTTTTTTTTTTAAATTTTTTTTTTTTAGTTCATATCTTTGTATATTACTATAACGACTGAAAATGTACAGCCACTTGTTTTCCCCCTATGTATGTTCCTTATAATTGTTGGTCAATCAGTGGGAAATTTCTTAGAGGATAAAGGTTGTTTTGTGAAATCTTACACTCACAATGTGGTTATTGAACAAGCTGACCACTCAGACTGTTCCATTATCTTTTGACTTCCTTGTCTTGAAGGTCCTAATAGGCTCAAAGATTGTCCCTATATTTTACGATGTTTTGAAATTTTATTTTTTAGCATTTTTTTCACTTCATTTTCATTTTCCTTTAGACCGTTAAGGTTTGATTTTTTGGGATCTTTTTTTCGACACCTTGGTGTGATGAAGCAAGAATCACGGACTGTGCGTTCTCTATTTGACATCCAAGTGCACAAAATAGCCGTGCCCTGCTGAAGTCGATCCAGCGACGAAAGCCTAGGAAGGAATTACAAAATTGTGCCTTGAGAGGATTACTTGGTTCCATCGGAGCTAGTGAAGGTTTCTAATTTATAATTTTTCCCCTTTTTACCTTCATCTTCAATTTTTTTTTTTTTTAATTTTTTTTTTTTTTAACGTTCATATCTTTGTCAAGTCATTACTATAAACGACTGAAGAATTGTTAGCCTGCACTTGTTTTCCCCACTATGTAATTGTTCAGCATTATATTGTTTGGCAATCAGTGGGAGATTGCATCTCTTAGGAGATCCAAGTAAAGGTTGTTTTGTGCAATTCTTAGCCACTCACAATGCTTTGGGTTATTGAACAGCAGAGCTGACACTCAGACTGTTCCATATCTTTTGACTCCCTTGCATCCTTGAATGGATCCTCAAGCATAGGCTCAAAGATTGTCCCTATATTTTATACTGTTTGAATAATGCTTTTAGTTTTTCAGCGACTTTTTTCCTCTCCACATTTTGCTTTGTTCCATTATTACCCTTCATGGCTGCTTTGAGGCTGCTGTTGGATTCTTTTTTTCGAACCTTGGTGGTGAGAACACCACAGAATCACGGACTGTGGCGTGTCTCTATTTGACACCAAGAGCACAGACACAATTAGCCGTGTCTCCCTGATGAGTCGATCCAGCGGACGAAAGGCCTAGGAGCAGGCATACAAATAAATGTGCCTTTGAGAGGGATTACGATGGTTCCTCAGGCAGCTAGTGAAGGGCTTTCATATTTATAATATATTCCCCATTTACTTCATCTTCAATTTTTTTTTTTTTTTTAATTTTTTTTTTTTTTTAACGTTCATATCTTTGTCAAGTCATACTATAACGACTGAAGAATTGTTAGCCTGCACTTGTTTCCCCACTATGTAATTGTTCAGCATTATGCAATACTTTATTCTTAATTCAAGTTTTTTGCTAAACAGCATAGCCTTGAATCATGAGCTGCGACACGCGCAAGGCTTTGTGCGTTTGACTCTGTTCAGATGAAAACAACACTTCAATTTCACACCGGTTGGAAAAAACCCTTTAAGCAATTTGCAAGCTCGGTCAGCAGACTTTGATCTACTGTGATTACACGCGATGTAACATGTTTGAGGGTCAAGTGACCGCCGTTTTCTTTTTTTTAATTTTAAAGCTTTGGCTGATGCCTCAAGCACATTTTTAAGGGCATTCGGTGCGTTATGGACGCTATGGACATCCATATACCAAATGGTGGAAGGAGAGAGAGAGAGAGAGAGAGAGATGAGAGAGAGAGAGAGACAGACAGACAGACAGACAGACACACAGACAGACAGACAGACAGACGTTATGACGCTATGGACATCCATATACCCAAATGGTGGGAGAGAGAGAGAGAGAGAGAGAGAGAGAGAGAGAGAGAGACAGACAGACAGACAGACAGACAGACAGACACAGACAGACAGACAGACAGACAGACACACACACACACTCACACACACACACACACACACACACACACACACACACACACACACAAGCGCGCGCACGCGCGCACACACACACACACACACACACACACACACACACACACACACACACACACACACACACACACAAGCGCGCGCACGCGCGCACCACACACACACACACACACACACACACACACACACACACAAGCGCGCGCACGCGCACGCACACACACACCACACACACACACACACACCGACCGACCGCCCGACCGACCGACAGAAATCCTGATAATGAAGAGGATTTGGGAGGGGGTAGGTAGTGCAAGTGGGTGAATGATGGAATGGCAGAGGCGGTGTTATCATGTTGGGTAAAATGACCACAAACATAAATCTGTCAACGCTGGTGAACTTGAACCCAAGGCCCAAATCATCTCCCTTTCCCATCACAGACCCACCTCTCTCTCCCTCTCCCTCTCTCTCTCTCTCTCTCTCTCTCTCTCTCTCTCTCCCACACCCCTCTCCACCTGCCACCCCACCCCAACCACCCCACCCCAACCAGGGGTTCCGAGCTCGCCTCACATTGTAAATCCTTCCTGAAGCATCTCTATCTTAGGTGCCAACACTGTCAGAATGATTTACAGGCATCGTTTCGCTGGTGTATTCATGTGCCGCCCATTAGAAGAAACCTTTTCCAGCAGCCGCAACAGCAAAGGAGCTTACAACATCCTTGGTGTCGCCACTAATGGAGTTGATCTTTCTGACATAGCATTCTTTTATCATTAATTTTCTGTCTGTCTTTCTTTCTGTCTTTTCTTTCTTCTTCTTTTTTTTTCTACTTCTTGTGTTGTGTGTGTGTGTGTGTGTGTGTGTGTGTGTGTGTGTGTGTGCGTGCGTGCGTGCGTGCGTGCGTGCGTGCGTGCGTGCGTGCGTGCGTGCGTGCGTGCGTGCGTGCGTGTGGTGTGTGTGTGTGTGTGTGTGTGACTGTCTCTCTCTCTGTCCCCCCTCTCTTTCTCTCTCTCTTCGCATTCCCCCCCCCCCCTCTCTCTCTCTCTCTCTCTCCCACTTTTTCTCTCTGTGTCTGTCTGTGTGCCTCTCTCTCAGTATGTGTGTGTGTGTATGAAAGAGAGAGACTCTTGACTCTTGACTCTTGACGCGTGCTTTCACGCCGCGCCATTTATTGTGAGGCCCTCGGCCCGTCCACAGGAGTACGCAACATACATTTCAACATGACAAAAACGTTTGATTGAAACGTTGATTGTAACATAATTTGTTTCTGATTAGAGTTTCTGTTCTTCCTATAAGTATTACTATTACATACGGGTTTCTCTGGTTTTTAAGGGATAGAAGATGTACATTGCAATATCTCTTATGGTTTCGGTGTTATCGTTTTGTAGCAGACTTTCCAATGTGATTGCGTTTCTGTTACTAAAGTGTTTGAAAATGTATTTTGTTCGTAATTGCCTGTAATTTGGACACCACATTAAGAAGTGCATTTCTGTTTCTACTGTTGGGCAGAAGGGGCATGTTGTTATAGCTTCATTGTCTATGTATTTTTTATTGCCATGCAGTTCGTTTATTCCTAATCGTAGTCTTGTCAACGCTTTTCTGAACTTTGCGATTGTGATTGCGCGAAAGTATTCTTCAGTTTGGTGTATAGTTTTAAACGTATTATATGTAGTAAATCGTTCACTGTTCGCTATTTTGTTATGCCAGTTCTGTTTGTAACAATCTATGATTCTTTGTTTTAGTGTTATGATAAATGTTTGCTCGTTTCCTACGCCCTTCGTTCAGCCAAACTTCAGAGAAGCCATATGTATCCAAGCAACGTTTAATTTCCAGTGCCCAGTTCTGTGGTTTGTCAATTTCTATTTTTCTCTTTCATATGCCTGTCTAGGTATCCTGTCTGGAGTCATCTTCATTAATTTGAACCAATATCTGATTGCTTTTATTGAACTATCTATACTCATCGGAGAGAGAGAGAGAGAGAGAGAGAGAGAGAGAGAGAGAGAGAGAGAGAGAGAGAGAGAGAGGGAAGAGAGAGAGAGAGAGAGAGAGAGAGAGAGAGAAGAGAAAAGAGAGAGAGAGAGAGAGAGAGAGAGAGATTGCAGAGAATGTTTCCTAACCAGCGTGGGTGTAGTATTAGAAGTCAGAAATAATGAAAGCAGCAATTTCACTGGAAATGAATAATCAAAATGTTACGTGTGTTCACGCTCTTTCTAAATAACATAAAACTAAAGAATGACATTACCACACACACGACTACCCGTGCTTGTCTATGTTCAAGAAAAAAATTTTGGGCATTTCCATTTTATTCAGAGTGGAAGAATCTTGTAATTGATTTTAAAGCTCGTGCAACATCCTTTAATCAACTGTGAAGAAAACGATACACACGAAGGTGCGGGTAGGACCCAGAGAAGTACATCATACTGCAGAATGGTCAAGGGTCAAATGACTGCAGTTGTTCAATTTCAAAGCTTCGACTGACACTCAAGCATATTCTAAAAGGATATTGAGTGCATTATGGCTCCGTGGTATCCAAGTAATGGAATCAGCAGGCTAGAGAGGAGAGAGAGAGAGAGAGAGAGAGAGAGAGAGAGAGAGAGAGAGAGGAGAGAAAAGAGAGACGAGAGAAGAGACACGAGAGACAGAGAAGACAGGAGAAAGAGAGAAGAACACAGAGAGACACAGAGAGAGGCAGTGAAACAGGAGAGACAGAGACTGAGACACAGACAGACAGACAGACAGACAGAAGAGAGAGAGAGAGAGAGAGAGACAGAGAGACAGAGAGACAGAGACAGAGAGACAGAGAGACAGAGAGAGAGAGACAGAGAGAGAGAGAGACAGAGACAGAGAGACAGAGACAGAGAGAGAGAGAGACAGAGACAGAGAGACAGACAGAGACGAGAAAACAGAGAAACAGAGACCGAGAGACAGAACAGAGAGACAGAGAGAGAGACAGAGAGAGACAGAGACAGAGAGACAGAGAAAGAGAGACAGAGAGAGAGAGAGAGAGAGAGAGAGAGAAGAGAGAGAGAGAGGAGAGAGAGGAGAGAGAGAGAGAGAGATGATTAGAGCGGGAATGGAGTGGTGCGAGTGGCTGTGTGATGGGATGGTGAGAGCTGCTATATCTTCGTAGCTGAAATGGCCACAAACATACCTCCTTTGACGCTGGTGAAATTGACCTGAAACCCCAACTCTTGTCCGTTTCCCATTACATATCACCTTTCTCCTCCATTTACCCCCACCCCACGCCACCCACGCGTTTCTCGCTCACACTAGCAAATCCTCCCTGAAGATTCTCTCTCTCTCCTCTCTCTCTCTCTCTCTCACTCTCTCTCTCTCTCTCTCTCTCCTCTCTCTCTCTCTTCTCTCGGGTCGCGACACTGTCAGAATGATTTACGGCCATCGTTTCGCTGATATATTCAGTACCGCCCATTAAGAAAAAGAAAAGAAAAAACAAAAACAAAAACTAAGCAACAACAGCAACAGCAAGGATGACATACCATCCTTGGTGTCTCCACTATCAAAGGGTTAATGTCTCTTACATACATCTTCTTTTTCGTCCGTCCGTCCGTCCGTCCTTTCTTTCTTTCTTTCTTTTCTTTCTTTCTTCTTTTCTTTCTTTTCTTTCTTTCTTTCCTTTCTTTTTCATCCTTCCTTTCTTTATTTCTTTCTTTCATCATTCCTTTGTTTCTTTCTTCTTTCCTTCCCTCCTTCCTTCCTTCCTTCTCTCTTTCTTTCTTGCATTCTTGTTACATGCATCTTCTTTTTCTCATGTCCGTCTATCTATTTGTCTGTCTGTCTTTCTTTGTTTCTTTCTTTCTTTCCTTCCTTTCTTTGTTTCTTTCTTTCTTCCTTTGTTTCTTTCTTTCTTTCCTTCCATCCTTACTTCTTTCTTTCTTTCTTTGCTCTCTTCCTTTCCTTCTTGTATGTGTGGAAATGTGTGGCTGTGAAGTGTGAATGTGTGTCTTCATGATATAATATGACCGTGAATATGTTCAGAAAATCTTTATCAGATACGTCATTGATTTATCCCCAAAAAACTTTGGCGTTCTTCTTTTTTTGTAATCTTTGTTTGTTTGTATCTTTATTTTGATGATGTGTAGAATTGTTGAAAGGCCTTGCATGCGCAAAACTGTTTACCCTTGAGAAATTCAATCAATCAATCAATCAATTAATTTTTCTTCTTCTTCTTCTCCTCCTCCTCCTCCTCCTCCTCCTCCTCCTCCTCCTCCTCCTCCTCCAACTCCTCCTCTAACTTCTCCCCTCCTCCTCCTTCTACTTCTTCTTCTCCTCATCCTTTCTGCTCCTCCTCCTCCTCCTTCTTCTTCTTCTTCTTTCTTCTAACACCCATTTATCACAGACAGATGAACTCCACTGAAATCCGTGGTGGTGGCGTGAAGTGGCCGATCTCATCAGGACCGATGAGAGGCACGATGGGGCGTCTCCCTGTGGCAACGTTAGCATCACCTCAGGTGGTGGTTCTTCTGTAGATTGGAGGTTCAACTCTCTGATAATTGAGGTAAAGAGCTCAGTTCCCCGTACTAAGAAACGGCACGAAGAGCGAGAGACAGAGCCAGAGTATTTTGCTATTTGACCGTCAATTAGAGCCTGTGTACTTCCATCTGTCTGTCTGTCTGTCTGTCTGTCTGTCTGTCTGTCTGTCTGTCTGTCTGACTGTCTGTTTGTTTGTTTGTCTCTCTGCTCTCCTGTCTGGATATTTAACCTTCTGCCTTGTCTTTTTTTGTTTTACATATTCATCTGAATGGAAGGCACGTTAAAGGCAAATCTGTCACCACAAGTTAGGCATGAATCTACATCACATGTGCATTGCTTATTTGAATCTGTTTTATTCCCAGAGCTGTATACAAACGGACATGTACTTACAAAGAGCTGGTAGAAACCACAGTGCATGCTTGGTCACGATAAGCAAAACAAATTCAGACATCATCCACAGAGACTGCCAACACAGCACACCATGGAGTAACACAACAGTAGAAACACAAGTTGATTCATAAAAAAGAAAGACGAAGAGGGCATGGGGCTATCATAATCAATCTTTCTTATTCATCTTCTTCCAGTATAACCACCACTTGCTGCCACATGCAGACTGGCATTCTGGCACCAGTGATCATTTTAGTTATCTGGATTCATAATAATAATAATAATAATGGGGATTTATTTTAGCGCCTTCCACGGCACAAGGCGCTTTACAAAGCAGAAAAAATGCAATTGCTAAATGTAAAGAAAATGCATTGAAAAAAAAACGGCTCAAAATGAAAAACAAAGGCTCTCTCTCATTCTCTCCCACGCGCACACACACTCTCACGCACAGACACAACAAACCACAACAGCCGCAACAAGCACAAACTACTAAGCAATCCACAAAATAACAAAAGTCAATCAACTATCTGGTAATGACTGTCTTCTTAGTATTGTTTGAAAAGGTAGGTTTTCAGGGAGGTTTTGAAGGAAGAAAAGGTTTGAGAATGTCTTAAGTCATAGGGGAGTTTATTCCAGAGTTTGGGAGCTGCGTATGAGAAAGCTCGTTCGCCATGCTGTTTACGATGGGGGGTAACTGGGGAAAGCGGGAAAGGGCCTAGTGTCGGTGGAGGAGCGAGCGTACGTGATGGGACATATACTTGAAGGAGATCGGGTAGATAGGCAGGGGCATCGCCAGTGAAAATCTTGAAGCAGAGACAACAACATTTGTATTTAATTCTTTCTTCAACGGGGAGCCAGTGCAACTTTTTCAGGAGAGGGCTGCAGGTTGGGTCCTAGGAGATTTGCAAATGAGACGGGCTGCAGAGTTCTGTACACATTGAGGGTTGGATGACAGTTGAGGGACAGCCAAGGAGAACACAGTTGCAGTAATCTAGCCTTGAAAGGATGTATGATGAAACGAGAGTTTTTGTGGCGTCTTCAGTGAGATAGGGTCGAATAGCAGCAATTCGTTTAAGTTCCATGTAGGCTAACTGACAAATTTTTGTGACATGCTGTTTCATCGAGAGGTCACTATCAAGGAGAACACCAAGGTCACGAACAGTGTTTGAAAATTCAATAGTGCTGGTCAACAAAATGGTCACGGATACCGAAATGGTGTTTATCACTCCACTGCTAAACAGCACAAGATAGAGCGCCGTTTTGATATCCATGACTGGTTCAGTTTGAATACAAAGAACCGCCTCCCAGCAGAGGGCTCTGTGCCAACTTAATATGACTGACCCAGCAGAAACAGCCCATCACTGTACATGTTTGTGTCAAATCTGAAGTCAATCAGCTCACTGCGTTTCTGCACCAAGCAGGTATTTCAGTTACCTGTTCTTATCATAGACAACACTCCATTGGATAGTATGTGTGGCTTTTAAAACCATAATGGAGTACAAAAGCAAGCAGCCTGCAGATACATCAGACGTCCTCTGAGCGCGCGTGCGGTTGATTCTCTTCTTTCTCATTGTTGGGAACACGTTGCAATTATAGACCTCAATTGTAGGACTGGATCTTGTGGCTAAAGCTTGCCCCCACCCCACCCCACCCCTCCCCTCCCCACTACCAGAGGCGAGTTTAGAGTCGGGATGATATTACGGAAAGTGCTCATTTTAACCTCCCACATCTACAAACGTGAAAGCTGAGAACAAAGGCAGGGGCTTACGACACCCCGCTCTTTTAATGTCCATACTGAAATGACCACTTATACAGAAATAGAAGTCTTCCATATCAGTTACACCGTTCTTCAAGGCTCCCGCGAGCCAGCGTCTTTAAGCAATAAAAAAAAGTCCTCAGAAGAGGACTCCAGAGTGTTCTCAGATTCCCAATGTTCTTCTTTTAGAGGGTATTGAACCTCGATGCTATAACATTGCTTCTTGGCGTTTGTTTTGTGTGTTGTAAGCAGACTTTTTTTTTAACGTAGAATCAAAGTCATTGAGAGTGTATCTTGTGTTTTAGTTACATTCGCTTTTGTATGAAAAAAAATCCATCAACATACATTTTGTCTCTAAATAATTCATGTGTGTGTGTGTGTGTGTGTGTGTGTGTGTGTGTGTGTGTGTGTGTGTGTGTGTGTGTGTGTGTGTGTGTGTGAGTGAGTGAGTGAGTGAGTGAGTGAGTGAGTGAGTGAGTGAGTGAGTGTGTGTGTGTGTGTGTGTGTGTGTGTGTGTGTGTGTGTGTGTGTGTGTGTGTGTGTGTTGTTGTGGGTGCGTGGGTGCGTGGGTGCGTGCGTGCGTGCGTGTGTGCGTGCGTGCGCGCGCGCGTGTGTGTGTGTGTGTGTGTGTGTGTGTGTGTGTGTGTGTGTGTGTGTGTGTGTGTGTGATTCTCCTATCAACATAAGATTGAGTCATCCGATACACTCTACTACACATGGCTATTCTAAGTAGCCTTGTCAAAAAAATGAATTGCATCTCGACTTCACACTGACTGGAAAAAAACCCTTTAAGTCAAGTGCTAGCTCGTGCAACAAACTAGAATCTGCTGTGACTGCGTACACTGCATAATGTGTAAGGGTCAAGTTTTTCAAGTTTAAAGCTTCCACTGACACCTCAAGTATATTTCTTTAGAGGCCATTAAGTGCTTTATGACGCTTTGGCATGTAAATACCCGAACAGAGAGAAAGAGAGAGAGAGAGAGAGAGAGAGAGAGAGAGGAGAGAGAGAGAGAGAGAGAGAGAGAGAGAGAGAGAGAGACAGACAGACAGACAGACAGACAGACAGACAGACAGACAGAGACAGAGAGACAGACAGAGAAAGACAGAGGCAGAGACACAGGCATAGAGAGAGAGATGATGATAATGATGATGATGAAT
>CM031610.1:49644940-49660922 GCA_018398815.1 Conus ventricosus | reverse complement strand
AATTGACTAAAAGCGTGCGTTTGGGGAAAACACGGGTTCGGTGTGTTTTTTTTTGTTGTTGAATTTGGGTATTCTGATTTCACGAAAACTTTGAAATCATAAGAATGTGCATAGGAAGGAAAAGAGGAGAGCTCTTCGTTCATTCATTGTTTTCTGAAAGTGTTTAAGTCGTGGGATTAGAGTATGAATCCTGGGGCTCAATTCATGATCATGTAATAGCTGACCTACACTGGAGCCTGACAGTTTCTTACGAATACACACTGACGTTATGGGCGTATTATCTGTTTATGCGAAGTTATCAGACTCTAGTCCACATTACTAACAGGCTTGATCCTCAAAGACGTCAAAATAAAGCGTGACGACTGCACATTTTAAAACTCCTATTTTGCCACAGCACAGGCAAGCACAACCAAGAAGGTACGTTTATGAAACGCTCAGACTCGATCAAGCAAACTTTCCTGCTTTCCCGGAAGTATGAGCATTGAACCAAAGACCTTGGATCCTTCATGGTTCCCCGGATCGATATCAAGTGTCAACTTCAAAACGCGAGCGAGTTCACTTTCCATAGAATACCAACCACTAACTAAAACAACTAGGCTTCTAATTTCCGATACCACTGTCGTCTTTGTATTGCAGGCTCATTTTAGCATATCAGAAGAAAGATTAGGTTATGTTCTCAAATTTAGGACAGTAGGGCGGAGCCAGAGATAGAGCTGATTGTCATCCATGGCTAGTATCCATTTCTGATATCGTCTGCAACCAAAGTGACACGGAAGTCCTCAAACGAGACAAGGGTGTTTTTTTTTTGTTTTTTTTGCCCACACGTATCCTTTGGACTCTTCTGTTTGCCCAGTTTACATCAGGCGCAGCAAGAGAGAGGAGCACTAGAGAAGACTGAGTCAATGATCATGGACTGACGGTCAACAGGTGGACAGGTGGGTGGTAAGAGGTGAGAGAAAAATTGGTATCTATTTAACGGACGGCAGGGGTAAGCTTTCAACGTGAGAGATAAAGGTTGGTCGCCTATAATGGCAGTGGCTGCTCGGTATAATCGCATCCTTATTCATTTTATTCTTATCTTTTCTTCTTCTTTCTTTCTCCCGATTTAACAGTTGGCTTCTTTTGTAGTTTGTATATGACCAGGTATTAATGAGGGAGTCGAGAGAGAGGAAGAGAGAGAGAGACAGACAGACAGACAGACAGACAGACAGACAGACAGACAGATACAGATAGACAGGCAGACAGACATAGAGAGAGATGCAGAGAGAGAGACAGAGACAGACAGTGAAGAAGAGAGAGAGAGAAAGAGAGAGAGAGAGAGAGAGAGAGAGAGAGAGAGAGAGAGAGCGTGAGAGGGGGAGGGGGTGGGGGTGGGGAGGAATGCAGAAAGCAGATGACAGAATGGGGGGGGGGGGGTGTGGAAGACGAGGTTGTGATGAAAAAGTGAACAGACAAAAAGAGAGAGAGAGAGAGAAGAGAGAGAGAGAGAGAGAGAGAGAGAGAGAGAGAGAGAGAAGAGAAAGAGAGAGAGAGAGGGAGAGCGAGAGGGGTGAGGGAGGGAGGGAGAGAGAAAAGACAGAGAGGCAGACAGAATGACAGAGAGAGAGAGAGAGAGAGAGAGAGAGAGAGAGAGAGAGAGAGAGAGAGAGAGAAAGAGAGAGAGAGAGAGAGAGAGAGAGGAGAGAGAGACAGACAGACAGACAGACAGACAGACATACAGAGACAGAGGCGATAAGGAGAAGGAGAGAGTTGGGTGTTTAAAGGGTACAGACATGCTGACATTCAGACGTATAGTGACAGGCGGTTTGTCAGGCAAATTCGTCCGAAGGGCTGGATGGGTGAGTTCATCCAGTTTGAAATCATAAAACACTTTTTCAACTGACGTTAAAAATAGACACGTCAAGGCTGTGAAGCATTCACATATTACGTAATAATCTATGGGGAAATTTGCTTGGAGCAAGCTGCTCGTTATTCAATATTCTCCTGGGGTGCACCTTTCTGACTTCAATGTCAGCAGCTAATCAATTTATTTCCCATATGCTTCTTTCCTCTGAGAGGTAATCCGGTGTTTATCTTGGGAACAAGCTTCAATCATCACTAGTTCTTCAAGATTCTGCTAGGTGGTTGTTAGGTAAGTATCATTATATCTTATTCATGAAGATTTAAAGTCTTTCAAAACGAAATCACTGTCGTGCCACAACCTCAGTGGGGAAGGAGGGCTTGTAGATGTGAAAGGGCCTCAGCTTTGGTAGAATGCGCGTTCCCAGACTAGTATATAATGACATGTGCCCAGTGCAATGTTCAGTGTTCGCTGAAGTGGATGCTCTTGTTTCATGGAAGCAATGGAAAACTAAATAGAAATATATACTAGGAGAAGAACACATTAAAAAAATATGGGTGATCTGATTTCATAAAAGCTTGGAAAAAGGGATCATTAGAGTGTGCTTGAGAGGGCGTGTGTGTCTTTGTTTCTTCTTTCTTCTTTTCTGAGAATGGTTGAGTCCTGGGGCGGGAGTGTGTGAGTTCATGCGGAGTTGATAGTTGACTCAGACTAAAGTCTGACGAAATAATTATGAGCACTCTATGACACTGTGAGTGTATTGACTATCTGTCCATACTAAGTTACATCAGGTCATGATCCACTTTCAGCTCAGCAAGAATTCCAGTCTTGGTTTCTAAACATGTCGAGTGTACACATTTCAGACAAGGCGTGAAGACTGAATATGATAACTAAACAATGCTTCTAATTTGCCACCAGAACCAAGGCACTTACAATGAAGAAAACTGTTCATGAATGGGTTGGTCCTGATCAATCAAACTTTTTTTTCTGATTTCCTGGAAGTCTGAACACTGAACCAAAGACCTCAGATTCTTCACGGTTCCCAAAATTATTGTCAGCTATAAACACCAACACGAGAGCGTGGTACTTCCACAGAATACCAGCTATGACGTCCTCTATCACTATCGTCCGGACACCACAGCCTCATGCCACACGATACAAAATGATTAGAATCTCTGATCAGGTTAAGTGCCTTGCTTTGAAAGATAGGATGGAGGCAGAGAGGTAGGGGAGGGAGTGATTATCGTCCTTGGCTGATATCTATTTTTGCTATCGTCTGCAACCAAAGCGACCGGGAAGTCCTCAAACGAGACAAGGTATTTCAGCCCAGACACCCCCTCAGGACTTCCCCCTCTGTCCGTCTTTTTCCCTCGCACGCATCAAGGAGAATCAACACATGATGAACCGGAGGAAACTGGAGTCACGCTGGT
Source organism: Conus ventricosus (assembly GCA_018398815.1). Classification (NCBI taxonomy): domain Eukaryota; kingdom Metazoa; phylum Mollusca; class Gastropoda; order Neogastropoda; family Conidae; genus Conus; species Conus ventricosus. The sequence continues at coordinate 49,657,652 of CM031610.1, read as the reverse complement.
TGAATGACATTTAGCAGGTGGCGAGTGGGTGAGAGGTGAGGGAGAGACTGGTATCTACGTGGCCGATGCCAGGGGTAATCTTTGAAACGTGACAGATTAAAGCCAGAGATAGTTTTCTACCTGCCCAACGGTGCCAAGCCTGCTTTCCTTTGGTGTGCTTTCCATTCTTTTCTGTATTTTTTTTATTTACTTTTTTCATAGTATGGCTACAAAAACAGAGAGAGAGAGAGAGAGAGAGAGAGAGAGAGAGAGAGAGGACAGGGGGGAAGAGGGACGTGTAAAGGGAATAACATGAGATAAAATTGTTGAAGCAAAAGATGAAGAGACACAAAGTGATACGGGACAGATAGGGACACATACTCATGTTGTGTGTTGTGTGTGTGTGTGTGTTTTGTGTGTGTGTGTGTGTGTGTGTGTGTGGTGTGTGTGTTGTGTGTGTGTGTGTTGTTTTTGTGTGTGTGTGTGTGTGTTGTGTGTAAACACATCACATTTGTGCGTTACATACAAGGTGAGAAGACTGAGAATGAATTCTCCATTTGTAATTCTAATTATCATAAATGAAATAAGAAAATCAAGAAAACACATCTTTAAAGGTGGTATGACCATGCAAATTTTACTGATTACCTGGAAGCCTGACACTGAACCAAAAGGGACTTAGATTTATGGTTTCCCCAATAATGATCAAAACGTAAACTCCAGTACGTGAGCTTGTTCACTTTCCCAAAAATTTCCCAGCATGTGCTAAGACAATTTGGCTTATTATTTCCCGTCTGGATGCTACAGCCTTACATGGCACGCTGTAAGCAGAGTACAATCTCTAATAAGGTTAGTTCTTACATAGAAAGGCAGACTAAGGGCAGACGTGGAAGGGGGTGATTGTCGTCCTTGGTTTGGTATCCATTTCTGCTAACGTCTGCGACCAAAGCGACCAGGAAGTCCTCGAACACGACATGTTTATTCCACCCCAGACACATCCTGAGGATATTTCCCCCTCTGTCAATTCTCCCTAGCACGCATCAAGGAAATCAACACATGAGAGGACCAGAGGAAACTGGAGTCACTGCTGGTTGAGTGACATTTAGCAGCTGGGCGAGTGGTGAAGGTGAGAGCGAGATTGGAATCTACGTGCCGATGCCAGGGTAATCTTTGAAACGTGACAGTTTAAAAGCCAGAGATGTTTCCTTGTGTATAGTGGATACTCTGGTTTCCTTGTATTTTCTTTCTTTTTTTTTTCCTTTTCTCCCCATCATTTTTGTTGGTTTTTTCATGAAAAGAATACTGAGTGAAGGATGGAGAGAGAGGAGAGAGAGAGAGAGAGAGAGAGAGAGAGAAAAGAGAGAGAGAGAGAGAGAGAGAGTAGAGAGAGAGGGGAGAACAGCCACCCAGCCGCCAGCAGACAGACAGGGGCAGAGAGAAAGAACAGAGAGACAGACAAACAAAACGGTAAAAAAAGAGTGATAGTTACATGGATATGACGTTAGAGACAGAGTGAAATAAGTAAAACACACAAAACACACAACACACACCCACACACCACACACACACACACACACACACACACAACATGCGCGCGCAGGCACTCAGGCATGCACAAACGCAGACACAACAGACACAAACACACACACAACACACACACACCACACACACACACACACCACACACACACGCGCGCGCACGCACGCACGCACGCACGCACGCACGCACGCACCACACACACACACACACACACACACACAACACACATGTGCGTTTTAATTTTCGTTCCTAATGCAAAATGATAAAAGATCATAACGTTTTGGGGAAAAAAAAAAGTAATCGTGAAGTTTGTATGTTTGTGGAGTTAAAATATGGGCACTGCAATCACAAACTATATAATTTCTCATTTTCCTAAATTTTCTCGTAAATGTCTCAATGAAAAAAACAAATCGTTTCCCAGATGTTACGAGCCGTGGATTAAAGACCTTGGATTTTGTTTCTGTAACCAGTGACCAAAGTTCAAACTGGCAGCACCAACTCTGGCGTTTCGGTTTTGTTAATGACTCTCACCTCCAGACAGACAAGTCCTTCTGTCGGGAGAGTATCTGAGGTCCCCTTTCTCTTGGCTGGCTTCCACCTGCAGTGTTTGTGATGTAGAAAGGTGCATGTATGTGGTGGAGATTGAAAGGTGCATGTGATATGTGGATGGAGAGTGAAAGGTGAAATGTGATATGTGGATGGAGAGTGAAAGTGCATTGATATGTGGATGGAGAGTGAAACGGCAGAAGATGACGATGACTGAAAGGAAACAGAGCGGGATCTTTTCGACTGACCGTTCTGAGTAGAAAGGGGGGTACTTATCAATAATTATGGTGTAAATCATAAGCGAAGGCTTCATGACAGATAGAGAGAGGGAGAGATGATAGATAGATAGAGAGAGAAGAGAGAAGAGAGAGAGAGAGAGAGAGAGAGAGAGAGAGAGAGAGAGAGAGGGAGGGGAAAAGAGAGAAAACAGGCCACAGGCAACAGTCAGAGAGATAGAGATGAGAGACAGCAGAGAGAGGAGAGAGAGAGAGAGAGGGAGAGAGAGAGAGAGAGAGAGAGAAGAGAGAGATGAGAGAGAGGGGAGAAGAGAGAGAAAGAGAGAGAGAGAGAGCGGAGCTAGAGGCAGACAGATTGAGAGAGAGAAAGAGGGAGAGAGGGGGTTGGGGAAAGGGATCCAGTTGATAGACCTTTCTAAGCACAGCAAAGGGCAAAATAACATGTGGTGGCAGTCACTGGAACAGCTTACCCGGAGAGAGAGAGAGAGAGGGGAGAGAGAGAGAGAGAGAGAGAGAGAGAGAGAGAGAGAGAGAGAGAGAGAAAAAAATGGAAAAAAGATGGGGAGGATAGAGAAGGAGAGGTAGGCTGTGGGGTTTATGGATGATGACAGAAGAAGGGGAGAGAGAAGAGAGAGAGGGGAGAGGAAGAGAGAGAGGAGAGAGAGAGAGAGAGGAGGGGAGGGGGAAGATAGAGAGAGAGAGAGGAGAAGAGAGAGAAGGAAGGAAAGGAGGGGGGGAAAAGAAGAGAGAGAAAGAGCAATGAGGTGGAGAGGAAGCGCACAGCAGCAGCAAGAACAGAAGAAGAAGGGGAACAGATTAACAGTTTGAAAGACAGAAAAACGCAGGTCTTCAAACAAACATGGATGCAAGGACTAGATGAATGCTTCATCTTTTTGTTTTTTAATTCACAAAACACATTTTTGAACTGATGTTTAATAACAGACACGTCAAGACTAAAAACAAAATCCATATATCTCATTTGAAGGAATATTTTAAAATTACTGCACCTGGCCCCTCATTTTCCAACAATTTTCCCGTAATGCCATCCCTGACTAATCCGGCAGTTTATCAATAAATCGCAAAATAACCCTTCTATTGGAAAAGGGAAAACTGGTGTTTATCTCTGGGACAAGCTTCGGTGTGAGGAACAGGAACAAGGGGAAAACTAGCGGTTTGACCGTAGAAAAACGCAAGTCCCAAACATGGATGGAAGACCCTCCGTTGTAAAATCATAATTAGTATAACTTTTGAACGACATTTAATTTAACTAGTGCTTCAAGGACCAAACAGAAAAAGAAAAAACCCTAACTCATGAAAGGAATTTACTTCAGTGCACCTGCCTTCCATTTCAATGCTTTTGCCGTATGCATCCCCCTGGGTTAAATCTCGGCAGCTCATCAATTGATTTCCCACATGCCCCTCTATCGGAGGGAAATCTGGCGATTATCTGTTGGGAAAAGGTTCGGTGCGGTAGGTTTTTAACATTCTGCAAGCGAATGGACGGAATGCGTTAAATCTTGTCATGGGGATTTAAGACTTTCAGAATTAAATTGCCTGCATACCACAGCCGTGTTGTGAACAGATCGAATATACAGAGATCTCAGAGAGGAGAGAGAGAGGGGAGAGAGAGAGAGAGAGAGAGAAGAGAGAGAGAGAGGAGGAGAGACCCGACAACAGACAGACAAGACAGAGACAAAAAAGACATGACAAGACAGACAGACCCCGACATTCGGACAGATTGTTTCCCAAAGCATTTAGCATCGGACGTTAATTCCGGTGCTAGTTGATGGTTTCTGTTTTTGTTTTATTATTTGGTTAATTTGTTTGTTTGTTTTGGGCTAACAATGGATATTCTTGTTTTGTGAAGCAATAGCAAAACAAACTTCAAAACCTTATGAAGAAAGAAAATATTTTTGCCTTGCTATGTGCTTGATTTTAATGGACTGGTTTCACGAAAACTGTTTACGAATAGTAACCAAACGTGTTTGGGCTAAAATCGTTTTCCTTTTCGGAATTTATGAGCCCTGAACGGGTTTTTGCTGTGCTGAAAAGCTTACTTCTCCAGTGCTTGAAAAACTTTGTCAAACGAAGGAACACTATGGGACATTCGTTATCTTTCCTGTGAAGGGGTTGGAGGGGATAATAAGAGAGACCAGACAGACAGACAGAACAGACAGACAGAAGAGACAGAAGAGAGAGGAGAAAGAGACAGACAGACAGACAGAGAGAGCAGTTAGAGGGAAAAAAAAGCCGAGACAGAAGCCACATCACGATGGTAGATTGAGGATAGAGCGGGGGAAATGGTGACGAGGAAGGGGTGTGTGTGTGTGTCTGTGTGTTGTGTGTTGTTGTGTGTGTGTGTGTGTGTGTGTTGTGTGTGTTGTTTGTGTGTGAAGAGAGAGAGAAACAGAGCAGAGAGAGGAGAGAGAACAAGAAAGAGACAGAGAGAGAGACCCGAGCAGAAAAGACAACTGAAATTTACTGACTGACGGAAGGCAAACGACAAACAACAGACAGATCAATACAGAAAACACAGGGAAAAACAGAAACCCAAACAGATACAGACAGAGACAGAGACAAGACAGAAAACAGACAAACAGAGAAACGTCAGACATAGAAACAACAGGCAGGCAGCCAGAAGAGAGAGGAGAGAGAGAGAGAGAGGGGAAGAGAGAGAGAGAGAGAGGGAGAGAGAGAGAGAGAGAGAGAGAAGAGACAGAGACAGAGAAGAGACAAACAACAGAGACAGAGCAGAGACAGAGACGAAAGGAAAAATAGGACAGGGAATCTAACAGACAGAAAAGCAGGCGATGGAAGATATTCAAGCAACCGATCAGAACAACTAGGGGGAGAGAAATTCACTAACATAAAATTCTAAGATGCATTTTTTCACACATTTTGGATAATAAAACATGCAAATTGGGAAAAAACTGTAGAAACTAGTTTGGGCTGCTTACAAACTTAACGCTCTCCCCTTCCCGATCTGATTCAGCAGGGAAGTCATTATCTTTTAAAGATATAAACCCCATCCCTTTGAGTAATCATCCTTATTCAGCAAGTCTTTAACATTCTACCAGGCGGTCGGCAGGGTGAGGTGGGGTCATAAAACTTGTTCACAAAAGACTCGAAGTATTTCAAAATGAAATTGTCTTCATACCGTCACCGATTGGGACGGGAGAAGCTTGTATATATTATTGCCAGAGACCTCACAACTGGTTAGAGTGCTGATTTCCAGGCTGCTTCAGCATCGTCAAGAAATCAAATGCAATGTTTGATTCTTGCGTAATGTAATAGCCCTGGCTTGATAAATACATTGAGAAATAATTGTGCAAGAATGCCTTGGATATCTTTTTTTGTCCAAGTGTGCAGGCCTTGGACTAGAATTCAAGTTGAAATGGCCGTGGACATAGCTGAAATCTTTGCTCGAGGATGTAATGATACCATGGTCTTATTTCTGCTCATTGGAAACTGCCAGGCTTTGGCTCCACTGTGATTGGCTCACTGTGATCACCCTACTTGCACCCGCTTAGTCCGTTGACGTTGTCTACACAGCATGCAAACTTAACACACATTGTGTGTAGTTTTTGCAAAGAGCAAGATAAATACACCAAGAAGCTTCCTTTTTATGGTTTTTTTTTTTCAGAAAGCAATTATCAGCATCGTCCAATGGATGTCGGAGACATCCGTTGAGGTGACGTGGCGGATATCCCCGCAGCCAGGAGGCGCCATCTCTGTCCTCAGTCAATCGTGACACGTCGGATGCTTCTGGGAGTAAGAGCATCAGAACAAAGAGCTTGGATTCCTTGTAATACCCCCAAAGCTTGGATACCTCATAATACCTCAAACCATCATGGGCCTTGACCTCAAAATACTCGAACACGTTTGCTTCCATGTGAAAGAAAAAAAGACAGAAAACAAACCCGACCATGCATTCAATCATTTAGGCTTCTGATTTCCTTTATCATATCGTCCAAATATTTACAGCTTCGTCTGGCACACCACAAAAAGACCAGAATCTGAATAGGTCTTGTCTTCCACTTAACGGGGCGGGTTGAGGAAGGAAGGTGATTTAGGGTGATGGTGGTGGTGGTGGGGGTGGTGAGAGGAGGGTGGTGGTGTCGTCTTTGGCTAGTATCCATCTCTGCTATCACCCACAACCAAAGCGATCAGAAAGTCCTCAAACGAGACAAGTCTATTCCGGCCCAGACACACGCTTAGAACATTTCCTTCTGTCCACTTCTACCTCGCACGCAGCAAGGAAAAGCAAAGCTTAAGACGACCGAAGAAAACTGGAGTCAGCTAGTGGTGTGACCTTTAACAGGTGGGAAAGTGGGTGGGGAGAAGGGTGGGGTTGGGTGGGGTGGGGTGGGGTGGGGAGGTGAGAGGAAGATTGGTATTTGCGTGATGGATGTCCAGAAGTAAGCTTGGGAAACAAGAGGGAGAGAGAGAGAGAGAGAGAGAGAGAGAGAGAGAGAGAGAGAGAGAGAGAGAGAGAGAGAGAGAGAGACAGACAGACAGAGAGACAGACAGAGAGACAGACAGAGAGAGACAGAGAGAGACAGAGACAGAGAGAGGAGAAACGGGTAGGTTACATTTGTGGTTGTAGTATTGGTATGCAAACATTTCTTTTCTTCTTGTTCTTCTTGGTGTTCATTTTCAGTTTATTTCTCTATCATCACTATTTCTTTTAACTTTGTACCTCGTTATGGAAAAAAAAAGAGCATGCTGAAGAAAGAGGTGGATAAGATAGACAGACAGAAAGAGACAGAGATACAGAGACAGAGATAGAGACAGAGACAGAAACAATAGATAGACAGACAGACAGAGAAACAGACAAAAATAGAAACCGACAGACAGATACAGTACGGAAACATAACGATGGGAAGACAGTCAAAAGAGAAAAAAAATACACGCGAAGTTAATGGGACACAGACAGGGAAACAAGCTAACAGACCCACACACACACACACACACACACACACACACACACACACCACACACACACACACACACACACACACACACACACACACACATTTATTTAAGGAAAAATATGGCAAATGTCCTCTTGAATTAAAGCAGTCTTTGATTGTAGGTTTTCCTTCTGGCAATGCTCAAAATGTGAGCACCAGAATCATTAAACATAATTCCTCATTTCCCAAAACCTGATTTTGAACTCGGCGAAGTTTCTGTTTCCCTGGATGCATTAGCCCTGGAGTAAAGACACTGGACCTCGCTTAGCAGTCAAATTCAATAAAGGAGATACATATTACTTTGATTGGGGAGCCTACTAATAAGAAGCTCAATTGTAGCCATTAGGAGGATTCTATATTGTGCCCAGCAGAATTTGTAACAGAGTATTTAAGAAACCCTCTAGTATATAACGAAGTTTTGTTTTATGGAAAGCAGGTAACCTCTTGACCATCGTAGTAGGATACGATGTCACAAGAAGACCATAATTATGATACAATGGCACCAGGAACCCTTATGTTTGACATGAAACATCGCTAATGGAACATCCCTTGGATTAAACATAGCTAACAGACGATGCTTGGAGTACGATGTTGCTACGATAAGGAGACACAAAAAATGTGTATTTTCTTATCAAGAATCAGCTAAATGACACAATGCTGCTTCTCTTTTACTCTGACAATACGCTTGTCGTTAAAACAGTTGGTAGGTTAATTGCAGAAGCGATAAACACAAGACACAAATAAATAACAATAAGAGGCACGTGTGATGAGGCAGGCAATTTATGATGGCGTGAAACTCTAGATGGGCGTGCTCCTTTTGGGTCAATGAAGTCAATATGACATTAGATTATTGACAGGACAGTCGTGTATATGATTCGATATTAAATCTATTACTTTTTGCAGTGCTGTGCAATATTGTTCATGAATGTTGATGTACACATGCATCATTTTTTCTCTTTCTTGGTTAATTATTTTCATTCCATCATATAACATCAATTATGAACTGTGGCATACAACTCTAGCGACGAAAGGAAATACGAAACAAATAGTCAGCACCTCTTCACCCCCTCCCACCATCAATTAACCCTTCAGGTAATAACAACAAATGCCAAAGTGTCAGCTCTCTCCCTGTCTGTCTGTCTGTCTGTCTGTCTGTCTGTCTGTCTGTCTGTCTGTCTCTGTCTCTGTCTCTGTCTCTCTCTGTCAGTTTCTCTGTCTGTCTGTTTGTCTATCTATGCATCTGTCCCTCTGTCTGTGTCTGTCTGAATGTCTGTCTGTTTGTCTGTCTGTCTGTCTGTCTGCCTCTGCCTCTGCCTCTGTCTCTATGTCTGTCTGTCTGTCTTCCCCCCCCCCCCCCTCTCTCTCTCTGTATCTGTCTGTCAGTGTCTCTGTCTGTCTGCCTGTCTGTCCGTCTGTCTATCTATCTATCTATCTGTCCCTCTGTCTGTCTATCTGCCTGTCTGTCTGTCTGTCTGTCTGTCTCTGTCCGTCTGTCATGTCTCTGTCAGTCTGTCCGTCTATCTATCTATCTGTCCCTCTGTCTGTCCCTCTGTCTGTCCCTCTGTCTGTCTATCTGCCTGAATGCCTGCCTGCCTGCCTGCCTGCCTGCCTGCCTGCCTGTCTCTCTCTCTCTCTCTCCTCTCCTCTCTCTCTCTCTCTCGCCTGGTCTAAGTACCACAATACAGTCACCAGAACGCTACGTTATCAGAAAACTCACTTATTTCTAGGTGATGAGAGAGGTAGGGGGTGGGAATGGGGACTAGGAGTGAGAAAAAAAAAAGAACTCTTTATCCGCGTTATCCACTGAAAGAGAAGTCCTAATGTAATTGCCTGAGTTGCTGAGCAACATGTAGTCCGGAATCTTCTCAACGTACACGGGCAAGCGATTTTGCTCAATTCCTGTGTTTCTTTCGTTTGTGCCCCTCTGATATGAAGCCGAAGCAGACTTTAGAGACAGACATTTATTGGACCTTTGTTCAGCGGTAAATGAGATAGAGCGCAGTTTCTTTGCCATTATTACCACCAACACCATTTCCACCTTCTTTTCCCTTTATCTCTCCACCATTGCCATCTGTCTGTCTGTCTGTCTGTCTGTCTGTCTGTCTCTCTGTCTGTCTGTCTCTCTGTCTGTCTGTCTGTCTGTCTGTCCGTCTCTTGTCTCTCTCTTTCTGTCTGTCTCTTTCTCACTGTTTCTCGTCTCTCTGACTCTCCTCTCTCTACTCTCTCTCTCTCATCTCTCTCTCTCTCATCTCTCTCATTCTCCTCTCTCTCTCTCTCTCTCTCTCTCTCTCTCTCTCTCTCTGTGCCTCCCTTTCTGTCTCTCTCTACCTCTCTGTCTCTTTCTGTCTGTCTGTCTCTCTTTGTCTCTGTCTCTGTTTCTCTCTCTCTCTCTCTCTCTCTCTCTCTCTCTCTCTCTCTCTCTCTCTCTCTCTGAATTGAGTTCATGATAAGAAGAGAGAGAGAGAGAGAGAGAGAGGAGAGAGAGAGAGAGAGAGAGAGAGAGAGAGAGAGAGAGAGAGAGAGAGATGGGGAACAGGGGATATGTGAGGAATGGAAAAAGAGAGACGGAAAGAGGATTAAGGGGGAAAAGAAAGGTGGTGGGAATAAGGTGGAGGGACAGGGACGGGATGGGGGTGGCGGGGTGCGGTGGGGGCACTTTAACAAGCTTTTATCTGCCACGTTCGCACGTCATGCACAGTTGGTGAGTGTGGAGAATATTGCTTTGCAAGGCAATGGGCATTTTCGTCCTACGCTATAAACCTTTCTTTACCAAATATCACTAGTCCCTATGGACTAGTCCGCACGCAGTGACGCCTCCTTGATGAAACTGAAACTGAAACTGAAACAAGTCCCCTAAAAGCATTTCGAGCATAATCATTTCCAATGAGATTTTAATTAGGCCTCTGCGGAGAAAACTACACCCTTTCCGTTGACTTGCAAATACTCTGATAAAATTCGTGTAAAAAAAAACCAAACAGATGAAAGAATTAAACCAGAAAGAATATTTAAAAAAAAATTTCCCTCAGTTTTACTTCAGAGTTTGCAAACGGTATATTAAAGAGATTAACAATTAACACGAAGTTAAGAACGGAAAAGGGGGGGGGGGGGGGGGGGGGGGGGGGGGGGGGGGGGGTGAGTGAGAGGGGGTGGCAGGAAGGGGAGGGAAGAAATAGAAAACAGTTTTAAAAAAATGAATTTCGATCAAAGTATGGAATGGCAAGCTGAACATAGGAAGAAAACGTCGCCTGTAGAAAATACAGCTTGTCGAATGTCTCTTCTTTCTCTTACGCCCCTCCCACTAGACATTTCTATTTCTGTCTGTACGAGGCTTCATGATTCATAGCACGTCACGAACCAATTACTATGAGACATGTTCTTGAAGAGCGTCGGGATTTACAGGAGATACAAGACATGCACATTGCAACAGACTCCAAGAAGATCTTTCGGTTGACGTTCTACCTCTCTCTCTCTCTCTCTCTCTCTCCTCTCTCTCCTCTCTCTCTCTCTCTCTCTCTCTCTCTCTCTCTCTCTGTGTGTGTGTGTGTGTGTGTGTGTGTGTGTGTGTGTGTGTGTGTGTGTGTGTTGTGTGTTCGTGTGTGTTCGTGTGTGTTCGTGTGTGTGTGTGCGTGTATATATGTATGCCTGTATTTATTTGAAGACAAATCTTGGTCAAAAGGATAAAACAACAACAACAACAACAAAAAACACCTAACCCATTTCTGCTTCCCTCCACCTACAAAGTTATCTATCTGTCTATGCACTACCTCCGCCAAGGAGGCAGTATTTGTTTCATTTTTTATTTCATGTTTAGTATTTATTTGGTGTTTGGTTATTAATTTCTCTCTGTGCAAGATTACGCAAAGTCTACTGAACTGAACTCAGTAGAAAGATAGGGTGTGGCAAAGGGATTAATCCAATAAACTTTAGGGTGAATCCGGAACAAACTGCGAATCCTGGATCGTTTTTCAAAATCAATATAAACACAGAGAGTAACTCTCTCGCTCTGCACCGACTCATTACCCAAAATTTACTTCCCCTGGAAAATGGTCGTGTGTGGCCGGCTCTGTGCTCTCGCGAGTACCTCTGTAGTTTATCTAGTATCTATTAACTCATTTATGCATTCATGTATGTATGTATGTATGTATGTAGGTAGGTAGGTAGGTATGTAAGTATGAATGTATGTATGTATGTGTATTTACTTATTTATTTGTTTCATGACTCATTCATTTGTTTGTTCCTTTTAGTGACTTATTTAGTTAGTTATCTATTCATTCATTTATCTGCTTGTTTGTTTGTATGCGTGTTTGTTATTTGTTTGTATGCTTGCATATTTATTTACGAGTTTGTTAGTTACATTATTTGACCTTTGAGGTGTTTTCTCTTATCAAGTTTTAGTTGTCTATTTGGTTTATTTTGTTTCCTGGGAGAAGAAAAGAAGGACAATACCGTGATGTAGAAGTCGAATAAAAGTATTTCCATAATTCCTTTCATAGTTTCCTTCCATAAAAGGAACTTGTTTGAAATGTGATGTGATGACGCATGAGAACGTTTTGTGTCCATAGATTATCACTTTATAGATGCAATGTCTCTTGGGGGGGGGGGGGTGGGGGGGGGGGGGGGGGGGGGGGGGGGGGGGGGGGGGGGAGGGGAGGGGGGAGGAGAGGGGGAAGAAGGGGGGGGAGGGGGGGGGGCCGGGATTGGGGGGGGAGGAGAAGTATGTAAGAGGGGTGTACATGGTGATTTTTAATTATGAGGTCATTATACAGTATCCATTCATTTATTCATCCATTCATTTGTGTAATTATTTTACCTCTTGATTGGTTATCTCCTTACTATTTGAAGAAAACGTTTGGGCGACTGCTGGATCAAGATGATAAAAATGAATAAAATACCATAATCCGGGAATCCCCCCCCCCCCCCCCCCCCTCCCCTCCTCCCACCTCCCCAGCACCTGCCTAATTCTTCACCCTCACCCCTCATTCAGCGTGTGTTCTTTTCTTTCCCACCTTCAGCATTGCTTATTCATGAATGATCACTTTCTCCATTTATTTCTCATTTCTCTGTTTGTTACTTTGTTTGACAGGGTTTTTTTTTCCTTTGTTTTGTCTCAGTGGAATTGAATCCATGGAGAGGAAACGAGCGGCATTACTCTCACAGACCGGGTGGGACAGGGGCGGTGGGTTGGGAGGAGGGGGCTAAGGGTGTGGAAGTGGAGCTAACATTGTCGTCTCTTTTCTAGGGCATACTGCTGTGTCAGTGTAGAGATTAGTTAAGAATCGCTGAGCTTTCTCTGTCTTCTCTCTGTCTCTGTCTCTGTCTCTGTTCTCTCTGTCTTCTCTCTGTCTTTCTCTCTCTCTCTCTCTCTCAGTTCTGGAGGTACAAAAAACAACACAACAACAAAAAACAACAGCAACAACAACATCAACAACCGCCTCAAAAAAA
>CM031610.1:49627440-49629940 GCA_018398815.1 Conus ventricosus | reverse complement strand
CCCACCGCACACGGCCGAACTGTGTGAAGGAGGCCGGAGTGGTCAGATGACAAACAACACCTAGGAGAGAGTTCGGACCTGCCGGGGGCGAAAGGGGGAAGGAATGTAACCACTACGACCTCGGCGCCCAGTGAGCGCTAAATGCTCGGTCAGCTGAGGTTCTTGTGTAAAAAAGTCAGTGAAGAGCAGGGGTCTGGATTCGTTTCGGATGGTGTTGCCGAGGGTCACTGTGTTGGTTCTATTGTCAAAGGGTGGCTGAATGTGTGTGGAGGTTGTAGTAACCCTCCTTAAGATAATTACTGTGTTAACTGACCACCGAAGTCGGCGGGAATTTTCGATGTCCATCTGGGGCTAAGTGTGGTTTGCTAATCAATCAGGTAGGGGTGTGTGTAAATGCTGATGGTGTGGGAATGTAGCGAGTGGAGAATTCAGGTACTTGTGAACTAGGGGTTTGAGAAGCAGCGGGACAAAGCATGGCCCGAAGGGGAATCCTTTGTTTCCCTCCCTATATAAACTGAGGAGAACAACGTGAGAGGAGAACAACACCAGGAGAGAGAGAGAAGGCAGAGGGAGAGAGAGAGAGGAGAGGAGTGAACAGGACAGAGAAAGGGTCGAGAGAAACGTGGTCTGGGAGATAGAAGAGACAGCAAGGTCTTAGGGTTGAAGACAAGCTGGAAGAGAAGGAAACTAAGTTTGAAGCCCAGAGGTGGGTGAAGACAGACAAACTGCATTTGAACCCAGAGGGGGTGAAAGAACGAAGAAGAAGAGTTCGACGTCGAGATCCCAGAGACGACCACGAAGACCCAGCCCTGAAGCCTGGAGCCAGTCAACCAAGGGCGTCACCATCAAGCAGTGCTGAAGAAGACGTGAAGAGACTTTTTTCAAGAACTGTGGTGTGGTGTGAAAGCGTGGTTGTGTGTGTGAAAACCTGGCCAGGTAAGAAGTCATTTTATTATAACCCGGGATTAGGAAGTATTGATCTTCATGTGCTGATTGTTCATTTTGTGTAATTGGATTTTTCATGTTTGATTATAAGTAGCATAGAAATTGTAATTCTTGTGCTCAGTCGTGTTTGGAGAGAAACGAATGCGTGACGTCCCATTCCCAGAGAGAGGTGAATGTTTGGTGGACGCATGAGTGTGCATATGCGTGTATGAGTGCAAAGATAACCTTGGTGTGTTAAGCCTGACTAATAATACATCAACTTAGTGCACTTAAGCAATAACCATCACGATTTCCCCCGTCTTGGACAACTTCAATATCTCTCTCTCTCTCTCTCTCTCTCTCTCTCTCTCTCTCTCTCTCTCTCACTCTCTCTCTCTCTCTCTCTCTCTTCAAAATTGAGGTTCGGGGGTTCTCTCTTGTGCAATGGGCAGAACACATTTGCTGTGTTACCATTGACACTCAAGTCGCAGTCTATTCGGCACCATGCTTGTCATACAATTGCCGCCAACGCAGGAAGACACTTCCACGGATCCACCCGATTCGCAGATCCACCCGAATTTCGAAAACACCCACCGAAGAAAGAAACAGCACGGCCTTTGTCCTCCAACTGAAGATTCGCCAGGGAATAAAACAACGCGGTGCGCGAACCCTTGCAAAGGGAAGCCACTCAGTACAAGGTGAATGGGGACAGAAGGCGAGAATAGGAGAGAGAGAAAAGGATGGGATGGACGGACACAGAACGAAATGAACGCTTTGTGATCATTTTCCTCCAGAGACTCACAGTCTTTGTTCATACCTACACCTCTGACGTTCCTCACCTGTTTCTACACTCTGACACGACAACACTGTCATCGCACACAGAGCCCACTCATGGAAAGCGCACTTGAATCCTGTCGCTTGTCGGCTGATTTAACGATGTTGGACACAGGTACCCGCTTTAAGAGACAACAGGAAAAAAAAACAATCGAAAAGAAACAAGCAAGCATGCAAACAAAGAGAGACAAAGATGGACTTCTTTGAAGGACTTAAACCAAGTACGTGATCTGTGATGAAAGTGTCGATCCTCTAAGAAAAGTTCGGGAAGACTGCTACAGTGTGTTCTCGAGGATTGAATAGGCCAATTGACTTACAGATCTCAATTTTAAAAAACCAAAAAAAAAAACTCAGAGGTAGTATTACCAGAAACCGACAGTTATGTGATGTCTTCTTCAGAAGTTTCTCCTTATATATATATATATCTTGCTCCAGTGACAGACATCTTGCGCCTTTAGGTAGGCTGACTGCAGCTACCCACAGATCAATTCCTTATGACACCTCATGAAAAACACCACACAGATGACCAACGAGGAACCCACCATCCATTTTAAGCAGATACTCTGGCTTTGCCGACCGGCAAGGAATCAAGAATTCCATTTCTGTTGGGCTTGATGCATCGCATGTTACCATTAGTGGGATCGAACTGTTTCATGGTTAATCGTGTGGTGGTTGACAAACTTTTTTTTCCTGTACAAGTATCATAAAATAGATAGCCTCTAGATAAATGCACTAGTACACT
>CM031610.1:49607440-49609940 GCA_018398815.1 Conus ventricosus | reverse complement strand
GAAAGAAAAGAAAGACAGACAGACAGACAGACAGACAGACAGACAGACAGACAGACAGAAACAGAGCGATCAAACAAAAGCAAGAAAGAAAACAACACACAAAAACAATCAATCAAACAAACAAACAAACAAACAAACAAACAAACAACAGACAATCTAACACAAAACGCACCAATAACCAAAACCCATTTCTGTGGCAACCTCTCACTGTTCTAAGCCGATGCCAATCTAGAAGGACTTCCTCCCACTGCCAGACATCATGCAATCACAGCAAAAACATCGCTGATGTCATCGACAGTATTGTTCACATCTCTGAAAACAACCATCAATTTGGAGACGAGAGGGGGAGGGAGAGAGAGAGAGAGAGAGAGGAGAGAGAGAGAGAGAGAGAGAGAGAGAGAGAGAGGAGAGAGAGAGAGAGAGAGAGAGGAGGAGAGAGAGAAGCGCAGGGGAAGGAGAAAGTGGGCAAAGAGGGGCGCAGAATGGAGAAGCAAAACATGAACAACTGTGTAGGCTTATATACCGAAGCAAGGGGGGAAAAGATGGGAGAGAGAAATATAAGGTTTAACCATTGTAAGCAGTCGGCCTGTCGTGTTTCTGAGGTTTTGCATTTCGCATGTCACATAACGTTTCCACTTGAAACACGCAGTCTAGGGAAGCGTAAACATTTTGAACAAGGAGTATATCGAAGTGTTTTCGTGTATGTAAAGCAACAACAACATCAACAACAATAATAACAACAACAGGAACAACAGCAACAACAAGAAACCCAACAACCACCACCACCACACCACACACCACCACCACACACACACCACACACCACCACACCACGACCACGACGACGACGACGACGACGACGGCGATGACAACGACGATAACAACAACAGCCTGCGATCAAAATGTTAGCATAAGTTCGAGTAGTTGCGTAAGAATTATTGTCGTTTAGGGGTGCCGTAATAAAACGGAACTCTACTCAATATATATATTATAACACTATAGCAGCCAGGACGAACAAATGCAACAATGATCATAATTGTCGTGCTTGATGCACAAAAATTGTTATCGTTACCTTTATTCGTGCGAGATGTACGAGTAATGTTGTAAATGTGACATTATTCGTCGTGTTGCTGTCTTCAGTTTCATCAAATGAAACGTACTGAATCCCGATGAAGTATTGTGTCTTACATGTTTTGCTGATGCTAGGTATTAACGTATAATTTCCAAGCGTTTGAACTCTTCAGAAACACTTTAACTCTACAGTTAATGACTCTAGTTTAGATGTTGCTCTCATCATGATCTTCGTCGTCATTAAGGCACAAAATTTGAATCAGAAATCGCTTCAAACTTGGTCTTGGTGTTTCATTTCCTTCATGTCTGTCTGTCTTATTTATCCTATAATCTTCGTATTAATAATAGTAACCGTCTTGTTCCACGATTCTCTTAATTCCTGCAGAAACTGCCTCTCAGCTTATTTACTCCTCGAGATTTCCATTCATTCACCTGTCAAACACAGACAAAAAGGTTTAGTCACTGTATGAACTACACAACATTTTGTTGTGGGAGGGTCGGGGTAGAGAGTGGGGCGGAGGTGGGGTGGGGTGGAGGTCAGATCGGGAGGAAATCCCTTGCCATAATTCATTCCAAGAAATTCTGCTGGTCTGGAGGCTTCGCCTTCCTGGACTGGTGACAGTGTTCTGTTTGACTGTGGCACTGATGTTTTATGTTTTAAAGGTGTTTAATCCTTTGTCAGCTCAAAGCTACTGACAGTATACAGATGAGAAGGGGAGTAACACATACTGCTTTCTCTACAGAACAGCCGCCGTGGAAACACAGCGATTAAGCGATTAAGCGATGCTGTTGTTGTTGTTGTTGTTGTTGTTGTTTTTTGTTGTCGTCGTAACCTGGCCTAAAGACTCCAGGGATCATCCAAACAGCCGAAGTACTTGAACACTATGGTACAAATGCATCAGCTGGGGATGAGAACATGACGTGTGTGACCGTTTTTGATTACCCCACCACATAGACAGCCACACTCCGACTTCGGGGGATTTTGGAGACTGATAATGTTATGCTAGGAGCTTGTCATAACTGAGGACAATCCCCGCATAACTATGCAGAACATAATAACATTTTGATGTAGCCTTGGTGTTCTAGCCTATGTCAATTAGCCTGACACAGCCTTAAGCCAAGGCGGTTTAGCTATGCTGACTTCCGAGAAAGGTGGCACCGTTTTGTCCTTCTGTTCGTTAAGTTACATAATAATTACGTACGGTTGTGTATTGACTGAGTCAGAAGAAGAAGAAGAAAAAAAAGAAGGCGTAGGAGGAGGAGGAGGAGGAGGAGGCGGAGGAGGAGGCGGAAGAGAAAGAGACAACGACGAAGAAGAAGTAGTAAGAGGAAAAAGAGGGGAAGAAGGAGGAGGAGGAGGAAAAGAAAGAGAAGGAGGAGAAGGGGAACAGAAGAAGAACGAAGAGTTTATATCAAAGAAAAGAAGAATA
>CM031610.1:49584940-49604940 GCA_018398815.1 Conus ventricosus | reverse complement strand
TCAAGACATGACCCAGCAGCGGAGGCGCCGTCTGCAGTGATGGTTGGTACGGGAGCTGTTTGGACCTCTCCCTGACTCTTCATTTGATATAAAGGTGACCATTGATGCTCAAGATCTTACGTAGGCACTTGGTGTCAAAGGCGTCGAGTTTCTTTCCTGGGTGTCTTCAGTTGCCAGGTTTCACAGCCATATAGCAGCGTTGAAATCACACTGAGTTATAAACTTCAATTTGATTCAAGTGATAATTTCTTGCTGTTCACGTTCTGTTCAGCTGATTGAATGCTGATATAGCCTTGCCAGTATGGCACTTCAGTTCATAGTCAAGGTCATGGCGTTGTTGATGGATCTACTGGGATATGAAGTTCTCGGTTACTTCCCATTTGGTCACTCCCATTTCGCCTACACAGAAATGTGTGAGCACGACTTGGCCTAACGGCCTTCGTTCATTCGTCCTTCGTCCTCTCTCGGGCTTCGCCCTACTCTAATGTAAAGACCATCGATTCTGCTTTGGAGTAGACTGGGACACTGGTTACGCCAGGGGGGAGCCTTGCAGTATGGTCAGTATGGAAATAGACGAAATGGGAGTAGTAGACGAAATGGGAGTAGACGAATGGGAGTAGACCAAATGGAAGTCACCGAAGTTCTCTACTTCTTCCACTTGGTTTTGGTCGATGAAAACGTCTGTTGGTACTTGGTGTTTACCGATCAGCATATTTCAGTCTTTGTGGTACTGATAATGAGGCCAATGTAGCCTGCAAACTTGCTGATATTGTCTACAAGCACCTGCAGATCTTGAATGGTGCGTGCAAGAGCGGCAATGTTTATCGGCAAAACCCAGACTGAGAGGCTGTTTCCTTCTGTCCACTTGATTCCTTTTCCGTGGGTTGCGTTTTTCAAAACCCAGTCGATGTGGCAAATGCAAAGAGGAGAGGGGAGAGGATACAGCCTTGCCTTACTCCTGTGACAACTTCAAACCAATCACTGTAGCCATCTGCTGTGCTGTGTGTGCTGTTGCTGTGCTGTGCTGTGCTGTGCTGTGCTGTGATGTGCTGGTGATGTGCTGTGATGTGATGTGATGTGATGTGATGTGATGTGATGTGATGTGATGTGATGTGATGTGATTGAGTGTGTGTGTTTGTGTGTCTGTGTCTCTATGTCTGTGTGTCGGTGTGTGTGTGTATTTGTGCCTCATTTTAGAGTTTGTATCCTCTTGCCTTTTTGTCTGTCTATCTGTCTATCTGTCTGTGTCTCTGTCTGTCTGTCTGTCTGTCCGTCTCTTTCTCTTTCTTTTCCCCTTTTTTTTTTCCTCTTTTTGGTTGTTCCCTCCCTTTTTCTTATTCTGCCCTAATTTTTTCCCTGCCCCCTTTTCTCCCTTCTTTTCCTTTCTTCTCCTTTCCCCTTTCCCTTATTTTTTTTTCCCTGTGGGTTTTTTTTCCCTTTCCCTAAAAAAATTGCCAAAAATTTTCAAACCCCCAAAAAAAAAAATCTTCCCCCCCCTTTTCCGCCCCAGATAACTTTCTTTCTTTTTTTTAATTTAAATGATACCTTTTTTTTACCCCACAGGAAGAATTACCAGGGGGCAGTTTCTTTTTCAGGGTCAAACCCCGGGCATACGTTTTCCCAAACCCCAAAAAATTAAAGGAAACCTGAAATTCGTTTAAAAAATTTGGGGTTTTTGGAGTCGGGGGTCCTTTTTTGGGCTTCCAACCCATTGTCTGTAATTTTGGGGAGCGCTTTTTTCAAGAAATTTTTTTTGTTTGGGGGAAAAAAAAAGGGGGGGGGGGGGGGAAAGTGAAGTTTGGGGATGTTGTGGTGTGGTGGGTGGTGTTGTGGTTTTTTTTGGGGTTTGGGGGGGGGGGGGGGGGGAGGGGGTGAGTGGGGGGTGGGGGGGGTTGGTGTTTAGGGTGTTTGTGTGATGGGTGTTGTTTGGGGTTTAAAAGGGGAGGGTGGGGGGGGGGGGGGGGGGGGGAACCCCGGGTTTAAAAGAAAAAAAAAAAAAGAGGGGGGGGAAAACCCAAAAAGACAAAAAAACGGCGACAAAAAAGGAAGGGAGAAAAAAAAAAGGAGAAAAAAAAGGGGAAAAAGGAAAGAAGAAGAGAGGGGAAAAAGGAGGGGGGAAGGGAAACACCCAAAACCCCAGCGAGAGGGGGGAGGGAGAAAGAAGAGAAAAGAGAGAGGAGAGAGAAAAAGGAGAGAGGGGCAGAGGCCCAAAGGGGGGGAGAAAAGGGGAAGAGAAAAGAGAGAGGGAGAGAGAGAAGGGGGAAAAGGGAGAAGAAGAGGGAGGAAGAAGGAGAAGGAAAAGGGAGGAGAGAGAAAGAAGAGAAGGAAGAAAACAGAGGAGACAGAGAGAGAAGAGGAGGGACGGGACAGAGACAAGGGGGAAAATGGGGGTCTTTTCTGTTGTGGTCAATACGATTTCCCGTCGGGGACGATACAAGTCGGCTTAATGGTGCAAAAGCTTGGAAGCGGGGGACTAGTTGCTTCAATGGGCGACATTTTTGGGGGGGACTTGTGAATTCCTATGGGGGCGGCCCGGTGCCCCCCCAAAAAACCCACACACACACCACCACACACACACACACACACAAAAAAAACCCCCACCCCGCGCGCGCGCCAAATTTTGCCAACTTAGCCGCACGCACGCTACAAAAACACAGGCACACACACACACACACAACACAACACAACAACACACAGGCACACACCAACACACACACACCACACACACACCACCACACCACCGGACACAACAAACCCCATCCCACCACCCAACCCCCCCAAACCCCACGCAGCACGCACGCACGGCCGCACGAAACGCGCGCCCCTTACAACACGGGCACCCCCCACACCCCCCAAAACACGCACGCACGCACGCACCAACACCCCACCACGCCAACGCGCGGCGTTTTGATTGTTTTTTTTCGCATTGGGCTTTTCCATTTCAACAAATTTTTAAACCCATGTGCGTAAGTTTAAAGGGTTCTCTGGGACAATTCAGCCCGGCCCAAAATTGGGTGATTCTAAGTTGCTCACCACTTTTTTTCTCTTTTCCTCTTCTCTCTCTCTCCTTTCCCCTCTCTTTCTCTCTCCTCTTTCCTTCTCTCTCTCTCTCTCGGGTGTGTGTGGTGGTGGGTGTGGTGTGGTGTGGTGAGTGTGTTGTGTGTGTGGGGTGTGTTTGACACTGAAATTCTTCTTTGACGGTCTTGCTTTGTTTTTTTGTTTGAATGCCCTAAAAATTTGATGACTTAATTGGAATAGAAGTCATTTCTCTGTTTTATACTCTGTGTATTTTTTAAGCGTTATTTTTCAGTTTCGGCGTTTGTTCGCATTTTTGTTTTAGTAATGTTGCTTTCTGTCGAGTCTCCTACCTCAACCCAGCAATCTTTTGCAGGACAAAAGGACTAAATAGCCTCAGGTTTTTAAGGGTAATCACCCCAAAACCCCTGAAAAAACGCGTTCAAAGTGATGCAAAAAATTTAACACAAAGATGGTTTTTTTTTTTTTTTTTTAAGTTTTGTAGCCCCCTTTGCGGGCAAATTTTGGCCCGAAACTTGCGCTATTTAAGTTTGGAAAAATGGGGGGGAAAGGGGAGGGAGATTGCCCCCTTTCTTTCATTTGTTTTTTTTTTTTTGTTTTGGTTTGTTTATTTGTCTGTAAAATGGGTAATGCAAAAAAAGCAAACTGCAATTTTATTGTTTCCGATGCCCCCAAAAATTTATTTTAATTTCACTTTTTTTTTTTTTTTTCTTTTACCTCGAAACACTTTCGTCGTTTCACCTCTGTGTGGTAAATCAAAAACACTTTCAAAATAATAAAAAGTCTTTTTAGTTTCCTTTTTTGTTGTATAGTGCATTCGCACGAACTATATTAGCCCGCCGGGTTTTCGTACTTTTTGAGAGGGCCTTAGCGTTGCCACTGACAAGTTTAAAAAGGGGGAAAAAGAGCACCCGCGAGGGAAACTTAAAGCCCTCCCGAGGTGCATCGTGCAGATTGCGGCCCGATGAAGACAGCATGAAAAGACACTGTAAATTGCGTCCGGTTTTAATATGCGCAAACCCGGGGGTGGGATGTCTGCCGACGGGCGTATCACCGTGCGGGCCGCACGCGCCCCCGCCCAAAAAAAACACAACACACACCCCACAACACCACACAAAACAACACAATATTATTATATTTAAAATATATATATAAAAAATATATATATATATATATATATATATTAAAATATAATATTATAAAAACAAACCCCAAAAACACACAACCCCCAACAACAAACACCCCAAAACAAAGACGAAGAAGAGGGAAGACAAAAGCAAGAAGGGGAAAAAGAGAGATGAGATGGAGAAAAGGACGAGAGGGGAGAGAGAGAGAGAGAGGGGAGGAGAGGGAAGAGAGGAGGAAGAGAGGGGGGGGGAGGAGAAGAGAGAGAGGAGGAAGAAAAGAAAGAAGACAGACAGACAGAAGGGCAGACAGACAACAGGAAAAATGTGCAGGTTGCCTTTTGAAAAGAACCGTCTGTCTTTGAAATGGTTTTTGTTCCCACCATTCCTTGTATGGCTTTGTGATTTTACCACCTATACAGGTTTTTAATCTCCCCTGTATTGTGTTTCTTTCTTTCTCGAGTGATTTGTTTAAAAAATATTCTTTTCTTTCATGAATATGTTACAGTTTTGGGTTTTTATGTGTGTGTTTTTTCTGTCTAAATTGCTGACGAATGGGATATTGTGGACTAACTCCACAGACCGTCAACGTTGCACAGACTGCAACGAGAGTGCTACAGAACTCATTCCTAGCACACGGAAAGGGGATTATTAGACTTGGCACTTTCTCACTGGCACAGCAGGCCTGCTATTGAGTCTATGACACAAACACGCTTCCCTGAAGCCCCCCTCTTTCCCCCGCCTCCTCCCCCCCCCCCCCCCCCCCACACACACACACACACACATACACACACACACTTCCGCTCCCCGCCTATTCCCTCCCCTTTCATATCTTCTTCACTCCTTTTCATATTACTCACCTTTCCCTGCTTTCCCTGTGTTCCTCATTCTCTCCATCCCTCTTTTTTCTCTCCTGTCTGTCTGTCTGTCTGTCTCTCTGTTTGTCTGTCTGCATCTCTGTCTCTGTCTCTGTTCTCTTCTCTCTCTCTCTCTCTCTCTTCTCTCTCTCCTCTCTCTTTTCTCTCTCTCTCTTCTCTCTCTCTCTCTCTCTCTCGTGTCCTTCTGTCTTTCTGCCTATCTGTATGTCTGTCTCTCCCTCTCTTACTCTCCCTGTCTCTGTCTGTCTGTTTGTGTGTGTGGTGTGTGTGGTGTGTGTGTGGGGGTTTGTGTGTGTGTGTTGGGGCGTGTGCGTGCGTGCGTGCGTGCGTGCGTGCGTGCGTGCGTACGTGTGTGTGTGTGTGTGTGTGTGTGGTGTGTGTGTGTGTGTGCGTGTGTGTGTGTGCGTGTGTGTGTGTGTGTGCCTCTCTCTCTGTCTCTCACTCTCTCCCTCTTTCAACCCAACAATACATACACAAACATGCACAAATGTATTTATAAACATAAGATATGAATTGATCAATCCAAAATTAAAATTTTAATAGAAAGTCTTTCTTATTTCAATAGACAATGGTCAGAAATCGGCAAGGGAGGTAATCTGTGTTAGACCCACCGTTCATCGAGAGTGACCCCGCTCTTTTCAGGGGACAAATGGCATTGCTGGGCAAGCCAAAACCAATTTAGCGGCATCATTCAGCTTCACAGTTCAATCAAAGAGAGAAAATGTCAAAACGTTGGTGTGAAACGGTGCATCTATAACAGATAATCGATATCCTGATCGTTATCTTGGCGTGCGCTTCAAGGCAGATATTTGGCTTTCCAGATCTCTTCGCTAGACCCATTAAACTGAGAAAACGTAACTCTGTTTGTAAGACGTGCGTCATCCTCCCAATTTCTTTTTTCTCTCGCTCTCTTTTTTCTTTTTACCAGAGCAGGTCTATTTCACTCCATACTCACCTTGTTAGTTCAATCAGAGAGAGAGAGAGAGAGAGAGAGAGAGAGGGGAGAGAGAGAGAGGAGAGAGAGAGAAGAGAGAGAGAGAGAGAGAGAGAACAAATGAGTAATCAAAAATTACAGAATAAAACAAATGAACAAACAAACAAACAAAAAAACATGTAAATAAACAAATGCATAAATAACAGGTCTATAGACTCTAGTGATTTGATGCTGTCAATATTGCACGCGGCACCTCCAGTAGGAGAAATAGCTAATCCAAAATTCTAAAATGATTTGTATTTTGATTTACCGTCTAGTTGTCAGTATTTCTTCTCTCTCTCTCTCTCTCTCTCTCTCTCTCTCTCTCTCTCTCTCTCAGTTAGTGTATTATACGCACAAAACCCCTCCTAAAAGACAACGCATAGTATAAATAATTCATGTGGATCCAAATTCGAATCGCACGCTTTTAAAATCTGTTCGGTAAGAGAGAGAAAAAAGAGAGAGAGGAGAGAGAGGGGAAAACGGAGAAAATTTTATATTTTATCTATATTTCTATCTTTCTATTATATATATATATTTTAATTTTTTTGTATTTTTATCTATTATATTTATTATTGTTTTAAAAAAGTTTGCTTTTATGTCTTAGATTGAAAAAATTTAGGGGGAGAAAAGCATTTTATCTGAAAGTGGTAGATGTTTTTCCCCTACTAAAGTATGTGTTGTGTGGGTGAATGGGGAAAAAAAATAAAACAAATGCTTTCAAAATGACCCTTCGGAAAACCCTTATATTCTAAAGGGGGGGAGAAATCCCCCAAATGGGGAGGGAAATAACAAAACATAAAAACCCCGGGTCTTATCCGTTTATTTGGGAAACTTGGGGGTTTTTTTTGGGGAGGGGCGGAAAGGGGTTTAATTAGATCCTCTCCCTTTTTCTGTTTTAGAAGAAGGAAAATCCCAAAAAAGGGTTTGGGTGTGCAATCCTTTGTATGTTTGTTGATTTTTAAAAAAACCAAACCCAAAAGGGCCCTTCTAGAACCCAAAAAAAAAATTTCATAAAAGAGCAAAACAAGCTACATTTTCTTGTGAAAAGTAAAAAATAAAAAAAGATACCCTCAAAAACACAAGTGCTGAGGCCAAGTTTTTGGGAAATTTGAATCCGCGGGGGGACTAAAATACAAACAAACTAAAAAATTTTCCAAGGAAAAAGTACCGCCCCACCGTTCCCAAAAACTTACAGCAGTTTGGGTGTTGAAAAAGACCTGCAAAAAAATACTGAATTATAAAAAAAGCTTGCTTTTTATGCCCTTAGTTTGAAAAAAATTTAGGGGGGTTTAAGCTTTTATATTGCAGTGGTTTAGATGATTCTGCCTAACTAACAGTATGTGTTTTGGGGGAGTGGGGAAAATTTGGGGAAAAAAAAAAAACAAATGCTTCTCAAAAGGGCCCTTTCCGAAAGCTTTTTTTTTCCCAAAAGGGGGAGCTTTCCCAATGGGGAAAGGGAAATCATTTAACTTAAAACCTCCTTGGCCCTAAAACCGATATTTCAAAAACGGGTTTGGTTTCCCCTCAGTGACCGGGGAAAAGTGGAAATTTTGATCCTCTCCCTTTTTTCTGTTTAAAAAAAATGCAACCCCAAAAAAGGTTGGTGGGGAAATCCCGTAGAAGTTTGTTGAGTTTTCAAAAAAAAAACCAAAGGTCCCATCTAAGAAGCAAAAAAAAAAACCCTTTAAAAGAGAAAAAACAAGTACATTTTCTTGTGAAAAGTAGAAAATATAAAAAGTTTTCCCTCTAAGACACAAGTGCTGAGGGAAAAGTTCTTGGAATGAATCTGAAAGGGACTAAAATAAAAAAAAAAACAAATTTCTAAGACTAAGGAAAAGTTTTGTTTAAAATTTCAATATTTTCCTTGCATTTCATTGCAACCCCCAAGTTTCTCTGAAATGGCGGGAAAGGGTGGGGTACTTATTTTGGGAAATTTTTTTTGTTTGTTATATATATTTTATATTATTTTTATATTTATTTTATAATTTATATTTGTGTGTGTGTGGGGGGGCGGTGTGTTTTGATATGATATGTGTGTATGGGGTGTGTGTGGGGTAAAGGAGAGAGAGAGAGAGAGAAAAAGGGGAAGAGAGAGAGAGGAGAGGGGGGGAAGGAGAGGGAAGGGGGGGGGTTTTGGGGGGGGCCCTTTCTGTCACACAGACAAGCAGACCGGGAAAAAGGGACAAACATAATTACGAAACAAAATTTAAAGACAAACATTGTCAGTCATTTGGAAAATTTTAAAGGAAAAAAAAATTTTCGCCAAACCCCACCGTTGGGGACAAACCTACAAACCATTTTCAACCTCCCTCAGCCCAAAATCCCCCGACAGACATTTAAAATGTTTTTTTCTGCTTTTTTTTTTACCCCCCCCCCCCCCCCCCCCCCCCCCCCCCCCCCCCCCCCCCAACCCCCCCCCCCACACAAAAACACCCCCTCTATGCTTCTCCTCCACTTTCTCCCCTCAAAAAATACCCGGCCAGAAAAAATCCTTGGTGAAGGGAAAAAGAACCCCATACCCCAGCGAAGAGAGGAGGAAAAAAATTTCCCGCGGGGGCCTTCCCTGCCCCCATAAAATCGGGACTGGTGCCGGAGCGATGTGATTTATTTCTTAAACTTTTCTGAGGGAAAAAAAAAACTCAACATTTACGTACTTGCACATTCAGGTGCTCGCCTTGGAAGTTTTTTTTTTGGGGGGAGTGATATTTGAACTACTGCGATGAATATTAGGGGTTTAAAAACTGGTTTGCACGACATATTTTAGTTTAGTTTCTTGGATAGAATACAGGCGTGCTTTTGCCTTGCTTTGCGTGCTTTTTATGCGCGTGTTTTTGCACACACACACACACAACACACACACACACACACCCCACACACACCACCCCACACACACACAAAAGTACTTTACCACAAAACCACACACACACACTCCCCAACACAAACACCCACCCACACACACACACACACTTTGCGCCCCGCGCCGGGACGGGGACTTTAAACCCCACGGGTGAATAGCAAGTGTCCACAACTGAACGAAAGGGGGCAGGGGGAAGAAGTCGGCCCCTTTTTTTTTGCACCATAAAACCTGCAAGGTGCCAGTAATGATGCGGTCTTTTTTCTTTGTCCCATGTTGCACGGTGCTGGGTTTATGGGCCCTTTTTTCTGCTTTAATTTTCCCTGCGTTTCGAAAAAAAGCGTGCGGGAGTTCGGGGCTGTATTCATTAGTTTTCCCAAGGGGTTTTTTTAAAATTTTGGGGGAAAAATGAGGCTTTTTTACGTCATGAGAGTGCGAACACGCTATTCTCTCTCTCTCTTCTTTTCTCTCTCTCTCTCTCTCTTTTCTCTCCTCTCTCTCTCTCCTTCTCTCTCATATCATATCATAGCCACCCCCGTCCATTGAAATTTCATCCATCCCACAAAAGAATGGGGAAAAGGGCAGAGCGTTTTTTCCTTCAAAAGATCTCGGTTTTGGGCAATACCAGGTCAAAGGGATTATGTTCTCGTATTGTTTCTGTAAATATCCTCCAAAATGTATCTTTGGTTTTCCAAACAATTGTTTTCCCCATTGTTTTCAAAAAGGGGTGGGGGGAAGGGAAAAGGGTGGGCAAAGACGGATGAAAAGTTTTGATGAAACAAAAAAAAACCCAAACGAAAAAACAAACCCTAAAAAAAACAAAAAAAAAAAATGACAGGGAAATAAAAAGGAAAGGAGGGGGGGAAGCAAGGGAAAGCTTGAAAACGACGAAGGAAAAAGAAAAAAGGATGACAAAAAAAGAAAGAAAGAAAGAAAAAAAAAAAAGAAAAGGAAAAAAAAGGGAAAGAAAAAAAAAGAAAGAAAGGGAAAAAAGAAAAAAAATAAAGAGGGGAACCCAGAAAAAAAGCAAAATGGATGAAAAACATCCAAAAAAAGACAGAGAGGACAAAACATCAAAAAAAAGAAAAACAAAAAAGGGGAAAGAAAAAAAGAAAGGGGGGGAAGGAAGAAAAGTGGGAAAAAGGTAAACGGGGAAATTTAATAATTTTAAAAAGAAAGGGGAATTTAAAAGGAAAATAGGAACAAAAACAGAAAAAAAAAAAAATTGGAAGAAAACGTGAGATAGGGGAAAAAAAAAGAGAGGAGGGGAGAAGAGAGAAGGGTGAGAGAAGAGAGAGAGAGAGAGAGAGGGGAAGAGAGAGAGGGAGGAGGGGAAGAGGAGATGGGGAGGAGGGGGAAAGGAGAGAGGAGGGAGGGGAGGGGGAGAGAGAGAGTGAGGAGAGGGGAGAGAGGAGGGAGGGGGATGGGCCCCCAAACAGCCGTTTGCACTTTACAAAACGCATCTGGAGTTAGATTTGAAACGACTCATTTCCGTTGAAAACGTGAGTCCAAAAACCACACCATTGTTTACAAAATTTGTAAAAGTTTTGGGGTCATTTTCTTGGGTTTTGGTGGTGTTAAGGAACCATTTTCTTCCCAGGAAGCCCTTTTACACATATTTTTCTCTTTAGATTTTCATGGCTCGGGGACAACTGGGGATTTTTATCAGGATTCAAGAACTTTTCAAAATTTCCATTCAGGTGTTTGCTAATGTTTAGAAAAAACAAAAACAAATAAAACAAAGCAAAAATATGTTTATTTTGGGGGGGCCAAAAAAATTTCGTTTTTAGTTTCCGTGCTTTTTACATAAAACCCACACACACACCAAAACACACACAACAAACACACAACACACACACCAAAAAACACACCAAAAGTTCCCCATACACACACGTACACCCCATATGCCGCAAAACTCACATACACAACACAAACACACAAAACAACATGTACGCATACACCCCGCACGCCCCGCACACACACCCCCACTTTGGGGAGAGAGAGAGAGAGAGGAGGAAAAGAGGGGGAGAGAGAAAAGAAGGGGGAAGGAGGGGAGAGAAAAAAGAAAAAAAGGGAGAGAGAGAGGGAAAAGAGGTGGAGATGCTTGAATTGGGGGGGCGGGGGGGGGGGGGGGGGGGGGGGGGGGCAGGGGTGGGGGGGGAATTTCTACACAAAAGAAGTAATACGCAAAAACCGCAGCCATCTCCGATTTTTTCCCGCTAAATTTAAAGAATTAAATTTTCCCTTTCCCGGCAGAAAAAATTTTTCAGACTGAAATTGCACCCCCCCAAGCCGATTTTCTCGGGAAACCCCATTCCAGGAATTTTTTTTGGTTATTTCTTCTTGCAAAACCAAGACTAAAAAGGGAAAAACCAAAGGGGATTAGCCGCAGTTTTAGGGCATTCACTCCCCCTTGATGTCATGAGCTTTTTCAGGGGGAAAAAAAAAAAAAAAAGCCCTCCAAACCCAGAAAATTTGGCAAATTTTTCCCTTACCATTAAGATTCAAAGGCTTAAAAATTACAATGTGAGCCACAAACAAACACAAAAAAATTTTCTCATTGCCTTTGGCCTCCCTGTGTATTTAAAAAAAAATTTCATACGGAGAAAAGTTTTAATAAAAAAAAAAAAAAAAAAACATGCATAAATCTTATTAAAAAGAGAAAGAAACTTCGAAAAAATTTTTCCCAAACACAAGGTTTTTAGCCCGTTAAAAGCCAGGTTTAGGGTTTTAAGTTGGGCGCTGAAATTCCCCCCCCCCCCCCCCCCCCCGCACACCACTCACACACCACACACACACACCAAACACACACCACACCAACACATACACACACACCACACAACACACACCCACACCACAAAACCCCCACACATTCACAGAAGTTTTTTGTGTGTTTCGATCTATTTATAAATTTAAAACACACTATATGCACTTTGGGGGGCGAGTGGGCAGGCGTGCGCACGCAATTTTCTAACGAAATACGATCAGATGCGAGACCAAGATCTTTTGGGGGGGAGGGTTGGTGGTGTTTGGGGGGGGAGGAGAGGGAGGAGGGGGAGAGAGGGAAAAGAGAGAGGAGAGGAGGAGGAGAGAGAGAGAGGGGGGGAGGGAGGGAGAGAGAGAGGAGAGAGAGAGGGGAGAGGAGAGAGGGGAGAGGGGGAGGGAGAGAGAGAGGAGAAGAGGAGAGAGAGGTGAGAGAAGATGGGGGAAAAGAGAGAGAGAGGGCCCCCCTAAGACGCGTTTTAGGGCAAAAACAGACAAAAAACGGAGTGTTGTTTTTTGTCCCGTCTCCAAACCCCTCCCCACAATGAGCCATTGTTTCAACCCCCAAATGTTTTCAACATCAAAACCAAAACGAGGAGGGGAAAAAATTTGTCTGTCGCGAAGCCCTTAGCAAACACTAAATGTTTCCCTGACATAAGAACCCCCACTGAAAAGCCGTACAGAGAATGCAGTTCAAAAGATTTTACACTGCACTTACCAACGAATTTCTTTTTTTAAATTTGATGAGAAAAAAAAAGTTTTAAAATACAAGGAAACATTAAGGAAGGAAGGAGGGCAAAGAAGAAACGAAGGAGAGAGGGGGAAAACGAAGGAAGGAATGAAGGAAAGCGAAGAAAGACGAAGAAAAAGGGAAAAAGAAAAAAGAAGAAGAAAGAAGAAGAAAGAAGAAAAAGAAGAAGAAAGAAGAAAAAGAAGGAGAAGGAGGAGGAGAAGGAGGAGGAGGAGGAGGAGGAGGAGGAGAAAAAGAAGAAGAAGACGAAGAAAAGAGCCCGGAGTAGTAGTAGTAGTAGTAGTAGTAGTAGTAGTTAGTGGGTTTGTGTAGTGTAGTATTTAGTGTAGTAGTAGGAGGAGGGAGGAGGAGGAGGAGGAGGAGGAGAGGAGGAGAACAAGAAGAAGAAGAAGCTGTAAAACAGTAAGGAAAAAAACGCGCGAACGTTTTGACTATCATATACCTACATTAATTACAGTGATGTCCTCAGAATAAAGGAGAAGGCACTAAACATCTCCATGGCTGATTTCTTCAGTGTTAATATAAACGCACCTGCTTTTGTACTTGTTCTTCTTCAAAATTCCTACACTCTGTATCCTATCCCCTTCCTTTTTCCCTCCTTCATCCCTCCTCTCTGGCGCTTTATCCTCGCAACCCCAGCCTTCTCTCTTTTTTCCTGTTTTGTGTCTGTTGTTTGATGCCATAAAAAGTTAGAAAAAAATTTTAAAACCCATAGATTATATGACACATGTATAAATACGTGCCCGCGTGCACCACCCACAACACACACACACACACACACACACACACACACATCACACACAAACACACACACACACATCACACACACCCCACACACCCCACACACACCCCACACACACACACACACACAACACACACTTTCACCCCACAAACACACACACACACACACACACACACACACACCACACACACACCCCACACCCCACACACACACACACTCGCACGCACGCACGCACGCACACACACACATCACGCACACACGGCGCACACCACACACACATTCCCCCCCAAAATATCTTATCTATCTATCATCTATCTATCTATTCTATTATCTATCTATCTATCTATCTATCTATCTATCTATCTTTTCTATCTGTCTGTCAGTCTGTCTGCACATTTATATTAATGCTGTCCATAGCCAAGTGGACCACAATGGCCACATATGCTATACAATATAATACCAATTGCATGCATGCTAGCATCCAAGCATGGTAAACGCATGACTGTCAGGACAAAAATAGAAAACCGAATTCGTGGTCAGTCGCCAGCCGGGTTGGTTTGGACATAAGCTCCAACTCAAACATTCTGGGCCCCAGGCAGACGGCCCTCATGTGTCGGGTCCAGCCAATTAAGCATAGCAGAGAGGCTCCACGGAGACGGTACTGTCCACCCAGACAGACTAAGTGCTTGCCCGACGCCTCGATGTCTGGTCAGACGAGTCTCAGCGCCTGGGCCAGACTCATCCAGCCAATTTGTGGACCAGTGTCCACAATTAAGTCGACGTCGCCGGAAAGGGAGAGGGGGAAGGTACTGTGTAGTGGGGGTAAAATCTAGCTGTTTTAACAAAAATGACCATTGACCACCACAGAGAGAAGGCAGGTAGATGTGACTGTCATGATTTACATATCCAATGAAATGGAGGGGAGGCCAACCTCAAGTATAAGGCGGGAAAATACTGACCAATGGTATTTCGCCCTTTGACAGATGGGTTTAAGATAAGATAGGAATGCGTGAGTGAGAACGGGGGGGAACGAAACAGACAGAGAGAGAGGAGAGGTTCGGGTGTAAGTCTGCAGGAGAAAAGAGAAGAGAGATGAGGGGAGTGAATAGAACCGAGCTGTAGCATTAGCACGAGATAGAGTTGCAGAGGAAGGACTAAGGAGAGATGTGGAGAGAGAGGGGTTGCTAACTGATGAAGAGAAAAAGAAAGAAAGAAAAAAGAAAAGAAAAGCAACCATGTCCATTTGATAGAGCAGACTGAAGAGAGAGAGAGAGAGTGCAATGCGTTATGCAGGAAGAAAAAAAGGAGAACAGATCGATGTTTTAATTTAGTCACTGTTCAATCTAAACCCGGGGTTCGACCTCATACTTGGCCAGCGCCACTTTCATCGGCAGTCCAACCGGGACCAACGCCAGTGGTCTAACCTGACCAGTGCCGCAGCCCAACCTGACCAGTGCCAGCAGTCCAACCTGACCAGTGCCAGCAGTTGTGTCGTGTTGTGAAGTGACAGTGAAAGAAAAAAAAAGGAAAGGAAAAGACAGTGATTCGTGAATAGTTAAGATCACCTGGCCAGGTAAAGTAGAAATCTATTTATACCGGGTTAGTTAATGATGATTTAGATAAATGGTTTTGTGAAGTTCAAGGAAAGAGAGAAGGGTTTTTATTTGTTTGATTCCATATGCATTGATGTTTCTTTCTATGATCATGTGTAGTAAAGTTATGACTTTATAGTGGTTTGATGTGACGAATGCATGATATATGAATGAGATTGTAAGCAAGCTGTGAGTGTGTTTGGGCTGTGCGCTAGTGTCCTTCCTCCACTGACATACCAGAGGTTGACAATTTATTGGCGAGCCTGCCAGGATATTCTGGCCCATTTATTATAATTGTTCAACTTTCAGAGAGGAAGCTGGGTGGGATTCAAGTGTTGTAATCCTAAGACAAGGTAGTGTCTTACTGTATGTTTCCAAGTTTGTTAAATACTAGGCTTGGCATTGTTTCCAAGATAGTTAATACTAGGTTTGGAAATTTCACCCCCAGAGTACTTGTTTCGCACAGATTGCCTATAATTCACTCTATAGTTGGTTCAGGCGCTAGGGTCTTATAAAAACTAATTACGTTGTCCCAAGCTAATATTATCATATAGGATTGTGCTATCACGTCATGTGTCAGGAACCACCAGTTTGGCTGTCGTGTAATAAAAATCTTGTTAAAAAAAAGGGAAATTTTAAGGGCGGAAGAAAAGAAACCCCTATTGAACAACTTGTGAGCGTCGCTCGTGATTTAGGCTACTGGGAAAAGAAGAGTTGCGAGCATTGTTAAAACCCCAACAAAAGATGGAAAAGAGATGAAACGAGCGGAAAGACGCCGTGTTGGCAGTAGAAATAGCAGAGCAGGAAAAAGCTAAAGAAATGCAGGAAACAAAAAGGGACTAAAAAGAAATGCAGGAAACAGAAGATTAAGGATTCAGACTGCGAGACGCAGGAAACAGAAAGATTAAGGATTCAATTAGAGTTAGAGAGACTGAAAATACAAAGGGAGACTCCCGATGATGGTAGTTCAGTTTCCAGTGACTGTGCGCAGTTATGCCCCCCGACCAAAGTTGCCAAATTCTCTGAAGAACATTTCGATTGATGCATACATCAGTCATTTTGAAACGTTTGCGATAGTCATGGTTGGCCTTCAAAAGGTGGGCAGTCATTTTGTCAGCGTTTTTGACGGGTTAAGGGCATTACAGATTTTCACTGCGTTCCCAGCAGCCCAACAATCTGATTTTGGTGCTGTGAAGGAATCATTGATGAAGGGATTTGACCTCACAGAGGAGGGATTCAAGAAATTTCGTCAGCTAGATTGCAAGCAGGTGAAACGTACACTCAGTTTGGTGCACGTTTGGATCACTATTTTGAGAAAGGGTTTAAAGAGTTGAGTGGTACGAGAAAGGAGTTCGCTGAGTTGAAAGAGCTGGTTATGAAGGAACAGATTTTGTCAGGTTGGGGCCCCTGAGTTAACCATACATTTGAAAGAGGGGACAGCCAGAGACAGCAGGAGAGTGCTGAAGTTAGCAGAGGTTTTATAGAGAGGCACGTTTGGGCACTAAGGTGCAGGGAGAAAACAGGTGCTAGGCCGGTGAGAAGAGTGCAAGGAGACTAGAGGGTTTTCTGCAAAGTCTGCAAACCCAGTGGGGGGGCAGAAAGGAGGACAAAGGGACAATAGGTGTTTCATTGTCACAAAGAAGGGGAAATGTGGCGAGGGATTGTCGCATGAAGTTCCAGAAGGCAGCGCCTTACAAGAGGTGGATAAGGGTCGCCAGGGGAAACGCCCTGCAGTGGAACCAAAAGGGATCTAATCGGAAGGGGTGGAGTGCGGCTATGGCTAGCACTGGCAGCAGTCAGTGTCAGGGATGGAGGGCACTAGGCTGAGTGGTTCGTTACCAGTGGAGAAGGGTGGATTGGCCAGCCAGAGGGTGAAGGGGGTTACGGGGACACCGGTTGTTCATGCGGTGTGGTGGAACAACGCTGGTCGAGAAAGGGGATTTGACAGGGCAAATCCAGACCTGTTACTCTAATCGATGGCCTGTGAGGGAAGTTCCCGTTGCTAAGATTGAAGTACGTACCCCTTATTCTCAGGCGAGTTGTCTGCGTTGGTTTATGGAGGAACCCCTTCATGATATGATCATTGGAAATATTCCCGGTGCAAGGGATCCAGGGGATCCTGAGTTGTTGACTGCTACGGGGCAGCAGTTCAAACACGGAGCAGAAGGAGGAAAAGGTTGATAAACCCTTAGGGCGTTCCAGCAAGGAAGTCAGGCATAGATGTGTCGCCTGATGAGTTTAGGGGAGGCAGGAACAAGACCCTTTGCTCGTGAAGTTTGGGAGTTGGCAAGAGGTGGAGAGAAACAGGTGGTTAGAGGAGGTGAGACAGAATTTCTGGTAAAAGGCGGGTTGTTGTACGAGTGTTCACCAAGGGGAAGACAGGTAAGGTGACAATCAGAGGTACCAGCATGTTATCGTGACACTGTCATGTCAGGGGTCACGAGTCGCTCATGGCGGGTCATCTCGGCCACCGGCAAAACAGCCCCACCGAATTTTGATGATTTTCAATTGGCCAGGGGCAATGGCAGGGCATAAAGCGTTTTTTGCATGTCATGTGACGTGTGTCAAAGGTCAGCCACAAGAGGGGTGAAGAGGAAGGCGCCTCTTAAACATCCCCCTTTAATTGACACACCAAATTTAGGAGAGTGGCTGTTGATCTGATTGGCCCAACCCCGCCCTGTTCCAAAGGTGGGCACAGGCATGAGACATGTAAAATTGCAAGAGAAAGTTTGCAGGAGGCTAGGGTCGTTTAGAAGAAGCCAATATGACAAGAAGGTGAGGAAGCAATCCCTCAAGGTGGGAGATCAAGTCTGTTACTGCCCTTCCACGGATCCAACAAGTGCTGATGCATTGGAAGGACCATTCACCATCACTTTAAAAGGTCGATCGGGATTACCGAATTGATGTGATGGGAAACAAAACTTTTCCATGCGAATTTTTTCCGCAAATATATTCAGCGTGAGACTCAGCACATAGGCGCAGCGCAATCATTGATGAGGTGAAAGAGACCCCGCAGAAGAAGGGGAGATTTTGTTGCCTGAGTTTCCAGAAAAGCCATACAGGGATGTGTCACTGTTTTGAAGGGCTAGACAGTAGGAGTTTGTACCAAATTTCGCAGCAATCACCCAGTCCTTCAGTGATTTGGTCAAGGCAGGGAAAAACCCGCAGTGTTTGAGTGGTCAGACGCTGAGAGCAAGCACTGCAGGACAGTGCTGGAAAGACTAGGTTCCCGTTTCCCCTCTTGAAGCTCCAGTATGTCCAAACCTTTTTGTTGCGGACAGATGCATCAGCGGTTGAAGTAGGGCAGTATTGTTGCAGGAGCACGAAGGGGTCGAGTTTCCTGTGAAGTATGCCAGCAGGAAGTGACGAAGTGTTTAAGAAGGGTACGCAACGGTAGAGA
Organism: Conus ventricosus; assembly: GCA_018398815.1. Classification (NCBI taxonomy): domain Eukaryota; kingdom Metazoa; phylum Mollusca; class Gastropoda; order Neogastropoda; family Conidae; genus Conus; species Conus ventricosus. The sequence continues at coordinate 49,586,824 of CM031610.1, read as the reverse complement.
AGGAGTGTTTAGTGTTGTGTGGGCCGTGCAGAAATTCCACAAATTTCTTGTATGGGAAAGAGTTCGTGATAGAGACTGATCATCAATACTCAAATTCCTGCAGGAGGACAGCTGAAAAACAGCAGGGTGCTGCGTTGGGCAATGGCACTGCAGCCCCACAGGTATCGGTGCAGTACATTCCAGGTCGACGAATGGCGGAGCTGACTATTTAAGCCGTGTAGTTAGAAGCTGCAACTCAGAGGAAGTCCCGTCATATCCGGGGTGCATAGCTACTTTGTTGATAATATGTGTGGATTACAGTTATGTTGAGTGATATGGGTTCATTTCCCCTTTTGGGTATGGTTCATTATTTTCTTTGTGAGACTTGTTCATGTAAATGTGGTTATGTCGGGAAACATACAGTCGCTTGTGTAGTGATGCACTGTTTGCGATAAGTAAGGTGGAGATTCCCCAGTGAGGGTGTCATGGATCGTGATCATATTCGTTGTGCTTTTCATATAATTGTGAAGAGAAGATGTGGCAAATCCGCAGGTAGGGGAATTGCATAATGCGCACGAGGTTGTTATAAAAAAGAGTTGAAATACGCAAGAGCGCACGTCAATGATAACTCATTGGGGGGTATTCACTAATGATATATTTTATAATTTGCAAACCGTTTGTTGTAAAGTTTTTTTTAAACTTTGCACATGTAGCTGTGTGTCAGCAAATTCGGTTTTTGTCTTTTTTGTTTCGTTGTTTTGAGGGCAATGCGGAGCATTTGTCTTTTGCAAGGGGGAAATTGTCTCGGACAAAAAATAGAAAACCGAATTCGTGGTCAGTCGCCCGCCAGTTGGTTTGGACTAAGCTCCAACTCAAACATTTTGGGCGCCAGGCAGACGGCCTCATGTGTCGGGTCCAGCCAATTAAGCATAGCGGAGAGGCTCCACGGAGACGGTACTGTCCACCCAGACAGATAAGCCGCTTGACCGACGCCTCGATGTTGGTCGACGAGTCTCAGCGCCCGGCCAGACTCATCCAGCCCAAATTTGTGGACCAGTGTCCACAATTAAGTCGACGTCGCCGGAAAGGGGGAGGGGGAAGGTACTGTGTAGTGGGGGTGAAATCTAGCTGATTAACTAAATGACCATTGACCACCACAGAGAGCAAGGCAGGTAGATGTGACCCGTCATGATTTACATATCCAATGAATTTAGAGGGGGGGCAACCTCAGTATAAGGCGGGAAAATATGACCAAGGTACTCGCCCTTTGACAGATGGGTTTAAGATAAGATTGGAATGCAGTTGAGTGGAAACGGGGGGAGACGAACAGACAGAGGAGAGGAAGAGGTTCTGGGTGTAGCTCTGCAGGAGAGAAAGAGGGAGAGAGATGAGGGGAGTGAAAAGAACCCAGCTGTAGATTAGCACGAGTAGAGTCTGCAGAGGAAGGCTAAGGAGAGATGTGGAGAGAGAGGAGTTGCTAACTGTGAAGAGAAAAAGAAAGAAAAGAAAAAAAAGAAAGAAAAGCAACCATGTCCATTTGATAGAGCAGACTAGAAGAGAGAGAGAGAGAGAGTGCAAAGCGTTATGCAGGAAGAAAAAAAGGAGAACAGATCGATGTCTAATAGTTCACTGTTTTAATCTGAACCGGGGTTCGCTATACTTGGCCAGCGCCCCTTTCATCGGCAGTCCAACTGACCAACGCCAGCGGTCTAACCTGACCAGTGCCAGCAGTCCAACGACCAGTGCCAGCCCGTCCAACCTGACCGTGCCAGCAGTTGTGTCGTGCTTGTGAAAGTGACAGTGAAAAGAAAAGAAAAGGAAAGAAAAGACAGTGATTCGTGAATAGTTAAGATCACCTGGCCAGGTAAGTAGAAATCTAATTTATTCCCCCGGGTTAGTTAATGA
>CM031610.1:49579940-49582440 GCA_018398815.1 Conus ventricosus | reverse complement strand
ATAGTTCGTTCTCGGTGTATATATTTCTCCATGTTATGTACGCAGCACAGTCTTTCAGTGTATGTTTAGGTAAACTTTATCTTATTATCCATGCTTTCATGTAATGAAATATTGTCCATTAGAATCACCAAATTAATCCATCTATTCTCTCTCTCTCTCTCTCTCTCTCTCTCTCTCTCTCTCTCTCTCTCTCTCTCTCTCTCTCTCTTCTCTCTCTCTCTCTCAGACACGCATATCTACCTATATATTTATCTACCGATCTATCTCCACTTGTGTATGTATGTGTTTTTTGTGCGTGCGCACGTGTGTGCGTCGTATGTGTGTGTGTGTGTGTGTGTGTGTGTGTGTGTGTGTGTGTGTGTGTGTGTGTTTTGTGCGCGGTACGTGCGGCGTGTGGGCGCGTGCATGTGTACTGCGTGGTCGTGCATGTGTGTGGTTTGTGTGTCCGTGTTGTGTGTATGTGTGTGCGTGCGTGGTGCATGCGCGCGCGCGGCGTGCTGTGTGGTGTGTGTGTGTGTGTGTGTGTTGTGTGTGTGTTGCGTGCGTGGTGCGTGCGTGTGTGCGTGCGTGGTGCGTGCGTGCGTGCGTGCGTGTGTGTGTGTGTTGTGTGTGCGTGCGTGCGTGCGTGCGTGCGTGCGTGCGTGCGGCGGGCGTGTGTGTGTGTGTGCGCGCGCGCGCGCGCGGGAGACTCATCAGTCGAACGCGGCCCTGGCTGGGCCAGTCTATCCATGGTAATGTTACAGAGATTCGCAACTAATAAACCTGATACATACTGACCCACAGGGAGACATGCAATTGGAACGGCTTGCAAGGAGCAGGAGAAACAGGTTATGGGGAAATGGAAGAGAATGCCATAAAGATATGTGGTTTAAAAATCGAGTCCAAATAATAACGAGGAATTGAGCCTATATACTGTGGTAGGTAGGTAGGTAGGTAGGTAGGTAGGTAGGCAGGCAGGCAGGCAGGCAGGCAGGAGGCAGGCAGGCAGGCAGGTAGGTAGGTGGTGGTGGTAGGTAGGTTGGTAGTAAAAGATAGACAGAAGATAGATCGACAGCAGACAGACGGGACAGACAGAAATGTAGATACTACATACATACATACATACATACATACATACATGACATATATACATACTAATAGGATAGGAGGAGGTAGGAGGTAGGAGGTAGAGAGGAGGTAGGTAGGAGAGTAGAGAGGAGGAGAGGAGGAGGAGGTAGAGATAGAAGAGAGATAGATCGACAGACGAGAGAAGGGAAGACAGAAATGTATGTATGATAATACATACTTAAACCTTACTTTTAACAAATGTTGCTCCCGGTCCGGTTGAGTCATTTTTAAATCTTGCTGGTGTTTACTACCATTGTCTTATATATATAATATATATAGAATATATTATATATATATATAATATACTGCTAGAACTTCTCCCTTCCGCCCATCATCTGTTCTATTCCCTCCCTTTATCCCCCTCACCCCCCCCCCCCCACACACACTACACACCGCATCCTCTCTACTTCCCTCATCCTTGTCCCCCAGTCTTCCGTTTCCCTTCTCTATCTCTCATCCGTCGATTCTTCCCGTTCCCTTTATCCCCCTCCCCCCCCCACCCACACACACACACCGCCATCCTCTTTTACTTCCTCATCCTTTCCCCGTCTTCCGTTTCCTTCTCTTTCTCTCATCGTCGACTCTTCCCCGTTCCCTTTCATCCCCCCTCCCCCCCCCCCCCCACACACACACACCGCCACCTCTCTACTTCCCTCATCCTTGTCCCCCAGTCTTCTGTTTCCCTTTCCTCTTTCTCTCATCCGTCGATTCTTCCCGTCCCCTTTATCCCCCCCCCCCCCCCAACACACACACCGCCACCCTCTCTACTTCCCTCATCCTTGTCCCCAGTCTTCTGTTTCCCTTCTCTTTCTCTCATCCGTCGATTCTTCCCCGTCCCCTCCTCTTCCCTTTTGACCACCCTTCCCTCAGTCCTCCGTTCCTTGTTCCATCCCTCTTCCTTTTCCCTCCCCCTTCTTCACTAGTCCCCTCCCCACCTTCCATCAACCATCACCCGCACGTTTCCCTTGAAAGCCGCTTCGAATCCCTAACGAAAAAGACTTTCACTTTAACGCTTTCCCAACAGAGCTATTTCGGCTGATAGAAGCACGTGGGCTTTTATGTTGTTGTTGTTGTTGTTGTTGTTGTTGTTTTAAAATCTATTGACAGCAACTCCAGGCGTGTCTCGACGCCCTTGGAATCCTAACCTTGCTTCGTATCGCCATATGGTCGCATTAAAATGCGACTTTAATGAGTGATCATACCAAATGAGGAGAAGGTCACATGAAAACTGTGCACTTCGATAATGGACAGACTGTGTGCGCGCACACCCACACACACACACACACACACACACACACACACACACACACACACACACACACACGAACACGTACTCACGTACGCCGGACGCGCGCGCCGCACACACACACACCCCACACACACCACAACCCCA
>CM031610.1:49562440-49569940 GCA_018398815.1 Conus ventricosus | reverse complement strand
TTTATTCTTAATGGTCAAATAGCAAATGTATTGAATTGTTCGGTACTCTTCTGTGCCATACTGTGCGGTACTGTATTGAATTGAATTGCATTGTTCTGTGTGGCATTGCATTGCAATGCATTGCTTTGCACTGGGCTGTACTGTTCTCTCATGTATTGAAATGCATTGCATTGGTTTCTGTCGTTCGCTGTTGTCTTGTACTGCGTTCCATTTGACTGTGTTCCAGAGCATCGCAATTTATTGTCTTGTTCTTTTGTTGTATTTGTGTTGTGTTGACTTGCGTGGTTTTGAAGTGGTCTGTGTGTGTTTAAAAGTGTGTTTTTTTAAAAAGAAGTTGCCATAATCAGGACACATTGGGAATTTTAAAAACTAAAATTTTTGACGTTAATTCAGTGAAATCATTCCCAGATCGTTGTCAAAGGTTTGTCCCTATATGTGGATCGACATGAAGAAGTTCTGTTCCCAGACTCAATTTACTCCGTTTTTGCTTATTTGTTTTAGGCTATGGGAAAAGTACACAAGTGTTTTAAACACACACCACACACCCCACACACACACCACACACACCCACACCCCACACACCTCTCTCTCTCTCTCTCTCTTCTCTCTCTCTTTCTCTCTCTCTCTCTGTGCGAAGGGGACAGAGGAGAGAGAGAGAGAGGGGGAAAGAGAGAGAGAGGAGAGAGAAGACGGGAAAAGCCCAGACAGGACAGCCCCGACGAGACCTGGTTTGTTCTTTATTGAAGGGGTTTTTTTAGGAATGTCCTAATTTTTTTCTGAGTTAATTTTGCCATTTTTTTCCTCACCGTTTTTTAAACGGTTCAACGCACAGTTCAGAAATAACCCAAACGAGCAAAGTCAGGGGGTGAGGGGGAAGCAGAAAAAGGGGGGGAAGAACCAGGGGGGGGAAAAAGGGGAAAAGGGGGCGGGGCAGAAGGGGGCGGGGGAAATTTACCAACCTCGGCACCACGTCGCTCATGGGGCCCCACGTGGAGAAAGGAGGCAGGTAGGTAGTTCCTCTAGGGCTTTTTAAACTAAACCACAGGGGCCACACACTTGGGTTCCTTTCTGTAAGGCTAAAACCCCTTATCGGTCTTCTCCATTAGTTGATACTATCCCTTTTTTCCGACCAGGGGGAAATGTCCTTTAATGACAGCCTTCATTTCGCATCAAACCCGAAACGCCCGGGGTCAGAAATGGCAGGGAAAAGGGAAATGACAGTGGGCGGCGGAGCGGTGAGTTGGGGGGGGGGGGGGGGGGGGAGGGAGGGGAGGGAAAAGAGCGAGGGGTTTGGAGGTGGGAGAGCGGGGGAGGAGAAGGGACAAACTTGCTCGGGTGGATTGATGATTTTTCCTTTTCCGTGGCTGTCATTTTCTTCTGTTTTTTACTGCAGGTGGACATGCGTAGGGGGGGGGGTTGGAAGTAGTAGGTGGATTGGAGTGGGGGGAGAGGATAAAACGGGGATTGGGGTCGAAAATTGCCCGTGTGCCAGTAAAAACCTCACTAGCTTCCCCCGTGAGTCTGTCTAGTGCTTTTTTTGTTTTTTTTCCTTTTTAGTCTGTAACTTTCGCCTTTTGTTGGGAACTTCAGAGAATCAGTGGTAGTTTTGAAGGGGATTCCCAAACCGCCATACGGGCTCAGGTCTGTACCATTCCCCCCGCGTTTCAGGTCTTTTGGATGATGGGTGGTGTCTGCAAATGGCTGGTATCGCCCAGCACAAACGATGTCCTGTGACGTTTGAGGTTTCGCTTTTTGTCGGGTTTGTATCTCAAAAAGAGTTTGTCCGTCGGTGATTTCCGTCTTGGTTTTTGCTTTTTTGTATTTTCCCTGGTGTCTCCTCTCTTCTCTTTTTCCTCTCTCTTTTCTCTCTCTCCTCTCCTCCCCTTCTCCTCTCTTCTCTTCTGAATTTAGTTTTTAAAAATCCATTTTTGAGACTGAAGACTATTTTGCCTGGGTTCCTTCCTTTTCGATAAAATACATTTTAACAAAGCCGTTGTAAGTATCGAATTGAACGGATTTGCCCTTGTACAAAACACACGTTTTCCCGCGAAACAATCAAGTCACGAAAATTTGAATGAAAAAAACCAAAATTTGATCTTTTTAAAAAAAAGCTGCTTTCAGGAGGGGCCCTTTGGAAACCCTTACCAAATACTGAAAGAAAAAGAAAAGTTGCCTTTTAAAAATCAGTTACAAAGTTTTTCTCTTTCAGGCCAAAAACTTTTAAAAAGTAAAAATTATTTTAGACTGAATTTTCTTCATGCCATATAAGCGAAAGAAAGAATATAACAAAATTGTGCCCATTTTTATTTTAAAAAACAGTAGTACGATTGTGATGTTGTCATTAGTAAATTTCCCTTCGGGGGGGGTGTGTGTTGTGTGTTGTGTGTTGTGGTGTGTGTGTGTGTGTGTTGGTGTGTGTGTGTGTGTGGGGTTGTGGGCGCGCAGCGCATTGGATGCTTGCTTGTTTTTGTCGTTTTGCTTTTAGTTTTTGTTACTTCTTACATTTTCGCAAGTTGATTGTGTATCATTTTTTCCCTCTTTTTTCCCATTTGACTTGTGTGTTGCCCATGTGTTTTTTTTTTTCCCAGGGCGGGTAAAAAAAAAGCATGGAATTTGCTTATTCATTTCCTGTAAAAAAAAAATTTCGTTTTCGTTCGTTCGTTCGTTCGTTCTTTCTTTCTCTCTCTCTCTCTCTCTCTCTCTTTTCTCTCTCTCTTTTCTCTCTCTCTCTCTTTAACCCCCCTTCTCTCTCTTCTTCTCTCTTCTCTCTCTCTCTTCTTCTTCTCTCTCTCTCTTCTCCTACCTCCCCGCTCGTCGCTGGGATCAACACGCGCGCGTGCGCGCACACCACACCACACCACACACACCCCCACCCCAACCACACACCACACACACCACCCCACCCACGCACGCACCCGCACGCAGCCGCACGCACCACCACCCAAAAACACCACCCCGCCACCCACCCACACACACCCCCACCACACACACACACACCAAAACACAACACTCCAAAATCCCCCTTTTGTCTTTTTTTTTTTTTTTTTCCGTTTTTCTTTTTTTTTTCTTTTTGTTTATCTTTCCTTTCGTTTCTCTTTACGTTTTTTTTGTTTTTTCTCCAAGTTTTTTTTTTTCGGGTGGGGGGGGGGGGGGGGGGGGTTAGGGGGGGGGGGTTTTTTTTAACAACAACCCTTTAAACCTTTGGGGGGGGGCCCCAATTTTTTTTTTTTTTTTTTAAAGGTTCAATCACTTCCCTCTTCACTTTTCTTTTGGTCCCTGAAGCTCGGTTCAGCGACTTTCCAAACACACACCTTTCCCCCTTTTTTTCCCCCTAAATTTATAAGGATTGGGCGGGGGGGGGGTTTTTGGGGGGCGGGTGGAAAAAAGTGCGAGAGGGGTTGGAGGAGAAAAAACCCCAAAAAAACCCCTAAAACACTCTTTGCCTATGTGGCTTTTCCCCTTAAAGAGGGGAGAAATTTTTTATTCTTTTATTGTTTGTTTTATTGGGTTTTTTTGTTTTTTTGTTTTTTTTTTGTTTGGGTTGTTTGTTTTTTTTTTTTTTATTTTGTTTGGTTTTTTTTATTTTTTTGAAGATTTTGTGATTTTAGTGGTTTTTGGGTTTTAGTGTGGTTGTGTAGGTAGTGTAGTGTGTGTTGGGGTTTGGTTTCTTGTTTGTGAGGTTGTAGGTAGGGGGTTTTGGGGGGTGGGGGGTTGGGGGTTTTTTTGGGGTTTGTTAGTTTAGTGTAGTTGTGGTTTTGTGGGGTGGGGGTGGTGGGGTGGGTTGGGGGTTTGGGGTGGGTTTTGGGTTTGGGGGTTTTGGGGGGGGGGGGGGTTGGGGGGGGGAAGGGGGGGGTTTTTTTGTTTTTTGTTTTTTGGGTTTTGTCTTTTGGGTTCATTGAAATTTTTTGGGGGATTGTTTTTTTGGGGCCCAAAAATTTGGGGAAAAAAGATTTTCCCCTTTTTTTTAAAAACTCCTTGGGGTTCCTGATTTTTTTGGATTTTTTAAAAAACATTTTGTTAATTTTCAAACGTGTGGCGTTTTTTTGGTTTTTTATTTCCATAAAACCTTTCAAAATTTTTTTTGTTGGGTGGTTTGGTTTGGGGTTTTTGGGGGTGGTTGGGGGTGGGGGCTGCGTGCTTTCTGGTGGTGCTTTTTTTGGGGGTCTGTGGGGGGAGTGAAGGGAGTTTGGGTTTTTGTGGTTTGTTGGGGGCCTGCTCCTCCCGGGGTTTTTCCTCTCGTCCGGGGGGGGTCGGCGTGGGGGTTTTTTTGGGTTTTTGTGGTGGGGGCTTTTTTGGGGGTCGGGGGTTTTTGGGGGGGGGGGGGGGGGGGATGGTGGGGGTGGGTTGTTTTTTTCCGTCGTTTTTTACACAGGGGTTTGGGGAGCCCCAAGCGGGAGATTGCCCTGCACTGAAAATTTTTATTGTTTTAAAAACCCCAGGGAGAACCCCGCCCCAGGGAAAAAAAACTCCCGCCCCCCCAAAGGTTTGGCCCCAAATGGCCCCCAAAAAGGGGTTTATTTTCTTTCCATTATTTAGGGAAGTTCGCGGTTAAACCGATTGTTTTTTGAATTTTCCCATGGGGAAATTCACCCTTTATCCTTTTAAAAAACCTTCCCCCACCCCCCACCCCCTTAACCCCTCTCACCCCTACTCCCTTTTTACCTTTTTCCTTCCAAATTTTTGGGTTTTCTGCCCCAAATTTCCCTTTAAGAAGGTTCATGGTTTGTGGGGCCCCCCCCCCCCCCCCTTTTTTTCCCCCCTTTTTTTCAAAAAAAAAAAACGTTTGTTTCCCAACCCCCCTTAAAGGGGTTTTTAGGTTTAAAATGAAAAAAATCGTTTTTTTTTTGCCGGGCCCCCCCCCCCCCCTTCCCCCCCCTTTCCCCCCCTTTTTTCTTTCCTTCCCTTTTTTTTTCTCTATTCCCCCCTTTTCCTACACCCCCAAACCCCCCCCCCCCCACAAACCCCCAACCTTTTTTATTTTTTTTTTTATTTTTTTTTTTTTATTTTTTTTTTATTCCCCCTTTTTTTTTCCTCCTTCTTTTCTTTTTAAAATTTTTGGGGCCTACCAAAAAAGGTTTTCCTCAAAAAAACCCAAAAAAACCCCCCCCCTGCCCCCCCCCTTTCCCCCCCCCCCCCCCTCCCCCCCCCCCCCCCCCCCCCCCCCCCCATCTCCCACCAAAGCGAACAGTTCCGTTTTCGCCCTCTTCGGTTGACAATGCTGTGAGAAGATGATCTCCAAAGATGCGTTTTTTTCCAAGAAAAACATTGTTACCTTTTCCTCACCTCTTGTCGAGTAGATGGGAAGAGGAAAAGGGAAAAGAAACAACAGAACAATGAAAGACAGAGGTGGGTGCTAACAGCAAGAAACGAAGAAGAAGAAGAAGAAAAGAAGAAGAAGAAGAAGAAAAAGAAGAAGAAGAAGAAGAAGAAGAAGAAGAAGATGAAGAGAAGAAGAGAAAGAAGAAGAAGAAAGAAGATGAAGAAGAAGAAGAAAGAAGAAAAAGAAGAAGAAGAAGAAGAAGAAGAAGAAAAAGGGAAGAAGAAGAAGAAGAAGAAGAAGAAGAAGATGATGAAAAAAGAAGGGGAAGAAGAAGAAGAAAGAAGAAGAAGAAAGAAGAAGAAAGAAAGAAGAAAAGAAGAAGAAGAAGAAGAAAGAAGAAGAAGAAAAAGAAGAAGAAGAAGAAGAAAGAAAAAGAAGAAGAAAAGAAGAAGAAGAGAAACGGGGAAGAAGAGGAAGAAGAAGAGAGAAGAAGAAGAAAGAAGAAGAAGAAACAAGAAGAAAGAAAAAAAAGAAGAAGAAGAAAGTACAAGAATAAGAAGGTGATGGGATGGTAATGATGATGATGTCGATAATGATGATGATGTTATGATGATGATGTTTGATATGATGATGATGATGATGATGATGATGATGATGATGATGATGAGGTGGTGGTGGTGGTGGTGGTAGTCTTCGTATGGGGGTGGTGGGGGTGGTGGTTGCTGCGCTGCTGCTACTGCTAGCTGCCGTGAGGAGGAGGAGGGAAAGTAGAGAAGGGGGAGGCAGTAAAAGACATTAGGAATGAATAGAAGAAGAGAGGAAAAAAGAAGAAGAAGAAGAAGAAGAAGAAGAAAGAAGAAAGAGAAGAAGAAGAAGAAAAAGAAGAAGAAAAAGAAGGAGGGGGCAGTAAAAGACATTAGGAATGAATAGAAGAAAGAAGAAAAAAGAAGAAGAAGAAGAAGAAGAAGAAGAAGAAGAAAAAAAGAAGAAAAAAAGAAGAGAAGAAGAAGAAAAAGACGACGAAGACGAAAGACGAAGAAGAAGATGTGTGAAAGAGGAGGGAGCAGAAGGACTAGAGAAAGAATGAAAAGAACAAGAAAGAAGCGTGGGTGTACAAGGAGGTAAAAATATCTTTTGATAAATTGATTGATCCATTAACGGTAGAGATTATGCACATTAAAGACCATTCCACAAAAAGAGGCAAAATGCACACTCCCCAAATAAAACGCATATGTGTGTGTGTGTGTGTGTGTGTGTGGGGTGTGTGTGTGGTGTGTGTGTGTGTGTGGTGTGGGGTGGTGTGTGTGTGTAGTGTGTGGTTGTGTGGTGTGTGTGTGCTGTGTGGTGCGTGTGTATGGTGTGTGTGCGTGTGTTGTGTGTGTGTGTGTGTGTGTATGGTGTGTGTGTTTGTGTGTGTGTGTGTGTGTGCTGGGGCGTGCGTGCGTGCTTGTTTGTGTGTGTATGTGTGTGGTTGTGTGTGTGGTGTGGGTGTGTGGTGTGTGTGTGGGGGTGTGTGTGTGGTGTGGTGTTTGTGTGTGTTGTGTGTGTTGTGTGCGCGCTTGTGTGTGTGTGTTTGTGTGGGTGTGTTTGGTGTGTGTGTGTTTTTTGTGTGTGTTTTGGTGTGTGGTGAGAGAGAGAGAGAGAGGAGAGAAGAGAGAGAGTGTGTGTGTGTGTGTGTTGTGTGTTGTGTTGTGTGTGGTAGTGTGTTGTGTGTGTGTGTGTGTGTGTGTGTGTGTGTGGTTGGTGTGTGTGTTGTGTGTGTGTAAGTGTGTGTGTTTTGTGTGTGTGTGTGGTGTGTGTGTGTGTGTTGTGTGTTGTGACTCCCTCATCCTCCTTCCCAATCCCACCTCATCCCATCCCCACGTCTCTCTCTCTCTCTCTCTCTCTCTCTCTCTCTCTCTCTCTCTCTCTCTCTCCTCGTGCTTTGGCGCGTGGATGCCTCATCAGGAAACTAATTCAAACTATGAAAAGGACGGGTTGGAGACACTTTTTGACAGAGTGGGTGAAAAGGCGTAGACAGAGAGATACTGGACTACTAAACACAGACAGACAGAACGCGGTCGCCTTTCCTTGCACAAAGGTATTTGAGAACACAGGCGACGCTGACAGCCAGCGACTCCGGTTTGTCCTGCTGGTACAAACACTCCGTCCCCCTTGGGTTTCGGAGACAAGAGCGTATTACGTCAACATAATGCCACCCACGTACACAGACAACGGAATTCACAATTAACCCGACAGTA
>CM031610.1:49532440-49554940 GCA_018398815.1 Conus ventricosus | reverse complement strand
TATAGCCGTTGATTTGTACCAAAATGCAGTCGAAAAATCACCGAGTTTTCCCCCCACAATATCTCAAACTATGCATTTTTGAGTTGGAAATATTTTCTGCATCGAATAAAACGAACTCGTTTGACATACTCAAATAACTCTTCACCGAGATTTATCTGAGAATACCTTGCGCGTATTGAAGGTAATAAGAATCTCTCGATTCCTTCGTATTCAGAAAACATTCCCTTTCCCGCATTTATTTATACATATCTATAGACATATAATAAAAAAAATTTTTCTTGGTCTCATAATATCACAATATGCTATCTATGTTAGTCCTGGGTCTCGCGTGTTTTGTTATGTCATTTGCCAAATGCCCTAACGTCTCCGTATTTCACCCCATCATGGCATTGTGATGCATTCAGGCAACTGCAGGATAAAGGGGCATCAGATTGCTGGGAAGGCGAAGGGTATACAAATACAATTCCGACATCACCATATGACGACAAACACAGAAACATTTGCATCAGTTACCACAAGCATAGCAGAGGACATCTGAGAATACTCACTTCTGAGAATAGCTTGCTGACCAGTGTTTCTTTCATTACATTCGGGGCTATATAATCTCACCCTTCTTCTCTACTCCCCTCTTCTTTCACCTCTCCTTCTCCTCTCAAACCATTTCCCATGTCGCCAATCCTGTCCCTGCTCACACATCCCTCCCCACGTACGCACGGACCCCACCTCTACCTAAAGTCTTCCTATTAACAGCAGAAGTCCCGAAAAGTCCTTAACTTGATTAGTTAGCTGTGCTCTCTCTCTCTCTCTCTCTCTCTCTCCTCTCTCTGTTTCTCTCTCTCTCTCTCTCTCTCCTTCTCTCTCTCTCTCTCTCTCGCTCTGTGCCAATTATGCCACCGCCACCTGCATGCCACTTTAGGAGCTCAGCTTATATACGTATTCAAACTGTGCGCATCAAGGAGTGTAATGTTTCGACTCGACGCTGTTCTATGTTGACTGCGTTCATTTAAGAACGACTTCTATTTACAGGTTTACTGCAGCCAAGTGTGTGTGTGTGTTGGGGTGTGTGTGTGTGTGTGTGTGTTGTGAAGAGAGAGAGAGAGAGAGAGAGAGAGAGAGAGAGAGAGAGAGAGAGAGAGTCAATCTTGTTTCTTTTTTAGCACAAATTCATTTAAGAAATGTAAACCGTTTATGTTTTTTTTTTTAATTTGCTTCTCTTTTTGTCCGTTTTGTTTCTGCTACTTCTGTTCCTGTTATTGGTGTTATGTCTGTGTTTTATGACTAAAAACCCTCAAAATGAATGGCTTTGGTTTATTCACAACAGAACACTACCATCATGAGTCGATAGAGGGGTAAGGCCATCTCATGCGTTGCCATCATGACCATCTAACATTCATATACCTGTTAAATGCTGACACTGACACATGCACAGAGAAGTATGGTGTGCTTGTGTACTGAAGATCGGAATGACCTTGAGTCTCAGCTCACTTCAAAATCAGCGTAAGGTTGTTGAGACACCACTGAAGACCTCCGACAATATCTCTCCATCTGTTACCATTCTCTGCAGTCCCCCAACATTAAATGAAAAAAAGATAGCATGCTGTCAGAAAGATCGTGCTTTGTGTGATGATATTCAAAAGAAACTAACAAAAGAAATAAAAGAAGCAAAGACAGATTACAGAAAAAAAGATTGAACACAAATTTCAGTCTGGAAACATGAGAGAGGCCGGGAAAGGTATCAAAACGTTAGCAGGGGAAGGCAATTTTAAACCTACCTCCAGTGGTATGACCCCTCATGACGAAAAGGAATTCTGTGAAAAATTAAAATTCCTTTTATTGTCGTTTCGATCTTAACATGATTTTAAAATGTTGAAATAGCCTCAATTAACAAAACTCATGAACGAAACGATCGGGGTAGAAGAAATTGAAGAGTATGAAGTTCGTTCTGCCCTTTCAAAATAAAAGTGCAAAAGCGGAGCCCTGATGGCTTGGAAGGTAAACTCCTGAAATCATGTAGTTCCACTTGCAGGTCCTTTCACCAAGCTTTTTAACCTATCTTTGCAACAACACATTGCCCTGTGTTTTGGGAAAACGTCTGTGATATTCCGTACCAAAAAAACCAGTCCCCAAACTCTTAAAACGATTATCGACCTGTTGCTTTAACGCCCTATTCTTATGAAATTTTGAAGGGATTTTTATTAAAAGACTGTTAGTGCAGACTCGGGATCAGCTGATTCCCTACATTTGCTTATAAACACAACAGAGGCACTGAAGACGCCACACTTTTACTTCTCCATCATGTTTTTACACACTTAGAAAAGCCCATGTCGTTCGCACGTATTCTGTTTGTTGATTTCTCCTCAGCCTTCAACACCATACAGCCCCATCTTTTGGCCATAAACTAAAGCAACTTGGCATCTCCTCTTATCTCATTCTCTGGTTTATCGATTTTCGGGTAAATCGCCCCCAGGGGGTTCGCTTTTCAAACTCTGTTTCATCCGTTTCTTATACATCAACGGTGCTCCCCAAGGTACAGTTCTTTCTCCTTGTCTGTTTACTCTCTACACTAAGACTGCAGAGTAATAATGACACCCTTTTATCATCAAATTCTCTGATGATACGCAGTCACAGATCTCTCTAACTCAGATAGAGCTTTTAATGAATTGTGAACAGTTTTACACAGTGGTGTGAACACCAATTTCCTTGATCTTAATGTCCAAAAACAAAGGACCTGATCATTGACTTCCGAAGAATGCTGATCCTATTCCAGATTTACTGATCTCGTAGCAAGGTTAAAAGGGGGACCTGAATATAGTACTTAGGTTCTGTTATCGAGGACAAACTTACATTCACTTCTAATTCTCTCTCTGTGTGTATAAAAAATGTCAGTCAGGGTGTATTGCTTACAGAAATGAGATACCTTTGGAGTGAACTGTAACGTTTTAAAAGCATTCTACAGAACAATATTGAACTGTGATCACTTTTTCATTTTAGTGTGGTATGGTGGATTAAATGTGAAAAACAAATGCTTGCTGGAAAAGATCGTGAAACGGTGGGTAAGATTATTGGTGTTAAGCAACAAAGTTTAGGAGAAATTTTGAAATAAGAGTGCCTAAGAAATCTCAGAGATTGTATGTGATGAAACCCATCCTCCTTCCCTTTTATGAAAAGATGCCTTCAGATAGACGATTCCGGCAATTGAAATGTGAAACCAACAGACGAATCGTAGTTTCTTGCCTATTTCAATCCGTTCATTGAATAATCACTGACCTGACCATCCTGAGTAAATGTTTTAATGCTGTCGTTATAAAGATAGAGGAGAGGGTGAGGGCGAGACTTGGATAAGAGAGAGAGGGTGGGGGTGGGGGAAAGGGGGGGGGGGGGAGAGAATGAAGTGTAAGTTTTGGGGAGGGGATGATAATCAAGTGACAATGATTTAAAATAACCTCAGTTCTCATCCCCTGTAATTTTGTGTGTGTGTGTGTGTGTGTGTGGGTTGTGTGTGCGTGTTGTTGTGTTGTGTGTGTGTGTGTGTGTTGGTGCGTGCGGCGTGCTGGCGTGCGTGCGTGCGTGCTGCGTGCGTGCGTGCGTGCGTGCGTGCGTGTGTGTGTGTGGTCCCTTTTTTTAAAGGTTTATTTTAGCGTACAGCTTTTTTTTTTAAATTGACTGGATGTAAAATGGAGTGTATGTTGGTAAGTTATTGATTGTTTTATGTGAAAATAAGCCTTACTTTATTTATATTGTTTTTAAATTTGTGGGGATGTGCAGGTGTGAGTGCATTTGCACATTTTATAAATTTTTCAATGTTGTGTACTCATATGTCATGTGTTTATGTGCTCCCACCACAACCAAAATTCTTATGAAAAAAATAAAGTGGCCTTGAATTGATTTGAATTGAATTGAATTGAAATTGAATTGAATTGAATGAATTGAATTGAATTGAATTGAATTGAAATGCTTCTTGTTCTCTCTGGTTTTTTCTTTTTCTTTTTGGGTTTTTCGCGTTCGCCTGGGAATTGCCTGTAGGAATTTCTCCTGTTGTTGTTGTTGTTGTTAGTTTTGTTTTACTATGTCTTAGAAATAAAAGGAGAAGGAAAAACAAAGTTTCTAAAAAAAAATTTAAGCACCTGTCACCAATGACATCTTATCTGATTCGGTTCGACATTTGTGAAGTTGACATTTCTTTCTAGACTTTTTTTCTACGCCATTCTTTTATTAGCTGTCTATAAACTCTCTTTTTTCTTACTCCCTCAACTCACCACCATTCCCTCCTAACCATGTCAAACTGTGTGTCAGGTATACGGGTGAAACATTTAATGCACGATAAAAAATCATATGCTTTCCCCAAAAATGAATAGAAACAGAAAAGGTCGAGCTTGCATACGTGCGCGGGGGGTAGGCATCTAATATAAAAACTAACAAGCATGCAAAAAGTGTGCCCTTATTCTGATTTAATTTCGTCATGCTTTTTTTTAATAGCAAAAATCAAAAACTAGGATTCAGCATCATTCTGATGTCATAATCTACAGTGATTGCTTACTGAGGACATGTTTCTGAATCTTGCCATCAAAAAATTCAATCTCTTCAGCCTGCAGGGAGATTCAAAAGAGGAAAGCACTCATCCAAGACATTTCGCGAAGCAATCAGTCGGAAAGATATCCCCGTGAAAAAAACAGAAATGGGCCGGTAACAATATTGACATGCTTGAATGACTGAACGTTTCACTTATGTGTACAATATGTCCTATTCTCTCTTCTTTGCCAGCATTATCATGTCGACATGTCTAAATAGACAACTGGTCATGGTAATGAAGCTGGCATTCTGAAGACTACCTGTCCCGGCGCCATTTGTCATCAGTGGTACTAGAAGACAAAATGGTATGTTCCAGCGCCAAAGCGATTAGTACCTATAATCACCCTTTTGTCACAAGAGTGCGTTTAAGATGTATTGATGTTTGTGTGTGTGTGTGTGTGTGTGTGTGTGTGTGTGTTGCGTGCGTGCGTGCGTGCGTGCGTGCGTGCGTGCGTGCGTGCGTGCGTGCGTGCGTGTGTGTGTGTGTGTGTGTGTGTGTGTGTGTGTGTGTATGTATGTATCTGCGTGCGTGCGTGCGTGTGTGCGAGCGTGCGTGCGTGTGTGCGTGTGTGAAATGCACAGACATTAAATGAACCCATAGCATCCTAAAAAATACGGTTTAATGACACATACACAAATGGCAGAATTTGTGTTGTGTTGAATCAAATGTTAGGAACAAATCCTAAGATCTATTTGTGTGCCCGCATTTTTTTTTTCATCATGCTGGAAAAACAAAACAAATGATGGTGACCTATATGTTACGCTGTATGTCTACGACGAAACACACACACACACACACACACACACACACACACACACACACACACACACTTCGGCTAAATTTTTTTCTCTCTGAAGCACCAAGTATTAAATCACCGACAAGGCTAAACATTATGATTTATTTTCTTCTGTTTGTTTAGTTTTCGTTCTCACTATTTTGTTACTGATATCACGTTTCCATTTCTTTTTCAAAGCCCATGTGAGCACGCAAAAAGAACAGCCTTGTCATGACACAGAACACTATCAATGCGATTCAACAAACAGGACAGGATCGTCTCTAGTCAGTTTGCATCATGACGATCTGGTAGATATTCATAATCACTGTAAACTGCAGATGCTAGGAGAGAATGGGGTAAGTATGGGAATGCTTGTGTGCGGAAGAATCTGAAAGACGTGAGTCTCATCTCCTCTCATCCCATCCATCTTCACACCTAGAGGGCAGGCTGTTGAAGCACCTCTGAGAATCTCCCGACCACGTCTCTCAGCCGCTTGTCATTCTCTGCAGCCTCCCAGTGCTTCTTTTGTCGTGTTTTTTTCTCCCTTCGTTTGCCTAGCACTGTGTCTTGTTTGAAGATTCTTCTATTCTTTTCTTTTGTGTTTGCTAATGCTAGGGAGGAGATACAAAGAAAGAGAGAGAGAGGGAGAGAGGGAGAGAGAGAGAGAGAGAGAGGGGGGGAGGGAGGGGGGAGGGAGAAACAGACAGACAGAAACAGAGAGACAGAGACAGAAATACAGAGCGGGGGGTGGGGGGGGGGGGGGGGGGGGGGGGGGGGGGGGGACGCGGGGGAGCATCACGTTTTAGGAAGAGCAGCTGTCACAAATGATCCTCTTATCTCGATAAGGCTTGACAATTCTTCATATTTATTTTCTTGCCATTTCTCTTTACTACATCTTCTACGTATTACATCTTCATGAGTCGCCCCAATCCTCCATTCTTCGCACCTTCCTTGCCCCCTAAACGCAGCTCCATTCCATCCGCACCAAGTCAAACCGTGTCTCAGATATACCAATGATACATGTACGTAAAGTATGATAAGGCGTCATTTGTCTCCAAAAACAAAAGAAGTGGGCGAACGCATACGTGCACAGATATACACTACTGACATGATTACACACATGCTTACAAAGACATTACATACTGTGCCTTTTTTTTCAATTTTGATTTCGTTCTGTCTTTTGGAGCAGAGGAACCAAAACAACGATTCATCATTTCACACCATAACCTACAGGAATTGCTCTCTTGGGGACACTTTTTCTTACATCATACCCTCCGAAGGTAAATCCCGTTATCTTGCTGGCGATTCAAAGACGAACATTATTCTACTCAAGGCGTTTTGTAAAGTAATCAATCAGCCAAAAAAAGACATCCCCATTGCGAAACGAAACTGAGATGGGGCTGCTAACAGTATCGCTCATACCTGACTGACTGAACATTGTCCCAAATATGGTAATACATTCTTATTTCTCCTCACTTCTTCGCTTTCGTCATCGTGGGCGAACTGTCTAAAGAGACACAATTCGGTGGTTGCAGTGAGGATGGCAGTGTGGAGGAGATTCTGTAGACTGCTGCCAGATGCTTTTTTTCGCCAATGATTCAAAGCAGTCGAAGGTGACCTAACAGTGTCCTTGCGACAGAATGATCACTAACGATATGCACAATAAATCGCTGACACTGGAGCAGAGACAGGACAAATATGAGATGGCAGTGTCTGGAAAGGTCGAATGACCTGACCGTCGTCTGATTTCATCCATCTCAAGAACCTCGAGTAAAGGCTGTTGAACACCATTGAAGATCTGCTGACAATATCTCTCCATCTGTGCCATTCTCTGCAGCTTCCCACTGCTTCTTCTGACTGTCTTTTTTTTTTCTTCTCTCGTTCATCTGGCAATGTGCCTGGAAGATATTCTCTTGCTGGTTTCTTTTTTCTGTTTTATTGATGTTCTGGAGGAGAAACAAAGGAAAGGAGAGAAAACCAAGTGACCGAGAATAGCAACCGTCACAAGTGATCACCTTATCTTGTTGAGCTGGACATTTTTTTTTCATCGCCTTTTCTGTCCTCCATCTTCGTTCTGCATTACGTCTTTCATGCCACCACCCCTGGCTACTCCCCTTCCTTAACCCCCCCCCCCCCCCCCCCCCCCCCCCCCCCCCCCCCGACCTTTTCTTTACCCTCCTCCGCCCAAACTTTCAGCCCATCCTCATTACCACCCCAACACTGCCAAACCACACCTGAGTCGAGCTTATGATACATTAATCCACAGTGACAAGATATTGTCTCCACACAAAGAAGAATTGGTACACGCATGCAGGTACCAACGAATATAGGCTACTGATATGAATACACAAACGCATGCAAAGGCACTGTTTTTTTTTCTTCTTTTTTTTTTCTTTTTGTTTTTTTGTTTTTTAAATTTGAACACGGATTTTGTTTCAGCAGAAAACCCCGAAAGACAAAATTATCATTTCACACTGTAATCCATCGTAATGTTGCCTGGGAGACACGTGGTTACATCACGCTGTCAGAATGTAAATCTCCCTAACGTGTTCGCGATTCAAAGAGAGTAATGATGTACCCCAGGCTGCTCGTAATGTATTTGTCAGAAATGTCGTCCCCGCAGCCAAACGGAGATAGGACTACAGACAGTATCAATCGTGCCTGAGTGAACGCGTTTTTATTGTGTATTTGTTGATTCTTATTCTTTCTTTTTTTTTTTTGTACCATCGCTGTCGTCGGTAGACCGTCTAAAGAGACACAGACAGGTGGTTGTGATGCCGCTGGCAGTATTGTGGAGATTCTGTAGGACACCTGTGGACTGACGTTAGTCGGTGGTGGTCCAAGGCGGTGTCAGATGACGCAAGTGATCCGGTAACAAAACAATGGGTTGCTAATGTACGTCACAATTTTGCCACCGGAAGATCAGAATCTCTCTCCTCTCTCTCTCTTCTCCCTCTCTCTCTCTCTCTCTCTCTCTCTCTCTCTCTCTCTCTTCTTTTGTTTCTCTTTTGCCTTTTGTTTTGTTGTTGTTGCTTATTTCTTTATTTTACAAATGTCAGGGAAGTGAAAAATCACGTTTTGAGATCAGCGGCTGTCATAAATGATGATCTGATCTCTCGGTTCGGGTCGACATTTGTTCCTGTTTGTTTTGTGCCATCGCTCTGTTCTCCATCTTCTATATTGTATTCTTCCGCAAACTGCACCCCCCTCCCCCATTTGTACCCTTCCCCAACCCCCTTACCTCCCCCGCCCCCACTCAACCCTCAAATTCGCCTCAGTTCCCACCTCACCATGTCCAACCATATCTCAGGCGTAATAATTATATATATACACACACACACACACACAACACACACACACACACACACACACACACATATATATATATATATATATATATAATATATATATATATATATATATATATATATATATATATAATATTATATATATATAATAAATAATACACATTAAAAAGAGGTACTACTTTCCACAAGTAGAAGAGACTGGCTCCTGCACAAAAGCAAGAAAACAGACTACCAACATGAATACATATATGGATGGAAACACATCCAAAAGTTATGTTTGTGCGATGTTTTTGTTTTTATAACCTTTTTATTAGAAAAAAAAAGTTAAAAAAATAACGATTTGCTATTTCAAACCCTAATCTACAGGAATTTGCTGTCCGGGGGACACGCTTTTACATAATGGCATCATAAATAAAATCCCTTTAATCTGCTCGCCATTCAAAGAAGAAAAATATCCTTCTAAAGGTTATCGTGAAGTAATCAATCGGAAAAGAAAATCCATCGCAAAACGGAGATAGGGCTTGTGTGACGTCAACGTAAATTATGACGTCAACTTAAAATGACATAGGTAACTGGATGACGAAAAAAATAATATGAGACAAGAAAGAGAGCAAGAACTAACGGCCGAGGCTTTGGTATCCAGTCTAATTTTTTTGTTTTAATCATTGTTTTCTCCGTAGTGTTACTATGTGGGGAGGCTGACTTTCAAGTCAGTAGTATATTGAAGTTAATTGTGTATATGGGATACTTTTGATGACGGTCCCAAAGGGAATATGAAAAACCAGAAATTTATTGTTATAAAATTGTTGTAAAGGGGGCTGTGTCCCCCGGAGAGTAAATTTTAAAAAACCCCTTTAAAAAATTATTTTTTGGGTTTTCCAAATTTTTACCCCCGCTTTAAAAACGGGGGGCCCAAATTTTAAATTGTGGGGAACCCACGTAGAAACAATACACGGAGAAGAAAAATTTTTGTTTTGATCAAGGGTTACGTCAAAACGAAGAAAAAGTGTTCAAAGAGATTTTTGGTGAAATTTGTTCTGGGGGTTTCCAATAAAATTTGCGGGGCCTTTGTAAAATTCTGCAGTTCTTCTAGGGTTTCCCGGGTCCCCTTTAAAAGAATCTAGGGTTCTTCTTCTGTGGTTTGGGCTGTGCTTTGAAAATCTGCGGTTCTTTGTTTTGGTTTATTGTGCCTTGTAAATCGGGCAGTTCTTCAAAGGTTTACTGTGTTTTTAAGAACTACGGTTTCTTTTCTGGGGGTTTTTGCTGTGCTTTGTAAATCGGGGCGGTTCTTTTTCAAAGGATTATTTGCTTTTGAATCTGCAGTTCTTCTAGGGTTTTTACTGTGTTTTAAAAATCTTAAATTTCCCTTCATCGTGGTTGCTGTTTTTTTAATAAATCTGCGGTTCTTCTTCTATGGTTTACTGTGCTTTATGAATCTAGGGGTTTTTCTGTGGATTGCTTTGTTTTGTGAATTTTGCGGTTTTCTCTATGGATTATTGGCCTTGGAATTTGGGGTTTCCCTTGGTCGGATATTTCCCCGACGGATATAGTTGGCTTTGCGTGTTGAGCCCCCTGTTTTTTCCTTCATCCTTGTTTTTTGGAACAGCTGTTTTACCGTGGGGGGATCTTGGTTATCCTTTTCGTCTTATTTTAATGCTGTGACTGTGGCCTGGGTACTGGGAAACTAAATTTAGTTGAGAAAAAATTGAAAAACTGGGGAAACGGGCCCCGGGCGAGTTTTGGTTGATATCAGTTTGTTTTTATATCTGATAAATTGAAGTTCCTTGAAAATTTAAATCTTTTTAGGTCTGTGTAGGGACATGTATTAATTTTTTCCCAATTCCATGAATGTATGTTTTGATGGTTCAGGCACCCTAATTAAAGAAAAAAAAAAACCTAATTTGGGTGTTCCCTGGTATCCATGAACGTATGGTGTGGGGGGGGGTTTTTAGAGAAAAATTAAAACACGAAACCCAAACTTTGAGAGGAGATTCAACAACAAAACACGCCCCGAAACACCACCCAAAAAATTTCCTGGTGCCCCCGTGTTAAATGCCCTTTTGCAAATTGAAAAAAAAAATTAGCCTTAGGGGTGGGAAATTTGTTTTTTTCACCTAAAATGCCAATTAGAAGGGGGTCACGTTCCAGATTTTCCCTTTTTTGAACATTGATTGTTTTAAAAATTGTTTTGTTTTTGTTTTTTTTTTTGGGCCTATTTTCTTCCCGTTTTCCACTTTAACGGGGTATTTTTTTGTTTAGTTTCAAGAGATACGGGGGGCCTTTTTTCCTAGTTTTTCCTTCCTTTGTGGGTTTAAAAATTTATTATCTTCAGTCATCTCCTGATTATTTCTGTTTCTATCTTCCCTTAAGGGTTTGTTGCTTCTTACATTTTTTGGGGTTCTTTTCTTTTGTATGTTGAGTGGGGGTGGGGTGGTGCCCTAAAACCATTTTTTAAAAAAAAAAAAAAAAAAAAAAAAATATTAGTTTTTTTCTTTTTTGAATCCCTTTATTTGGGAAAAAAACAAACAAAAAAAATACTTTGTTTATATTGTTATTATTTCTAAAGTCATTGCTTGTTTTTTACTTGTTGCTGAAAAAAATTTTGGGGCTTTGGGTTTTCCCGTTGGGTTTTTCTTTCTCCCCCATACCCTAAAACCCTTTTTTAAATTGTTTTATCTATCGGGTGTTGTTTGGGGTTTGATAAAAACTTGCCCTTTTTAAAAGAGTGATTGTCTTTTAATGGTTTTTTAAAAAAGAAAAAAAAAAAAATCCTAGGGAATTCAAATAAATTTCAATAGAAAAGGGGGTTTAAAAAAACCTTTTTTTTTGGGCTTGGGATGGGAAAATTTTTTTTTATATTTGACCCAAATTGTGTGTGTGCGGGTTTGACAGGCCCTTTTTTAAAAATTTTCATGATGGCACAGAAGGGTCTAAGGAAGAAACCCCCTTTTTGTGTCCTCTGTGGCGAGGACAAAGTTTTCGTTTAAAAAAAATTTACAACGAAAAAAGGGGTATGGGTCTGGAGGGGGGAAAAATCTTTGGCCAATTGGAAAAATCATTGCTAAAAAGATAGGGAAAAAGAGAAAGGAAAGAATCAAAATGAAAAGAATGCGGAAAAAGAGATAAAAAAAAAGAGAGAGATAAAAAATCCCAAAGCAAGAAAAAAAAAAAAAATGCAAGAAGAAAAAAAAAGAAGCAAGAGAAAGAGGAAAACCCCTTTAAAAAAATTTACGGGTTTCAAGTCACTTCTCAGCAAAGTCAGTCTCGGAGGACAGGAAGTCGGGTTTTTGGGGTTTCCCCCCAGGTTTAACGCCCCTGTCCTATTTTTCCCCAAAAGTTGCCCCCCCTTTCAAGGAAAAAAACTGATGATAAAAAGACATTTAAATTTTTTTCTTTTTAAAACCCATGCTCTTTCCCTTTGGGGAGGGTCTGAGATTTTGTGGGTAACATACCGTCTGCACACTTGAGGGGGGGGGGGTTCTGCTTTAACTCTCTACCCACAGTCTTGCTGAAAAAAAATGTTGGGGCCCTTAGGGTTTTTGAAAGAGTCTTGTTTGAAAAAATTTCAATGTACCCCCAAGATGGTTTTCGTAAGCGTTTTCGGGGGCTAAGCCAGCTCCGATAACCCTTTCGAGACTTTTGCATTTTGAATTAGGCTTTGTTTGACCGGGGGTTCTTTTTGCCCAAAAATTTAAATAAGTTTTTTTGAAGATCTGGTGGTTTAAATTTTGCGTGACATTTTTTGGGTAGTGTGTCCCAAAGGGAAATTTGGCCCAACCTTTTTTTGTGAAAGAGTTTTTGAAAACTTTTGATAAAATGTTTCAAGTCGGCAATTTCCAAAAACGGGACATGCCACCCCAAAAAAAGGGTTTGCTTTCTAAAAACCCCTGATGCAAAAAAATTTTTGCTTCTGGTGGATAAAAACCCCCGGTCAATATGAAAAACCCCTTTTCCCGGTCAGCTGATAGAATTTCCAAACTGTGGTATTCGGACAGAGGAAACAGATACTTCTTTTAAAAAACGGGGGCCCACTACTAGGGTTTCCCCTCAGCTTATCTTTTAAGAAACTTTGGGGGTTTTTTTAAAGGTTTTGGTTACTGTGGTCAAAAATTCGGGGGAAAGGCTTTGGGGTTTTTTAACTCCAAGGCGGTCGGGGGAAAAATTTAATTTGGGGAAAAAGCGTTAAAATTCCGGGGGTCGTGGGCTTGGCCCCCCCCGCCCGTTAATTTAAACTTTTTTTTTGGCCAGAAGGGGGTTCCCCCCCCAGAAATTTGCTTTTTTTTAAAAAAAAGGTTTGCAAAAAAAAAAAGTTGTTTTTGGTTTTGTTGTTTTTTTTTTTTTTTTTGAAAAAAATTGAAAAAAAAAAAAAAAAATTTTGAAAAATTAAAATTTAAAAAAAATTTTTTTTTAATTAAAAATTTTAAAAAATTTTTTAAAAATTTTAAATAAAATTTTTTTTTGGGAAAAATTTTAAATTTTAAAAAAAAAAAAATTAAAAATTTTAAATTTTTAAATTTGGTTTTTTTTTTTTTTTTTTTAAAATTTTAAAAAAAAATTTAAAAATAAAAATTTGGGTTTGTTTGTTAAGGGTACTTTATTTTCTGTTTGCGTGAAACGGGTGTACTATTTGTGGCGTTCGCAAAAGGTTAGTTTTGACAGTCAATGCTGGAACCACAGTGAAGTGTGTTTTTTTTGGTCGTGGGATTTTTTTCCCCCACTGGTTTACATTTTCCCAGTAAGTTTCCTTATTTTGGGGGCGTTTTGGGATTTGTTGTGTCTTGGAAACCCCTTTTTGCAGATCTCATTGTGGGTAATGTGCCTGGGGGGTTTTCCGGGGAAACGGGGAGGTTTTTGTGATGTTCTGGTGAACCTTTCCCCTTTTGCCGCCGTTACGAGGGCTTTAAACTTTAAACTGTGTGGACAAAAACCTTTGTGTCCCGACCCTAATGATCTGAACATTTCCCGTTCTGTCTTGGTTTCCCAAAAAAGAAGGAAAGGTCATTGAAGTTTTTGCTTTCAGTTAACGTCTTTGTTGTCTGCTATGTCACCTTTTTGATGTTTTACCAAAAGTTTGTTCTTTCACAAGGTACTTCAGGCCTGGGTCAGAGATAGAAATTTTGGGGTTGTGAAAAAGGAAAAGGGTTTCCCCCTTTTGGGGGTTCTCCGGAGGGGGATCTTTTTCTGTGGATCCCCCTTCCCGAGTCTGTTTTACGTTTTTGTGAATGGTTTTGTAAGTTTGGGGTCGTCCAGGACGTGATGAAGCTTTAAAACCCATTCCCCCTTTAACTGTTCCCAGGGGTCTTCTTTGCCCGATAAGAGTTCCCTTCGTTTTAATTTGTTGTGCTTTGCTGACCCCAAATTCCAGGGAGTTTGGGGCGTCTTTGATGTTTTTTTAGGAATTTTTTTAATTATAAACCCGGTTCTTTCTCAAGGGGATGCACAAATTTTGGATCCCCTTACAACAGGGTGTCCCTGTTTGAAAAAAGTTTTTTAAAATTTTCCCCTTTTCCCGCCGAAAGAGGGTTTTTGAGGGGAAAAGATGGTATCATGTTGGGTTTGGAAAACATTAGCCATCGAAAAAGCCCCTTTTAAAACTCCGTTGTGTTCGTCAGGAAGAAAAATTGAAGTGTGTTTCCCTTGTTTGTGCTGAAGCTTGGGGGAAATTCAAATCTTGTTTTTCTTGGGGGGGGGGGGGGGGGGCCTGGGGTGGTTTTTACCCTTTGATTGGTTAATACTTTTGGTTTCAGGACTGTCTAGTTTGTTGATTTGGATGCTGTGTTTTCCAGTAGAAAGATGATGTTTTCCCCCAGTCGTATCGCTAGTCGAAAGTTGCTGAAAACCAAGAAAGGGATAAAACCTATTTAGCGGGAATGTTTAAACCATTGGCCTACCCCGTGGGGGGATGGGAAGGCTGACCGAGTGGTCAGAAGGAAAATGTTGGGGTCTTACCCCGGGGGGGGTATGGGAGAGGCCCGACCGAGTGGGGGGGGGGGGTAGAACAAGTATATAAGCATTACCCTTTCCAGGGTGGGGGGGGGGTGGCCCCGCCCCCCCAAGGGGGCCCCCCCCCCGTCTTTTCCGTGTGGGTTGGAGAGGTTGTCCCTGAGGTCACAACAAGCTAGCATGTAAAAGGGCTTCAGGTTCGTCCCGGGGCGACCCAAATTGTGGGTTTTTGTTGTGTGAGGTCCCCTGGGGGAAAATCCCCGAATGCTTTCCCTGGCGGTTCCGTTTTCCCCTGGGGTGAAAGAATTTGTAGGTTTTTTTTTCCCGTGTTTGTTTACTTCTTTTTCAAAAAAAAATTCGGGCATTGTTTTTTTTTTGAGGGGGGGAGTATTGTTACGCAAGTAAATTTATGACGTCAACTTAAAAAAGAAAAGGTAAAGGGGTGACGAAAATAATAATTGAACAAGAGAAAGGGGAGCAAGAAATAACGGGCCCGGGGTTTTGGGATCCAGCCCAAATTTAAATTTTTTTTTTTTTTATCTTTTAAATTTTTTCTCCGTAGGGTTTCTATGTGGAGGGGGGCGGGCTTTTAAGTAATAATAATTTTAAAGGTTAAATTTTTTATATGGGGGTACTTTTGATGACGGTGGGTTTTTCCCCCCCCCCCTCCCCTTAACCGGGAAATTTTTTTGGTTTTAAAAAAAAGTTTGAAAGGGTGTGGCGCCCCAAGTGACTTAAAAACGCCTGTAAAAAATATTTATGTGATCAAAAAGTTTCCCCCCGCAAAGGGGGTTTTCGGGGGGCTGGAAATTTTTTGATGGAAAAACTGTTTGAATTAAAAAACACGGGAAGTTAAATATTTTTTAGATCCGGGACTTTGAATCGAAGTTTAAATTTTGTTCCCAAAGAGACCTTTGGTTTAAATTGTGTTCTGGGGATTCAATATTTTTTGCTGTGCCTTGTGAATCCCGAGTTTTTTTAAAAGGTTTTACTGTGCTTTAAGGGAAATTAAAGGGTTTTTCTTTTGGGATTGCTGGGCTTTGTAAATCCCGCGGTTTCTTCTGTAGGGGTTATTGTGCTTTGTGAATCTGCAGTTCTTTTAAAGGTTTTTTCTGGGGTTTTTTTTTGAAACTTCAGGTTTTTTTTATCTGTGGATTTCGTGTTTTTTGAATTTTGCGGGTTCCTTTTTCTATGGTTTAATGTTTCTTTTTTGAAACTACGGGTTTTTCTTTTGTGGAATTTCGTGCTTTTGTGAAACTGCGGTTCTTGCTAAAGGGTTTAAATTTTGCCTTGTTTAAATTTTCGGTTCCCTTGCCGATAGTTTTGGGCGGGGAAAATTGTGCTTGCTGTGTTTTAGCCCCGTTCTTTTTCAACGCTGTTTTTGTGAACAGCTTGTTTACCGTGTGGGGGTCTTGGGTTTTTTCTTTCCCTTTGTCTTATTTTAAAAGCGGGAGACTGTGGCCCCGGGGGACTGTGGAAAAATGAATACGTTGATTAATAAGTGAGACACCCGTTGGGCGGGGCCGGCCAACTGTGAGTGAAAAAACATATTAAAAATTTATAAAATGATGATTGAAGTTCCTAAGAAATTTATCTATAGGCTGTTTTAGTGAAAAAGTAATTTAATTTTTACCCTTTTACCCTGGGAAAAAGTATGTTTTTTTATGGTTCGGCAGCAAATTATAAAGAAAAGAAATCTAACTCGTGTGTTGCCTGGCTATCCATGTACGTATGGTGTGGGTGTGTGTAGAGATAATTATTACACGCATCCAAACTTTTGAGAGCGAGAGTCAGACAACAAAACACGCACCGCACACCATCCGTAACAGCTTGTAACGGTATCAATTACGCTTCACCGACTGAACGCTTCTCTCTCTAGAGTAATATTATATTCTTATTCTCTTTTCTTCGCCGTCGTTATCGTCATCGGAAAGCCGTCTAAACAGACACAGAGCAGTGTAATAAAGTTGACAGTATTGTGGAGATTATGTAGACCATCTGTAAACTTTTTTATTTTTTTTTAGTGTTCGAAAGAATAGGTAACGAAGCAGAATTCCTGCGACAAAACTTTGTCTCCTATAGAAAGTCATCGGTTTGTCCACCGCCAAAGCACAATTTGTGTGTGTGTGTGAGAGAGAGAGAGAGAGAGAGAGAGAGAGGAGAGGAGAGAGAGAGAGAGAGAGCAGCATGGTGAGTTGTTGCGCCGTGGAGTTACCCGCGTTTAACCTTAGTATCACATTAGTTGAAACATTCTCTCTTAAGTTCAGCAGATCTGGAGGAGCGTGTACATGAGATCATCCGCAAACAGTGAAAGTCCTTGAGTAAAACTAGACACTGCCGTCACCCCTGCCCATACGTGTGCACACTTACAACACACACAGAGGAGAGAGAGAGAGAGAGAGAGATGAGGAGAGAGAGAGAAGAGAGAGAGAGAGATTTTCTCATAGTAGTGCACAATATGTGCAGATTAATCAATGTGGACTCACAATAAGCAAAAAGAAAACAGATTTGGGGTACATATAAATAATTCCAAACAAAAGCAAATGCGCAGTTCCCTCTCTCTCTCTCTCTCTCTCTCTTCTCTCCTCTCTCTCTCTCTCTCTCTCTCTCTCTCTCTCACACACACACACACACACAATTATAACCTAAATTGATATGAATCAAGAATGCACGACCAAGTAAATAGGAATAGGGAGGGAGGGGTCATGGAGGAAGCAAACTGCAGAGACCGGCTAACACCATATGGGAATAAACGTGGTCATGGGGGGTTAGGTTAGGAATTATGAATGGTCTTTAGAAGTCAAATGAGTATGTTAAATGTGTATATAATTTTCAAAAATTAAAAAATAAATAAAAAAAATAAAAAAATTAAAGTATAATATAAGGAAAACATGTTTGGAAGTGGAAGGTCTGAATAAGTAATGAATCCGGTATTTACATACACATGTAAAACTACAGAAATGATTACAAAAGGAAACACAGACAAATAATTGACCACATAGTGATGAAATATACAAATAAGGTAAACCAGGAAATATAAGGTAGGAAAAGGATTTAGTTCAGTAGGTCAACATGTAAATCAGCTGACAGCATGAAGTCGCGTGACCCACACGGCAGCAAACACACAGTCCCTCTCGCGAGCTCGCGCGTTCCTTCGTTCTCTCTCGCTCTCTGCTTTGAGAAGGGAGGGGGGAGCGGGGCGGAGCGTGAGGTGGACTGGATCGTCTGCTAAGAAATGGCTGCCCCGTAGATCATAAGTGTGGTTTTGGACTTTTTGTTCAATGACAGTTATTATATGCATTTTGGTTTTTTACCGATGGCTGCTTTGAATTATTCAATTTTTAATTCTAGGGATTTGACCACTAAGAGACTCCTCTGGCCAACAGGCAATTTAGGCACATGTGTACGAGGCAAGTGTCGACAAGTCCTACAGAACATGATATAATGGCTGAAGAAATAGGGAAAACTACAATTAAAGTAAAATAATCGAAGGAAAGTACTAACCTGATGCATGGAAAGAGGTAAGGCTTTAGTAATTTATCCATGGGGATGCTAAACCCAACGAACACGAACAACACAAGTCCAACACCACATGAACAGGACCACAGAAGTACACACACTGAGTGTCAAAGGTTATCATGGCAGACCCATGATTCGGGGTTTTCCTTTCTTTTCCACGGTAGATGGCGCATGCGTAAACATAGTAAACATAAGATGCTTAAAAATAGCACGGCCTTCCGGAGAGTTATATACTTATATTATGTTTAAAAGGAAGAACGTACTAAGAAGCATTTGTGTACAGTTAAGATGAATTTTGCATGTACATACTGTCATGGAAGGATTGTTTTGTTGCAGTCATGGTACATTTTGTTCTTATTGTATAAAATTGTTTTTTTGTTGTTGTTTTTTTTCTTGTTGCGTTACTCATGTGAATAGGCTGATGGCCTCACATTAAGTCACGAGTCACGAGTCTCTCTCTCTCTCACACACACACACACACACACAAACACACCCGCGCGCGCGCGCACGCACTCACACACAAAATGTCAGACTGGCAACACACTTCCACATTAGTATAAGTTTTGAAGCTTCTCTGCCGCTGTATTACTGGAGAGAAACGGTGCTATAGGCGTCATCGTGTTCTTGCTTTTCCCTACTGGTTTATTTATCATTGGTGTCTACTTTTTCTCACTTTTGCTGTTGTTTCATCGCCAGTCTGGAACTGTGTCGCTAGTGAGTGTTTGTTTCCTCTCGTGTAGCTATCTTTCAGGCTGTGGGTGTGCTTTTGTCTGGTTGTCTGCCTGTCTGTCTGTCTGTCTGTCTCAGTGTCTACCTAGTTTACAGTTGAAATACACCGGCACGCTCTTGCAGACGAGTGTGTCTTATCACAGAGGTTTTTCTTCCCTTTGTTTTGTGCTGTCGTTTTCAGCCAGGTGCCGCAAGGACTCTTCATCCACACCATTATCTGAAGGTATTCTCAACGGGCATACAAGATTACATCACGCTGTCGGAAAGAGAACTCCTGTTTCCATGAACAAGGCAGATTTGGACACGATTGAAAACACAACAAACCAACAAAGCATGTCCTCCAAAGCTTGTCTTGTGATAATCAGTTTGAGGCAAAAGGACATACCACAAACCCCAGAAGTTAAGACGGGGTGATTGAAATATGAAACAGATCTGACACATATCCCTCTGTCTCTGTCTCTGTCTCTGTCCTCTCTCCATCTCTCTCTCTCTCTCTCTCTCTCTCTCCTCTCTTCTCTCTCTCTCTCTCTCTCTCTCTCCTCTCATTGTTCAAAATACATAACCGTGCCGTGAGAAACCTGCAGCTCACTATAATTTCATTTGCTGCACCATTACCTTTTGGCTGGAGACAAAGTGTACAGAAGGCATCACCATTTTCTCTACCTTTCCGTATCGTTTTATCACTGCTGTCTGCTTTATGTCGGTTTTTTTAGTGCCTTTTTTGCCATTGTCTGACACTTTGTCGCCGATGAGTTTGCGTTCGTTAACGCGCATGCAGCTTTGTGGTTGAGGGTGTGCCTATATCTGGTTGCCTGCCTATCTGTCTCAATCTCTACCTAGTTTACCACTGAAACGCACGGTCATGCTCTTATGTTGTTTGTGTACTATCGTTTTCAGGCAATTTCCACAGGGATTCCTCATTCTCACCTTTATCTGCAGGCATAGCACTCTGGAGGTACGTGCTTACATCACGGTGTTGGAAAGTGAATTAGCATGAGCGTGAAGCAGAGTTGCACTGAATTCCATGAAATGATTTTCCCTACAACTGTTCTTGAGATAACCAGTTGGTGAAAAAGTGTAGATAATGAAGCTGAGAAGTTGAGATGCGGCGACTAAACATGATTATGAAGCATACCTACTGCTCATGTGTGTGTGTGTGTGTGTGTGTGTGTGTGTGTGTGTGTGTGTGTGTGTGTGTGTGTGTGAGACAGTGTGCACGCACGCCCACTCCCTTTCTCTCTCTAACACACACACACACACACACACACACACACACACACACACACACACACACACACACACACACCACGTTGCATGCATGCATGCACGAAAGAGAGAGAGAGGAGAGAGAGAGAGAGGAGAGAGAGAGAGAGAGAGAGAGAGAGAGGAGAGAGAGAGATGCTGTTTGTATCCAGAATAACTTATTTTCTGTATATAATTGAATGTATAAATCAGTTCAATGATTTTAAACATCAAAAGCAGACAAATCGTAAACAAAATTAGAAAGCAGACAATCTGATGTTAGAATACAAAATTCGTCATTATCGCATACGCAAATTCTTCTATGACAAACAAAAATATCAACACACACAGCAATCACCATTATGTCTATCTGTCTACCTATGTATGTATGTATGTATGTATGTATGTATGTATGTATGTATGTATGTATGTATGTATGTATGTATGCATGTAGTAATGTATGTACCTGTATCTATCTTTCTCTCTCTTCTCTCTCTCTCTCTCTCTCTCTCTCTCTCTCTCTCTCTCTCTCTCTCTCTCTCTCTCTAAAAAGCATATAAGAGAATTATTTATATGTTTTATTCACACACACAACACACACACACACACACACACACACACACACACACACACACACACACACACACACACACACAACCACACACACACACACAACACAACACACACACACACACACACACACACACACACCACACACACACACCACACACACCACACACACACACACACACACACACACACACACACACACACACACACACACACACACACACACACAGGGGTGCACGCTCGACGTGTCACAAGGGCATGTTTATAATGCACTGGATGTTGATGTCATGCTCAAAACCAGTTTGAGAAAGAAGGAACCGAGGTAAGAAGAGGATATAGGATAAAACCACGGAAGACGTCGAACGTATTCTTAGAACTGGATATATAGGAGCAATATCGATTTGGGAATAAACCTGCTTTTGCTTCAGAGGGTTTGGGGCTTTGAAAAGGCGGAACATCTGCTAAAGGGTTGGGGTCCTGAAAAACGAGAAGATCTGCCTGGAGGAAGAGGGATAGAGTTCATAAAACCTTTCAGGGGGAAGGCTTCTATCCTTTGAATCGCGTGAAGCCTTCCTTCGTATTCAAACCTATACCTGGCCGCACATATTCACTCTCCTCCACATAGCTACCCCATAGCTCCACATACCCCCCCCCCCCCCACCCCCCCACACACACACAGAAGTTCCGTGTAAAACAGGAGGGACTGCCTTTCTAAAAGGGAAAACCTCCACAACAGCCTCAGGAGACCCCCCACAGTTGGTCAATTCCATAATCTCCCAGACTGACGGATGGAAACATATCTACAGATTACGGAAAAACGAAGAGAAAAAAAAAGAGTAAATCAAATGTCTGTAGAAGAGTTACAAAACTTGATATTTTGTCTCGTATGTTTTGATTTCTGTAGACCATAAGTGCATGACCGGAAAATTTGGAGGTTACGCTTTGTGTGTGGAGGTAGAATTACGTGTTCAGTAAATATGTGTGTGTGTGTGTGTGTGTGTGTGTGTGTGTGTGTGTGTGTGGTGTGTGTGTGTGTGTGTGTGGCGCGCGTGCGTAAACGTGTGTCCCATATAAGTGTGAGTGTGTGTGTGTGTGTGTGTGTGTGTGTGCGTGTGTGTGTTCCCCCGCGCGCGCGCGTGCGCCTGCGTGTATAAGTGTCTGTGTATATCTGTGTGTTTTGTGCGCGCATTGTATTCCACGTTTTAATGCCTGCACAGTCAAATATATGTTGGTGGCTTATGCGTGAGCCTGTCTTTCTACTTCTCTTCTTTCCAGTCTGTCCGAGCGCCGATACGCAACGACAGATGTTTACAAAGATGTGTACCAACCTTTTCCCCTCCTTTCATGTTTACTGCTATCGGTTTCAGCCACATGTAACAAGGTTCCCATTAACCGCACCAAGACATGGGGGCATTGCTCTCCAAAAGCACGTTGGTATGCTGGAAAGTAAACCAGTTTAGCCGGGGGGCTGTGTAGATAGTGAGTTGGATGCGATCAAGGGAAACATCTCTCGCCCAAGAATGTTTGGTGATTTTATAACTAGTTGATTAAATGACAGGCAATAAAGACGAGAAACTGAGAGAGTATCCTGAAAACATAAACCTCTCTCTCTCTCTCTCTCTTCTCTCTCTCTCTCTCTTTTCTCTTCTCTATCTCTCTCTCTCTCTCTCTCTCTCTCTCTCTCTCTCTCTGACCAGAGACAATCTGCCCGACAGGAGAAAAAAAAAGTCATCGTTAAATGCAGTTAACTTTCAAATCAGTATTTTTGGCAAAGTCTCTCTCTCTCTCTTCTCTCCCCTCTTCTCTCCTCTTCTTCTCTTCTCTCCTCTTCCCCTCTTCTCTCT
>CM031610.1:49517764-49527764 GCA_018398815.1 Conus ventricosus | reverse complement strand
TATATATATATTATATGTGTGTGTGTGTGTGTGTGTGTGTGTGTGTGTGTGTGTGTGTGTGTGTGTATAATTATTACGCCTGAGATATGGTTGGACATGGTGAGGTGGGAACTGAGGCGAATTTGAGGGTTGAGTGGAGGCGGGGGAGGTAAGGGGGTTGGGAAGGGTACAAATGGTGTGTGTGCAGTTTGCGGAAGAATACAGTATAGAAGATGGAGAACAGTGCGATGGCAACAAAACAAACAGGAACAAATGTCGACCCGAACCGAGAGATCAGGTCATCATTTATGACAGCCGCTGATCTCAAAACTTGATTTTCACTTCCCTGACATTTGTAAAATAAAGAAAATAAGCAACAACAACAAAAAAAGGCAAAAAGAAAAACAAAAGGAGAGAGAGAGAGAGAGAGAGAGAGAGAGGAGAGAGAGAGAGAGAAGAGAAGAGAGATGAGAGAGAGAGAGAGAGATTTCTGATCTTCCGGTGGCAAAATTGTGACGTACATTAGCAACCATTGTTTAGTTACTGGATCACTTGCGTCATCTGACAACCGCCTTGGACCACCACCGACTAACGTCAGTCCACAGGTGTCCTACAGAATCTCCACCATACTGCCAGCGGCATCACAACCACCTGTCTGTGTCTCTTAGACGGTCTGCCGACGACAGCGATGGTACAAAAAAAAGAAAGAATAAGAATCAACAAATACACAAGAGAACGCGTTCACTCAGGCATGATTGATACTGTCTGTAGTCCTATCTCCGTTTGGCTGCGGGGACGACATTTCTGACAAATACATTACGAGCAGCCTGGGATACATCATTACTCTCTTTGAATCGCGAACACGTTAGGGAGATTTACATTCTGACAGCGTGATGTAACCACGTGTCTCCCAGGCAACAATTACGATGGATTGCAGTGTGAAATGATAATTTTTGTCTTTCGGGGTTTTCTGCTGAAACAAAATCCGTGTTCAAATTAAAATAAAAAAAATAAAAAGAAGAAAAAAATAGTGCCTTTGCATGCGTTTGTGTATTCATATCAGTAGCCTATATTTGTTGGTACCTGCATGCGTGTTGTACCAATCTCTTGTGTTGTGTGGAGACATGTATCATAAGCTCGCCTCAGGTGTGGTTTGGCATGTTGGGGTGGTAATGAAGATGGGCTGAAATGGGGCGGAGGAGGGTAAAGAAAAGGTCGGGGAGACGGGGGGGGGGGGGGGGGTGGTTAAGGAAGGGGAGTAGCCAGGGTGGCTCATGAATGACGATAATGCAGAAAGAAGATGGAGGAACAGAAAAATGGCGATGAAAAAAAAAATGTCCAGCCAACCGAGATAAGGTGATCACTTGTGACGGTTGCTATTCTCGGTCATTGGTTTTCTCTCCTTTCCTTTGTTTCTCCTCCAGAACATCAATAAAACAGAAAAAAAGAAACCAGCAAGAGAATATCTTACAGGGCACATTGCCAAGTGAACGAGGAGAAGAAAAAAGACAGTCAGAAGAAGCAGTGGGAAGCTGCAGAGAATGGCCACAGATGGAGAGATATTGTCAGCAGATCTTCAATGGTGTCTCAACAGCCTTTACTCGAGGTTCTGAGATGGATGAAATCAGACGACGGTCAGGTCATTCCGACCTTTCCAGACACTGCCATCTCATATTTGTCCTGTCTCTCTGCTCCAGTGTCAGCGATTTAGTGCATATCGTTAGTGATCATTCTGTCGCCAGGACACTGTTAGGTCACCTTCGACTGCTTTGAATCATTGGCGAAAAAAAAAAGCATCTGGCAGCGTCTACAGAATCTCCTCCACACTGCCATCCTCACTGCAACCACCGAATTGTGTCTCTTTAGACAGTTCGCCGACGATGACGAAAGCGAAGAAGTGAGGAGAAATAAGAATGTATTACCATGTTCGGGACAATGTTCAGTCAGTCAGGTATGAGCGATACTGTTAGCAGCCCCATCTCAGTTTCGTTTCGCAATGGGGATGTCTTTTTTTGGCTGATTGATTACTTTACAAAACGCCTTGAGTAGAATAATGTTCGTCTTTGAATCGCCAGCAAGATAACGGGATTTACCTTCTGAGGGTATGATGTAAGAAAAAGTGTCCCAAGAGAGCAATTCCTGTAGGTTATGGTGTGAAATGATGAATCGTTGTTTTGGTTCCTCTGCTCCAAAAGACAGAACGAAATCAAAATTGAAAAAAAAGGCACAGTATGTAATGTCTTTGTAAGCATGTGTATAATCATGTCAGTAGTGTATATCTGTGCACGTATGCGTTCGCCCACTTCTTTTGTTTTCTGGAGACAAATGACGCCTTATCATACTTTACGTACATGTATCATTGGTATATCTGAGACACGGTTTGACTTGGTGCGGATGGAATGGAGCTGCGTTTAGGGGGCAAGGAAGGTGCGAAGAATGGAGGATTGGGGCGACTCATAAAGATGTAATACGTAGAAGATGTAGTAAAGAGAAATGGCAAGAAAATAAATATGAAGAATTGTCAAGCCTTATCGAGATAAGAGGATCATTTGTGACAGCTGCTCTTCCTAAAACTTGATGCTCCCCCCGCCCCCCCCCCCCCCCCCCCCCCCCCCCCCCCCCCCCCCGTTTTTTCTGTCTCTGTTTTCTCTGTTTCGTCGTCGTTTCCCCCCCCTCCTCCCCCCCCCTCTTCTCTCTCTCTCTCTCTCCCCCTCTCCCCTTTTCTTTGTATCCCTCCTGTTAGCAAAAACAAAAGAAAAGAATAGAAGAATTTTCACAAGACCTTGTAGGCAATTGAAGGGGGAAAAAAACACGACAAAAGAAGCACTGGGGGGCTGCAGAAATGACAAGGGGTTTTAGAGATGTGGAGGGGAAATTCTCAGGGGTGCTTCAACAGCCTGCCTTAGGGTAAAGTGGAGGGGATTAGGAATTTGAGGCTCACGTTTTCAGATTCCCCGCCACAAGCACCCCCATACTTACCCCCATTCTCCCCTGATCTGCAGTTTCAGTGATTAGGATATCTAAAATGGTCCATGCAAACTAAATAAGCGATCGATCCTGCCCGTTTGTTAAATCGTTGATAGTTTCTGTGTCATGACAGGGCTGTTCTTTTTTTTTTTTTTTTTTTTTTTTTTTTGCGTCCCAACCCTCTGCACCACCCCAGAGGCAGGACCCACTCCGCTATTCCAACACCCCCTGCCAGCCAGCCCGGTCGGCCCCCCGCGCCCAGCGGCAATCCCCGAGGGGAGTCAATGTTTGTCGTTAGAGGCAACCCCGGAGGAGAAAACTGCACTGCTGCCCAGCCCCTTCGGTGGTGTTTAGTGGGGCCTGTTTTTGATCTAACATACCCGGGGGCACCACCTACTAAGCCCCCACTGACAAAAATAATTTTCTTTGTCGCGGGAACCGGTGTGATGAGCCTTTCTCCGGAGGGCACCACCAGTCCGCCAACGACAGCCCCCTGGGCTCGCCCAAAAACGGGTTTAAAGAACTTTTTAAATCCCCGAAAAGGGTTTTAATCCCCGGGGGGTTAAACGGGTTTTATGTAAATTTAAAATCCCTGGGGGTTAAAAAGAATGACGCCCCCCCCTGTGCCAAAAAAACTCCCCTCAGTAAAACTTCAAAATGCTCTATAATCTTTTTGTACAAGTCTCAACAAATTCTTGAAACTTTAAAGGGGATCATTTTGTCCCTATATCGATTTAAAACTCCCACCCTGTAACGAATTGCCCCCCGGGAGTTAGTACATTTAACTCCCGGGTTTTAATCCAGGCGTGTAAAAGTTAACTCCCTGCCCACTAAGGGATTTAGTTTTTCAAAGTTAGAATAACTCCCCTGGAGTTAATGTTACACTGTTTCTGACTCCCGGGGTTACTTTGTAAAAAAGGGGATTTAATTGTCATGACTAAAAATACTCCCCCACCCACCGTTATTACCAGGTGTCTTTCGTAAGAGAATGGGATGGGGTTTAATTTTTTCATGATCATCCATCTCATACGGAAAGGAAATGTCCGTTACTATTCATGTGCTCATCTATGCATGTCCTTAAATATTTTACATGCCTTTTTGTACAAAATCGTATGTAAACCCTGTTTTATACATGAATCAATGGTTTGATGCTTTGGTAGAAATATTTAACCTTAAGTCTTTGCGTTCCTTCCTCTCTCCTCTCTCCTCTCTCTCTCTCTCCCCTCTCTCTCTCCCCTCTCTCTCTCTCTCTCTCTCTCTTCTCTCTCAAACATTCCTCACCATCAAAAATTTAAACACGCGCCGTTCATCAAAAAAGGAGTTAGGCTCCGCGATGAACCCGTGGTTAACTCCAGAATTGCTGCAATAAATGGTACAAACGTGCCCAAACTCAAGGCAGCAATTTGTTTGCGATACAAAGAGCAGAGAAACCTTGTTTTCAAACGAAGTTGAAAAAGCCAAACGAGACTACTTCAGTCAAATGATAAACGGATGCAAATCCACGGCGCCAATGTGGAGGGCATAAACCTATTGTACGCAAAAAGCACAAATTCACAAAACTTAAAAGCACCAACATCACCCCGGACAATTTAATACCCACTTTCTGTCATTATCAGATACCCTTACTCAAGTTTCAAGACTATAAGAGCACCAAATGAATATACATGCCCGACTTCCCTAATATCATTTTGCAAACAAAAACTGGATCCAGTAACTCAATTAAAATTCCCCTTCTTGCTGTAACATAAAAGTAGGTTGCACATGGCGCAATTAAAGAATAAAAAACCCAATGGGGTCTGATAACATACCCACATTTCTTCTAAAAACTCGCCTACCTTACATTGTTGAGTCTTTTTAATAATATAAAATCTATCCATTGAAACTAATGTTTTCCCTCAGGCGTTCAAAACGCCAAAGTAATCCCCTTCCAAAATCAAATGATTTGTCGGATCCAAAAAATTTCAGACCTATATCCTTCTATCGATTCTATCCAAAACCCTTGAAAGACACATACACACACACGTATCTCAGTTCATGGAGAAAAAAAACTATTTCACCCACTCCAATCTGGTTTCCCGATCTAATCACTCCTGCCAACAGCATTATCACGAATGTGTGATCAGGGCTTTCAAATATGAACCAATCACAAATGACAGGGGTTGTCTTTCTTGACTTAAAAAAGGCGTTTGATCTTGTTGATCATTCCTTCTTCTAAAGAAAACTATCTGTCTACTTGAACCATACCCGACAATCTCATTATTCCAATCATACTTGAACGATAGGACTCAGTATGTGGCGCTTAATGGAAACCTCCACTTCAGACTTTGTCAGACATGGAGTCCACAGGGCTCTGTACTGGGCCCCTACATTCTGCATCTTCATCAATGATTTCATTGTCCGTATCAGATTGAAAAGGTCACGACAGATTTATTTGCTGATGACTCTCGCTCCAACAATGGTAGTGATTCACGGGACAATAGAACTTCTCCCAGGAAAAGTCTAAACGACGTGTCAGACTGGTGTCATTCAAACTCAATGGTCATACACCCAGCCAAAACCAAATCTATGATTATAGCTACCCCCCAAAAACACCAGTTGACTCCTCTTTGCCTAAAATCAGTTGAATGGCACTTCTATCGAGCAGGTAGATGAGCATCGTGTTTTAGGGTTAACGTAGATAAGAATTGAAATGGCAATTCTCTAAATAACGTATGCAAGGTAGTCTCAAAACACCCTTTTTCCCGTTATCTCAATTAAAGCGCTACGTCAACAGTAATGTGCTTAAACTTTCTTCAATGCACACATATGTCACGTATAAATTACGCCCCAAAAGTGTGGGACGGCAGTAGTGACGTCCACAAAAAAAAGGTGAATTCTCTCCATAGACGTGCAGCAAAACTACCCATCCAGCTGTATCTCTAACAACAGACGAAAAACTAAACGCTGGAACATACTTCCTTGAATAGGCAATTTAATTCAACAAGGCACATTTATGTTTACAATCCCGACAGTACTATGCCATGTTATATCAATGCCTTTTACAAGATCGAACAGCTTTTCTGGCTCGACGAAATTCCCTTTTCCCTACCCACGCATTGATCTATACAAAACAAGTCTAGCTTACTCTGGACCATATGTCTGGAACTCACTTCCACCAAATCTACAAAACATGAATACTTTAAAAACCCTTTTAAGGAACATTTTCATAAACATTTTATGTCTCAGTAGTTAAATTATTCGATTCAATGATTAGCGTCCATTCGCTAAGTCTTCTGTGAACCATTCTTTTGATAAATCGTCTCAACATAAAACCTACTCCGTTAAAATCGCTCATCCCCACTCCCACTCTGTTCTCCATCCTTTTCTCCTCCCCCTACCCACCATTCTCTCTTCCCCACCCTCCTCTGACCTTCCTCTCTGTAGTTTTTGTTTGTTTGTTTGCTTGTAAGTTTCCTTTTGTTTTTCCACCCCCATCTCATTAAATGTTTTATGAGCAGTTTGCTTATCATTGTAGAAATTTGATTATCATGTTGCGATGTTCAATTGTCTGTATGAATGATAGTGCTGAAATAATGTTGCATGACAAGGACGATTGTAAAGACTAGGCTTTGGCCTAAAATCTTCATCCTTGGGTATTAAAGATCAATCAATCAAATCAATCAATCTCTCTCTCCTCTCTCTCTCTCTCTCTCTCTCTCTCTTCTCTCTCTCTCTCTCTCTCTCTCTCTCTCTCTCTCATGGAATCTATGCGACCATCAAACAGTCACCCATAAGTGTAGGCCATTTCACTCAAATGGTGTAGAAATGGAAAATTTTCCATTTTTAATTGTGTCATGTCGCCAAATTAGGGAGTGGGGGGGGGGGGGGGGGGCTGTTGAGAGGGGAGGAAGGTGGGGAGAGAATGACGAGTAGTCACGACGTGGCGTAAAGTGTTTTTATTGACTCGCTAAAATCTGGAGAGATGGAAGAAGAAAAAGGGTTAGCACAGATTAGAAATTTTTGTGTGAGACACATGGGATAAGAGAAAGGGGGGGGGGGGGGTGCCTGTTTTTGTACAATTGTAAAGAGGGTGGCTGTTTGGGACCGATCTGATGAAGTTGTCAAGTGACTCGTCACAGGTGTGGTGGTGTGCGTGTGCCAAGCTAAAAGTGAAACTCGACCAGCCAATCAGAAAAACACACATTTTTCAATAAAATTCAGGACACGTGACTAATTCACAGAAATCAATAATATCGAAGGAAACAATTCTACCTAACAAGTCTTGATCTGGCAAGTTAGTGTAAGAACCACACACCACACACACACACACACACACACACACACACACACACACACACACACACACACACACACACACCACACACACACACACATTTCGAATATATATATATATATATATATATATAAAAGATGCATGGGTGGTAGCGAGGTGTGGGTGGTGGGTGGGAGTCATTCTTGTGGTATGTCAGAATAACTCCCCTGGAGTCAAACTGAAACACAGAGGGAGTTAGTTTTTTATATTCTAGTTTAACTCCCAGGGAGTTAAAATTTACCAATTAACAGTTTAACTCCCTGGGAGTTAAACCATTCGGGGAGTTAAAACTTTTCGGTGACCCCGACGGAACCAAACCAAGACCACAAACTTGGAGAGGACATCGACATTGAGGTCACCACGAGAGCAGGGCATGAATCGGAGACATTTTTTGAGAATGAGGATGATTAAGATGATGCTACAGATTTCCATTTCGGTCTGAGACTACATGACAGGGCTGTACTCTACGCTTCCTTTCATAATATATCCCGGCGTCAACCAGGCCCGAGAGATACAGGCACCTGCAGTGTTGGTCAGGAAATTTGAGCAACACTCTCAGAAACGCATCCATTAAGTGGATGAAACTCGACTGTGTGGTCCCAGTCTTCCCAACTGAGTCCGCAGCAAACTTAACTCTGGGTAGGAGCTGGTCGGGGCAGAAAAACCCACATGACTCTGATGGGATTCGAACCCACGACCTCCCAGCCGAGAGTCCGCGACGCTAACCACTTCGCCACGGCGGCTGGTGACAGGGCTGTTCTTTGTGCGTACTCACATGGGTTTTTAAAAAGAAATGGAAACGTGATATCAGTAACAAAAATAGTGAGAACGAAAACTAAACAAATAGAGGAAAATAAATAATAATGTTTAGCACTTGTCGGTGATTTATACTTGGTGTTTCAGCGAGAAGAAAAATTTAGCCGAAGTGTGTGTGTGTGTGTGTGTGTGTGTGTGTGTGGTGTGTGTGTGTGTGTGTGTGTGGTGTGTGTGTGTGTGTGTGTGTGTGGTGTGTGTGTTTTGTCGTAGACATACAGCGTAACATATAGGTCACCATAATTTGTTTTGTTTTTCCAGCATGATGAAAAAAGATGCGCGCACACAAATAGATCTTAGGATTTGTTCCTAACATCTTGATTGAACACAACACAAATTCTGCCATTTGTGTATGTGTCAAATCGTATTGTATTAGGATGCTATATGTTCTTATAATGTCTGTGCATTTCAAGAGGATCTGAGCAAACACACACACACACACACACACACACACACACACACACACACACACACACACACACACACCACACACACACACACACACACACACATCAATACATCTTAAACGCACTCTTGTGACAAAAGGGTGGATTATTAAAGGTACTAATTGCTTTGGCGCTTGAGCATACATTTTGTCTCCTAGTACCACTGATGACAAAATGGCTGCTGACAGGTAGTCTTCAGAATGCCAGCTTCATTACCATGACCAGTCTGTGTC
This sequence comes from Conus ventricosus, assembly GCA_018398815.1. NCBI lineage: Eukaryota > Metazoa > Mollusca > Gastropoda > Neogastropoda > Conidae > Conus > Conus ventricosus. The sequence continues at coordinate 49,519,014 of CM031610.1, read as the reverse complement.
TATTTAGACATGTCGACAACGATGATGCGGGCAAAGAAGAGAGAATAAGGACATAATTGTACACACCAGTGAAACTGTTCAGTCATTCAGGCATGATCAAGATTGTTACCGGCCCCATTTCTGTTCTGCCACGGGGATATCTTTTCCGACTGATTGCTTCGCGAAATGTCTTGGATAGAGTGTTTTCCTCTTTTGAATCTCCTGCAGGCTGAAGAGATTGAATTTTTGATGGCAAGATTCAGAAACATGTCCTCCAGTAAAAAGCAATCGCTGTAGATTATGACATCAGAATGATGCTGAATCCTAGTTTTTGATTTTCTGCTATAAAAAAAAGGCATGACGAAATTAAATCAGAATAAGGGCACACATTTTTGCATGCTTGTTAGTTTTTATATCAGATGCCTACACCCCGCGCACGTATGCAAGCGCCGACCTTTTCTGTTTCTATTCAGTTTCTGGAAAGCATATGACTTCTTATCGTGCATTAAATGTTTCATCCGTATACCTGACACACAGTTTGACATGGTTAGGAGGGAATGGTGGTGAGTTGAGGGAGTAAGAAAAAAGAGAGTTATAGACAGCTAATAAAAGAATGCAGCGTAGAAAAAAAGTCTAGAAAGAAATGTCAACTTCAACAAATGTCGAACCGAATCAGATAAGATGATCATTGGAGACAGGTGCTTAAATTTTTTTTAGAAACTTTGTTTTCTCATTCTCCTTTTATTTCTAAGACACTAGTAAAACAAAACTAACAACAACAACAACAACAAGAGAATCTCCTACAGGCAACTTGCCAGGCGAACGCGCAAAACAAAAAAAGAAAAAGAAAAACCAGAGAGAACAAGAAGCATTGGGGGACTGCAGAGAATGGTAACAGATGGAGAGATATTGTCGGGAGGTCTTCAGTGGTGTCTCAACAACCCTTACGCTGATTTTGAAGTGAGCTGAGACTCAAGGTCATTCCGACTCTTCAGTACACAAGCACCACCATACTTCTCCTGTGCATGTGTCAGTGTGGTATATGAATGTTAGATGGTCGTGATGGCAACGCATAAGAGATGGCCTTATCCCTCTATCGACTCATGATGGTAGTGTTCTGTTGTGAATAAACCAAAGCCATTCATTTTGAGGGTTTTTAGTCATAAACACAGACATAACACCAATAACAGGAACAGAAGTAGTAGAAACACAAACGGACAAAAAAGAGAAGCAAATTAAAAAAGAAAAAGAAAAAAAAAACATAAACGGTT
>CM031610.1:49502764-49515264 GCA_018398815.1 Conus ventricosus | reverse complement strand
GTCGTCGTCGTCGTTGTTACCCCCATCATCATCATTACTGCTACCACTACTACTACTACTACTGCTGCTGCTGTTGCTGCTGCTGCTGCTACTACAACAACAACAACAACTACTACTACTACACTACTACTACTACTACTACTACTACTACTACTACTACCACCACTACTACTACCACTACCACTACTACTACCACCACCACCACTACTATTACTACTACTACTATTACTACACTGTTATTGCTGTTGTTGCTGTCGCTACTGCTATGGTTGTCTTTGAAGAGTTTACGTTTTGCCTGTATGGAAGCGCGTTTTTCATACAGCAAGTAACCAGGAAATTGAAGACGTTTGGGTTCAGGTTTAATTACCTTTCTCTCTCCCCCTCTCTCTTTTCTCCTCCATTCTCTGGGGGGCCGGCAAAAGATGGCCGATTAAGCAGACTCCAGAAAAACCCTTGATTCATTCCAACCTTTTTCAGGGGATTTTCTCGAGATAAAAAGGGTGCCGGGAAATGTGCACCAAAACGAAGTCCCATGGTTGACTTATGTTAGGGAAGCTCCTAGGCATTTCTGGGGGCAAAGGTACGGTTATTGTGGAAAAAGGGGGGTGACCCCGGTCAGGTGACACTGATTGAATAGTCGACTTTGCACTCCCATGTCTTCTTTCATTCAGTTTTGCGGTGTGGGGTGGAATAAACACGGGGCGCTGTGTTCCATGGGACAGTGCATCTGTTTTTTGGAGCAAAGTAACCAGCGGGTACTCACTAAAGAAGGGAAGGGGGTTTGTACAGTTTACACGTCATGTCAACATCCCTTGAGGGCCCGGCGTTGACTCGTTGTGTGTGTAAACGCCGTGCTGTGGTTGGGCTGTTCTGCTGAGGGGCGTGTCGGGGAAAAACCCGGGCCCAAAAGTCTGCGGGAAAAAGTCATGCACTCGGACCAAACTCCCATGAAAAGAAGGAGCGATCGCACCGGACAGGGAAAACAAATTTGCCCGCCATCCCCAACAGAGCCGGAAAACAAACAGCAAAACCCACATAGAAATGATCTTGTGCGATAAAAACTGAGCTACACCATGAAAGAAAAGTGCGGCAGATCACCAACGATTGACGGCCTAAAAGGAAAACAGTCGACTGGCACTGCGTGGGGGAAAAATGTCGGGTGACATGACGTGCTGTTTTGACTTGCGCAGGGAAAGGGGGGGGAGAAAGGGAAAAAACGTCCCAAACGGGAGACACTGACAGAGCAGATCACGTCGATGATGCTAAAATTGACAAACGGGGGGGGATTTTCCAGACGGGACAATCTTGGGATTTTCGGCATTCCGCAAGCATGAAAATAAAGATTATGACACAGGGCCCCCGTGTTGTCACAGACATTTTGAACAGTGTGCCGGGACAAAAAAATTGTAACGGGAAACATTGTCAAGCCATCGTGTGGGGCAAGCAAGAGGCGACCAACCCAGGCCGATGGTCGGAAGTTCATCGGGGAGGGACAAATGACGGTCCTCACTGACCAGAGATAGGGGCCGACGGGGGGGAAGGGAAATCCGAGGGGCCCAACGATGCCCCGAAGACAGGCTGCCACGTCACGAGGCAAAAAAGGAGGGAAAAACCCTACTTTGTCAAAAAAAAATGACGGTGGGACCCAAGGGGCCCGATTCCAGGAGCTACGCCGCAGTGACAGCGTCCCCTCGCTTTTCCAACCGGCCGGGGACGGCGAGCTGGCGGGGGAATGTGCCCGTCACTACCAGAAAACGTCACGAGGCCGGGGCAGTGAAGCGACAGGGGGGGTTTCCCCTACTACACGGCCTTGACGGGGGGCAAAGGGTCCGGGGTGACACGCCGTGGGGGCCCTTTCCAACGGGGGCGTGACACGGGTGCAGGCAGGGCGCGTGGACGGTCACGTGGGAACCGGGGTGGTTCAACCCGGAGGCGACAGCAACCCCGATAGGGGCCCCCTGAGTGCCGTGGCTTTGAAGGTCGCTGCGCTTGCAGGACGAAAATAGGACAGACCTGCCCACCTCGCCTCATTGTCGTTCCTGAACTACAATGTAAAAAATTTTATAGCAAATGAATGACTTTTGATTTTTTTTAATTATGTAAAACCTTTGATTTTGTGGTCTGATGAAATTTTTTGTTGATTGAAATTTGTTTCAGGGGGTTTTTTTCAGGTTTAGTTAAATTTAGTCCCCCAGCAAGAAAGTACGAACCAAGCAAAATGGCGGAGTTCTCTTGCTTGTAAAAAATTGTTACAGCATATATAAAAAATTTATTAAAAAAAAAGATAAAAATATTGTTGCAAAAGGGTTGACAAAATGTTGTTTAATGTTGTAAAGATTTTTTGCTTGTGGATGTTATGTTCCCCGAGGGAAGCCCGTTTAAAAATTTTGACATAAAAATGGCATAGTCATTTTAAGAAAATATTAGGAAAAGCATTGAGACAGCTGAAGTGTTGCTTGAAAATGGTGACTTGAATGAGAAGGGGAATAAAACCCCCTGGGGCCCAAGACATAACATTTTAACCTTTAACAGGGAAGGGAAAAGGAAATGGACGTTGGGCGCTTTTCCAAAAATTTTGTTGTCAATAAGTTTGGAGCTTTTTGATTGAATTTGTTATATGTATGTTGTAGGTAAGGGGAGCTGCAGAGGAGAGTTAATGGCGGTTTAGATGTGTTTCGCAGGGGGTTTGTGTGGTGATTGATTTTTTCATTGTTTCATCAAACTGTTAAAAAATTGGACAGGGGGTTTGGGAGATAGTTTCATTCCTGCTTTTTCCGGTTGAGTTAAAGGAAAAGGGGAAAAAAGTAAAGGGAGAGAACGGTTGCCAAAATTTTGGGGAAGAAAGAATTTGTGGTGTAAAAAAAGTAAAGGTTTACAAAGAGAAATTGTTATGCGAATTTTAAAAGCTTGAAAGAGCGAAAGATTTTTTAAAGGGATGTTTTTAAAATGGATGTGTCGAGTTTTTGTAAAGCATTATATGCGCGGCAGCATGCAGATTGGGTAATTGGGAAAGTGAAAAGACAGATAAATTTTGGGGTTTGAAAAAGAATTACTCAAAAGAAAAGAATTTTAAATGGGCTTCTAAGGAGCTGGCGAGGTCAAAAACAATTTTGTAGAACGAAAAGGGGCTATATGTCAACGAAGGGAAAAATATATAACAAAAATTTAGAAAGGAGAAAAAAGAGAAATATGTGGATTAGGCTTCAAAAAATTTAAAAGGTGATTAATGACCCAAAGTATTTTGGTCAACCATCGACTGTAAATGAAAAATGTAATTTATAATGAAATTAATCTCAACAGTGGAATGATCATTTTTAGATCTTCAAAGAGGTGGGAATACATTCAAAAAAGAAAATTTATGAAAAGAAGAAAAGTAAGTGAAGAACCCCCTGTTCAATGACCCAATTTTCCCAAAATGAATTATAATGGAATCAAACATTTAAAAACTGGAAAAAGTGCTGGGGATCGAAAAAAATTTTAAGTGAAATGTTTTAAAATGGCAAAAGGCTGCTGAATTGACTTTTTAGTGGAGCCCTTTTGTCTCTTTGAGAAAGGAAAATTTCCAGAAGGGGGGGGTGGGCAAAATCTATTATAGTACCAAAAATTTCAAAAAGGGGGGCCGAAAAAATCCGGGTAACTATAAGGGGGAGCACTGAAAGTGTAATAGGAAAAATTTTCGATACTTAAAAAAAAGGGGTTATAACTGGGAGATAAAGAGGAAAAAAATTGAAGGCGGGAGGGTTCAGAGGGGTACAGCACCATTTACCATTATTACCTTAATGCATTAGTCCAAAAATTTTTGAATAAATTTTAATTGTATGTTGCATTCGTTGACTTCAAAAAGGCCTTTGTTCGGTGAACAGAAATAAATTTTTGGAACTGTTGAGAAACAGTGGCATTAAAGGTAAAATTTTACAAGCCTTAGAGGGATATTTATGTTTTTGGGGGTGTGTGCGGACAAGCTGTTTCACGGATTTCTTCAGTTGCCCAAAAGGCGTTAACAAGGTTTTTACTTGTCCAAGGTTGTTTTTGTTTTTTTTTTAAATGAATTAGCTATTGAATTTTCAAAAAGAGGAACATGGAATACAGATGCTCCCCGGAGCTCTTGAAATGTTTTTTTGCTGTTTGTGACGATGTTTTTTTCTCCGTTCGTTGTTGGGTCAAAATCAGTTAATATTTTAAAAAAGGAAGGTAGCTTACTTTGAGCTGAATTTTGGGTAAAAAGAATGTAATGGTTTTTTTGAGGGAGGGCATCTTTATTTTGAAAAAAAGGTGGTATGGCAATAGGAAGTAAAAGGTTACAAATTCATAATATCTTGGGGTAATTTTTTTCCACAAGCTCAGTTTAAAAAACAGTTTGGACAGAGGGATGTAGAAAAAGGGGAAAAAGGGGTCACTGAAATTTCAGATAGAACAAATAAGTTCCCCGATTTTCACTTTTCTGGAAGTTATTTGACCACAGTCGAGCCTTCCTGACAATTTCACGAAATCGGGGTGCAAGAGAATAAGCAAAGAAACAGTGACACTTTGCTATTAAACGTTTCTTGAATATACCCCTTACTCCTCTAAATACTTGATACGGCAGACTGGCAGATATCCACAAACTCCGAAAAATTTTTTAAGAGTTGAAATATGGCTAAATTTAAAGCTTCCCAAGAAAAATTTTGTAGGGAGGGATGAAATGTGTTTTTCAGAACAGAAGAAGGAGGCCAAAATTGGGTAGAAATTCAGAAAAGTTTTATGAGAAAAGGGTTTTGTTTGTTTTTGGAGGGTCAGGGGTTGGAAGTGAGTTGCCTTTTTATCAATTTAAGGTCGTTTTAAACAATTCAAAAGCAAAAAATGGCATTCCCATGTAGAAGAAAACACAAAATATAATTGGTTTCCCCCAAAAAATATTTTCCAACGAAAAAATTTAGTCATTAAAAAAGATGGCACGAAGTCTTTTTTTCCAACTAAGAATGAGAACCTTGGTTTAAAGGCTAACGAAGATGGTTTATTGAAGCAGAAATGGGAAATTTGGCTTTTGGTTGTAAGGGAGTTGAAGACGAACGGCATTTTATCTTTTTGCCCTGATTGGGCAATTCAAAAAAGTTATTTGTTTTCTTTACCTGTTTCCAGAAACAGATTTAGACTTTCTTATATCCCGGAGACGAAAAATGTAAATCGCTTTCAAATTTTTTGCAGAAGCAAATAATACGAGGGAAAAAAACGTCATCCGACAAAAGATACAAAAAAATTAAAAAAAAGAGGAAGTGACAAAGGTAACAAACGAAAGTAATTACAAAGAAAAAAAAAAAAAAGACAGAACAAAAAGGGTTTTGGGGGAAAAAGCTACAGTGAAAAAAAAAAAACGGGGAAAACTGAAAAGATAAAATAATATCGAAAAATTTTTTTGATTCCAATGAACCTTAGACTTGAATAACTACGATGGATGGTCGAGCTGGTATTTAGATGATATGATATGATGGGATGGTTGGTGTGGTGTGTTGTGTTTTTGTGTGTTGTGTGTGTTGTGTGTGGGTGGAGTGTTACCCCTAGATTGGAAATTTGCTGGGTTTAAAATATAATGTAAGTGGAAGTGCATGAGTATTGTCCCTTTTCTCGTTGCTATTAGTATACTGTTATTTCAGAAATTGTTCCCCTTGGCACTAAGGCTGTAAAAAGCTAATGCCAATAAACATGTGTCAGTGTCAGTGTCTCTCATTCTCTCTTAGCACGTCATGATGTAACTGTTTGCACGATCTTTATCCTCTTTGCCCTCTTCTTTTCCTCGTAGTCCCCCACCCCTCTCTAGCAGGATTTCTGCAGATAGACTATACGTGCAATCTGTGTATGGATTTTGGATTCTTGCTCTTTCTGCAATCTTCCATATCGCCATTAATGTATTGCTCCCTTGATGGTCATTACGACCCCCACCCCACCCCTACATCCCCCATTCCCGTCATAACTGGCACATGCAACTTTTATACTGTCGCAACTTCATCAGCGACATTCCAGAGGGAGTAGTCAGTATCAGGCTGTCCTGAGACAACCCACCAATGGAGACACTGCACTACCGCGAAATCACTTTGTCGATATTCAGTATACGCCTGTTCTGATCCAGCGTACGAGAGACACCATCCATTAAACCCGCTATCATTATAACCCGAGGGAAATTACTACTGTATACTGCAGACTAAATTTCCATGCTATTACGTACACACCTACAAATGAGATTAGGTTTCCATGCTGGGAGAGGTAGTCAACTCGTCATGTTTTCTGCATATATCCCTTCAAAAAACGGTACTTGCCTGATAAACTATCAAACAGAAACGATTTTCAAAATGATTTCAAAACTGGCATTGCTCATTGGTCTTTTCTTCACGATCGGAAAAATTCTTGGAAGTCTAATTGAATCAATGTTATTGTCACTACTGAAAGTTGGTTGTTCGTGGAAAGTTCAGAACATGAAATGTTAAGATGTTGATTTTATTATCATAGATGGCTGTTTCTGCTACATTGGTTTGATATAACTGACCGTGTCAAACGATTTTTTATGTGAGATCTGTGTCGAAATATTTTGGTGATTTTTTTTTTGGTGCCAAAACATATGACCACAAGTAGAGCAAGCAAAATCTCTACAGGCGATATGACTTCGGTTTGACATACAATCCGAAAGAATAGCACCCAAACCAAAACCAATCAAGTCTAGCAGATGTATATGAAAAGGGGTGGGGGATGACGCGAGAAGTGAATCAGAGACAAAAGAAATGAGAAAGGGGGCGAGGTGCGTGACCCGAAGGATGGGCATGGGGTCTGCCTGCTTCCAAAATAGGTAACTTCTCTACCACGTCCTCAATTTACCAAATCTTCATAGAGCTCGGAAGGAAAAGATAAATGTTGTAGTCTAGATATTCACGTATCACCTATCCCGGAGTCTCGAAGACGGCAGGGGCACCACAGAAGACATCGTAGCCAGCTCCCTCCACTCCTCCGGTTCTCAGACGCTCTTAGGCAGTTGCTGAGTGCGAGGCCAGTCCACGCACTGATGCTGTCCTCCCATTTCTTTCTCTGTCTTCCTCTCCTTCTGCCTCCTCGCACTGTTACTTGTAGAATAGTTACGGCAAGTCCTGTTCATCTTTATACATGACCATACCATGTCATTTTCCTTCTTTTCACTGTCCACAACAGGGCTTCGTGTGGTCTAATGGCTTGCCTTACTCTGCTTTGAACCTCCAATTTTGGAAATTGGCTTTGTGCGAAACCCATGGATCTTTCGGAAGTATTTATCTAAGTCAAATTTTACGGGCCCAGAGAAGGTTTGTATAACATGTCGTGCAGACGAAGTACCTACAGATGCCCCCCTTTGGGTTTGTTTTTTCTTTGTTTTTTCACGAAAGCTGATGCCCCCCTACGCAAACCCGCAGGCCGAAGTCGTGAGGACAACTGGGGTCAACCATTGTTTTTCTCCTTTTTATCTCTAGTCTGCCCAAATTACTGTTAGGGTTTTGGAACCCCTATCTCTCCCCCTGTCCCTCCCTCCCCCCCCCCCCCTCTCTATCCCCCATCCTCACTCATCTCTCTCTCTTTGATCCTGACCCATTTTGTGCCTACATTTTCCAGCCGTCAGATTAATTAATGGGACGGGTGGTCTGTTTTCTCCAGGTGGTCTTCCGGAGGGAATTTCATTTTACTTTGATCTTTTCACACGCAGAAACGTTTGCATGTACACACCAGTCAACACGCACGCACGCACGCAGCATACACAAAGAAACGCAGCATGCATGCCCGCACCACGCACGCACGCACCCGCACGCACCACCACGCACGCACACACACACACACATTTTTTTGTGCATTTTAAGAAAGGGGAGGAGAGAGGGAAGAGAGGAGAGAGGAGAGAGAAGACAGACAGACAACAGCAACAGAAGCAGAGACGAGACCCAGAGATAGAAAAACAGACAGGAGAAGAAGACAACAACAGAAGAAGACAGACGAGGGGTAGGCGACTTTCCAGAATTTGTCTTTTGGCCACATCTCATATTTCCGTAAAGGGGATTTTGAACTGCAGGTGCATTTTGGCCCATGATTTTACAGAGACAGACAAAAGTCCACAGATGTGGTGGAAACAAATTGCCCGTTGGGGCGAGGTCAATGTGACAAAATACAAACAGGCCCTGTTTTACCCCTTTTCATTTTAGAACTTGTCATGAAGGGTTTTTAAAATGCACACAAACTCGCCATTTTGCTTTTTAATCTTTGAATTACCATTTTTCTCTCGGCAAAAAAAGGGAAAAGGAGGAGAGAGAGAGAGAGAGAGAGAGGAGAGAGAGAGAGAGAGAGAGGAGGAGAGAGAAGAAGACAGAGGCAATAGAGAGAGGATGAGACTGAAAGAGAGAGAGAAGGGGGAGGGAGAGAGAAGGGGAAGGGGCAAGAGAGAGAAGAGAGAGAGGAGAGAGGAGAGAACGAAGAGAGGAGAGGGAGGGAGGGAGGAAGGAAAAGATTGGGGAGAAGAGAGGGGGGGGGGGGTAGAAAGGACAAAGGGAAAAAAAAAGAAAAAAGAGAAAGGGGGGGGGAGGGCAAGAGAGGAGAGGAGGGGGGAGAGAGGGGAAAGGGGGAAAAGGGGATGAGAGGAGAGGGGAGGAGGGAGAAAGGGAGGGGGGAAGAGGAGAAAAGTGGGAAGGAGAAAGAGAGAGAGAGAGAGAAGAGAGAGAGAGAGAGAAGGGGAAAGTGCAGGCAAAAGTGCAGGAGAAAACAAAATGATTCCAGACGAGGCGATACTTAAGCAGAGGGAAGAACGTAGACCGGCGTGTACGTCAGCACACACACACACACACACACACACACACGCACGCACGCACGCACGCACGCCACGCACGCACGCACGCACGCACGCACGCACGCACGCACGCACGCACGCACGCACACATACACGCACAGAAGAAGAAGAAGAAGAAGAGAGAGAGAGAGAGAGAGAGAGAGAGAGAGAGAGAGAGAGAAGAGAGAAGAGAGAGAGAGAAAGAGAGAGAGTTAGTTTCTGTATGTGTACTCTAATCGGAAGTGACGTGTTCATTCCGCTGTTACTGCTAGGACATACCGGACTGCAGCACCAACATGTTTCCCTCTCCCCTCACCTCTTTCTGTCCGTTTTGCCTTTGTGTTAGAGAGAGAGAGAGAGAGAGAGAGAGAGAGAGAGAGACAGACAGACAGACAGACAGACAGACAGACAGAACAAGTGAGAGAGAAGAAGGGAGATAAGACAGAGAGAGAGAGAGAGAGAGAGAGAGAGAGAGAGAGAGAGAGAGAGAGAGAGAGAGAAACATACAGACAGACAGACAAAACAAAAGAGAGAGAGAATGAGGGAAATAAGACAGACAGAGAGAGGGAGAGAAAGAGAGAGAGAGAGAGAGAGAGAGAGAGAGAGAGAGACAGACAGACAGACAGACAGACAGACAGACAGACAGACAGACAGACAGACAGAACAAGAAAGAGAGAGAGGGAGAGAAGCGAGAAAGAGAGACACACTAGTGCTCTCGTTTTTTCTTCTCCCTGTGTGTGTGTGTGTGTGTGTGTGTGTGTGTGTGTGTGTGTGTGTGTGTGTGTGTGTGTGTGTTGTGTGTGCGCCGCGCGCGTTTTCTATCTGTCTGTCTGAATGTTTGCTTGTATCTGTTTTGTGTACGTATGTGTGAGTGTGTGTGTGCGCGCTCGCGCGCGCGCGCGTAGCGCGCGTGTGTGTGTGTGTGTGTGTGTGTGCGCGCGCGCGTGTGTTTTGTGTGAGTGTACATGTTGTGTGTTTTGTTTGTTTTTGTTTGATTTAGCGTCTTTTCACAAAATAGTGTTTTTAGACGGACCTTGAAATCATCCTGAATGACATTAGTATTTTATCACAAATAGGAATACCCCGTCATTTCATATCCCCCATCAACGTAATACCATGTTTGACAGAGAGAAAAAAAATCAATAAACAATACCTATAATTTAAATTTTTAAAAATTTCAAACGAGCAAACTACAGAGCTGTCCCTATAGGACTCCGAAGAAGAGATTTAGCTGCAGTGACAAGAAGTGATTTATCATCAATAATGGGCTTTGAGATCGTCATCTTTAGTATTGTTTTGACTGCCGGATAATCGGGCAAATATTGCTTTGTGAACGGACAATAGAATAAAATATGGAACGTTAACATTCTCTCTCCACAGGGACACCTAATGTCGTTTTATTTTGCATTTTAACGCATTGAGTTTTAGTCTGTAACATAAAGAGCTAACTTCTCGTGACTCACTATTAATACCTTTTTGCAATAAGGAGTCTTTACTGTCAAAAGTTGTGACATTGTGGCTGGCTTTTTTTATAGACTGCCTCCAGAAGATGATATCCCTCTTTTACAGATAATGGAATCTTTACAGAGTGTGTGTCTGTATGTATGTGTGAGTGAGTGTATGTATGTGTGTGAGTGAGTGTTGTGTGTGTGTGTTGTGTGTGGTCGCGTGCGCGGGCATGCACGCGTACGTGGGTGTTCTTTCTTTTCTTTTTTAGATCATAAACAAGTTGGATTTGAATAGTTATGATAGTCTGGCCTGCGCTGTGAAATTGTGTACATCGTATCTATATGACAGCAATCTTGTTACTTTCCTTTAAAGAAATACAAATCGATCCAAATGCAATCTTATCTTACTAGGCTGGCTTCAGTCTGTTGTGAGCACCATAGCTGTCAGACAATCTGTCTGAGTGGTTTTAGGAAGTGTGAGTATGGTGGTGGGTGGGTATGTGTGTGGGTAGATGGGAGTGTGTGAGAGATACAAACAGAGTGTATGTGTGAGAGAGAGAGAGAGAGAGTGAGTGTCCGAGTGGTTGTGGGTATGGGCTAGTGGGGGGGGGGGGGTGTAGATGGGAGTGTGAGAGAGATACAGACAGAGAGTGAGAGACGGGGTTGGGGGGGAGGGACGAGAGAGAGAGAAACCGACAAAAAGAAAGCACATGCAGATGTGCGTGTACTCTCAGGTGTGTATATATATATATAATAATATAAAAATATATATATATATAATCTAATAAATTTCAAGGATAAGTACCGAGCACCATTCCAGCAACTTACAGAGCAGCTTGGTGCTGCAATGACTGCAAGAAATATTCAATTATAAACAAAGCTTGCTCTTATGTCTTAGATTGAAGAAATAGGGTAGATAATTCTGCTTAACTAACAGTATGTGTTTAAAGTGGGTGGACGGGAAAAATACATAAATTTTTTCTCAAAATGACCCTTTAGCAAGCTTAAGTCTCCAAGGAGGAGACTTTTCTTCAAGGGGGAGAAAGCTCACAAAACACAAAACCTTCTGTCAGATACCGATATTTCGAAACCTGATTGTTCTCCTCAGTGACCGCGGAAAGGGTAACTTGAATCCCTGCCTTTTCGGTTTAAGAAGAATGCTATCCCAGAAAAAGGCCTGGTGTGCAATACCGTAGTATGTTTGTGATTTTTCTAAAACCAACCAAAGGTACCACCTAAGAAGCAAAAGAAAATAATGAAAGAGTGAAACAAGCTACATTTTCTTGTGAAAAGTAGAAAATAAAGAAAGATAACCTCCCTTAAGACACAAGTGCAGAGGGCCATTCTTGGAATGAATCTGCAAGGGACTAAATTACAATCAAATAATAAATTCCAAGGATAAGTACCGAGCACCATTCCAGCAACTTACAGAGCAACTTGGGGTTGCAATCACGAAAGAAAATTCAATTATTAACAAAGCTTGCTCTTATGTCTTAGATTGAAGAAATAGGGGGAGATAAGCATTCATATCTGCAGTGGTAGATAATTCTGCCTAACTAACAGTATGTGCTTGAGTAGGTGAATGGGAAAAAATGGTGGTGAGAACACCTTGGTGGTGAGAACACCACAGAATTATGGACTGTGGTGTGTCTCTATTTGACACCAAGAGCACAGACACAACCAGCCGCGCTCCCTGATGATCTGATCCAGCGGACGAAAGGCCTCGGACCCGCAATACAATAGATGTGCCTTCGAGAAGGTTTACGAGGGATCCCTCAGCAGCTAGTGAAGGTTTCTCATATTCATATTATTTGTTTTTATTTAAAAAAATTTTTTAATTTAGATCTTTGCCGGGTCATTGCTGAACGACTGAAGAATGGTTAGCCTGCACTTGTTTTCCCCCCGCTACTTAATTTTTCCCACATTATATTGTTTGGTCAATTGGGGGGAGATTGCATCTCTTGGGAATCCAAGTAAAGGTTGTTTCGGGTAAAATTTCTAGCCACCACAATGCTTGGGTTATTGAACAGCAGAGCTGACAACTCACACTGTTCCATATCTTTTGATCTCCCTTGCATCCTTGAATGGATCCTCAAGCATAGGCTCAAAGATTGTCCCCTATATTTTATAAATGTTTGAATAATGCTTTTAGTTTTTGCAACTTTTTTCTCTTCTCCGCACTTTCGTTTGGTTCCATTTACTACCTCTTCGCTGGCTGCTTTGGGGTGCTGTGATTCTTTTTTGAACCCTTGGTG
>CM031610.1:49471492-49495087 GCA_018398815.1 Conus ventricosus | reverse complement strand
ATTTTTGTTCCCTGAAATGAATTACACAAAAAAGAAATTAATCATGCACGTTCACTTGGAGACAGCAAAGTCTCTGTCCTTCTCCACTTCGCTTCTTGCAGTAGCAAACTATCGATGGTCCGTTTGTGCTACAAAAATATCTCCGGAGATACACATAGAATATAGTTTATGCACAAAAAAAATACAAAGTGTCTGAGTGTGTTTAGCGTGCTTGAATGTGGAGGGATGTGTTTATCATCCTTCCTGCTATGTGGTGTAATTGATGATTTGATGCCTTTCATCACTGCCATTGTCAATGATTCACTCACCTCTGTTTTTTTCCCCTCTGAACTAAAACACTCTGTTATTCGACCCCTGCTAAAGAAACCCTCTCTTGATCCTGAGATTTTGAAAAACTATCGTCCTGTTTCCAACTTATCCTTTCTGTCGAAGATAATTGAAAAGATTGCTCTTCTCTAACTTCATGAACATCTTGAGCGTAACAATCTCTCTATCCTTTGCAATCTGCCTATCGGGCTGGCCATAGCACAGAAACCGCTCTACTCAAAATTGTCAACAACCTTCTCTCTGCTCTTGACGATGGTAAAGTCTCTCTGCTGTCCTTGTTAGACCTGTCTGCCGCTTTTGACACTATAGATCACAGTACCCTTCTGTCTAGGCTTGAGCATACATTTGGCATCTCTGGCACAGCTCTTTCTGGTTTAGATCCTATCTTTGTGGTCGTACTCAGACTGTCTCGTGAATGGTTTCTCTCTCAGTCAGCTGACTTGGAGTATGGAGTCCCCAGGGCTCAGTCTTGGGCCCCATTCTCTTCGTTCTTTATACACAGCCTATCTCTGACATTGTCACTCATCATGGCATCTCCCACCACTGTTTCTCTGACGACAACAAAATCTACACCTCTGACGATATTTCTCAGCTCACCTTCTATCATTGAACGAAACTCAGGCAGTTTTTTCTGATATCAAAGCTTGGATGACTGACAACAAACTTCAACAGAACAACGACAAGACCGAACTGATTTTCATAGCATCTAAAAGATTATTGTCTACAAACTGCCTTCCCTCATCTGTCCAACTAGATAATTCAGTCATTCGGACTTCAACTGTCCGTAATCTTGGGATTACACTGGACCAAACTCTATCCTTTCAAGTCAAATTTCCTCTGTCTGTCATGCTTGCTATCTGGAACTTCGCCGTATTTCTTCTGTTCGTCATCTTCTCTCGGATGATGCCACCAAAACTCTCATTTCTGCTTTTGTTCTTTCTCGCTTGGATTACTGTAATTCTCTTCTTGCTGTTGCCCACAGAATCTTCTTGGCAAATTGCAGAAAATTCAAAACAGTGCTGCTCCGACTAGTATTGAAACGCTCCAAATTTCTCACTCGGCTCCCTTGCTTGATTTTCTCCACTGGCTCCCAGTAGGCAAAGAATTGAATACAAGCTTTCTTTGCTTTGCTACAAATCTCTCAGTGGGTCTAGCCCCATCCTATCTTGCTGGATCTTCTGAATACCTACAAACCTCTTAGACAGACTACGTTCTTCCTCTGACACTTCTCTTCTCCAAATTCCTCGCTTCCGCACTAGGACCCTCGGTGAACGTTCATTCTCTTTCCAGGCCTCCTGTTGATGGAATAACATCCCTTTGTCTCTCCGCTCTGCGACTTCCCTCTCTTCCTTCAAGTCTTCTCTTAAGACTACCCTCTTCCAGTCATGACCCTTCCCTCCTTCTGTCCGAAAGCAGATGTACCCTACACCTGGCGTATGTGTGTGTTTGTGTGTGTGTGTTTGTGTGATTGTGTGTGTGTGTGTTTGTGTTTGTGTGCTCAGCTTAAGCATGTAGAAATGTTGTGTGTGTTTGGAAGATTGCCTTTTGTTGTTTATCATATTGGTTGCTTCTCTTGATTATTTATTCTTTATTGTAAGCGCTTAGGGCTTTCAAAGATTAGGCGCAAGAAATGCACATTATTATTATTATTATTATTATGTGATTGGCACTCAGCTTCACGAATCGTGTAGCGTTCCGAGTTCCGCTGACGTTCACAGTTCACTTCCAGATCCCGGCAAGATTGTCACGCCAGCACGTCCTCTCAACGAAGAATGGAGCAGGATAAAGATGTGTGACGAAGATGAAGATAAAGATGCGGAGAGATGACAGGATGGATGTAAAAAGGAAAAGTAGAAGGACCTGCAAGATAACAATCATCTTAGATCTTGCACTATAGTGGCACATCACTATTCCACCCACTACACGCTCTAAACACACTTTACAATTGCACTAGCTTGCTCTATCATTTACAATTGATTTCCTTCAAGAATTGCTTTACGATAAAACTCGTTAACAAAGAAGGAAAAATGTACACGAATATTCCAATCTGCCTTGACTGTATTATTCGCCAAGGCTTAATGCTTGATAAATTACAATTATATTTAATCCCTGAACGATTAAGTCAAATGGCGTTAATCTTCATATTGCACAATCACTTAGATCAAAGAAAATGTTTCGTTCATAACTTGAACTCGTTTACGATTCTTTAAATAAAATCTGCATTCACACAAATATCATTCTTCTAAATATGGTTGCATGCAACGGTGAACTGAAATAGAATTTGCATAATATGGGTTAGTACATGGCAACACGATATGATGAGAGCAAACAAATGAAGATGACAGCTCCACAATCAATCATATGTGTTGACTGGTAAATCTGAAATATTTAATTCAGAGCATTTTAAATGATCGCGCGCACAAAATATTATTGAACCGGTAAATGTGCCTTAATACGATTATATTGAGATGAATTTTGTTGCGCTACACGAAAAAATGGTTTCGATCTATTTACCTCACACAGTCTTAGTGGCTACAGCTATCGACTCGCCCACGGAACGATGTGACTCGTTTACGCCTTCCCCGTAAAGGTTGTGGGTGTCGTCGAATGCCCTGCAGTCCCTTTCAGTCTGGCCTCGACTGATTCCTTCGAAAGGTTTCTTCTTCTTCGAATAATTTGACCTTTCTTGCGGACCAATTTCTCGTCGACCGGGTTGATCAGTTTGTATGAAGCAACGGTCAATACTTACTGCACATGCGCGGGCGGAGAAACCACTGACACTTGGATAATTGCGATGGTCAGTACCATGGTTTTCCATACTCTAAGATTATAAATTATTTATTATTAATACAAATACAAGTCTACACAACTTTGAAATCATAAGCGTACTGCACTAAAGCAAAAACTAACGATTAGTTTCGTCGTTTGGATATAGAAATATACAACAAGTGCAGAGCAAATGAACGTCATGTATCGATTGCGTCATTTTCTCAATGAAAATGAGCCGAGCTTATGAATGAACGTTACAAATACCCCCTTCTTAGCGAAAAATCCTACTGCGAACTAAAGTTAAGGCCGGCCTCTGATTCAGCAGCTTTCCGTATGTATTTTTCATGCCACACTTGGGTGGGGTGACGAAGAAAGTGAGTGGGTCAACTTGGGGTTTTCCCCCAAAAGCCTTACCTCCTCTACTGCTGGCACGGCCCCCCTGACCTGTATTTTTGCAAGAATTGTCAGTTCAGCAACACCGTTTTTAGGGGGGCAGTGAAAAGTTTTCAAAAACACGAGACTTTTATTGAAACTATGCTCTCCATTTATCTGCAGACGCAGAAGTTGCAGTAGGTAATTTAGGCATTTTGGTGCACGACACAACCAGCTATACTAGAACACGATCTCAACGGAATTGCACAGGAATGGTATTTTAGGGGCGCCGCACCATAGCAACTGATTAACGGCAAGCCTCCAAGAACGAAACTGACCAACAGTGGATCGATGATCGGGCGTGGGATGGCTTGCAGACTTGGGGTCGTTTTGCCGGCAGAGAAGTTTCCCCCAGACGGCTAGGATTAGCCACTCTGTTAAACGAATGAGTCGGCTCCACCAACACGCTTCCAGACAACCGTACTACAGCAGAGCGGCCTCGGTCTTGGGCGGCCCATATGAAACACTCGCTCGCTCACTGCAACCGTCCTCCCAGCGATACCAGGGTCTTTGCACAACGTCAACCGAATCCATCCACCTGTCAGGACGTTGATATGCATCCTCAGGGCCGCTACCAACGGTCACCATAAGTGCATTAATGCGGTGGACCCGTCGTCGCTTGCGTGATGTGGCGCCTCTGCACTCAAGGAGAACTAGTTCGTCCGTGTGCCTCCTCAAACACCACGTCATCGCCGGGGCCAGGATGCATTTCAGCAAAACCAACGACGGTTGGACACAGACAAGCAGTGGGGCAGTGACTCATTATCAGACGATTCCCGGTTTCCTCTGTCCTCCTTTGATGCTCCCGGCATACGCGCTCTTGGAGAGTCCAGGTGAACGTTTTCAAACATGGACGCCTGTATGTCCAGAAGACATGACAGTTACGAGGTCTGTTCCAGTTAAGAGTGGGCTGCTTCCATCTGCACGGAGGGGAACCCCACACTATCACCGCATAGAGGCAATCTAACCACGTACGGTACAGGGGCTGAAATCGTGGACGGCCTCTTGATCTCTCCCACACTGCAAGCCATGGGTGCCGGCGCTAAACTCCAAGACGGATAACGCGCGACCCGCCCGCCTCATCGCGCTAGGGGTCCAAGATGTTCAGGCAGCGTCAGCAGATTGTGAGGATGAACTGGCCAGCCCGAATCCACCACCCGACTTATGGCACCCATAGAACACCTCTGGATCTCCTTGGGCGCCGAGGTGAGGACAATCACCCCCACCTGCTGATGTCGACCAGTTCTTCCGTTCCAGCAGGCAGGATGTGGATGGTCAATCCTCTCAAACAGATGCTCCAGAACCATGTGAACACAACAGCGCTCATGGATCGGTGAATGCCGTTTGCAGGCCCAGGGTGGGCACAGCCCGTTACTGAATTGAAGACCAAACTGAAAGAACATTCTTAGCAACTTTTCAATAAGGGGGGTGGGGTTAATTCCGACGTTTGCTAGCGCGATATGAAATTTCTTTTGTTGGTGATTTTGTTTACAAGAATCGAAAGGTTACATGTCGTATAAATATATTTTCAAGAGTTGAAGGTGATGCTTGATTTTGGGGTTAATGAAATGATTCTTCTTCTGGCCCTTAACTTTAGTTCGGCAGTATATTTAAGCAAAACACAAAAGAAAAGTGACAGCCCCTTAATAATTCGAATACAGTAATATGCTATTAAACCTCACTAAATAACAATCGTGCGGATGCAAACAATCAAATTATGCAAACTCTTCTGTAATTGCCCAGTGTATTATAGCATTTGCAGGATACCAGAATGCTCACTCTTCAACAACTGTACTTCTGCACATGTATCTCTTAAGTACGCTATGATTGCCTCAACAAGTTCCTCCCACTCTCGGAAGCGAATTAAAATGTCATCGATATAGTATGTGGACATCTTTTGACTTTTATGTCACGTATATCAAAAATTTCCTCATCACCCGTGTGAACACGGGCACTGCGTTTCCTCATGCCCAAAGGGCATACGTCTCCTCTGATAATGTCCCCTTGGGGGTACAGATAGCTGTCTTTTGGCTTGGGTCTTATTCGATCATCTGAATCTGCCAAAATCCCTTATGGACAGATCAATTTTGGAAAAGCATTTTGCTTTTCCGAACTTTGCAAATATATTTCGATGTCTTAGGTATGGCTCTGCATCAAATTCATGTCATAAGAAAATCAGTCTCCTACCTTGTAGTCGATACAGAACCTGACTGTTGAGTCTTTTCTTCTTTGACTAACACAAAGGTCTCATTGTATGGTGATATGGCTGTATCTATCACTTCCCATGGCAAGCATTTGATCAAACTTCCTTTTCAACAGCCCTCTATCTGAGAATGTGGCACAGGTACTGATGTACTCTTTCACTGGTTGTTGTGATCCCAGACTCAACATCACAGTTAACCAGATTGGTTTGCAACCTGGCCGAACACATCCCGTGGAGATCATGTCATGACACGAACAATGTTTTCCAGCTCTGTCTTCTGTTCCTTTGTATAACAGTGGTCCATATACAACATTGCTGGAGTCCATCGGTTCTCTTCCAAAGGTATGAGTGGTAAAAGACAGTCCAAGTAACTCTTCATGACCCCCCGTAGCCTTCCCTGCATAACAACTGCGACGTACTCCTGTTGTTATCAATCCTTCTCTTTCGAAGTATTTCATTGAGAGATTGAGGAGGAATGTCTTCCCTTGCCGTTGAACTCAATCATGTAATACCGACTGGATTCACACTTTTTCTGGAAATGGTGTACGTTCCTCACTCCCACGTTAATTGGAGCTTGTTAAGTTTTCTGAGGAAGAAGCACTAGTATCTGTTGTTTTCCAGAATGAGATTTCTCATTTACGAATTCCCCTGTTGTAAGTGCTTCCTTGTCGTCCGGCAGCCTTGCAAGAATGTCACGAGCTATCTTGCCATGTTTACTTATCGATCCACATTTCCTTCACATCCATGACATACTCCGCTGTTTGTTCTGACGTCTGATTCTAGCTCCTCGTCAGTCCATATCTGTTTTTAAGACCCTACATAGGTCCACTGCACATGTCCTCCCAAAGAGTAGTTCAAATGGTGAGACATGAGAGATTCTTGAGGTGCTTCACTGTAAGCGAACAATACTGCTAGAAGAAATCCTGTCTCCATTCTTTGGGTTGAACTCAAACAAAGTTTTCTTACCAAAATGATATTCAACGTGCCAATAATCTTTCCACAGTCCGTTTTGGTCTGAGCTATGCTATGGCCGGTTGAGGTTATACCTTTGATGTTCAAGAGTCTGTTGACACTCTTGCATTGTCCCCAGAAAGAAATTGGACTACCTCTGTCCGTGAGAATTTGTGTTGGTATTGTGCCCGACTAGCGCGTCCAGATTTCCCACAAAGCTTCAGCCCCGCTTCTGTTGTAGATGTTACGGAGTGCTGTTTGCTTCTGCGTAGTGCGCGTAGCATAAACGATTACGGTGAGAAAGTATCACTTTCCCAGATGAAGACAATGGTTGATGGGATCCAATTATATCCACATCAACACGACACGATGGAAATGGTATCACTATCAGTGGCTTCCTCTGAACTTGGAGCTTTCTCCTGATAGCTATTCTGCCGATACATTCCTGACACGTATCGCATATCGCAACAATATCTTTTGGACGTCACCAACCATTCCCTGCCAAAAGAAATCAGTGGAGTCGTAGACGGCCTCTTGTATCGTACGTCTCACAACTCGTGGAAGGTGAGTAGGGGGGATCCCAGACATAGGTAAGTCATGAGCTACATGTATACATGTAGATCAGATTTCCTAGGTACCACACTTGGGTATGTTGCGTCGTTGGAGTACGCGACCTTCCTATACAGTATCCCATATCATGATCAAGACATCATGATTCAACACCTGTATTGCATGGTACGTGCGATTTCTGGTATTAGCCGGGCCAACTCAATCAACTTCTCGATTTGATGGGTCTTTTGTCTGTTTCATCTTCACTCTGCAGGCGATACAATCTGCATGTCGCATCTTTAAATCTGAGCGGTTTTCGTCTTATTTACACACTACCGAGACTGCATGCCCGCTTGGATGGGATAGCCCAGGTACAATGATGTATCCCCCTCATTCATGCTTGCGTGTATTTCCAATCAAAACTGGCAAAAGCGGGTTATTTTCCCAAAACGTGTTACTTACAGATTAGGTCCGAAAGTATAAGGGAGTCTCCATGTTGTACATTCGCCACAGGAAGTTTAGTTTGACTGATGACGCTGCCAGTGATACCTCCTTTTTTCTGACCTGTACTAATGCTCTGAACAAAGTCGTCCAATCCTCACGATCGTCCATGGAAGAGCCTGTATCCTCACAAGCATCCACTAAGCGATTATCCTTCGACCGCTACCGTTCAATAAGGTTGAAATCGATCCCCCATACAATTATCACACAAAAATGTTGGTCATCTTTTAGTTTTGACATTGTGCAGCAGGGTGGCCGTTGTCGAGGAACACACGCGTGTCATTTCTCTTTTGTGTGCAATCCCACTTGGGATGTGGTCTCCACATCGTAACACATTATCTGAATACGCGATAACTCCTCCTGACTATTGCCTCGGCCCTTGTCAGGTACGAGAACCCCTTGGCCATATCCTCGCATGAGCTTCCCCTGTGATGACCTCTGATCTCATTATTTATGACCATTACCTACGATAAATCAGGTTTTGTTGTCACGGTAACTCCCTCCACCATCTCGTCTGTTCAAAAAATCAGCTGATGCACAACAGCTTCCTTTCCAGTCCTGTAGGATCTCTATCTCTGAAACTCATGCCTGAGTCAAAAGGCAATGCCTTCCGTCAGGCTACATGGCTAATTTCTTCTCCAGTAATAACATTATCTTTCAAATCCTTTTCTGTCTTGAGTACAGATTCTCAACACCTCTCTAGCCACATAGACAAACGATCGCCATAAAGACAATTACGTGTCAGTGCTCTCTTTGCGTGCTGAAAGAAATTTTCTGTCTGTAAAGACCCAGCACTCAGTTGTACTTATGCAAAAGTGCCTGCCGAGGTTTAAGTCCGCCGACACTGCCGCGGTTAGTATTCACATACGCTTCCTACTCTGCCCTTGAGTAATGGCGCTAACCTGGCACCCCCCAATCCGCCTCTTTCCATCCATTGAATGACTGCCACCTTCCAAAATGAGACAAATATGACTCAAGTCGTCCATGTCTCTAAGAAGGGTAACTGACCTTAGCCGACACTACAGTCTGTAAGAATGAATTGGGCGCTAGCACTTGTTTGAGTCTTCACCACTGCTTTCCTGCTTTTTATTCTTGCTAACTCTAACTGTTAACTGTCTCTTCGCCTCTCTTTCTTCTCGATTTCTTTCCCTCCTCTCCTTCTCTCGTTCTCGTTCCATTTCACGTTCCTCTCGTTCTTCATCCAACTCCACGATCCTCTCGTTCTCGATCCTTCTCATGTTCTCTCTCGTTCTCGTTCCTTCTCAATCCTTTTTCTTATGTACAGAGCGAGTTCCTGCTCCTTTTAGCCTAGCACTAGTGCTCGGCTTTCATTGTTGGAATTCCGCACGATGTTATTGGTGCTGAACTGACTTTCGTCAGTGCAGATGCCTGACGTCGGATTTCTTGTCGGCATGTCCCCTACCACTGGCATAGTCCTGATGTCTTAAACAAATTTAATAGATACAAATAACGCGAAACCAATAAACCGACACGCGTTAATGCCAAATGATATTGACACAACGTTTCAGAACACAGAGTGTAAAGAAACAACTTCCCCACCAACGAACTGGAACACCCTACACAACCCCGTGAAGTAAAGGAAAAAATGGGGATAACCCACTCGAAACCCCAACACGTGTATTCAAAACACGTCTAACAAACCAACCACGGTTGTACACACAGCGACCGAACGAAACTACTAACCTACGAACCGGACGTGCTGAAAAAATATATCTCCAATATCGTACGTGACGATTCACCAAAACAATACGGCGCCCGCAAATACGCCTGTGCCACCTCGCACCCGTAATACTTACGGTGAAATCGCTTTAAGAAGTATCAATACTTTAACTCTAATCCTTGTGTCCCAATCCGACGACACAATACAATACCACTGCACCACTCCAATGCAGTGATGTCAGATTGCACTAAACTGGCAACTTGAATAAAAATCTTCTTCTTCACAATAGATCTATGAAATTGATCCCAAACAAGAATTTAAAACATGTCGTGTAATATGACGTGAATTGCCAAGGACGTTTACTTCTCTGTAACTTGTTGATGCCTTTTCTAAAATTAGGGAAATAATAACAAATACGTCGCGACTAACGAAATAAAATGTAAATGATTTTATGACAAAGTTAATGTCTGAAATTTAAATTTTTCTAATAATATGTTTAGATGGTCAACACATATAATTAGAATCACGGAGCCACTTGCCAAGGCCACCCACTAGAAAAAAGTGAAGGTTGGCGGTCTACATTCTGCCTGCTCACGAACCTCCAGTACTTTCAGATCGAAAGATCCCAGGGACGAGCCCCCCAAATAATAATGTTGCGTTTTTATAAGACCACCCCATTCATAAATGATGGTTGAATGCCCATACAAGAACGATAGACCGTTGTAGGAACGTCAAACTTCCGTCCACTTCCCTTCACTTTCTTTCTACATATTGGAACAAGAGGTTTGATTTTGATAAACAACCACTGAATATAATAAAGTATGAGTAACGATGATATGATCTGGCAGTGAATAAGTCGTTTTGTTGCTGATTTGGTGCTGATGTCCCGTTTGTTCCCTATGAAATGAATTACACACAAAAAACGTTCACTTGGAGACAGCAAAGTCTCTGTCCCTTCTCCACTCGGCTTCTTGCAGTAGCACAACCTAACGATGTCCGTTGTGCTACAAAAATATCTTCCAGAGAAATACACATAGAATATAGTTATGCACAAAAAAAAGTACAAAGTGTCTGAGTTTGTGGTAGTGCGTGCTTGAATGTGGAGTGTTGTGTTTATGTGATTGGCACTCAGTTTCAAACACGAATCGTGTAGCGTTCCGGAGTTCCGCTGACGTTCAAGTTCACATTCTAGATCCCGGCAAGGTTGTCACGCCAAGCACGTTCCTCTCAACGAAGAATGGAGCAGGATAAAGATGTGTGACCACGATGAGAAAAAGAAGCGGAAGATGAACAGGATGATGAAAAAGGAAAAGTAAGAAGACCTGCAAGATAACAATCGTCTTAGATCTTGCAGCTATAGTGCACTCACTATATCCACCCACTACACGCTCTAAACACACTTTCCAATTGCACTAGCTTGCTCTAATCATTTACAATTGATTTCTCCTTCAAAATAGCTTTACGATAAAACTCGTTAACAAAGAAGGAAAATGTACACCGAATATTCCAATCTGCCTTGACTGTATTAATTCGCCAAGGCTTAATCTTGATTAATTACAATATATTTAATCCCTGAAACGGATTAAGTCAAATGGCGTTAACTCATATTGCACAGATCACTTAGAATCCAAAAATGTTTCGTTCATAACTAACTCGTTTACGATCTTAAATAATAATCTGCATTCCACAACAAATATATCTATCTAATATGGTAGCATGCAACGGTGAACTGAAATAGAATATGCATAATAATTGTTAGTACATGGCAACAACGATATGAATGAGATCAAACAAAAGAAGATGACATCTCGCACAATCAATCGTATGGATGACTGGTAAAACTGAATATTTAATTCAGAGCATTTTTAATGATCGCGCGCACAAATATTATTGAACCGGTAAATGTAAGTAAGCGATTATTTTGAGATGATAATTTTGTTTGCGGGGGGGGGGGGCTACACGAAAAAATGGTTTCGGTCCTATTTACCCACGACAGTCTTAGTGGCTACAAGCTATTCCGACTCGCCCACGAACGATGTGACTCGAATACGCCATCCCCGTAAAGGTTGTGGGTGTCGTCGAATGCCCTGCAGTTCCCCCTTTTCAGTCTGGCCTCGTACTGATTCCTTCGAAAAGGTTTCTTCTTCTTTCTTCCGAATAATTTGAACCTTTCTTTTGCGGAGCCCAATTTCTCGTCGACCGGGTTGATCAGTTTGTATGAAGCAACGGTCGAATGCTTACTCACATGCGCGGACGGAGAAACCAACTGACACTTGATATTGCGATTGGTCAGTACCATGGTTTTCCATAACTCTAAGATTAAAAAATTTTTTTATTATTAATACAAATACCATCTACACAACGTTTGAAATCATACGCGTACTGCACTAAAGCAAAAACGAACGATTAGTTTTCGTCGTTTGGATATAGAACAAAAAACAAGTGCAGACAAATGAACGTCAGAATCGATTTGCGTCCATTTATCCTCATGAAAATGAGCCGAGCTTATGAATGAACGTCACAACAGATCAACATAGGAAATAATAGGCGATTTGTACAAGTCTGCAAAGCAGAATTTGAGAAAAGTGCACATGTATTTAAACCCTATATAGTAAATTATGACAATATGTATACGTTTTAAAGAATAATTCAAAAATGAAATCAATGAAAAGCCAAAGAAAGCCTCACTTCCTCTGTACATGCAGTGGAATCTGAATAGAATATGAAGACGTACTACCATAGACTACATGACCATATAAATCTATATATATATATATATATATAAATATATGATCCAAATATAGAGAGAGAGAGAGAGAGAGAGAGAGAGAAGAAGAGCGAGAGAGAGAGAGAGAGAGAGAGATATGTTAACAACCTCCTTTGTCTGTCTAACTTTTCATGAATACTGTTTCTGGCCCACTATTTTGGCAGGACAACCACGTTCGTACAAGTTTCCTAAATCACATAACTTCCTATTAAATGTAGGCCTATGTTTTTTTTTTTTTTTAACTAAACCATCTTAACTTTATTTGTCAATTTTCTTGGTTTTTATAAATTCATTTTGTTTTAAACAATTTCCTAACTACTGGAGATGGAGCTTAATACCCCACTTAAAAAGATTTACTTAAGTATTTCGATCTGTTTGCAGAGAAAGTTGTACCACACTTCTGTTTCTCGACCTAGCAGTATTACATGTTTCCAGCAGCAACTTTGCTTTTATATTTGTTTTATAATGATAATATTCATTTAAATTTAGTTCCTTATCCACTCTATGTAAATTAGATAGCTAAGGTATGTACAGTTATCCCCCGCTACTAGGAAAAGTCCTTACATTCAAAGTTGCCATAGTCTTATTAATACATCTTGCACACACAACACTCCTCATGTCCATGTTATATAACCAAATGGCTATCGTTGATTCGAAATTTATTATTTAAAGACTGCTTTGGCTTTGTTTCTGTTTGCTATCGGGTCTACACGGTGTTAAAGTGTCTGTTGTCGTTTTCCCCCCCCACATTCTGTCTTTTCCATCAAACTTTTTAAACCGTTTTGACAGTTACGATTTGACTTGTAGACATCCAGGAGAATGAACAAGCACAGAGACAAGCGATAAGAATATCTACCTTTTGGGCACCGTTACACATCGAAACTAAAAACGGAATGAGGAAAAGAAAGAAGAAGAAGAAAAAGGTTAAAATGCTGAAGGTGCAGAACGCTTTTGCATGTGTTTTGCATTATTATTTCTTGACAATGCTTGCATGATGTGGCAAAAGATGAAAGAAATTCTATAAATATATAATATATAAATATTTATATATATATATATATATATATATATACAGAGGAGAGAGAGAGAGAGAAGAGAGAGAGAGAGAGAGAGAGAATGCTTAATAAAGTGCCGGTGCGTATAAAATACTGTCGCTTATAAAAACGTTCGCACGACAGTATTTTTCCCTGAAATAACAGCATTTAAGGACACTACATATTCTATAGGACATATTTCGTGAAAAGTGTCCGCGCGGACATTTATTTTCCGCAAATATTGTCGCTGCAAACAATATTTCACGTGATATGCTATCGCTGCGATTTACAATTCAACACGGCGACATATTATAAACGACACCGCAACCCCCCTCCCCCTGACACTCCTCCATCGCCCTCCTCGCCCCACCTCACTCCCACCCCTCCTCCGCGCATCACGGTCCACTAACCACCTCAAAAATGTTGGCTTTGATTTCACAGAACAGGAAAATAAGAAAAAAAATATAGCTATGTGATGATGGAAACGGACAGCGGTTCATTTTGCTGATCATCTAGAATGAGTAAATAGGTCATAGAGTAGGGAGGGGGTGACAAAGAAGAAGAGAGAGAGATGAGAGAGAGAGAGAGAGAGAGAGAGAGAGAGAGAGAGAGAGAGAGCAGAATAATTAACATGTGCATGTTCACAAGAGAAAAGATAGAAAGGAATAGCTGAACGAATAAAAAGTGCCAGTCTGATATTAAATGAGAAGACTAAACAGGCTTACAAAGAATAAATAAAAACCTAGTAGCAAGATAAAGAAAAAAGAAGAAATCAAAGGTGGGATGTAAGGTAGGAGAAAGCCACCACACACGCCACAACGCACGCACACACACACACATCACACACACACACACCCACACACACACACACACAACATACACACACACACACACACGCGCGCGCGCGCGCGCGCCCGCTTGTACGGCAAAAATGACAGAGAGCAGAAACAGACAACAGAGGACGACAGAAAAGGATCAGAGACTGAAAATGCTTTCTGTTTTACTCTTGCAGTGGTGATTGAGTTAAATTGCAGAGGTTATCGGTACTTATTGTATCATTATAATTTATGGGTTGACTTAAGTATACAAACACGAACATACGTTCGCCAAGTTTAGTCAGTACTGTCAATATTAATGTAGTGTTGGTTATAATAACTTTGTTCTTGCCTTTACCATCACCCTTATTATTGTTCTGTGTAGATCTGAGATCTGGGAGAGAGAGAGAGAGAGAGAGAGAGAGAGAGAGAGAGAGAGAGAGAGAGAGAGAGAGAAGTGTGTGTGGGTGTGTGAGTGTTGAGTGATGTGTGTGTGTGTGTGTGTGTGTGGTGTGTGTGTGTTGTGGTTAACGACCAACAAGTCTTGGATCCACAACATGTATTGAACGCAATCAGGTGCCAGTCCACCTCCTCATACGCCAGCTGCCATGTGATTGTATTGGAACCCTAACCCCCCATCTGTTCTACGGTACGTGCCTCCGTGTCCTACGCTACCTTCAGCCCCTTCGACTCGAAAGTGTCCTCCTGCCAATACCTTTGCGAGCAGCTGCATCACCTTTTACGCAATAAGCGATTCACCTATTACGTTTCGCCCAGTCACGTTTTGCCCCGGTCGTCCGCTTTCTTCACATCCGTCACATTTCACCTAAAGCACAAATAACCGATAATTCAATCAACTGGTTTGTTATCAACAACTGTTATTGAAAAGTGTTGTTACTCAGGGTAGGATGGAACAAGAAGAGTAACGTGTAACAGATTTTCGGAGAAGACAACAGCCTTCCCCCAACCCCCCCCCCCCCTCTCGCTCGACCCGCTCCTTTCTCAGGCAAGTTCGTACTGAACACCTTACATTGCTAAAGCGACGGGCTGCATTCCAAGGTCTCTCTGCTGCCAGAATTTTTCTTTCTCTCCTGGCACAGCCATGATTGGACCATGTACCTTCTAGATGGGTGGGCGCGCAAGCTTTCCTGTTTAATTCGGTAGATGGAAACGGTTTCTCTGATAAGTAGTAAGTAAACGGATGATGCAACAATGAATATAGATTATAAAAAAATCATCTCGTAAATCATCAACCTATGGCACATTCACGAGAGTATGATAAAAGAAGTGTTTGTGTGTGTGTGTGTGTGTGTGTTTGTGTGTGTGGTGTGTGTGTGGTGTGTGTGGAGGGGGGAGATGATACACTGCCACATTACAGCTCTCACACACCAATCTATCCAATTAACAAAGATAACATGTTATTAATTCCTGCTCTCACACAACTCCAACCTTGAGAATCGACAAATTACGGAATCGTGAGAGAACAGTCACGCTCGGTCCAAAAAAGAGCCAGGTGAACGAACACCTCAATGACGTCGAAACGTGAAGTGGACTTTTGCTCGGCTCCCCTCCAGGCAGCAATAAGGAAGTACAACTAAAGGAGGAAGCGCGGCGTGAAAACGAGCGTGTAACTTACCTTTCTGGCGTTGATGGGAAGGGCATCACTCTGAGCGATCGGACGTCTCTGCATGAGCACGGCGTGGAAAGTACGTGTTCCTGAAGGAGCCTCAGCCAGATGAAGTGTGTTTGGCTGCACCACACACACACACACACACAACACACACACCACACACACACACACACACACACACACACACCACGCACACGCCCCACACACACACACACATCACGCACCCACACACCTACACACACACACACACAAAACTTATGCGGCAAGCCGTGGCATAAGAAGTCGAGTATTTATAGACTGGTACACTTGATTGGTTTTGATAATTTTTCATGTTCTGGAAATTGATTCTCCTGCGTTTTCTTTCACAAGACAATCAAGGCCGGGTAAGTTCCAAGCAGACGGATTAAAGATAAAAGAAATGGGGCTTATTTTTTTCTTTTTCTCTTTTTTTTGAGGGGGGGGGGGGGGGGGGCACCTGGCGCAAACATAGGTCACGTGTGATGTCAAATTAGGAAAAGGTTATGTAATAGAAAGAATAGGCAAATATGTCATCGGTGGATATCCCCAAAGTAAGTGGATTAATGTTTGAGGGGCTTGATGCTGTTGATCAATTATCAGTTAAATATCGAAATGTAAACCAGTTTATGGCTAGCCTCAAACCCCGTACATGGATTAAATAGTGGATTTTAGGTACGAAATCCTAATGTGTTGGCGTGTGGCCTGTTAGGAATACCAGCACCCAGTAAGCCTGCTCTAGCAAAACGTCTCTGATTACCAACACCTCGCTTTCCTTCGCTTCTCATGTTCAGCATCAAATATTGCCAAAATCAACTGAGTAGGCTCTGCTCTCTCTCTCTCTCTGCTCTCGTCATCGCCATCGTCTGTCTCACACGTCTCTCTCCTCTCCATGTGGACTGCTTGGTCCACCAGCTCCTTATCACCCTAACGTTGGGTGGGAAGATTGATGGCTCAACAGCAAGACACGACGAATTGCGTCTTATCATATTCCACTTGGCTATCTGTATGTAGTTCAAACACCGCAGGCGTCCTGGGCTTGTGATTTATGCTAGAGGTCCTGCGTCTACTCTGCAGAGTCACCTCTAGCATGGCGCAGGTCTACAGTCCTGGCTGTTGTTTTGAAGGGAAAATAATCGTGGCCTCCGACTCCAGAATTCAGTTTGCTGCGTTACTTTATCATTACGCTGTCATCAAAAGATGACGCGATATACAGTACACAAAATGTGATTATGCTACAAAAAAATAAGAAAAAAAAGGCAAAGTCCCTATAGCCTACTGCCGTAGAGCAGTGCCCTTCAAGATGAGTCACCGGAGTCTTGGCATGGAACAATGGGAGCAGCTCATTCTTCACCTTCGCCGCTTTAAATCACTCTGTATCGAATCAAGAACCTGTCCACCAGGAGTACACATGAGGAAGGTCAAAGAACAAAAAGGAAGGACAACAAAATCAACATCCAAGAGCGTTGAACGACTACCGTCAACCCCCGCAACAACGCTTTAACCATTGACATAGGTCAAAAGCTAGTTAACTAGGGAATTACAAGCCAAGGTGGCTTCGCGTGATTTGGTCGTCAAAAGCTAACGTTTAAATTTTGTAAATTTTGTTGAATTGTTATCATTGAACGTATTCATAATATCATGATTATGTTCGGTGTACAGAAACCCGGACGATCATAAGTGAACCATGTATATGCCTCGGCACAGTGCAGTCTTCCTCTGTGGGGATGGGGCTGGGGTCATTACGCTTATACTGACAGCTTTCTCGCAGATTGCCAGGCGTTGGAATGCAACATGCGACCCTTGATAGGTAAATCGGTGTCGAGCATGGATACCTAAACTTCAAAATGACGGAAAGACGAGAAAAGACGGAGCGTTAGGTGAAACCAAAAGATGTATGAAAGGGTAAGGAGTGTGATATGCTATACAGAGTAGAGAGACAGGTGGAAGTGGGAGCGCGGCGCGACAAGAGAGGTGAGAAGTGAAGGGTCAAGAGGAGCAAAACCATTCAAAGGTTACAAGTTTCAGAGAGAGAGAGAGGGGGGGAAGAACAGACAGACAGACAAGAGAGAAGGAGAAGAGAGAGAAAGAAAGAGAGGAGGGGAAACTGACAGACAGAGACAAGGCACAGAGAGAGAGGAAGAGAGAGAAGAGAGAGAGAAGAGAGAGATGCACACATACACACAAATATACAGAGAGACAGTAGGAAGGAAGAGAGAAGAGAGAGAGAAGAGAGAGATGCACACATACACAACATATACACTACAGAGAGAGAGGAGAGAGAGAGAGAGAGAGAGAGAGAGAGAGGAGGAGGAGAGAGAGAGAGAGAGAGAAGAGAGAGATTAGGGTGGAGTGTGGTGCGGGAGAGAGAGAGCGGCGAGGGAAGCCTTTCAACACGCAAATGAAAGGGGGATGGGGAAGGGGGGAATATAAGACGTCAAGATAAGACAATGATACAAATACATTCAGAAAAAAGTAAATACAGCCGAAAGAGCATAGGGACAGAGAACGGTGGGAGGTGGTGGGAGTGTGGAGGGGGAGTTTATCTCTGCACACTGCTCTTGACGTGCACCATTGTTCCACTGTCATACCTTCTCGTTGGTGAGTTCACTAGAATCACGTTACGTGACGTTCACACGTCATGAGCGCGGACACGTCATGACGTCGACTACAGAATAGAAAAGGGCTGCAAGGAGCCAGTGTCACACAGAAAGTGATGACGTCGAAGGCCACAGCAAACATGAACGGGATAGAGAGAAGAGAGTAGAAAACGAAACAGAGAGTGAGAGAGAGAGAGAGAGAGAGAGAGAGAAGAGAGAGAGGAGAGAGACGGACGGACGGACGGACGACGAGGAGACGACAACAGACGTATAAGTTTTTTCATAAATAGGCCAATGCCTCTCATGAAGGGTGCCATCTAGAAATCATTCAAATCTTTTTTAACATCAAAACTATTTCATACATACATCAAAAGAAAACAAGAACAGATCGTAAGTTGAATGCTTTATATAAGTAGATAGACAGGCCTCTAGTTGTTTGTTCTTTATTAGAAGCTGGGAGTAAACTTTATCTGGAAAGACTTGGGAATCTATAGTATTTTAACATTTATATAACGTTCCCTTATTTCGTTTCGTGAAGGATAGCACTGAACAAAATGCACTTCGTCTGCTCTCTTCTTTACACAATGGACAAATTAAATCAACAGGGGTGTGTTGTCTGTATTAATATCTATGTACAGCAAAATCTGAAATACCCAATCTGAATCTTGGACACACACACACACACACACACACACACACACACACACACAGAGAAGAAGAGAGAGAGAGAGAGAGAGAGAGAGAGAGAGAGAGAGAGAGAGAGAGAGAGACAGACAGACAGACAGACAGAGAGAGAGAGAAAATATTTGCGGGCTGACCGGTAAAAAAAAACTGTGTGTGTGTGTGTGTGTGTGTGTGTTGTATATTTGTTGTATATTTGTATACGTGAGTGAGTCTCTGTTTGTTTTAACGTTGTTCGCCGCGGGTACCTACCGAGTCCACTTGGTAAACCTATATTACTTTCCTGAATCCCTGTTAAGCTTAGCAAGACCCCTCTCTGTGCTGATAGTCGATTTGGCAACAATATGTTGAAGTGGCTCAGTGCTGTAAAAAGAGCCCCGCGCTCTCTGTTGTCTGGCCACGTGCCAATAGCATAGTAACTATTTAGATGGAAGGTTTGCGAGTAGGTGTTACTTCTAACATTATTTAAAAATTTAGAATACACGCGTAACCAGGACATAGTCATGGATAAAAACACCATACAAATTCAACATCTAAAACAACAACAAAACGGTGAACAAAAAAATACCACAGAAAAAAAAATATTGCAACACAAGTACAACCAACAGCATGAGCAATGCCAAAAACACACGCCTGTATATACATAGCCTTGATAAAACGTATACACACACCAGCCGCCGTGGCGAAGTGGTTAACGTCGCGGACTCCCGGCTGGAGGTCGCGGGTTCGAATCCCATCAGAAGTCATGTGGGTTTTTTCTGCCCCGACCGGCTCCTACCCAGAGTTGAGTTTGCTGCGGACTCAGTTGGGAAGACTGGGACCACACAGTCGAGTTTCATCCACTTAATGGATGCGTTTCTGAGAGTGTTGCTCAAATTTCATGACCAACACTGCAGGTGCCTGTATCTCTCGGGCCTGGTTGACGCCGGGATATATTATGAAAGGAAGCGTAGAGTACAGCCCTGTCATGTAGTCTCAGACCGAAACGGAAATCCGTAGCATCATCTTAATCATCCTCATTCTCATCGATCAGCATTAAAAAAAAGTGTCTCAAATTCTGTGGCCCTTCATGCCCTGCTCTCATGGTGACCTCAATTTCGATGTCCTCTCCACGTCTGTGACCTTGGTTTGGTTCCGTCGAGGTCACCGGTATCGCGAGTCCATGGGGCTGTCGTTGGACGGACGTGGTGGCGCCCTCCGGAGGAGAGCTCACTCACGCCGGCTCCGCGACTAAGCAATTATTGTCGTCAGTAGGGGGCTTAGTAGGTGGTGTCCTGCGTATGTTAGATCAGAACAGGCGCCACTGAACACCACCGAAGTGACTCGGCGGGCAGTGCAGTGTCTCCTCCGGTGGGTTGCCTCTTGACGACTTGACATTGACTGCTTCCTGTGAATTGCCGGTGCCGGGGCTGCGGCGGGGCCGACCGGCTGTGGCTGTGGACGGGGTGTCGGAATGAGCGGCGTGGGTGCACTGCCTCTGAGGTGGCGTAGAGAGTGGGACAGCAAAAAAAAAAAAAAAAAAAACAACGTATACACACACACACTACTTACCTATACATTTACAAACTTACATTCAATTACATTTTGA
This sequence comes from Conus ventricosus, assembly GCA_018398815.1. Lineage (NCBI taxonomy): Eukaryota > Metazoa > Mollusca > Gastropoda > Neogastropoda > Conidae > Conus > Conus ventricosus. The sequence goes on along the minus strand of CM031610.1, from coordinate 49,474,544 downwards.
AAGCAACGTCTTGCCAAGTTCTTGTAGGAGGGAGCATTTCATTGACCAATGTTCAGTAGAACAAGCCACAAAAGTGGAAAAAGAAGTGGACGATGGCAAAGTAAGACACACATACGAAAAGGCAAACTCAAAGTGAATGGTAGAAAGGAGGAGATCTTGATACAGGTAGTTAAGATTAGAGACGTCCGGCTTTTTTTCATTATCTACTGTCTTTATTCCTTTCAAAATGAAATAAATGAAAGAGACAGAAGACCATTCAGACTGATTGGCTGTGACCATAAGAGCGTAGTCGAACTTTTGACTTCTGATGAATATCCAGTCCTTACATTCTGTCCCCCTCTGCTGTGACACTGATTTGTCGTTACGTGTCAAACTTTCTATTTATATTTACTACCTTCACAAGATTGATGCATTTTTGGCATTCAGTGTCTATTGGTTTATTTGTTTGTTTGTTTGTTCTTTTGTCTATCTGTCTGTCAGCCAGACTGCGCGAAGATTAATGAACCGATTTTCATAAAACTTGGTAGAAATAAAGAATGTTGCCTAAGTACGAATCCAATGAATCTCGGTGCAGATACAGACCGACAGAATAGTTCGGAGGCAATGGGATGAAATCTGAATAAGAGTTTTGATTGACGAGGAAAACAAAAAAAAAAACAAAAACAAATAATACACCCGAAAGCGCGGGTGGGACCCAGAGAAGTACTGCCCTCAACTGCCGAACAAACCAGCCTGGAGCAATCCTGCGCCACCCTTGGAAGCCTGCGCAGAGTTCATACATGGTAACAGGCACACACAGGGCATTCCACTAAGACGTCAATGGACATAACTGGTCCCTGGCAGATGCCATTGTCTAATGGCAACTGGATGTATCACGACAGAACCTCCACGGAGCGCTCATATCGTGTACCAGTCCATATTTCATGACTGCAGAGCACTGTGTGTGTGTGTGTGTGTGTTGTGTGTGTGTGGTGTGTTGTGTGTGTGTGTGGAGTGCAATACCATAAACAGCTCATATTCATATAGCGTATAGCGTCGTTAAACTCTCTCTCTCTCTCTCTCTCTCTCTCTCTCTCTCAACAACCACCCTTTATCTTCATTTCCAATCTGTCTGTATTTGGCTATATACGACTGTTGGAAGCAGCTGCCTCTTTATTCCTCACCCTGTCAGCTATGCACTGCACGGGGTCACTATCAGGTCCAGACATAAATAGTTCCATACCACTCTCGCCCCCATGAGATATCGGCAAGGGTCAGACCCTGGACGTCATAGGAACACACCACAGGTATATAAAGAAGCATAAGCATGCAACTCGCTAAACAGCTTTTTACATCGACGCGAGTTGTCGGAAAGTTATGACCCTTTGCACGCTTAACAGACCGTTTTACGTCGAGCAAACTCGATTTGTTTTCCAGAAAACTGAAACCGCGGGGAATTCTGGGAGGCAATTCCCAGTTCAATATGTCACGCAGCTTCGTCAGAGATTTACAACGACTGCGTGACATTACTTATACGATTTGATTTTGTTGTCAAAATTTAGAGACTGATCGAGAGAAAAGAAATAATCAGTACGTTAAATGCAGTCTGGAGAAGGTGAAAGCATCCTGAAAGACAAAGGCAGTTTGTTTGAAAATTCACCACAGAAGAGGAGCTTGTTAAGGGAGACAAAGTATGTTGTTGATTATGACAAATTGTAAGGACACACAAGATTCTAACCAGCAGCATGGAATTAGATTATTATAATGTATTGCAACAAATAATGTATACGTGTTTTGTATTGCTCGTTCATGAACACTTACATTTTGTGTATATAAATTCTAGGTATAAATTAAGATATTTAATTGTGTATTATGTGCCCATTGATAGACAAAATTTAGAACTACTGGAACACGCTCAATTGCTATTGCAAGCAATGGCTCGTACATTTATGTTTGTGTTGTGTTTTTAAGCGGTTCTCCCTGCTTTTCCAACACTGGAAGCCAGTCAGTATCAGGCGGTTTCCTGGCTATTTTCTCCACACTCCATATTGTGCAAAGACGTATCTAGAGTTATCGTTCCTACACTTTTGCCTGTTAGCTCCTCTCTCTCTCTCTCTCTCTCTCTCTCTTCTCTCTCCTCATCTCTCTCTCTCTCTCTCTTTGTGTCAACGTCACGTCCAAATGAAGAAAAAGACAAGTTCTTGGGAGTTGACGGAAGTTGTGTTGTGGGGGTGTGTCTAATGATTTTCACTTTTTCTTTATATCCCCTCTTCCATTTTTCTTTTTTTCCGCTGTCATCCACGTGAACCACCTACATCTTGCTCCCTCGCCTTCTTCTTACCCCCACCCCCCTTCTCTCTTCTCGCCTGCTTCCCATTTATCCCCAGAAGCTCCTCTTTTTTTCTTCACTTTTTCACTGCTTCCATGGAGATGGGTGTTGTCGCCTCCCATTTCCATTTCTACGTTCTTTATCCCTCGTCCTTTTTCATCATTATTATTCATTTTGTCTTATTCTTTTTTTTTCTTTTTTTTTTGCGCTTCTGTTGCTTTTGTTCTATTTGAGATTTTAAAATTTTCTTTCTATTATGTCCTTCCTTTCATCCGCTCCGATCATGTTTTATCTTCCCCCCCCCCCCCCCCACCCCCTTTTTTTTTTCTCTTCACATCTCTCTTTTACATTCCGTTATCTAATATTATGCTTTTTAAGATTCATTCAATGGACATTCTTCTCGTTTTTAACTCTCTCTCTCTCTCTCTCTCTCTCTCATCATCTCTCTCCTCTCTCTCTCTCTCTCTCTCTCTCTCTCTCTCATCTCTCTCTCTTCTTCTCTCTCCATATCGTGCAGAGATGTACATAGTTATCTTTTCCTACAACTTTGTTAGTTTTTTCATATATCTCTCTCTCTCTCTCCCTCTCTCTCTCTCTCTCTCTCTCTCTCCTCTCTCTCTCTCTCTTTTCCATTGTATTGCACACACACACACACACACACACACACACACACACACACACACACACACACACACACACACACACACACACACACACATATGCGTGCTCGCTCGCTCGCTCGCT
>CM031610.1:49443992-49463992 GCA_018398815.1 Conus ventricosus | reverse complement strand
TGAAAAGGGTGAGTACCATTGGTCGGTATTTTTCCCGCCTTGTGCCGAGGTTACCTCCCCTCTAATTTCATTGGACAGGCAAATCATCAAAGTCACATCTACCGGCCTTGCTCTCTGTGGTGGGCAATGGGTCATTTAATCAATTAACTTGGTTTCACCCCCACTACACAATACCTCCCCCCTTCCTACTTTAACCGGAGGACGTCTGACTTAACTGTGGGCACTGGTCTTGCAAATTAGCTGTATCAGTCTGACCTAGACGCAGAGATCCGTCTGGCCAGACCTTTCGAGACGTTGGTCAAGCCACTCAGTCTGTCTGCAGGACGGTGCCGTCTCCGTGAAGGACTAGAAAATAGCCTCCTCACCGTGCCTAATTGGCTGACGTGACACATGAAGTCGTCTGCCTGGAAACCAGGATGTTTGAGTTTGGGAACTTATGTCCAATTGAACTGGCTGGCGACTGACCACGATTTCGGTTTTTCTTTTTTGTCCGTGACAGTGAGTGTGGTGTGTGTGTGTGTGTGTGTGTGTGTGTGTGTGTGTGTGTGTGTGTGTGTGTGTGTGCGTGCATACGTGCATGTGTGTGTGTCAACCTCGGGGTACGTCAGTGGAGGAAGGACTAGCGCACAGCCCAAACACACTCACAGCTTGCTTACAATCTCAAATTTATATATCATGCATTCGTCAAATCAAACCACTAGTAAAGTCTATAACTTTACAACACATAATCATGGAAAAAAAAACATCAATGTGCATGGAGTCAAACAAAATAAAACATTCTCTCTTTCCTTGAACTTCACAAAACCATTTATCTAAATCATCATAACTAACCCGGTATAAATAGATTTTCTACTTTACCTGGCCAGGTGATCTTAAACTATTTACGAATCACTGTCTTTCCTTTTCTTCTTTTTTTTTCTTTTCACTGTCACTTTCACAAGCACCAGTCGCAACACAACTGCTGGCACTGGTCAGGTTGGACCGCTGGCACTGGTCAGGTTGGACTGCTGGCACTGGTCAGGTTGGACCGCTGGCACTGGTCAGTTACTGGCGTTGGCCTGTGGTTCTGCCTGATGAAAGTGGCGCTGCCAGGTATGAGGTCGAACCCTGGTTCAAATTGAATAGTGACTACCAGACATTGATCTGTTCTCCTTTCTTCCTTCCTGCACTAACGCATTGCACTCTCTCTCTCTCTTCTAGTCTGCTCTATCAAATGGACATAGTTGCCTTTTTTTCTTTTTTTTCCTTTTTTTTTTCTCGTCATCGATTAGCAACTCTCTCTCTCTCTCAACATCTCTCCTTAGTCCTTCCTCTGCAGACTCTATATGGTGCTAATGCTTCAACTCGTTCTCTTCACTCCTTCCCTCATCTCTCTGCTTCCTTTTCGTGCAGAGCCTACTCCCAGAACCTCTCTCTCTGTCTCTTCTTTTCTTCTCCTTTTTTTTTTTCTTTGCTCCCACTCCCATAGCTTTATTATCCTGTTCCTACCTGTGAAAAGGGTGAGTACCATTGGTCGGTATTTTTCCCGCCTTGTGCCGAGGTTACCTCCCCTCTAATTTCATTGGACAGGCAAATCATCAAAGTCACATCTACCGGCCTTGCTCTCTGTGGTGGTCAATGGGTCATTTAATCAATTAACTTGGTTTCACCCCCACTACACAATACCTCCCCCCTTCCTACTTTAACCGGAGACGTCTGACTTAACTGTGGCACTGGTCTTGCAAATTAGCTGTATCAGTCTGACCTAGACGCAGAGATCCGTCTGGCCAGACCTTTCGAGACGTTGGTCAAGCCACTCAGTCTGTCTGCAGACGGTGCCGTCTCCGTGAAGGACTAGAAAATAGCCTCCTCACCGTGCCTAATTGGCTGACGTGACACATGAAGTCGTCTGCCTGGAAACCAGGATGTTTGAGTTTGGAACTTATGTCCAATTGAACTGGCTGGCGACTGACCACGATTTCGGTTTTTCTTTTTTGTCCGTGACAGTGAGTGTGTGTGTGTGTGTGTGTGTGTGTGTGTGTGTGTGTGTGTGTGTGCGTGCGTGCGTGCGTGCGTGCATGCGTGTGTGCGTGCGTGGGTGCGTGCGTGCGTGCGTGCATGCGTGCGTGTGTGGTGTGTGTGTGTGTGTGTGTGTGTACGTTCGTGCGTGCGTGCGTGTGAGTTTGTGCGTGTGCGTGTGTGTGTGTGTGTGTGTGTGTGTGTGTGTGTGTGTGTGTGTGTGTGTGTGTGTGTGTTCGTGTGTGTGTGTGTGTGTGTGTGTGTGTGTGTGTGTGTGTGTGTGTGTGTGTGTGTGTGTTCGTGTGTGTGTGTGTGTGTGTGTGTGTGTGTGTGTGTGTGTGTGTGCGTGTGTGTGTGCGTGTGAAAATACATATGTCATAGCCTTGACCTTTTTTTACGCAGCGTGCCTCTAAAGATTGGTGGCTAGAGGTAAGCTCTTTTTCAAGCAGAAGAGTCGTTACACGGTCTACACTACACTATAAGTTGCATGGAAACGGGACAGATGAAAAGTAGAGGAAGAGAAAACATACCCACTACCCATTCCCCGAATCAGCTGCCCTAACCGTATAATCCACCTCGATTCAGACAAGGTAAAACGTTATCTTCAAGTTTAATCATGAGAAAGGAAACAGGTTCTAATTATGGTTGTTTTTGTCTTTTCTTCTCCCAGAAGACTATAACAACTAGAAAGACAATAAGCGAGAGAGAGATGAGAGAGAGAGAGAGAGAGAGAGAGAGAGAGAGAGAGAGAGAGCGAGAGAGAGAGAGAGAGAGAGAGAGAGAGAGAGACAGACAGACAGACAGACAGACAGAGACAATGAGAGACATACAGACAGAGAGAGCCAGACAGACAGACAAATAGAGAGACAGACAGAGACAGACAGACAGACAGACAGACAGACAGACAAATAGAGAGAGAGGGAGGGAGAGAGAGAGAGAAACAGGAAAGGGGTTCATGACTTAGGACCCCCTGCCATCCCTCCCGACTTCACCCTTACCTCATAATCTTATGTATTCTTCTCCCATTCCACCATTCCCCTCCTTCCCCTCCTTTCGCTCGCTCCTTTCCACCCCTCTCTGTCTGTAAATTCCCAGTCCCAATCTTGCAGCAATTGGCGTCGCTGATCACAGAAATGACGGGCAGTGAATCACGAAGACGTCTGCCTATGAATGAGGATACGGGGCTACTGATAAGTTGGATAGTAGAACTAAGTAAGAGAAGGAGAACATGGGAGGCAGGCCTCTTGTCTGGCATGGAAGGAACGCGTTCGACAATGCCAGAAAAGCCAGAGTGAGAATTCCAACCATGTCATGTTCCAGACAGAGTTCGGAATTTGCGCAGAAAGTTGTACATAAATGAAAACATGAATAAATAGAAAAACAAGTAAATTATAAAAAAAAAACAATAGAAAAACAAGTAAATTATAAAAAAAACCAATAGAAAAACAAGTAAATTATAAAAAAAACCAATAGAAAAACAAGTAAATTATAAAAAAAACCAATAGAAAAACAAGTAAATTATAAAAAAAACCAATAGAAAAACAAGTAAATTATAAAAAAAAACAATAGAAAAACAAGTAAATTATAAAAAAAACCAATAGAAAAACAAGTAAATTATAAAAAAAACCAATAGAAAAACAAGTAAATTATAAAAAAAACCAATAGAAAAACAAGTAAATTATAAAAAAAACCAATAGAAAAACAAGTAAATTATAAAAAAAACCAATAGAAAAACAAGTAAATATTAATTATAAAAAAAACCAATAGAAAAACAAGTAAATTATAAAAAAAACCAATAGAAAAACAAGTAAATTATAAAAAAAAACCAATAGAAAAACAAGTAAATTAAAAAAAAAACCAATAGAAAAACAAGTAAATTATAAAAAAAAACAATAGAAAAACAAGTAAATTATAAAAAAAACCAATAGAAAAACAAGTAAATTATAAAAAAAACCAATAGAAAAACAAGTAAATTATAAAAAAAACCAATAGAAAAACAAGTAAATTATAAAAAAAACCAATAGAAAAACAAGTAAATTAAAAAAAAACCAATAGAAAAACAAGTAAATTATAAAAAAAAACAATAGAAAAACAAGTAAATTATAAAAAAAACAATAGAAAAACAAGTAAATTATAAAAAAAACCAATAGAAAAACAAGTAAATTATAAAAAAAACAATAGAAAAACAAGTAAATTATAAAAAAAACCAATAGAAAAACAAGTAAATTATAAAAAAAACCAATAGAAAAACAAGTAAATTATAAAAAAAACAATAGAAAAACAAGTAAATTATAAAAAAAACAATAGAAAAACAAGTAAATTATAAAAAAAAACAATAGAAAAGCAAACAAATAAATAGATACATAAATAGATAAGTAGAAAAATAGATAGATACATAAATGAATTAAAAATAGTAATGGTGGTATACAATGAGAAAAGGATTTCCTTCCTGACCTCCAGCTCTTGAAGACAACGTTTATCATGTTTGTTTCGATTGTTTATATGAAAAGGGGAAACACCTGAAGCAGAATCTGCATTGTTAAAATCGTCTTTGTTTCTCATCACTCACACACACACACAAACACACACACACACACACACACACACACACACACACACACACACACACACACACACACACACACACACACACACACACGCGCGCGCAGCGCGCGCGCAGCGCGCACACGCGCATGCACGCACGCACGCACGAGCGCACGCACGCACGCACACACACGCACAAATACACACACATACACGTACGCACGCACCCATGTACGCATGCAGGCACGCATGCACACACACACGCACGCACGCAGGCGCGCGCACACACACACACACACACGCACACGCACACGCACACACACACGCACACGCGTTATTCTTTTTTTATATATATCTTCTTCTTCTTCTTCTTCTTCTTATTCTAAAGAATAACGCGTGTGCGCGCGCGCGCGCGCGCGCGCGCGCGTGTGTGTGTGTGTGTGTGTGTGTGTGTGTGTGTGTGTGTGTGTGTGTGTGAATAAGAACAAGAACAAGAACAATTCTTTATTGCCGTCACCTTTGAAAGATATTTGGCACAAAACAACAACGACTACAACAAAAAAAGAGAAAAAAAAAAGTTCTTCGATTATCAATTTCGCCTGGCTTTGAATGCCTCAAAAACAAAGCTGGCTAATATCTGTGTGTGTGTGTGTGTGTGTGTGTGGTGTGTGTGTGTGTGTGTGTGTGTGGTGTGTGTGTGTGTGTGAATGCCATGGACGAGAGGGATGATTTAAAAAGTGTAGGCTCTGACAAAGAGTATAAGAGAAAACGCAACATTGTGAAGTACATGATTAGAAAGTCTAAATGTGATTCTTTCAGAAAGTTGGTCCAAAATAAAAACAACGGAGCCTCTATTTGGAAAGCTATTAATACACTTACGGGACCGTGTTCATCAAGACAGGAATGTTCCATTCCAGTAGAAACACTAAATGATCATTTTGCCAATATTGGTAACAAGCTAAACATAGCGAAAGATAAAACTAGCATTTTTAATACTGCGAATTTACAGAAATTTTGTGATGCAAAAAATATACACGCAAAGTTTTCTATTCCCCTAATATCTGTTAATGAAGTGTTTTTATATCTATCAACTTTGAAAAATAAAAGTTCATACAGCTTTGATGGAATTAGTCCCAAGATATTAAAACTACCTGTACCATATATTGTAGATTCTCTTACATACCTCTTTAATCTATGTTTATCTAAACATTACTTTCCAGATGCATTTAAACATGCAAAAATTATCCCTCTGCACAAAAAAGGGAATTTAGATGATCCAAATAACTACAGACCAATTTCGCTGCTATCGTCCGTCTCAAAACCATTAGAACGTCATATCCATCACCATCTATCATCTTTTATTGAGAAACATCAACTGTTGTATATCAATCAGTCAGGATTTAGGAAACTACATTCATGTAAAACGGCTTTGTGTCGGATCACAAATTTGTGGCTAAAAGATATCAACAACAGGAAAGCAGTTGGTGTAGTGTTTATTGATTTAACAAAGGCTTTTGATTTAATTAATCACAATATACTGCTAAAAAAGCTTAATGTTTACGGCGTCGAAAACAATACGGAATCATTTTTTAGATCTTATTTGTTGAACCGTACGCAATCTGTTTTTTTCACGAGGTGTTATTTCTTCTAAGAGACTGTTGACAAGAGGCGTGCCACAGGGATCAATCTTAGGTCCCCTGTTGTTCTCCCTCTATATAAATGATCTCCCTTTATCAATTCAGAATGCAGTGTGTGATTTGTTCGCTGATGATACATCTTTACAATACTCTAGTCATAGCATCGATGAAATTAATTATCATTTAAATGCAAGCATGAAATCAGTGGAAGACTGGTGTGATTCAAATGACATGCTTGTTCATCCTCATAAAACCGAGTCTATGTTAATATGTGCACGTCAAAAAAGACAAGTCATAAAAGAAGCAAAATTAAAATAATGTACAAAGATAAAACAATAAAACAAGTTGCAAAGCACAAATTATTAGGCATCGTCATCGATGAAAATCTTTCCTGGCACGATCAGATCCATAACCTAATCAAACAAGTCTCGTGTTTTGTGTTCCAGCTGTCACAGATAAAACACTTTCTCAACGAACATTCACGAAAAATGTATTACTTTGCTTTTGTTCAGGCTCGATTAGACTACTGCTCTATAATCTGGGTAAATGTGCGCCATCTACTTTAAAACCACTTTGTTCATTGCAAAAACGAGCCATTAAGATGATCAGCTGTCAGAAGCAATCCGATCCTTCTATGCGTGATGTATTTAGGTACAGTATAATACTGCCTCTTCACTCATGTATAATATTCAACACTCTGATTCTTATGCACAAAATTGTTCATGACGCATGCCCAGATTATTAAAAATCATTAGTACATTTACATCACCATCATGATTCGCTCAGATTCATTATTCCTAAAGCTAATTTAGATTTATTCAAAACAAGTTTCTCCTTCTGTGGCTGTAAAGAATGGAACAAACTTCCAGCAAAACACAGAAATATTTCCCAATTATCAGCTTTCAAAATGAATTGATACTCATGACTGACCTATGCGTAGACATTAGCCTGACTATACATACGTACTGGAGAAATAAAAAGTGTAATGCTGATAAACGATGCAGTTGATTGAGATGTGTGTGTGTGTGTGGTGTGTGTGTGTGTGTGTGTGTGTGTGTGTGTGTGTGTGTGTGTGTGGTGGTGTGTATGTGTGTGTGTGTGTGTGTGTGTGTGTGTATGTGTGTGTGTGAGAGAGAGAGAGAGAGGAGAGAGAGAGAGAGAGAGGGGAGGACAGGGAGAGAGAGAGAGAGAGAGAGAGAGAGAGAGAGAGAGAGAGAGAGAGAGAGAGAGATTTTAAGCATGAAATCGTTATATTGACGTTATTTTGTAATTCGATGTTACCGTACTTTTTAAATTGTAGTTATTGTTGGGCAGAATTGTAAAAAGGCCTTCAATGAGCCTAATTCTCAACCCATTAAAGATTCATTCATTCATTCATTCATTCATTCATTCATTCATTCATTCATTCATTCATTCATTCTTCTATCTTCTTCTTCTTCTTCTTTCTTCTTCTTCTCTTCTTTTTTCTTTTATGCCCACTCATCTCCTTCTTTGACTTCTCTTCCTTTTTTGTTGTTGTAGAAGCGTGAATCCCCGACCTTATTTCAATAAAAGACTCATTCCTGTCCTTTCAAATGCTAAAGAAAAAAAAAAGGACAGACCAGAACATCAAAAAGGGAAATAATTGCTCTGCAAAGAGTGGTTGCAGGGAATCTGGTCAGTCCGACGGCTGATGAGTTAGCTCACACCGGGGTTGTGGAGAGAAAGAGCGACAGAGACAGCTCCCTGGGTCTGGCACTGAAAGAGATGTGGTGCACATCGGAGAGGAAGACGGACAACTCTTGCTCTTGGTGGTAAAGATTCCATTCCTTAGACTATTTACTTAAGAGGCCGTGAACGAGGAAGAAGATATTAATTCAATTCCTTTTTTTTTTCTTTTTTTTTTGGTTTGGTCTGGGGGGGGGGGGGGTGTTCTGTCTCTCTCTTCCCTGTCTTTGACTGTCTGTCTGTCAGTCTGTCTGTCTGTCTGTCTCTCTGTCTCTGTCTCTGTCTCTCTCTGTCTCTGCCTCTATCTGTCTGTCTGTCTGTCTGTCTGTCTGTCTTCTCTCTCCTCTCTCTCTCTCTCTCTCTCTCTCTCTCTCTCTCTCTCTCTCACTGGCTTCTTTGACCGCCCTCTCGCATTGTTACCACTACTACCAACCACTACCAGTATTATCAGCACACGAAGACTGGTAAAGATTGTTTCTGTTGTTTTTTTAATCTCCAGTACTGGAGATAAAAGGAATCGTCAGTAAAGGAAAAGGAAACCGATCCCTTCGTTGACTCGGATTCCGTTCAATTAACTGAGTAGCCATTTCACCAGCTTGATGCCTCTTTTAGTGTCTATATCCCCTCTCTGTCTGTCTGTCTGTCTCTGTCTCTGTCTCTGTCGTCTTTGTCTCTGTCTGTCTGTCTGTCTGTCTGTCTGTCTGTCTCTCTCTCCTCTCTCTCTCTCTCTCTCTCTCTCTCTCTCTCTCTCTCTCTCTCTCTCTGCTCTCTCTCTGTCTCTATCTCTCTCTCTCTCTCTCTCTCTCTCTCTCTCTCTCTCTCTCTCTCTCTCTCTCTCTCCTCTCTCGCTCCTCTCTCTCTCTCGCCTCTCTCTCTCTGTTTTTTTTTTAAAATTCCTTCTTTCTTTCTTTTCTTTTTACTTCGTCGATTGTTCCATCAGTCTGCCTACACTTTCATCTCTCACCAGGGTGTTTTCCCTTCTTTACCAGGGACTCTTTAACCATGGTGCCTGTACACTAATTGTCTCTAATAACATTATCTCTATGTTCCTTCCCCCCCCCCCCCCCCCCCCCCTTGTGCACGTTCATACTGCCTCCAGAATTTGTGTATACACGCAATGATCTCCACAGTCATCATCATTTCTCATCGCTTGAACTCAGCACTCAAAGTTACACTCGTTCTTTTCATGACAAGATAAAGCCCAAGATCTTTCAATCTTTCAGGTCTTACTGACGGTTTGAACTACAGCTATGGAGTTTACCTAATGCAAAATTTGGAAATGAACCAAAGTTTGATATCTGTTAATGATAAAACTGGCAGAAATGCTAAAAAGACGAGCTCAGAATCATTTTCAATGTCTGCCTCATTGCAAGACATTTACAAACTGCATGTAAACGGGAGTTTGATCCGGTAAGGATGAAAATACAATACTAATCATTATGTTTATTGACAATCATACATTTGACGACCAACACACATTGCAACTTTGATACATCGAATGCGACTTCAGACACGCAATCTTTTCTTTTTTTTTTAATTGTCAATGTTTTGGGTTTGTCTTTTTCAGTGAAAGAATATCTAGCCAGTATTGCTGAGTGCTTGCTGGTTAACATTTTGTTCCAAAATGGCTGATCTACAAGTTAATAGGGTTGAAGTTTGTAATACTTTGCGGACGACATTGTGTACATGTACTCATCACATGAATGTTTTCCCTCTCTGCAAACAGTTCACGTTGTCGAAATACACCAGTCTAAACTCACCTCACCATCTAAACAAAGTATGTCTCCATTTTCATTTCTTCTTTTCTAGAACTGGGCGGGATGAGGATAGGAAGTGGGAGGGTAAAGGTCAAGGGTTTCTGTCCAGGGTTGGCAAAACTGGCCGTTTTAGCAAGTTCCTACCCCACCCCCACCCCCACCCCCACTCCCCCACAAACACGCCTCACACACACACACACACGCATATACACACACACCTTTGAAAACACACCCTTTTCTCCCATATAATTGATCCGGCCCTATTGAGACATATTTTTGTGAATTTCTTCTTGGAAAGTGATAGCTAAACCATGACAAGGATGGTGCGAAGGAATCTGTCCAGACACGGCAACAGATGTCCAGGAGAGGGCCAGAGAGGCAGCGACAAGAAAAAGATGAAAGAGCCACTCCTCGTTCCGCTTGACAGCGGAGCACGAGACAAGAACGGAACATGATGTTTGGCTGACAATCAGCCAGCAGCTACAGACTGCTTGACAATCTCAGTCTTCAAGATCTTGTGGAAGGAGTGAGGGAGCTTTGTGAAAAGAAAAATACCAGCAGAAGTGTTCTTCCCCACCACGCTCTCCCCCTCTCCCCCACCCCCAAGCCCTCTCCCACCATTGCCCCCTTCCCTTTCTCCATCTTCTCCCCACCCCCCTCCTTTTTCATCCACTGCCACTGTAAAGAACAATCTTTCATTAAACAATTCAATTCAATATACCTTATTATCTCATAAGAGAAATTTATTGCATGATCAGCAATAAACGTCTTTACAGATTTAAGACAATAACAATATTGACACAGTAAAGCGCAAATGAAATAATGCATATGATAATGATTATACTGATTGTAATAGGTATTATATACACAGGTACATAAATACAAGAAATTTCACACACACACACACACACACACACACACACACACACCACACGCACACGCACGCGCGCGCGCGCACGCACGCACGCACGCACGCACGCACACACGCACACACACACACACACACACACACACACACACACACCGCCTCCCCCCACCCCCACCCCCCGCACGCGCACACGCATACGCATGATCACCATCGTCATCATTAGAATGGTGAGAAACAGTCTCGGACAATGATCCAGCCTGAGATGCTACTGGAGGGGAGAAGAGTGAACGAGCTGAGGGGGTGTGTGTGGTGGAGTGAGTGTGGGAGGGGGAGGGGGGGGGGGCGCAACTGACCCGTCGGCGGTTTCATCTCCTGTTTTGTTTTTCGATGGAGGCTTTATTACGTATCAAACAGCAGCACCGTTCGTTTGGGTCTTGACCCAGTTTAAACGAAACGCACTTCGTTCATGTCGTACAAATGGGTGCACATGTGGAACAGTGTCGAAACCTATTCTGTACTAGAGGACGTTGGGCCAGAACAGCAGGAAACACCGCGCGGCACAGTTAATTTGGCACGACACACTCTTTCGCGACTAACATATAACATATTAGTCAAGGTGTCTGTCTGTTTGTCCGTCCGTCTGTCTGTCTGTCTGTCTGTCTGGTGTTTCTCTTTCTGTCTCTCTCTGTCTCTCTCTCTCTCTCCCTCTCTCTCTCCCTCTCTCGCTCCCCCAATCTCTCTCTCTCTCTCTCTCTCTCTCTCTCTCTCTCTCTCTCTCTCTCTCTCTCTCTCTCTCTCTCTCCTAACCTACCTTTCTGTTTTTCTGCCCCCCCCCCCCCTCCTATATTTTTTTTCTTTTGCCTAGTTCTATAACATTGTGCTACACGCATGACGTACAAGCAATTTGCAGGTCCATTTGCAGTCAGAACCATTAAGAGAGAGAGGGAGAGAGAGAGAGAGAGAGAGAGAGAGAGAGAGAGAGAGAGAGAGAGAGGGGGGGGGGGCAGGCCAAGGAAAGAAGGAAAGCATCAGAGATGAAGCAGAGATGAAAAACAATTTATCTGTCGCTCATTCTGGATGGGGAAGTCAAGATCTGCTACAGGTCGGATACCGTTCACTTCTCAGCAGACCCAGGTTGCACGTGCACTGACGAAAGGATCGCACCAGTCAGTACAGGTCCACACCAGAGCATAGGCACCCACTGACATATGGCCACGCGCAGGTTTGGAGGATCGCATGCCGGCGCGCTTTTCCGCCCACCCGCGCGCGCACGCCAACAGACAGACAGACAGACAGACAGACACACGCACGCACGCACGCACGCACGCACGCACGCACGCACGCACACACACACACACACACACACACACACACACACACACAGTTGCATAGTCCTAACGCCAAGCAGCATAATATCTGATGTTCTGATGTACCTGATGTTTCTGCCTTTCTTCCACTTTTCTTCCACTTTTACCTCCTCAACCCCCACCCCCACCCCCGTCTCCTCCACAAAAAGCAAACAAACAGAACAAAACGAAACACAAGAGAGAGAGAGAAGAAGAGACAGACCGACAGACAGACAGACAGACAGACAGACAGACAGACAGACAGAGGAGTATTCCATATGCATCATGTCACGAGGCATAGTGCCTTCGCAGCAGTTAGCGCTGATCAATGTGTTCTGGCGTGAAGGTCAAAACCACAGATGCACACACCCATCACTTTCCGCACCACTGTTCTTCACCATACCCAAACCCTCCCCCACCCACCCCAACCTTCCATCTTCCCCCCCCCCCAACCCCCACCCCCATCTCCACCCCCTTCCCAGACATACTGCATTCAACACGCCATAAAGCATAGCGCCCTCGCAGGGGTCGGCACTGTACCGGATGTATGTTCTGATGTGAAGGTCACGGCCACACCAGGTCCATGACCTTCCCCATGAAGGTCACGGAGAAAGAAAAACAGGGTGTAAAGACTTAAGATTTATCAAATCTGATGTTGCTTAAAGTTCAGGTTTCATTCCCTGTACTAACACTGTGCCCCCAATTTATGTCATTTTGTTATCAGTTTTAGCAGCCTGGTGTAATTCCAACCTCCAGGCCCTGCCAGAAACGTTTTGCTTATCTTTGTGTATACGGGAGAAAGGAAGTTTGTAAGTAAGGGGGAGGAGGGAAAGACGGAGGGGAAGGAGGGGAGGGAAGGGTGGAGGTAGTGTGAGAAGTTGAGGAACAGGGAGGAGGTGGTGGTGGTGGTGGTGGAGGGGCCAGAAGAGGTGCTTGGTTTGGACATACAGGTGATTTCCACCGGTAGGCCTGGAGACCGTACAGCAGGCTGAATGAAGCTGAGAGTGACACAGAGAATGCCTGATCTGGTCTGTTCATATGAGTGAATGTGTGTGTGTGTGTGTGTGTGTGTGTGTGTGGTGTGTGTGTGTGTGTGTGTGTGTGTGTGTGTGTGTGGTGTGTGTGTCAGAGAGAGAGAGAGAGAGAGGGGGGGGGGGGAATTTCACATTTCTCAGCGAGACCTGATCATGATTCATAAGAATCAGGTTTTTTTTTAAATAAACATTCGCAATTATAAGACGTTGCAACAGAGAGGGAAACGTGAATGAAAAGTATGTGTGAGACAGACGGACAGTGAGAGAGAGAGAGAGAGAGAGAGAGAGAGAGAGCGAGAGAGAGAGAGAGAGAGGAGAGAGAGAGAGAGAGAGAGAGAGAGGAGAGAGAATCAGATAGAGAGAGAGAGGGGGGGAACTGAGAAAGAAAGACAGAGAAAGAAAGAGAGAGAGACAGGGATGCATGTAGAAAGTAAATGCCCACATTTATGCATGCACACACACACACATACACACACAACACACCACGCACGCACGCACGCACGCAGCACGCACGCCGCACGCCGCACGCTCGCACGCACGCACGCACGCACGCACGCACGCACGCACGCACGCACGCACCACCACACACACACACACACACACACACACACACACACACACACACACACACACACCGCGCCGAAGAAATCGAAAGATATGGAGGAGATAAATCTGGATACTCCATCATCATTCTCCTTTTTATCTTTTCTTTCTCCAGACTTTTGTCTTTTTTTGATCGGTCTGGGCTTCCAAGCCCTCCTTTGAAACACATGAACGATACAGATGAGTGTGATTAAGGGATTCTGGTGTGATCCATTTTGTGGTGAGACCGCACAGCAGACTATCACCCCTGCCGTTCTCTGTTTCTGTACATCTTTCTTGGCCAGAAGACCAGAGAAACGATATCTGAAACACTCGTAGGGAATGCTACCGCTTGTCAGAGACTGCTATTTGTGGATTACATGAATTGAAACGTGAGGCTCCAATTATATCTCTCTCAATCTATAATCTCATCTCATCTATAATCTCATCTCGATCTATAATCTCATCTCCATCTATAATCTCATCTCAATCTATAATCTCATCTCAATCTGTGGTACGCACAGAATTGTGTGGAAGGGGACTAGTGGTACAAACGATGATATAAAAGCTGTTACCAAGACAGGATGACTAGGAGTAACCCCGGAGTTTATTTGGTCTGTGTTTTGTAACATTATTCTCTTCCCTGTCCCTGCTACTGATTCGTCACTACATCAGATTTTTGTTGTAGCTCTGCAATTTACTATCCTTATTTCGCAGCGTGCCAACAACAACAAAAAATCGATTTTGTGAACACGGTGAACTGCTGATGCCGATGCTGAGGAGAATATGGTAGCAGACTTTTATGACCGATTAGCCTACGGTTTCAGAGAGCGTAAAATGAAGGAAGAAAGTTGATGCTTTTCGTGTTCGCCGTGGTCAAACGCCACTATTAGGAACAATACAACAAAATGCAATAAAACACACAGCTGCGTTTAGAGTCGTAGAACAAAACCAGATTTGCACCGAAGCAGCAACCCTCGCGAGAAAAAAAAAGGAGAAAAAAAAAAAAACCTTCTCGCCAGTCTTTTCACTCAGTCTCAAGATTTCTACTGATGAAATCACACGCAATTTATAAATACATGACCATCAGCATTTTGGCCCCCAATATACACACCCTTGCCAAACTCAAGCCAACTCTCAGGCCTTCTACATCAATATGACCTTCCGCCTATGGATCCATTGCACTCAACTAACCTTTTGGAACCACATAACATATGTCTTAATGCACATGTGAGAAGGAATAGGTAAATCTATTTCCAGGGAACTCGGAGACTTACTCACGACCTTGGCTCTTGATTTCGTTGTGTGTAACCTGTGAGGAATGGCCTCTCTGATGTGTAGGATGAAAGTGATCCGCTTTGTCGCTGAGGAAATCGCCACTAATGGCTTGCCCGGCGTCTTCTCCCTTCTTCATCGAGTTTTAGAACAGCAGCGGCTGGGAAAATGAGGGCGGGGACTGTGGAGAGGGGGAAGGAGGGAGAGGGTGGACATCACATGCTAACAAGTATATCCCCATGAGAAAACACTGCAGCTGGACAATGCGAGGGCTGTTCTGAGAACCTTAGAAACCAAACTCGGGGCATAGCTTCACCAGATACTGCACAAGATTTGTCATTCTTGACGTCAAGGTCAAGTTCCAGGGACCAATCATTTGGATGAAACTGACACTGGAGGATGTTGACTTTTCAGTTTGAATTATTGGAATGGAACCCACTAATCGCAATGCAAGTGCAATGATTGACTTAATTTCTGAACGGGGTTTGAATTGGCAGGCATATACAGCAATTTGGTGGCAGTTGGGGAAAGCAGCCAAGTGCAGTATCAGAGGGCATAATTATAAACATGGAATCCAAACAGGTGGGAAAACTTGAGAGCTGCGAGCACTTGATCAACGAAGATCTGGAATCACGCACGGAGATAATATGTTGTGGGCGATTTAAGGTTTACAGCAAAGTATGCACCTGTGTGGTATCAAACAAACTGTCTGACGATCCGAAACGGACCACCCAGCCTGCAAGAGACACTAACAAATATAAGCTCCAGAATGGCGTTGTAGTGGATCCCCGAGCCTTCCATCGTTACATCCAAAGTCAAGAAGAGGCAGACAGAGTTGCCATTCTGGGTGCAGAGGATGAACCCAAAGCAAACAGTGTCAGCATCACAGGGAAGAAGACCTCACTCAAGACACCACTGCCACAGAAAAGCTATCATCTACTGAACATGAAAAAAAACTGATTATCATCTTCTGTCTGCAGATAAGGCATAACCAACTGAACTGCCACTTGTACAGATGCTTCCGTCTAGTACCGTCTCCTTTATTCCTGTAAGAGGCGGAGCACATTCTCCAAGACTGTAGGGCCTAACTGCTCGTCCATCATTTACTTGCCTAAAGTGTTTGATGCTTGTTGCTTTCAGCGTTCAAAGTCGAGAATATGTGGACTTATTCTCCGTCAAAAACTGAAGAGGGGTATTTTCTTTGGTGTAGGAACGAGCGTTGCTGCTCTTTCATCCCTGATGATTGCCACCCTCTTTTCATGTGACCTGATCCTGTCCCTCATATCAAGAAGCATCCACGAAGAACATGATCTGAGTTTCAGTTTCAGTTTCATCAAGGAGGCATCACTGCGTGCAGACTAGTCCATATACGCTAACACCACATCCGCTAACTTTTGAGACCACACTACGCATGATTTTAAGCTGATGGATAAATGAATTATCAACTAAGATGAGAGAATTGAAGAAGAGGGTCTCGTGGCCACGACTTAACTGATGTCTGACCTACGCATTAGCCCAATGCGCTGGTCAGACCGTTTGTGCCTACCTAACATTGGTTGTCTTTTTGGTCTTTTTTTTTTTTTTTTGAGAGCCTCAAAACAGTTTTTCTGTGCAAGAGGTCACGCCTGTGATTCATGTTGTTGATGGCATCACGTGGATGGGCTCATCGAAAGGATGTAGAGGTGTGTACCAACAATAGGAAGAACTCTTGAAGAAGAAATGGCAAATCGGATTCTTTTTAATTCCTCGTCAAAAGCCTCTGGGGCTTTGCTAAAGTTTGCTGTCTGCCGCATATCTTAATCACTGACAGGCTTTTCTAACTAGAAAATTCCGGAGAACAGCCCTCTTCCCCTCAACCAGGCATTAAATTAATAATTAACTGCTTAATTACAGAAATTAAGTATATAGCGATGTGTCAATAACGCAGATAAATAAAGATGCAATCCTAACTTGCTCACATCAGGAGAAAAACAAGGATATCGACCAACATCGATCGCAAGAAAACGGTAATGTCCCCTTCTTAAAACGCGTGCAAAGGACGTTTGGAATGGCTTTCAGACTGACTATCATAGACGGCAGAAGGCTTAGGAAGGATATACGGGAAGGAGAGTATCTGTTGTACACTAAGCAGAAATGTGGTGAACCTCCTCATTGATAGGCAGTCTGCTGGAAATTGAACACTACGGTCATAGAGCGCTTACCTTTCTCACCAGACTGGAAAAAATGCAATGTACGAGCTGACACTGCCCCAACGAAAGGAGATTTGAAAGGGAGAGAGAGAGGAGACAGAGACAGACAGACAGACGAGAAGGAGAACAGATGAAAAGATGAGAGAGGGTAGAGAGAAAAGAGAGAGACACAGATAGAGAGAGGGTGTATGTGTGTGGAGAGGAGGAGAGAGAGGAGAGAGAGAGAGAGAGAGAGAGAGAGAGAGAGAGAGAGAGAGAGAGAGAGAGAGAGAGAGAGAGAGAGAGAGATGGAGAGAAACAGAGAGGCAGACAGAGGCAGAGAAATAGGGGAGGCGGTGGGGTGGGGGAAGACGTACACACGCGCGCGCGCAGCACACACACTCTCTCTCTCTCTCCACTTACGCACACACACACACACACCACACGCCACACCACACGCACACACACACACACACACACACACACACACACACACACATGCGCGCGCGCGCTCAACGCATACAAATACATACAGACATACACACACATGCGCGAGCGCACGACAGACCCACCATCGCGTTTTGCTTATGATCAGCACACACACTCACACATCTGGGTTTTTTTTTTAATCTTTAGTGGTGAAAAGGAATAAAAAGCCCCCTAAGAGTGGCAACCATATGTAGACAAGAAAAAAAAAGGTACAGACCGCATCAGTGACCTTCACACGTTATGCATGTATCTTGTTATGTATTTTGTTAAGGGCATGGTACAGCATTTGAAGAACCTTAATGCTAATACGAAATCAAATCAATATTTACGAAAGCCTTACATTACTAGATATTAGAAGTCTGCCATCAATATTATTTTCTTTTAAATTAATGTTCTTTGCTAGGGCATCATTGTGTATGGTCTCAGTTCAGAGGGGGCTGTGGCCTATGCAATCTCTCTCTCTTTCTCTCTCCTCTCTCTCTCTCTCTCTCTCTCTCCTCTCTCTCTCTCTCTCTCTCTCTCTCTCTCTCTCTCTCTCCCTCTCTCTGTCTCAATATTATGCCATCAGCCTGGCTCACAAAGATGTTATTTCATTTTCTTTTAGGCTGTTATGAATGAAGATTAAGCTTGTCAAGTAAGGTGACCAACCGTCCCCCTCCTCTCCCTCCCCCCCCCCCCCCCCCCCTCCATTTTCTCACATCCTCTTGCCGTAACCCATTCCCACCATCCTCTTACTCTTCCATTCCTGTGAATAGTCGACCCCTAGTGCCAAAGTGTGCTGCAATAAATATGAATATTGCATATCTGTTATCCAGGGTCTAGTAGAAGGGGAAAAGTTTTGGAATGGGTGGTAATGGAAAAAATGAGAATGGGCAGGGTAGGCAGGCATGCATGGGGGAAGATGGGGAGGGAGTGAGTTGGGAGAAGTGAGCTGTACTACGGATGCAAAGTTACAGCAATAGACTGCTTGCTGCTTTGTAAGTCCTTGAGAAGGAAAGGTCTCACTGTCTGTGCGATGTATGGGGTACGAGCAGAGAGAGAGAGACAGACAGAGAAGAGAGAGAGAGAGAGAGAGAGAGAGAGAGAGAGGAGAGGGGGGCTGGCATTTTCTTTCTTTTTTATCTCTCGTATTCAGAGAGGTGAATGTAGTGATGGCTAAAGAAAAAGGACTCTCTCTCTCTCTCTCTCTCTCTCTCTCTCTCTCTCTCCTCTCTCTGTCTCTCTCTGTCTGTCTGTCTGTCTGTCTGTCTGTCTGTCTGTCTGTCTGTCTCTCTCTCTCCCCTCTCTCTCTCTCTCTCTCTCTCTCTCTTCTCTCTCTCTCTCTCTCTCTCTCTCTCTCTCTCTCTCTTTCTCTCTCTCCCATGATAGACTGTACGTTATCACAATATATTCACCCATTGATTGACGAAACCACATTTGTGAGAGTGAGGATAAAAGCTCAAATGAAAAGTGAATAAAAAAGCACCACAACTGTATGGTATCACCCATGAACCTTTTGAACTTTAGTCCGATTCCCAGCGTTCCTTCCCCCGACTCAACCACTTTCTTCCATAGCCCCCTCACCATCCTCTCCACAACTTTTTCAGTCCTCACTTTCGGAATTTGCGCAAACGTATCGTTACTGTGATGAGGTGTATTCGGATGTGATCTGCCGTGTGTGAATGAATCCATGATGCCAGAGAAAACATGCTGTGCAGTGTGGAATCTTTTGTTAAAAAGAGGCTGACGTTGTGTTAGTCGGCAGGGCTGAAAAGCTGTGGTAAGCTTATCTGCTGTAAGGGTTTATGGGACTTTATTCAGCTGTAAAGGTAAAAACCACAAACTTTTCGTTATCTTTAAGTGATAAAGATGACCCAAAACTTTTAGTATCGTCCCAGCGTTCTTGACCACACCCACCCAAATCATAGGCCCTTGTCATCTCTGAAAACTTTCCAGTGATCTGCAACAGCAAAGTCACTTAAAAACTATTTCGACTGGATATGCCGATTGTTTAGAACTCCATGTGAGAGTTCAGAGGATCTAAAAAAAGCTAGACGTAGATCAAGCCCGGGGCTGAAACTGCATGACAAGCTCATTGCTGCTTTGTTAATGGAATATCAGCCTGTAAAGGTAAAAACACAAACTTTTCGTTTCTACAGTGAAAACAGCAAAGATGACCCGAAAAATAGTTTCGTGACTGTTTATGGCCACACACACACAAAAAGAAAGAAAATATTTATCTCTGTAAGAAAGTGTCCATGATCTGAAAACAGCAAATGTCACCTTAAAAACCTATTTAGCTAGGTTAGACGATGTTTAGACCTCATGTGAAGAGTTCAGAGACTGAAAAACAAGCTTATGACGTCAGTAAGCCGTGGGCAATGAAACCTGCTTATTATGACAGCCATTCCTTGCTTCTCGCTGTAACGTGCGTAATCACTCCACGCCCAGACCGCCTCCTTTTCTTCTGTCATCTTTCCAAAATATTTCCCTTCTTTTGAAATACTTACAAATGTTCAAAACGAACAGAACGTATCAATGAAATCACATTGCACTTGGTATTCGGGAAGTGGGGTGGGTGGTGGAGACTAATTCTGGACATGCACCAGAACTAGC
>CM031610.1:49403764-49443892 GCA_018398815.1 Conus ventricosus | reverse complement strand
GAAAAAAGGCGGAGGAATGAGTGGTTCACGTGGATCCGCGAAAAAAATGAAAGGAAGAGGGATATAAAGAAAAAGTGAAAATCATTAGACCACCCCACAACACAACTTCCGTCAACTCCAAGAACTTGTCCTTTTCTTCATTTGGACGTGACGTTGACACAGGAGAGAGAGAGAGAAAGAGAGAGAGAGAAAGAAAGAGAGAGAGAGAGAGAGAAGAGAGCTAACAGGCAAAAGTGTAGGAACGATAACTAGATACGTCTTTGCACAATATGGAGTGTAGAGAAAATAGGCCGGAACCGCCTGATACTGACTGGCTTCCAGTGTTGGAAAAGCAGGAGAACCGCTTAAAAACACAACACAAACATAAAGTTACGAGCCATTGCTTGCAATAGCAATTAAGCGTGTTCCAATAGTTCTAAATTTTGTCTATCAATGGGCACATAATACACAATTAAATATCTTAATTTATACCTAGAATTTATATACACAAAAATGAGAACGAGCAATACAAAAACACGCATACATAATTTGTTGCAATACATTATAATAATCTAATTCCATGCTGCTGGTTAGTCTTGTGCGTCCTTACAATTTGTCATAATCAACAACATACTTTGTCTCCCTTAACAAGCCTCCTCTTCTGTGGTGAATTTTCAAACAAACTGCCTTTGTCTTCCAGGATGCTTCCACCTTCTCCAGACTGCATTTAACGTACTGATTATTTCTTTTCTCTCGATCAGTCTCTAATTTTGACAACAAAAATCAAAGCGTATAAGTAATGTCACGCAGTCATTGTAAATCTCTGACGAAGCTGCGTGACATATCGAACTGGGAATCGCCTCCCAGAATTCCCTGCGGTTTCAGTTTTCTGGAAAACAAATCGAGTTTGCTCGACGTAAAACGGTCTGTTAAGCGTGCAAAGGGTCATAACTTTCCGACAACTCGCGTCGATGTAGAAGCTGTTTAGTGAGTTGCATGCTTATGCTTCTTTATATACCTGTGGTGTGTTCCTATGACGTCCAGGGTCTGACCCTTGCCGATATCTCATGGGGGCGAGCGTGGTATGGAACATTTATGTCTGGACCTGATAGTGACCCCGTGCAGTGCATAGCTGACAGGGTGAGGAATAAAAGAGGCAGCTGTTCCAGCAGTCGTATAGCCAAATACAGACAGATTGGAAATAAGATAAGAGGGTGGTTGTTAGAGAGAGAGAGAGAGAGAGAAGAGAGTTTAACGACGCTATACGCTATATGAAATATGAGCTGTTTATGGTATTGCACTCCACACACACACACACACACACACACACACACACACACACACACACACACACACACACACACACACACACACACAGTGCTCTGCAGTCATGAAAATATGGACTGGTACACCGATATGAGCGCTCCCGTGAGGTTCTGTCGTGATACATCCAGTTGCCATTAGACAATGCATCTGCCAGGGAGCAGTTATGTCCATTGACGTCTTATTGGAATGCCCTGGGTGTGCCTGTTCCCAAATGTGTGAACTCTGAGCTGCGCAGGTTTCCCAAGGGGGGGCGCAGGATTGCTCCCCCCCGGGTTTTTGTTCGTCAGTTGTGGCATACTTCTCGGGGTCCCCCCCAGGGTTTTCGGGTGTATTTTTTTTTTTTGTTTTTTTTTTTTTTCCCCTTCGTCAATCAAACTCTTATTCGGGATTTCATCCCATTGCCTCCGAACTATTCTTGGGTCTGTATCTGCCCCGAGATTCTTTGGGTTCGAAAAACTTGGGGCAACATTCTTTTTTTTCTACCAAGTTTTATAAAAATCGGTTCAAAATCTTCGCCCCAGTCGGCTGCCCGACAGAAAACCCAAAAGAACAAAAAAAACAAAAAAATAAACCAATAGACACTGAATCCCAAAAAATTTGAAATCAATCTTGTAAAGGGTAGAAAAATTTAAACAAAAAAAATTTTTGACAAAAAACCGACAAATCAGTGTCACAGCAGAGGGGGGCAGAATGTAAGGACTGGATATCAAAAAAGTAAAAAGTTCGACTACGCTCTATGCACAGCCAATCAGCCCTGAATGGTCATCTGTCTCTTTCATTTATTTCATTTTAAAAGGGAATAAAACAGTAAATAATGAAAAAAACCCGGGACGTCCTAATCTTAACTACCTTTAGAAAATCAAGATCTCCCCTTTCAAACCCAAACCCCCTTTGATTTTGTTTTTTCCCGATGTGGTTTTATTTTTTCCCATCGCCCCCTTTTTTTTCCACTTTTGTGGCTTGTTCTACGGGAACATTGGTCAAAAAAATCCCCCCTCCTAAAAGGGAATTTGGCAAGACTTGTTTTCAAAAGTAATTGAATGAATTTTTGTAAATGATGGGTAAGTAGTTTTGGTGTGTGTGTGTGTGTTGTGTTGTGTGTGTGTGTGTGGTGTGTGTGTTTTTTTTGTGTGAAATTTTTTTATGTATGTAATACGTTTTATCGGGCAAGTGTATACAGGCGTGTGTTTTTTGGCATTGCTAATGCTTTTGGGTTTTGTACTTGGGGTTTCAAAAATTTTTTTCTGTGGTATTTTTTTGTCACTGTTTTGTTGTTTTTTTTAATGCCTTTTTTTTTCATGTTTTTTTTTTTCCATACAAATGTCCGGGTTCCGCGTGTTTTCCCCTTAAATTTTTAAATAATTTTAAGAAGTGACACCTACCGAAAACCCTTCCATCAAAATTTTAACTATCCCAAAGGGCACGTGGCCAACAAAGAGACCACGGGCTTTTTTTACAGCACTGATCCCTTAAAAATTTTGGGTTCCCCAAAATCGACAATAAGCACAAAAGGGGGTCTTGCTAAGCTTAAAAAGGTTTCGGGAAAAAAAATATAGGTTTAGCAAGTGGAACTCGGTAGTACCCGCGCGAAAAACCCGTTAAAACAAGACTCCCCTCACGTATACAAATAAAAACCCCAAATACACACACCCACACACACACACAACACACACCACACACATTTTTTTTTTTTTACCGGCACCCCCGCAAATATTCCCCTCTCTCTCCTCTCTCCCCCCTTCTCTCTCTCTCTCTCTAATTTCCCTCTCCCCCCTCCTCTCATTGTGTGTGGGTGTGTGTGTGTTTTGTGTGTTTTGTGTGTGTGTGTGTGGTGGTTTTCCAAGTTTCAGATTGATTTTTTTCAGTTTTTGGGCTGTACATATTTATTAATACAGAAAAACACACCCCTGTTGTTTTAAATTTGTCCATTGTGTAAAGAAAGAGCCGACAATTTGCTTTTTGTTCATGCTATCCTTCACAAACGAAAAAAAGGGGAACGTTTAAAATGTTAAAATACTAAAGTTCCCAAATTTTTCCGGGATAAATTTAAACTCCCAGCTTCTAATAAAAACCAAAAAAACTCCGGGGCCGCTTCTACTTATAATAAAGCATTCAACTTACAAACGTTTTTTGTTTTTTTTTAAAATGTAGGGGTTTTTGAACCCATTTTTCGACTTTTTAAAAAAAATTTGAATGTTTTTCCTAGATGCCCCCCTTCAGGAAGGAAATGGCCTATTTAGAAAACAAATACGTCTTTTGCCCTGTCTGTCTGTCCCTGTCGCTTCTCTCCTCTCCTTCCCCCCCTCCCCTCTCTCCCCCTCTCTCTCTTCACCCCCCCTCCATCTCTCCCCTCTCTCTTGTTTTTTTTTTTTTTCCCCCTCTATCCCCGTTCCAGTAAAGCTGGCCTTCGACGTCATCCCACTTTCCCTTTTGTCCCACTGGCCCCTTGGCCTTTTTTATCATGTAGTCAACGCCCATAAAAGGCGCCCCACGCGACATGACATGTGAACTGTCACTACAACGTGATTTTCTAGCGAACCCCCAAAACGAAAAGGGTATACCATGGAACAATGGCGGGCACCCCAAAGAGCATTGTTGCGAGACCCAAACCCCCCCCTCCCCCACCTCCCACCCCCCCCCCCGTTTTTGTCCCTTTGCTTTTTCGGTTTGTTTTTTACTATTTTCAAAAATGAAATTTGTATCATTTGTTCTTATCTTGGACGTCCTTAAAACCTTTCCTTTAGGGGTTTTGAAAGGATCCCCCCCCCCCCCCTCCTCCCCCCCCCTCTCTCCCCCCCCCCGCACCCACCCCCCAACCCTAATCTCTCTCTCCTCTCCCTCTCTCTCTCCTCTTTTCTCCCCTTTTTTATATATTGTGTTTGTTTTGTGTGCATCTCTCTCTCCTCTCCCTCCTCTCTCCCCCCTTCTTTTCTCTCCCTCTCTCCCCTCTCTCTCTTTTCCCCCTCTCTGCCCTTCTCTCTTGCCCGTCTTTGTCTCTGTCTGTCTGCCCTCCCCCTCCTCTCCCTTCTCTTCCCCTCCCCTTTCCCCTTTTCTCTGCTGTCTGTCCCCCCCCCCCCCCCCTCCTCTCTCTCTCTCTCTGCCCAACTTGAAACCCCTTCTGAATATTTTTGGGGCCCCCCCCTCTTGACCCCTTCCCCATTTCTTCACCCCCCCTTTCTTTTCTCCGCCCCCGCTTCCCCCCCCCCACCCCCCTCCCTGTTTTTCCTCTCGCCCCCCCCCCCCCCCCCCCCCTTCCCCCGACTTTTTTCCCCCTGTCCTCCTACTCTGTATAGATTACAAAGGGAAATTACTCGCACACCTCCTTACCCCCTTCACAAAAAACCCCTTCCCCTTTTTTGGTTCCACCCCAACGCCCTCCCGCCTTTCTCGTTTTTCTGCCCCCATTTTTCATGCTTTTTACTGACATTTTCACGCCGCTCACTCCACCCCGGTACACACCCCAAATCAAGGGTCGAAACCTTTGGGCCATTCCAACGCCGCAATCTGCGAAAAACCCTGTCATTTCCAGCCGTAATGACCCCCACCCCCCCCCCTTCCCCCCCCAGAGGAAGCACTGAAACGTTTGGGGAGACATTTCACTGCGTTCACTTATGATCGTCCGGGTTTCTGTACACAGAACAAAATTTAAAAGATATTCTGTTACCGTTCAATGATGAACTTGCGCACTCACACTTTTGGCGATAATTTTCGGTAAGTTGGGTTTTTAAACAAAATTTCAGGGCGAAACCCCCCTTTTGGCCTGAATTTTCCCCCTTGTTAGAGGGCACGGACCCAAAGGGTTAAAAACGCGCCTGGGGGGTTTGGGAAGGGTAGTACGTTAAAAAACTCCCTTTTTTATGTGATTTTGTTGTCCTTCCTTTTTTGGGTTTTTTTGACCATCCTCTGGGGTCCTCCTGGTAAAAAACAGGTTCTTAAATTCGACACATCGGGTTAAAAAGCGGGGAAGGAGAAAATTTGACCGTTTCCCATTGTTTCCCTCCCAAGAACGGGACCACCCTAAAATGGCACTGCCCCCTACGGCCAGTGGGGCAAATGGGATTTTGGGCCTTTTTTTTTTTTTTTTTGGTGTGGTTTTTGATAAATCACATTTTGGTACTGTTAAAATTGCCTTTCATTTTTTGAAAAGGCTAATTTGCCAAAGCCCACGCAGCCTGCTGAATCCCCCCAAGGTGGAGCCGAATATTTTTCCCCCAAAACAACACCCCAAAAAGTAACCGGGCCCGCCACGATAGAGGTGCCTCTGCAGAGAAAAAGCCAGGTCCGAGAAAGCCAGACGCCTGCGGTGTTGGTCATATTATGAAAAAGAGCCAAGTGGATATGATAAACCCAAAAATTCAAATGCGTCTTCCTGTTTGAGCCCAAAAAAATTTCCCAAAAATTTTGGGGGTTATTGGGGAACCCTTGGGGGACCCAAAGCAGTCCCAAAATGAGAAGAAAAGAGGAGAGAGAGGAGAGAGAGAGAGAGGGGGAGAGAGAGAGAGAGTTTCTTACAAAAGTCAAATATGTCAAAATTTAAAGGCTGAATATGAGAAGGGGAAGGGAAAGGGCGAGATGTTGTAATCAGAACTTTTTGCCTAGAGGGGGGGCTTAGGGGGCTGCTGGTCCCCCTAAAAAGGCCAAAAACCCCAAACAATTAGGATTTTTTTCTAAATCACTATTTAACCCCTTTACGGGTTTTGGGAGGCCTAGCAAAAACCCTGATTTAACTTTTCCCGATTTTTTAACTGAAATTTGACAACAGAAACCCCCCCCCCCCCCCCAAAAATTTCTTTTCACTTTTTTTTTGGGGTTTAACCCCCCGATGAAATCATTTGCAATCTTTAAATACTTCACGCGTGATGTTTGCCCCGGGTTTTTCGCCCAAAAACCCCATTTTTTTTGGTTTTTTTAATCCGCCCTGTTTGGGAAACCACCCGGCCTTGCTTGCCCAGGGTGAAAAAAACCCCATAAAAATTTCATTTCCAGACCAAAAAAAAATTATCAAAAAAAACAAATTTGTACCACCCAAATAAATACTCTACTTCAAATTCACGGCTTTGGCGAATTTTTTTTTTTTTTTGGTGTTTCACCCAAACAAAACGTCTTCTTGGCCTAGGCCCTGCCCCATGCAGAGACGCCCCTGATCCTCAAGTTATGCCCCTTCCCCCATCAACCCAAAAAGGTGATTTAAACGTTTCGTTTTAAACCCCTCGCTTCCCATTAGTTTCGTTTTTTCAAATTTTGCTGCCGGGAGGGACCCCGGGCAAAGCCCCACATCACTTTTTAAAACCCGGGTCATTGCGGGTGTTTCCCTTCACTTTGTCTTTTTTTCCCCCCGGGCCCGTGAAAAAATTTTCCCGGAAGGTTCTCTCCCCCGATTCATAATTCTGTCCGATTCTAAAGGTTGGAGTATGTGTGAGACGGGAAAATTAATAACATTTTAAACTGGGGTTTTTTTGGGAAAAGTTGCGGGGTGTGAGAGCATTTTAAGGGGGCAGTCGTAAAAACCCCCCCCCCCCCCCCCCCCCACACACACACACACCACACCACACACACCACACACACACACACCACACACAAAACACACGCACGCCCCGACGCACACACTTTTTTCAAACTCTGGCTAAAAATTGCCCATAGGTTGATGATTTAACGAACTGACCCTTTTTTTTTCATAATCATTGTTACCACATCCGCACAACTACTTATTCAGAAAAAACCGTTTCCTCTACCGAAATAAAAAGGAAAGCCTCAGGCGCCCCCCCCCTTCTAGAAGGAAGGGTTCCAATCATGGCGGTGCCGGGGAAAAAAAGAAAAATTCTGGCAGCAGGAGACCTAATGCACCCCCGAGGGCCCTAGACGAAAGGATTTTCAGTACGAAACACTTCCCCCGAGAGAGGGAGGGGGGGGGGGGGGGGGGGGGTTTTTTCGGGAAGGGTGTCTTCCCCCGAAAACCTGTTTTCCACGTTTTCTTTCTAAAATTTCCCTCCCCACCCTGCAAAAAAAAAAAACCCAAAACTTTTGAGTAATGTCGAACCCACGACAAAATAATTTTATTGTAAAACAAAAAAAAAAATGGATCTGAAAAACTCGGTTTTTTGGCTTTCGGGGGAAAAGTAACGGATGTGAAAGAAAGCGGACGCACTGGGGGAAAACGAAAAAGGGAATCGCTATTTCATAAAAAAGGGGATGCGCTGCGGCCCCAAGGAAAAACAGGGCACTGTTTAATGGAAAGGCTGAGGTAGGTAGGACACGGAGGGACGTACCGTCAAACAGCTGGGGTTTTGCGGGTTTTCCCAATAAAAAATCACATGGGAAACCCGGCGTACTGAGAGGTGGGCTTCACCCCGATTGAGTTCAATACAGGTTGTTGGGGCTCCAAAGACTTGTTGGTCCCTTAACCCACACACAAACACACACACACACACACACACCACACTCACACCCCCACAAAACACCCCCACACACCACACACACACACCCACCCACAACACACACATTCTCTTCTCTTTCTCCCCTCCCCCCTCCCCTCTCTCCTCTCTCCCCCTTTTCTCTCCCCCTCTCCCCCCCCTTTTACTCTCTCTCTCCCCCCTCTCCCTTTCCTTTTCCTCTCTCCTCCCCTCCTCTCTCCAATCTCAATCACACAGAACAAAATAAAAAAGGGTTTTATGGTAAAGGCAAGAACAAAGTATTAAAACCAAAAACAACATTAATATTGACAGGGAAAAGACTAAAAAAGGGAACGTAAAAACCGGGGTTTGTCTACTTTAAATCAGACCCCTAAATATACTAAGAAACATAAGTAAAATAAACCCCTGCAAAACAACCTCAATCACCACAGCAAGAAATAAACCGAAACATTTTCAGTCCTGTCCCCTTTCTGTCTTCTCTGTCTGTCTGTCCCTTCCCGTCTCTGTCATTTTGGGGTGCGTGGGGTTTCGTGGGGTGGGGTGTGGGGTGTGGGGTGTGTGTGTGTGTGGTTTTTTGTGTGTGTTGTGTGTGTGTGTGTGTGGGGTGTGTGTGTGTGTGTGGGGGTGTGGGGCGGCGGGTTTCGTGCGGGGCGTGCGTTTTGTTTGGGTGTGTGTGTGGGGGTGTGTGTGGGGGGTTTTGTGTGTGTATGGGGGTTTTGGGGTGTGTTTGTGTGTGTGTGTGTGTGTGTGCTTTTTTCCCTACCTTTTCTCCCCCCTTTGATTTTTTCCCCTTTTTATCTTGGGCCCACAAGGTTTATTTTTTTCTTTTAACCTGTACGTCTTCTCAAATAATTTCAGACTGGGAAATTTTTTAAAAACGCTCCAGCTATTTATTTCCTATCCTTTCTCTTTTGAAAAAGGGACTGTAATTAAACCCGCCTCTCTCTCTCTCTCTCTCCCCTCCCCCTCCCCTCCTCTCCCCCTCTCCCCCCTCTCTTCCCTCTCCATCTCTCCTCACCTCCTCTTTTCCTCTCTCCCCTCTTCCCCTGTCCCTTTTTCCAATCTCTCTCTCTCTCTCCTTCCCCTTTTCCCTCTTCTCCTCCTCCTTCTCTTTTCTCTCTCTCTCTCCTCTTCTCTCTTTTGTTTACCCCCTCCCCCACAAATATGAACTATCTACTCATTCTAGATTCACAAAATAAAACCCCTGTCCCCTTTTCCCCCACACACAATGTCCCATACTTTTTTTTTTTATTTTTCCCCCGTTTTGGACATCACAGCCAACATTTTTAAGGGGGTATGGGGCTTATGCGCGGAGGAGGGGGGGGATGAGGTTTGGGGGGGGGGAGGAGGTCAAGGGGGGGGGGGGTTTCCGGGGACTTTTTAGCATTTTCTCTCTCTCACTCTCTCTCTCTCTCTCCCTCTCTCCTTTAAAAAAATAAAAAAAATATATAATATTTTATATAAAAAATATATAAATATAAATTTTCTTTCATCTTTTTCACATCATCAAGCCTGCCAAGAAATAATAATTTCAACACATGCCCAAAAACGTTTTTGCAAATTTAGCATTTTTACCCTTTTTTCTTCTTCTTCTTTTTGTCATTCCTTTTTTTAGCCGATTTTTTAAAAGGGGGCCCCCAAAAAGGGGATATTCTTACCGGGTCGTCTCGTGCTTGTTCATTTCTCGGATGCACAAGACAAATCCGAACCCGTCCAAAAAAAGGTTTAAAAAATTTTTTGGAAAAACAGAAAGTGGGGAAAACGACAACAACACTTTTAAAAACCCCCGTGTAAAAACCCATAAGCAACACAGAAACTAAAGCCAAAACTAAGTCTTTAAATAATAAATTTCGAATCAACGAAGCCATTTTTGGTTTCCAAAAAATGGGCAAGAGAAAAGGGGGTTTTTGTGTGCAAGAAGGGTTTTAAAAAACTAAGGCAACTTTGGGGAAAATAAGGACCCTTTTATAGTAGGGGGAAAACTGTACTTACCCTTAAACTATCCAATTTGCATAGGTGGGGAAAAAGGGTACTACAATTTAAAAACATAAAATCATTATAAAACATATATAAAAGCAAAGGTGCTGGGAAAAAAGTAAAACTGCTGGGCGAAAACCCGAGTGTGGGAAAAACCTTTTTTCCGCAAAAGATCGAAAAAATTAAACGAAATACTTTTTAATTTGGGGTAAAAACCCATAACCCCTGTAGATTAGGAAATTGTTTTAAAAAAAAATGAAATTTAAAGAGAAAACCCAAAAAAATCTGACAAATAAAATTTAAAAGGGTTTTATTAATAAAAAAAAACCATAGGGCCCACATTTAATAGGAAATTGGATTAGGAACTTGTACGAACTTTGGTTTTCCTCCAAAAAATGGCCAGAAAAGTTTCAGAAAAAAATTAGACAGACAAAGAAGGGTTTTTTACAGATTTTCCCCTCCTCCTCCTTTTTCTTCCCCTCACTTTTTACTCTCTCTCCCCCTCACCCCTCTCTCTCTCACTCATATATAAAATATATTAAAAATATATATATATATATAATATTATATATATATAAATGGTCATGTCGTCTATGAAATACGCTCATTTTTATAAAATTTGATCCACTGCCATGAACAAAGGGAACCTTTAGGCATACCTTTTTGGGTTTTTTTTCCCTTTTTTCAATTTTTTAATTATTCTCCAAAAAAGAAACATTATTTGTCCCTAATTTACTAAATTGTGTTAAAAAACTGTGCCCAAAATTTTCTCACTTTTCTTTGCAGGGTTAAAAAAAATCGCCTATATTTTCCCCGTTATCAGCCTTTAAACCCTTTTCCCTTTATAACATTTTTAAAACTGAAAGCATATGCTAGGGGAAACATTAAAATTTAAAAAAGAGGGAAAAAACCAAATTTGGGTGGCATATGAAATACAATCAAACGTAAAAAAGGGGAAAATTTTGCATATGAACAATACGAAATTTTACAAGAAAAAAACCAAACTGAATTTAAACGGACATGGTGGGAAGACGACCGGTTTGGGGCCCCTTGGGCGAACCCTTTTTCCCTTTTGGGGTTATCCTTGGTTTCGGGTCCCGGGTCAAAGGGTGGAACCAGGATTCGTTAAGTTTGTTGGGGGGTCTGCGCCCCGCAGGCCTTTCAAGTTTGTTTTAGAGCGAAACATCAAACAACTTTTCTCCGTTTTATCCCTTTAAAAAAATTTTAAAATTAAAATTGCTAAAACCCTAAAAGCCTGGTTTCCTTTTTGTGTTGTTTTTTGTTCCCGCTTTTTTTAAAATTTTTGTTTTTGCTGCGGGGCGCGCCCGCGCTGTGTGTTCAGTGTGTGTGTGGGGTAGGGTGTGGTTTTGGGAAACGAAGATTTTTTATTTACATGGGGTTGTGTGTGTGTGTGTGTGTGTGTGTGTGTGTGTGTTTGGGTGTGTGTGTGTGTGTGTGTGGTGTGTGTGGTTTAGAGAGAGAGAGAGAAGGGGAGAGGGGAGAGGAGAGAAGAGAGGGGGGGGCCCTCTTTTTTCCTCCAGCATGCAACTGTTCAAGCCCCTCCACACACAACTTTTTTAAAAGGCCCCTTGTTATGCACCCCGCCAACCACAACAAAATCACCCGAGGGCCCCGGGGAGGCCTGTCCCCAAAATACAGAGGGTTTGGGGGGGGGTCATCCGGTTTTCCGTGGCCTTCCCTCCGGCCGGGTGGGCAAAGTGGGCTTACCCCTCGGCCCACCCCAGGAAACTGAAAAAATGACCCTCTTTTTGACCTGAGAAGGGACCAAACGATTCAACCCCCTAAACTGTCCGCCGTCAAATTTGGCCCCCCTCTCTCTCACTCCTCTCTCCTCTGCGCCCCCCACCCCCCCTTTTCCCCCTTTTTAAAGGAAAATCACAAAGATTAATTGGTGCTTTGGGGTAAAAGTACCTTAGTATCATAGAACATATTTTAAAGGCTGTCACCGAGAAGTGACGTGATCTAATAATTTTTTCCCATTCTGAAAACGAGCAAAAAGATCTGAATAGAGATGGGGGGCATGGTTTTTGATCAGAAAAATCTCCCCTGGGCTATTGTACACGTGTAAATTTCAAACGACCCCTGTTTTCACCGTTACATAGGAAAATTTTAAAGTCTGTGCCCCCCTCTCTCCTCCCCCCTCTCTCCCCTCCCCCTCCCCCTCTCTCTCTTCTTTTTCGTGCAAAATATGGTCTGCATCAGTAATTGGGAACCCCTGTCCCGTCTGCCCCTGTCTCTGTTTTGTCAGTCGTCTGTGTGTCCTTTCCCCCTCTTTTCCCTCTCCCTCTTCTCCCCTCATCTCTCTCTCTCTCCCCTCTCTCTCCCGCCCTTTTATTCTTTTTTTTGTAAGTAAAAGCCGAAAGGGGACCCGAAAATTTCTTTCAAAAAACAAACCCCAATTTAAAAAGACAACATTCCTTTCCCTCTTTTAAACGCCAATAATTTGCCCTTCCCGCTCTGTCTTAAAACTTCCCTCGCTGCCCGGCGGGTGAGGAAAATCCCCCTCAAACGGTTTCAAAATGGGTGTGTGAAATAGGGAAAATGGAAAGGGTTTTTTTTTGCAGGCAACTCATCAAAAAGCCTGTGGGGGAGTAATTCAAAAACCCGGGGACAACAAGCGTGAAGACGCGATAGGGGGGGTGGGCTTACCTTGATTGGGATCTGGAAAATAAGAAAAAGGGCCCCTTGGGGCTTGGGGCTTCCCTGGAAAAAGGCTATTTGTCTGAGGGCGAGGTCTACAGATAAGCAAGCAAAAAAAAAAACCACCCCAACCAAACCAAACAACAACAAAACGAAAGAAAGAAAGAAAAAAAAAAGAAAAAAGAAGAAAAAAGAAAAAAACCCCAAAAAAACAAAAAGCAAAAAGAAACAACAAAAAAAAACAACATCACCAAACCCCCCCACCCCCTACACGAAAGGGCCGGGTTGGGGTAGGAGGGGGGAGGGGGGGGTGGGGGGGGTGGGGGGGAAAATAAAAATCCCCCGAAGTGTAAAAGAAAAGAAAATTCTTTTAAAAAGGGAGCCGAGTACGCAGAAACGAGAAAGCACGTCAAAAAGTTTTCTTGCCCTTTTGTTATTTTCTTTACCCAAATCTGTCTGTTTTGTAATTTCCCCCTCCCCGGGCGTCTCCTGTCTGTCTGTCTGCTGTCTGTGTGGCGTCCCTTTTCCCCTCTCTCTCAAAATCCCATCGTTTTTTTTCGAAAAAGAGAAAAGAGAAGAGAGAGAGAGAGAAGAGAGGAGAAAAGAGAGAGAAGTTTAATCGTGTTTTGAAAAAAAAAACCGGAAAAATAAAAGGGATTTTGGGGGAAGCATTCCCATAAAAATTTAAAAAAAAGAGTACATTCCACCGTAATCGTTATGCACGCGCTACGCGAAGCAAACGCACTCCGTAACATCACACAGAACAGTGGCTGAAGCTTTGTTGGGAAATCTGGACGCGAGTGGGAATCCCAACAAAAAATTCTCACGGACAGAGGTAGTCAATTTCTTTCTGGACAATGCAAGAGGTCAACAGACTCTTGAACACATCAAAGGTATCACCACAACGCCATAGCACGCTACAGACCAACGGACTCGTGGAAAAGATTCAATGGCACGTTGAAGAATCATGTTAAAGAAACTTTGTTTGGATCAACCCAAAGAATGGGACAGATTTCTTCCAGCAGTATTGTTTCGCTTACAGGGAAGCACCACAAGAATCACTCAAGTTCTCACCATTTGAACTACTCTATGGGAGACATGTGCGTGGACCAATGTAGGTCTTAAAACAGATATGGACAGGACAGGAGCTAGAAACAGAACGTCAGAACAACAGCGGAATATGTCATTGATCTGAAGGAGAGGATCGAAGAAACATGCAAGATAGCTCGTGACAATCTAGACAAGGCTGCCGGACGACAAGCGAAGCACTACAACAGGAAAACGAAAATGAGACATCTCATTCCTGGAAACAAAGTACTAGTGCTACTTCCACAGAAACATAACAAGCTCCAATTAACGTGGAGAGGACCGTACACCATTTCCAGAAGAGTGAATCCAGTCGATTACAAGATTGAGATCAACGGCAAGGAGAAGACATTCCTCATCAATCTCCTCAAGAATACTTCGAAAGAGAAGGATTGAAACAACAGGAGTACGTCGCAGTTGTTATGCAGGAGGAGGATCATGAAGAGTATTTGACTGATCATATACCACTCATACCTTTGAAGAGAACCGAGGACTCCAGCAAGTTGTATATGGACCACAGTTATCCAAGGAACAGAAAGACAGAGCTGGAAAACATTGTTCGTCGTCATGACAAGATCATCACGGATTTGCCAGGTGAAACCAATCTGGTTACCTGTGAGTTGAGACTGGCATCACAACAACCAGTGAAAGTACATCAGTACCCAGTGCCACATTCTCAGATAGAGACTGTTGAAAAGGAAGTTGATCAAATGCTAGCCATGGAGTGATAGAACCAGCCATAATCACCATACAATGCGCCCATTGTGTTAGTCAAGAAGAAAGACCAACAGTCAGGTTCTGTATCGACTACAGGAGACTGAATCTTATGACAGAATTTGATGCAGAGCCACTACCAGACATCGAAACTATCTTTGCAAAGATCGGAAAAGCAAAATGCTTTCCAAAATTGATCTGTCCAAGGGATTTTGGCAGATTCAGATGAACGAAAAAAGACAAGCCAAAGACAGCTTTCAGTACCCCCAAGGGACAATATCAGTGGAGACGTATGCCCTTTGGCATGAGAAACGCAAGTGCCGTGTTCACAAGGATGATGAGGAAATTATTGAGTGACATAAAGTCAAAAGATGTCCACAACTTTATCGATGACATTTTAATCGCTTCCGAGACTTGGGAGGAACATGTTGAGGCAATCAAAGCGTACTTAAGAGACTACATGAGCAGAAGTACAGTTGTTGAAGAGTGAAGCATTCTGGAATCCTGCAAATGTATATACACTGGGCAATACAGAAGAGTTGCGCATAATTTGATTGTTTGATCCTGCATCGATGTTATTTATGAGGTTTAATAGCATATTACTGTATTCGACTTATTAATGGGCTGTCACTTTTCTTAGTGTTTTTGCTTAAATATACTGCCGAACTAAAGTTAAGGGCCAGAAGAAGAATCATCTCTCATAACCCCAAAAATCAAAGCAACACCTTCAACTCTTGAAATATATTAATACGACATGTAACCTTTCGATTCATGTAAACAAAATCACCAACAAAGAAATTTCATTCGCGCAGCAAACGTCGGAATTACCCCACCCCCCTTTTGAAAAGTTGCAAGAAAGTTCTTTCAGTTTGGTCAAGTTCAGTAACGGGTGTGCCCACCCTGGGCTGCAAGGCATTCACCGATCCATGAGCGCATTGAGTTCACATGGTTCTGGAGCATCTGTTGAGAGATTGCCATCCACTCCTGCTGCAGGAACCGGAAGAGCTGGTCGACATCAGCAGGTGGGGGTGATTGTCCCTCACCCGGCGCCCAAGGATATCCCAGAGGTGTTCTATGGGCGCCAAGTCGGGTGATCGGGCTGGCCATTTCATCCTCACAATCTGCTGACGCTGCAGAACATCTTGGACCACCCTAGCGCGATGAGGGGTCGCGTTATCGTCTTGGAGTATAGCGCCGGCACCCATGGCTTGCAGTGTAGGGAGGATCAGAGGCGTCACGATTTCATCCCTGTACCGTACGCTGGTAAGATTGCCTCTAATGCGGTAGAGTGGGGTCCTCCCGTGCAGATGGAAGCCAGCCCACACCATAACTGAACCGCCTCCGTACCTGTCATGTTCCTGGACACAGGCGTCCATGAAACGTTCACCTGGACGTCTCCAAGCGCGTATGCGGGCATCACAGGAAGACAGAGTAAACCGGGACTCGTCTGTAATGAGTACCCTGCCCCACTGCTGTCTGTTCCAACGTCGATGGTTTTGGCAGAATGCCATCCTGGCCCGGCGATGACGTGGTGTGAGGAGCACACGGACGACAGTTCTCCTTGAGTGCAGGCGCACCTCACGCAGACGACGGGTCACCGTCATGCCACTTATGGTGACGTTGGTAGCGGCCCTGAGGTTGCCTATCAACGTCCTGCCGGTGATGGTTCGGTGACGTAGAGCCAAGACCTGGAGGTAGCGATCGTCTCTTCGATCTGTACATCTTGGCCGCCCAGACCGAGGTCGCTCATCAGTACTTCCGGTAGTCTGGAAGCGTTGGTGGAGCCGCTGAATAACAGAGTGGCTAACTCCTAGCCGTCTGGAAACTTCTCTGCCGGAAACGCCGTCCTGCAGCCATCCCAGCGCCCGTCCTCGATCCACTGTTGTCAGTTTCGTTCTTGGAGGCATGCTTAATCAGAGCTCTGGTGCGCGCCCCTAAATACCCATTCCTGTGCAACTTTCGTTGAGAAGTGTTCAGTATAGCCATGGTTTGCTCGTGCAAAATGCCAAAAACCTACTGCAATACTGCTTCTTCAGCTAAATTCGAGCAAAGTTTCAAGAAAAGTCTCGTGTTTTGACAACCTTTTCACTGCCCCTAAAAACGGTGTTGCTGAACTGCAATTCTTGCAAAACATGGTCAGGCACGTGCAGCAGTGGGAAAGGCTTTGGGAAAACCCAAGTTGACCATATTTTCGTCACGCGGTGTTGGCATGAAAAATACATACGGAAAGCTGCTGAAATCAGAGGCCGGCCCTTAACTTTAGTTCCGCAGTAGGATTTTTCGCTAAGAAGGGGGGTATTTGTAACGTTCATTCATAAGCTCGGCTCATTTTCATTGAGAAAATGACGCAATCGATACATGACGTTCATTTGCTCTGCACTTGTTGTATATTTCTATATCCAAACGACGAAACTAATCGTTAGTTTTTGCTTTAGTGCAGTACGCTTATGATTTCAAAGTTGTGTAGACTTGTATTTGTATTAATAATAAAATAATTTATAATCTTAGAGTATGGAAAACCATGGTACTGACCAATCGCAATTATCCAAGTGTCAGTGGTTTCTCCGCCCGCGCATGTGCAGTAAGTATTGACCGTTGCTTCATACAAACTTGATCAACCCGGTCGACGAGAAATTGGCTCCGCAAGAAAGGTCAAATTATTCGAAGAAGAAGAAACCTTTCGAAGGAATCAGTCGAGGCCAGACTGAAAGGGGACTGCAGGGCATTCGACGACACCCACAACCTTTACGGGGAAGGCGTAAACGAGTCACATCGTTCCGTG
This sequence comes from Conus ventricosus, assembly GCA_018398815.1. Classification (NCBI taxonomy): domain Eukaryota; kingdom Metazoa; phylum Mollusca; class Gastropoda; order Neogastropoda; family Conidae; genus Conus; species Conus ventricosus. Next base: position 49,426,957 of record CM031610.1, on the reverse strand, counting down.
GGCGAGTCGATAGCTGTAGCCACTAAGACTGTGTGAGGTAAATAGATCGAAACCATTTTTTCGTGTAGCGCAACAAAATTCATCTCAATATAATCGTATTAAGGCACATTTACCGGTTCAATAATATTTGTGCGCGCGATCATTTAAAATGCTCTGAATTAAATATTTCAGATTTACCAGTCAACACATATGATTGATTGTGGAGCTGTCATCTTCATTTGTTTGCTCTCATCATATCGTGTTGCCATGTACTAACCCATATTATGCAAATTCTATTTCAGTTCACCGTTGCATGCAACCATATTTAGAAGATATGATATTTGTGTGAATGCAGATTATTATTTAAAGAATCGTAAACGAGTTCAAGTTATGAACGAAACATTTTCTTTGATCTAAGTGATCTGTGCAATATGAAGATTAACGCCATTTGACTTAATCCGTTCAGGGATTAAATATAATTGTAATTTATCAAGCATTAAGCCTTGGCGAATAATACAGTCAAGGCAGATTGGAATATTCGTGTACATTTTCCTTCTTTGTTAACGAGTTTTATCGTAAAGCAATTCTTGAAGGAAATCAATTGTAAATGATAGAGCAAGCTAGTGCAATTGTAAAGTGTGTTTAGAGCGTGTAGTGGGTGGAATAGTGATGTGCCACTATAGTGCAAGATCTAAGATGATTGTTATCTTGCAGGTCCTTCTACTTTTCCTTTTTACATCCATCCTGTTCATCTCTCCGCATCTTTATCTTCATCTTCGTCACACATCTTTATCCTGCTCCATTCTTCGTTGAGAGGAACGTGCTGGCGTGACAATCTTGCCGGGATCTGGAAGTGAACTGTGAACGTCAGCGGAACTCCGGAACGCTACACGATTCCGTGAAGCTGAGTGCCAATCACATAATAATAATAATAATAATAATGTGCATTTCTTGCGCCTAATCTTTGAAAGCCCTAAGCGCTTACAATAAAGAATAAATAAATCAAGAGAAGCAACCAATATGATAAACAACAAAAGGCAATCTTCCAAACACACACAACATTTCTACATGCTTAAGCTGAGCACACAAACACAAACACACACACACACAATCACACAAACACACACACACAAACACACACATACGCCAGGTGTAGGGTACATCTGCTTTCGACAGAAGGAGGGGAAGGGTCATGACTGGAAGAGGGTAGTCTTAAGAGAAGACTTGAAGGAAGAGAGGGAAGTCGCAGAGCGGAGAGACAAAGGGATGTTATTCCATCAACAGGAGGCCTGGAAAGAGAATGAACGTTCACCGAGGGTCCTAGTGCGGAAGCGAGGAATTTGGAGAAGAGAAGTGTCAGAGGAAGAACGTAGCTGTCTAAGAGGTTTGTAGGTATTCAGAAGATCAGCAAGATAGGATGGGGCTAGACCACTGAGAGATTTGTAGCAAAGCAAAGAAAGCTTGTATTCAATTCTTTTGCCTACTGGGAGCCAGTGGAGAAAATCAAGCAAGGGAGCCGAGTGAGAAAATTTGGAGCGTTTCAATACTAGTCGGGCAGCACTGTTTTGAATTTTCTGCAATTTGCCAAGAAGATTCTGTGGGCAACCAGCAAGAAGAGAATTACAGTAATCCAAGCGAGAAAGAACAAAAGCAGAAATGAGAGTTTTGGTGGCATCATCCGAGAGAAGATGACGAACAGAAGAAATACGGCGAAGTTCCAGATAGCAAGCATGACAGACAGAGGAAATTTGACTTTGAAAGGATAGAGTTTGGTCCAGTGTAATCCCAAGATTACGGACAGTTGAAGTCCGAATGACTGAATTATCTAGTTGGACAGATGAGGGAAGGCAGTTTGTAGACAATAATCTTTTAGATGCTATGAAAATCAGTTCGGTCTTGTCGTTGTTCTGTTGAAGTTTGTTGTCAGTCATCCAAGCTTTGATATCAGAAAAACATGCCTGAGTTCGTTCAATGATAGAAGGGAGCTGAGAAATATCGTCAGAGGTGTAGATTTTGTTGTCGTCAGAGAAACAGTGGTGGGAGATGCCATGATGAGTGACAATGTCAGAGATAGGCTGTGTATAAAGAACGAAGAGAATGGGGCCCAAGACTGAGCCCTGGGGGACTCCATACTCCAAGTCAGCTGACTGAGAAGAGAAACCATTCACAGAGACAGTCTGAGTACGACCACAAAGATAGGATCTAAACCAGGAAAGAGCTGTGCCAGAGATGCCAAATGTATGCTCAAGCCTAGACAGAAGGGTACTGTGATCTATAGTGTCAAAAGCGGCAGACAGGTCTAACAAGGACAGCAGAGAGACTTTACCATCGTCAAGAGCAGAGAGAAGGTTGTTGACAATTTTGAGTAGAGCGGTTTCTGTGCTATGGCCAGCCCGATAGGCAGATTGCAAAGGATAGAGAAGATTGTTACGCTCAAGATGTTCATGAAGTTAGAGAAGAGCAATCTTTTCAATTATCTTCGACAGAAAGGATAAGTTGGAAACAGGACGATAGTTTTTCAAAATCTCAGGATCAAGAGAGGGTTTCTTTAGCAGGGGTCGAATAACAGAGTGTTTTAGTTCAGAGGGGAAAAAAACAGAGGTGAGTGAATCATTGACAATGGCAGTGATGAAAGGCATCAAATCATCAATTACACCACATAGCAGGAAGGATGATAAACACATCCCCCCACATTCAAGCACGCTACAACACACTCAGACACTTTGTATTTTTTTTGTGCATAACTATATTCTATGTGTATTCTCCGGAAGATATTTTTGTAGCACAAACGGACCATCGATAGTTGTGCTACTGCAAGAAGCGAAGTGGAGAAGGACAGAGACTTTGCTGTCTCCAAGTGAACGTGCATGATTAATTTCTTTTGTGTGTAATTCATTTCATAGGGAACAAACGGACATCAGCATTCAAAGCAACAAAACGACATATTCACTGCAGATAATCATCATCGTTACTCATACTTATTAAATTCAGTTGTTGTTATCAAAATCAAAACCTCTTGTTCCATCTGTAGAAAGAAAGTGAAGGGAGTGGACGGAAGTTTGACGTTCCTACAACGGTCTTTCGTTCTTGTCTGAGATTCAACATCATTTATGAATGGGGTCTTATAAAAACGTCACAATCAGTCCTAACCATTATTCTTCATAACATTATTTTAATGCTGTATGCATATGCTATGTGAAACATTACATGTTAAAAAAAGGAACAAACAATTGCTGTGCATATGAGTAGTACGAATCTAACGTAAAAGGAGATTCAGCATATGAGCAGTACGATTATACAAGAAAATACCAAACTGAATTTAACGGAACATGGTGGGAAGACGACGTTTGGCCCATGGACGAACCCTTTCCATTTTGGTGTGTATCCTTGGTGCGGATCCGGATCAAAGGATGGATCCAGGATTCGTTTAAGTTTGTTGGAGGTCTTCGCTCTCCGCAGTGCCTTTCAAGTTTCTGTTCAGAGCGAAGACATCAAACAACTTGCTCGTTTGATCTTTACGATTGTATATTAGATAATTGCTAACCATACGCCTGGTTTCTTGTTGTTGTTGCTGCTTTTTTAAATTGTGTTTGTGCTGCGTGCGCGCTCGCGCTGTGTGTGTCTGTGTGTGTGGGGGGTAGGGTGTGGGTGGAAGCGAAGATTGTTTATTTACATGTCGTGTGTGTGTGTGTGTGTGTGTGTGTGTGTGTGTGTGTGTGTGTTGTGAGAGAGAGAGAGAGGGGGGGGGGGGGCAGTCTTTTACCTCCAGCATGCAACTGTTCAAGCCCTCACACACAAGCTTCACGCTCTTGTATATGCACCTGCCTACCACAACAAAGTCACTGAGGGCCCCGGTTAGCCTGTCAATTACAGAGTTTGTGTGGTCTATCCTGTGTTTTCCGTGGCCTGCATGCCTGGCGCTGGTCAGACGTGGACTGACCATCGGCTGACCTCAGGAAGACTGTAAACTGACCGTCTAGTGACCTGAGAAGTACCAGCGATTCAGCCCTCTGTCTATCTGTCCGTCTGTCTATTTGCTCTCTCTCTCTCTCTCTCTCTCTCTCTCTCTCTCTCTCCGCCTCCACCCCTTCTCTCTTTCTATGGAAAATCACAAAGATGAGTATGGTTGTTTTGGGCTCAAAAGTACTCTTATTATCAGTAGAACATATTTTAAAGGCTGCCACAGAGAAGTGACGTTGATCTAATCTTTTCCGATTCTGAAAACGAGCATTAGATCTGAATAGAGATGCATCATGGTTTAGATCAGACAATCTCCGTGGTCATATTGTACGACGTGTATGTGCATCGACTCTGTTGCACCGTTACATAGTAAATTTAATGTCTGATGCTCTCTCTCTCTCTCTCTCTCTCTCTCTCTCTCTCTCTCTCTCTTTACGTGCCATATGGTCATGTATCAGTATGGAACTCTCTGTCTGTCTGTCTCTGTCTTTGTCAGTCTGTCTGTGTGTCTGTCTGTCTGTCTGTCTCTCTCTCTCTCTCCTCTCTCTCTCTCTCTCTCTCTCTCCTCTCTTTCTCTCTCTCTCTCTCTCTCTCTCTCTCTCTCTCTCTCTCTCTTCTCTCTCTCTCTCTCTGCCTTTCATTCTTTTTTTGTAAGTAATGCACGAAAGGAGACTGTACACATAACACTGAAAATATTCTTTCAACAACAAACGCAGTAAATAGACAGACATTCATTTCCCTCTTTTATCGCCAATAATTTGCCATATCTGCTCTGTCTTCATCTTCCCCCGCTGCCAGGCGCTGAGGAAGTCCACTCAAACGTGTTTCAAAGTGATGTGTGTGGTAGGAAAGTGAGACGGATGTTTTTTCAGACAACTCATCAACAGCCTGTGGCGAGTAATTCAAAATCGTGCGACAACAAGCGTGAAGACGCGATAGGTGGGTGGGCTTGCCCTTGATGGGATCTGTAACTATGAAGAGCCCAACTGGTGCTTGGGACTCGTGGAAAAGGCTATTTGTCTGAGGTCGAGGTCTACAGATAAGCAAGCAAAAAAAAATCCACCCAACCAAACCCAAACAACAACAAAACGAAAGAAAGAAAGAAAGAAAAAAAGAAGAAAAAAGAAAAAACCCAAACAAACAAGAAAGCAAAACGAAACAACAACAAAAACAACATCACCACCGCCACACACATACACGAAAGGGCCGGGTGTTGGGGTAGGAGGGGGGAGGTGGGGGTGGGGTGGGTGGCGGGGAGATACAATACAGAAGTGTAAAAGAAAAGAAAATTCTTTTAAAAGGTAGCCGAGTACGCAGAAGAGGCGAGAAAGCACGTCAAACGATTTGCTTGCTTGTTGTTATGTTCTTTACAACTCTGTCTGTTTGTATGTCCCTCTCACTGTCTGTCTCTCTGTCTGTCTGTCTGTCTGTCTGTGTGTCTGTCTGTCTCTCTCTCTCACAATCGTTCGTTTATTTCGAAGAGAGAGAGAGAGAGAGAGAGGAGAGAGAGAGAGAGAGAGAGAGAGAGAGAGAGAGATGTTAATCGTGTTTTGATTTATACCAGATTTTGCCGATGCAAAATACCATCTGTGAGAGCTTTGAGGCGTTAGCGGCATTCATATTTTCGTGAAGCAAGCTGGTGGTAAGAAGCAATTCTATACTGGACAGACAGCAGATGTTCAGCAAAGTAGAAGCCCTCCTCTTACAAGTGTTTTAGCCCCCAAAGTCCTCAGACTTTAAGGAGGCCGGGGTGCATCCAGGTCATGATGCTTAGTTGCCTTTTGACCCTCGCCTTTACTTTCTCCTTGCCTGGATTCCAGCTCCCACCTCTTAGATGGTCGGGTGCCTCATGATTAAGTCATCTTGGGACACACGTCTTTCCCGCTCAGCCATTGGACGCCAGTTTTATGTTGGGAAATTAATATCTTATGTTGAAGCTCATCAACCGGAACCAGGGGACACTCTTCTCAGCTGCTTTGGCCATTTTTGCCATTACCTTCGCGGCTCTGGTCCTTTTCTTCCTGGAAATCGAGAGCTGCTATAAAAGACCATGTCAAGACGTGCTTGCACGCACACACACACACACACGCACACGCACACCCCCCCCCCCCCCCCCTCCCCTTGGTCCGGCCTCTATGACGATGTCTTTCACTTGGAAGCCAGACTTCCTCGAACTGCTGGTTAGACTGGTATACTTCTCCCGTTTTGTAACAAAGTGAGCGTTTCCATTCGGCTTTCATAAGGCGCAGTGAGTTTAATCTGTTTAATTTGTTGGTTTTGATGGACAGTGAGTGGTGCTATATACTTTTCTTGAAATCAACTAGGAAATGGTTTCATATATGTGTTTATCAGTTGAATATGTAAGTAAGCGATTTAGAAATTAATTCATCGTAATGGCAGTTCCATAATTCTCCCACTGAGAGAGGAGAGAGAGAGAGAGAGGAGGAGAGAGAGAGAGAGAGAGAGACAGACAGACAGACAGACAGACAGACAGACAGACAGACGACAGCAGAGACAGAGAGACAGAGAAAGAGGCAGGGTTATTTATCTCTAAAATGAAGCTTTTGTCTGTATAACCGTCTTTCTTGATTCTCCCACAAATTGGGCATATGATAATAGAGAGAAAAACAACTCTGGAGAAGAGTTGAGCGGGTAAAATCTTCCGGTGACCCTCCATGGCGATCTGCCTCGTGCCTATTTTGTGACAAAGAAGTCAAAACACGCCATGCATGCAATCCTCCCATCTGCTAAGCAACGCACTTAATAAAACGACCTGGCGTTTACTTTGGGATGCGGGGGGGGGGGGGGGGGGGGGGGGTGTGTGAGAGGATACACCGAGTGACACTGTCCCCAGTTAACTCTGCACCCCTTACCCCTTGCCACCCCCCCCCCCCCCCCCCCCCCCCCCCCCCCCCCCCCCCCCCCCCCCCGCTTATCCCCCACTTTCCCTAAATCCTTTTCTCTCTCCACTGAGCTTTCAAACTTCTCAAGGGGAAAGAAAGATAAAGGACGTCAGACCTCCTACAATCATGACTTCCCTCCATACCCACCCACCCACCCCACCCACCCACACACACACAAACACAACACGCACGCACGCACACACCACACACACACACACCACACACACACACACACACACACACACACACACACACACACACTATCTACCTTCCACCCCTCGCCTTTCCCTTCTTTCCTTAGTCCATTCATTCTAACCGACAGCAACAGCAACAACAACACACAAAAATTGCATGCTGAGAAAATGCCAGGAAATTTCCGACCTGTCTGACCTCTTGTACTGTCGCGTCCTACCGCCCAGAGCTAAGGAGATGTCTGCTGATGTGTTTTCTGTCGGTGGCTTGTTGGATTTCATGTCCTTAGACAGTTCATCCGTTCCGAACAAAACCAGTTGCGGAGCCTCACAAGTACAATGTTTTCGTCAATTCACAAAACTTTTCACTGAGGAATCTCTGTTTCTGTCTGTCTGTCTGTCTGTCTGTCTCCTCTCTCTCTCTCTCTCTCTCTCTCTCTCTCTCTCTCTCTCTCTCTCTCTCTCTCTCTGACTCTGACTCTGACTCTCAGAGACAAGTATTTCGAACCTGGATTCCTTGCACTCTAATGACGCTTAGATGCCTTGCCGTCAGTAATATTTTGGCAATGCCGGGATTCGAACCAGCACTTCGCATAAAGTTGTGCGTTTCAATGTGTGTGTGTGTGTGTGTGTGTGTGTGTGTGTGTGTGTGTGTGTGGTGTGTGTGTGTGTATGCGCGCGCGCGTGCGTGCGTGCGTGCTTGCAAACGAGTATGTGTGAGTGCGCGCGCGCGGTGTGTGTGTGTGTGTGTGTGTGTGTGTGTTTGACCAGTTTCTTACGCACGTCACCATCGGACATTCTACGTTATCAGTCAGGGGGGGGGGGGGGGGGGGGGGGGGGGGCGGTAACTTTCTTCCTCCTCGACCAGATCTAGATAGATCTTTTTTTTTACAGCTACTCTGCCACTTTGGGGTTCTGATCCTTTTCTTACTAGATGTTGACACCTGTTTCATGATATTATAGCCCATCCCACCACATCCCACCTGAATTATCTTGCTTCTGCCCATATGACGAGAACGATGACTTTGAAGTCAGATTCTCTTTGGTTGCTGGTAGACAGGCACTTATTGATATGAGCGTCCTCCGTTCTGCTTTCGTGTGACACACTGAGTTCACAGACACACACACACGCACGCACGTACGCACGCACGCACGCACTACGCGCGCGCACACACACACCACACCCCCACACCACCACCACCACACACCACACACACACACCACACACACACACACACACACACACACACATTATTGCAAAGATCAGACAGATTTCTGTCAAACTGAACGTGGTCTTTCTTTGTTTCTCAGTGGTCTGAGGGATAGAGGTCTTGGCACAGTGTATGGAAAATGATGCCATAGCTGACAGCACTCTTTTGATACAGACTGAACAAGTGTTATGCTGTGAAACGTAAAGAAACCCGGGGTAACATTCTGTAGTCATTGCCTGCCCAAAATTATCCCCCCAGTTGGGAAGAAAGAGCGATTTTCCAAACTCAGCTCCTAAATCTAGACCAACCCTGCCCCTCCACCCCATCCCTTTCTTTGATCCAAAATCACTCCCCTCCTTCAGAATTTTCAAAGCGTCCCAAATGACAAAACGTAATAACCGAAGTAAATTGGAGCTGAAATTAAGGGATGGATGATTCTAGACCCCCCACCCCCACCCCCGTTCCAAAATCACTAGTTTGTGAGTTATGTGGGACATGGTACAGAAACGCCCCAAGGAGTGTTATAGACACGTGCCCAAATTTCATGTCCCTGTCATATGGGGTAGCAAACTTTGGGAGCATATGCTTATTTATATAGTCAGTCCATCACTGTATCTGGTTGCACACCAAAAATTAATGCACTGAGGCCTTGCTTTAATTAATCGAGTATTTATAGACTGGCGCAATTGGATTGTTTTGAGAATTTTTATTGTGTCTGAAAGTTGATTCTCGATTCTCCTCATTTTCTTTCATATGGCCATCAAGGTACAAGCCAGGTGGTTCCAAGCAGACAGATTAAAATCAAAGGAATGAGATTCTTTTGTTTCTTGCAACTGGCGCAAAGATAGGGTCAAGGGTGAGTGCAAAGGCCTGAAATGTGTGTCAACGAAGGGGACGATCATGTATTTGAAGATTGTTTGCGATTTCATCGGTGAACACACACACACACATACACACACATACACACACACACACACACACACACACACACACACACACACACACACACACACGCACGCACGCACGCGCGCGCGCGCGCGCGCATGCACGCACGCACGCACGCACGCACGCACCCACACATATTTTAAAGGATTGTCTTGGTCAGTCCGAACACGTGCTGGATCTGTAGGAAGCCAAAGCCAGCCCACGACGCTTGAGAGAGAGAGAGAGAGAGAGAGGAGAGGAGGAGAGAGAGAGAGGGAGAGAGAGAGAGAGAGAGAGAGAGACAGACAGACAGACAGAGGATGCGAAGACAGACAGGCAGACAGACAGGCAGAAAGACTGAAAGAGAGGACAGAGAGAGAAGAGAGAGAGGAGAGAAGAGAGGGAGAGAGAGAGATGAGGAGAGAGAGAGAGAGAGAGAGAGAGAAGAGAGAGAGAGAGAGAGAGAGAGGAACAGACAGATAGAAGAGAGGACAGAGAGAGGACAAAACAGACCGGAGGGACAGACGGACAAACTCAGAGACAGACCGAAAGAAGGAGAGAGAAAAGTACACAGACCAACAGACAGAGACACTGACAAACTCTCTCTCTCCACAAGCTGCTGCATGGGGGACAGCATGTACAGGAAAGACCTGCGGAGACACCAACACCGACTCCGAAAACAAAAAGCCAACAAATCGTCATCTTTGGCTTCAGCACGGGCCACAACTCTCATTAGGAGCAGCTCTACCGCATCTCTTTCCTCCCTTCGCGCCACAACTCTTTTTCCGAGCCAGTCTACCACAGCATTTACTTCCCCTCGAAAATTAATGTTGAGACCTTGATCAGCACTTCGTCCTTCCCAGCCTCTGGCCATAGATCAGAAAGTCGGAGGAGAAGTATCTTCGACTTTTGCTAGTTTGAGTGCATGTTCCTATGGTTTTGTCGTTTGGAATCAAATTGGAAATCGACTTAGGTACTTGAATGCCTGCGATTATTAGCTTATTAGGAGATCACTTTAGTTTGAGAGGCGGGATTGATGGGAAAAAGGAGAGGCAGTGAGAGGATCAGGTTGCATGGCGTTATGCTTGGATGCACTGCGGGTGTCTGATAAGGCATGCATGTTGTGTAATGCTTTTTTTAAAAATAATTTTCAGTCTGACGTATGTACTTGCTGGTGTCAACCCTAAGGCGTTCAGCTGATTGGGCTTGATGATGATGACAATGACGACGATGACGACGACGACGACAACAACAACAACCATAATGATAATAACAATAATAATAGTAGATGTAATAATAATGATAACAATGATAACAATAAAAAAAATGATCATAATAATGATGATAGTAATAATAATAATGATGATGATAGTAATGATACCTTCCCGAAGATGGAGTATGGCTGCCTTAATGGCGGGATAGAAAAGGGTCATACACACAAAACTCCACTGCTGGCTATACAGGGAGTGTCTGCAGGAGTATCAGCCTGCGTACGCAGAAAGAAAGAAAGAAAAGAAAAAATAATGATACCGTATCTATAAATCCCCTCCTCTCTGTATTTATGTATGTATAAGTTTATATGGGTGTATATATATATATATTATATTATATAATATATATATATATTTATTATATTATTGTATAAGTTTATTATGGGTATATATATAATATATATATATATATATTATATATATATAATATATACACATATGTGTGTGTGTGTGTGTGGTGTGTGTGTGTGTGTGTGTGTGTGTGTGCATTCATGTATGTATGTATGTACGTGTGTATGCATGCATCTGTGCATACATAGTACATACATACATACCTGCAAGTATGTATTATGTATGTGTGTTTGTATGTATGTTTGTATGCTCTCTTTTTTTCTCTGACAACTTTTTCTCTGAAGTAAGAAATAACAATCAGGTTTACAGGCGACACCTACCGTTATGGTGTGGATGGCGCGTTAAGATTCACGTAACAATCTTGTGGTGCGGAGATGGCTCATCTAATAGCACACAGACACCATGCACTGGCAGATACTATCAGTCATTCCATAGACCACCAGGGCGTTTGGGACACTGCAACGATGAACGCTACAACCAGCTGCTTCCTCCATCTCGAACGGTTAACGGTTGTGGACGAGTACTTGGCTAGTAGGAAATCTGTTCTCGCTTTCCTCGGAGAACTTCGGTCTGTCCATCTCTTTCTCTGTCAGCCTCTCAGTCCTCTTCCCGTGCATTGTTCTTTAGAGGACTGCTTTGTGGAGTCTTGACTACTGACAACTTTAACATTTGCTGTAGGTCCACCAGCCATCTGTAAATCATATACCGTGGGTGTCTAGTAACCATTTTCGTGAGTATTCTAAGCTTTGTCCTTGTTATCGTCAACACCATCACAATCATCATCATCATCGTCGTCGTCGTGGTCGTAGTAGTAGTAGCAGTAAGGCTGCTGTTCTTGTTATGATGATGATGATCATCATCATCATCAGCAGCAGCAGCAGCAGCACCACACCAGCAGCAGCAGTTACGGGAAAAGCCTTGCTTGTTTGGTAAACTGAAATTGCAGTATAGTTTTGCTTTGAAGAATTCTTAAAACCTGGTGGTGGTGGTGTCAATAAAGAAATAAAACGAGTCACCACGAAAAAAAGCTCAAACGTGAGTCATTGTAAAATCACCGCTTGCGGTGGCTAGTTACAAGTCCATTTCTATAGGAGAACACTGGCTCGACAAAATAATACTGAAAAAAAATCCAGTTCTAACACCTAGTATCCCAGGAAATTGGATATTTTTCCGTCAAATATTTTACGTACAACATGAAAACAGTTATTTTTCCTCAAAATAACGAATCATCTGCCATGGAAAAAAAACAACACATTTTGCGATAAAAACGAGTACTTCTCCAGAAAGAAGTTCTTTTCTCGTGAAAAAGTAATGATTTTCCAAGACTGAAAACAGCTTGTTATCATTTGGAAATTTATTTTTCCTTGAAAACAACTAAGCATTGCAGAAAAAATAGTTTTACCATCAGCTGATTATATTGAAGAAAAAAAAAATTGCTGCGATGCCATATAAGTGAGTAAATTTCCCCCGAAATAATCCGCTCTTTTCGACGAGGAAAACAAAGCAAACCTTTTCATGATAGTTCACTTTTTTCTTTGGAAAATAACTGATTTTCGGAGATGATATTCTTTAGAAGCTAATACGCTTCCCATGGTTACCCTCACTGCAGAGCCACCCAGACTTTCTTCCAAGAATCCATAATGTCGCCTCAGACAATAAATCACCGCATCTTCCGACGAAAACGTGTCCACTGTGGTATGCCACTCTTGTACTGATTAGCCCATAAGAACTTTGCATCCACTATGAATAAAAATCAGGTGGGATCAGTGGACCTCTATCCTGCATAAGAAAAGCAGCTGCTTTTGTTCAAAACACTCAAAAAGTATGGACAAGTTTGTAGTAGTCAGGGTTTTTTTATGAGCCTGTCCACAGTCTAACTTGACAGATTGGGAAATGATGCCTCAGTTTAATAACGTCGCCTGTCTCCTATGCTGGTCAAAAAAAAAAAGCCTGAGAAGCGTGGATGACCAGGGGTCTCTGATTTGCGATAGCCCTGATCCAACTGCCAGTCATCTACTGACCTTAACCCCTATAGCACGATGGCAGAAACTGCCCTACACTCGTGACGTCTTCCTAGGACGCCGAGACAGGCAAATCGCTCAAAACTGAGCGAGGTTTACCCAATACCCCGTCAGCGGCTGTATTCAGCTGACCAACGTTGAAAATTGATGGATGTCATCGCACTGTAAAGAGATTCATAACTGACACGCTGGTCGTCTCGCGAAACAGAATGTCAGAAACTTTTCAAGCGCAGTTGAACTTTCTTGCACTTCATCACCAGCGCGAAACTTCGGTAGAGTAGAAAAGGACGTGCATCATTTGTTGGATTTTTTTCACTTCAAATATAAAAGTTTTTTTTTGGTGTTAAATGCATGAAGCTTAAGCAGTCCAGTATCATAAACAATTTAATCTTCAGGCTAGTTTTTTTTTAAATCAGTCAATTACAAAATACTGTAAAGGATTTAAATACACGTGCCACTACTATAGCACACAGAAGATCGCCACCTTTCACCAAGGTCGAACGGTTGCTGGACCCACCTATGGATCTACATCAGGGGAAGTAATAGTAGGAGGGACTGAACAAGTTACTTCCCGTAGATTTCATGTAAATGTGAAATACGAAAGGTAAATGTTTATATCATTAGAACGTTTCCATATGCCATGATAATATTTTACTTCGTACGTAATTGTTTATTTGTGAACAGTTACCTAACACTGTTCATGTTCACTGGAAAAAAAAATGTAATCATTTTGCACAGTGGATGCTGTAGCTTATCAAGATTCAGGGGATGGAATGAATTACTTTAAATTTTACCAGAATGGTTCTTGGGCTACACGTCATCCTGTCACTAAGTTTCTTAACTGTCAGCTTTGTAGTTATGGCAATACTTCGCTATTGTCAGTTAAAAAAACAAACAAGCAATCCGTAGCGAACCCTCTTGTTAGAAAGAAAATATTAAATAATTCCTCCTTCCCCACAGGCATGCATGTAAACTGTTCCGTCCCCATCCACTTTCCTCCACACTATGCGCGTGGACACACTATTTTTAAAGTGGTTGTTTCTTTGTTGTTGCCTTGATTTGTTTTGCTTTCTATGCTTGTTTTGAAGTATGTATTGGCCATACCCTGAAAATATAGTCAGATTGAAATGTATTGAAAACTGAAAATTACAAAATCAACATATAAACAAACAGTAAATACACGAACTAATCAAACATGTCTAAGAGATTTGTTCCGATTTTTGAAAAAGTACAAATCCCACAAAACTGTTTACAAACTCTTCTACACTTTGCACGCTTGGAGGAGTTACAAATGGATTTCTGATCATGAGTAATTCTGCGTGGGCAAACTGACTGACGTTTTTGATTGTGGTCATAGCAAAGTACTCTGGAACAGAAAGCGCAAGCAAGCAAAGCATACAACTTTTGAATTGTGACGGTGTGATTTATTGCCTGAGACAAAAGTGTTCCAGAAACTCCAGTGCCAGACTGTATGGGGCACTGGAAAATGTGCTGGCAACAAACTGATTTTTTTTTAAACGCAGATTTGCATTCTCTAGAAACTGGGTTAATCAGATTGCTGAAACGCCGCCTGCAATCGTTTACGTGGCAACAGGTTAGGAGAGAGAGAGAGAGAGAGAGAGAGAGAGAGAGAGAGAGAGAGAGAGAGAGAGAGAGAGAGTGCGCGATCGCTAAAACATGAGCGCGTGTGCAGGTATGTGCTTGTGCTTCAAGCTTTCCACTTTCCTTTCCCTATTGGATACATGTAATCACTATTCAGTATTCTGTCCTTTTGTCTGTCCATCTTTATGCTTCCTGAAAAAGGAAACAAAGTTGCCAACAATGTGCTGGATGCAAGATTCGTTTTATTCAAATAAGCTAGTTACGTATTCCATTTAGAGAGGAGCGGCTATGTTCGTCCTATTCCAGTTAACCTCAATCTAGTTTTAGACCCTATTCCTATATTATTCATCTGCTGCCTTCAAACCCATCAACAGATAGCTGTGAGAAACTGCCCCACAAAGATGAACGTCTTTTTGAAGAGTATAGAGACAGGACGATGCAACCTGAGTGGAAATGAGCCATCTTTTCCGAATACGTCAGGCTTAACACAAATCCCATGAAGCGGTCTACCAACTTGCTCGTCAAGTTCGGAGCTGTTAGGAATAAGAAAATAGGTTTCTTATGCAGGGTCTGCAGACCCCGTTCTATTCTTATTCATGGTGGTTTCAAAGAGTGGAGGGAAAGTGGAAGGGCAGGGAATGGGGGAGAGGCGAAGAGGAGGGAGGGGAGCAGGAGAAGAGGTCGTGAACTAGGAGCTCGCTGTATTGTTTGTGGACCTGTTTTCGCCTCATCATCTTCATAACAACAAGAACAACAGCATTACTGCTACCACCACCACCACCACCACCACCACTACTACTACTACACAACTACTGCTGATTATGATGATGATAATGCTGATGATGATAATGATGCTGCTGATGATGATGATGATGCTGATGCTGCTAATGATGTTGACAATTACACCACCATCATCGCCACCACCACCACCACTGCACCACCTCCATTACCATGACCGCCACCACTGCTGTTTCTACTACTGCTCGAAACACCAGTGCTGCTACTATTACAACTACCACTACTTTGACTACTATTTCTATAAAAAAAAAAAAAGAAAAAAAAAGTAATAATGTGGAATCGGCAATGAAAAAATAACACGAATAGCCAAATTCTCTGGTCTGTATGTAATTCTAACTAAAAGTGATACCATGAAGAAGATGGCTTTGTCATTTTCAAGCTTGATTGATGGATTCTGTCATCCACAGTGTTTTCTCAACAACAACCCCGACCTTCCCACAGAATCGGAATGCTGATCAAGCTAGGGGATGGGAGACTCATGAATGACGGCTTTTGTTTAATCCCTTTAGACAGCACAGCTTCGGCCTTTTTGATCTAACAGTCTATTTCCCAGAGAGAGAGAGAGAGAGAGAGAGAGGAGAGAGAGAGAGAGAGACTTTTTGACACTTTGATATTTAATTGTCATTACCACAGAGGTCTTTTGACAAGAGGGGGGGGGGTAACACAACAATAACATTTCCCTCTTCTTTTCATGCCAACAAATATTTCAAATTCATTCCTCGTGTGTATCAAATCAAAGGTTAACAAAAACAAATAAATTCGTAACATTTCCTTATGTCCTCACGCACAGGAGTGATGCAGTAAGGTTTAAAAAAAATCATAAGACTGACTGGACCATCCACTCAATCAAATGATGACATTGCATCTTACTGATCTCTTCCACATGCTATGAATGGTATTATTCATTCATATATCTCTTATAATGCATTATCTTAAATTTCACTATCCTTCATCTGTCTAATTTCAATGCTTCCGCGATGAATTTCGCAACTGATTTAAGTACAAGTTCATCATCTGATGATAACACGACAGCAACATTTTGTCTTTTCGCTATATCTAACTGGAAAAATGAACAATTTGTCCGCACTTCATTATAAGCAGTACATTGGAACAGAAAGTGTTCTTCGTCGTCAATAATGTCTCTACATGCAGGACAAGGAGATTTTGTGGATTTTTCAGATTCAACCCATCTTTTGTTCGCATTAAAACCTAAAGTTCTCAACCTAAATCTTGCGTAATTCATTCTCTGCCATTTATCTGTTATGACATTAAGAAACTTTCAGAATGAAACATTTTTAAATGAGAAAAACCAGCGATATTTCTCTTTACTTAAATATTGAGTGTTAATTCTGTTTAAAAGAACAAATAAGCCTGTCTTTAAATTCCGCAATGAACAGTTGCTCATTTCCTACTTCCTGGGTCATCCACACTATTCCAAAACCCTGTTCTGAAAGGACTTTCTTTACTTTATGAGAGAGAGGGAGAGAAGAGAGAGAGAGAGAGAGATTTCCCCAAAAAAAAAAAAAACTCCGGGCCTTTTTAAACCCAACAGCCCCCCCCGGGAAAAAAAAAAAAAAAAAAGGGGAAAAAGGGGAAAAAAAAAGAGGGAAAAAGGGGGGGGGGGGGAAAAAAAAAACCCCCCTTTTTCGCCAAAAATTTAAACCATTTAGTGTGGGTTAAATCGGGCAAAAAAAAATAAATTTGACATTTTTTTCCCCCCAAAAAGGGGAGAAAGGGTTTAAAAAAAAAAAGGGGGGGGGGGGGGGGGGGGGGGGGGGGGGGGGTTTTTGGGGGGGGGGGGGGGGGGGGGGGGGGTTTTTTTTTTTGGTTGGGGGGAAAAAAATTTTTTTTGGGGGGGGGGGGGGGGGGGGGGGGGGGGGGGGGGGGGGGGGGGGGGGGGGGGGGGGGTTTTTGGGGGGGGGGGGGGGGGGGGGGGGGGGGGGGGGGGGGGGGGGGGGGGGGGGGGGGGGGGGGGGGGGGGGGGGGGGGGGGGGGGGGGGGGGGGGGGGGGGTTTGGGCCCGGGGGGGGGGGGGGGGGGGGGGGGGGGGGGGGGGGGGGGGGGGGGGGGGGGGGGGGGGGGGGGGGGGGGGGGGGGGGGGGGGGGGGGGGGGGGGGGGGGGGGGGGGGGGGGGGGGGGGGGGGGGGGGGGGGGGGGGGGGGGGGGGGGGGGGGGGGGTTGGGGCGGGGGGGGGGGGGGGGGGGGTGGGGGGGGGGGGGTGGGGGGGGGGGGGGGGGGGGGGGGGGGGGGCAACAACACACAAAAACCAAAACCGGAGAGAGAGGGGGGGAGTGGGGGGGGGGGGGGGGGGGGGGGGGGGGGGGGGGGGGGGGGGGGGGGGGGGGGGGGGGGGGGGGGGGGGGGGGGGGGGGGGGGGGGGGGGGGGGGGGGGGGGGGGGGGGGGGGGGGGGGGGGGGGGGGGGGGGGGGGGGGGGGGGGGGGGGGGGGGGGGAGTGGGGGGGGGGGGGGGGGGGGGGGGGGGGGGGGGGGGGGGAGGGGGGGGGGGGGGGGGGGGGTGACAGAAAAGTGCTTTGAAGCAAGTCGTGAGAACATCTTAAAAAAATCATTAACATATACAAATTCCATAAAAAAACGCGTAAATTTGAAAGGCTTTTTTTCGGTTGAAAAGGGGTGAATATACAATATTGAACCATTGTGGCAAGTTGTTTGGGTCCAAGACTCACTGCAGTGAAAAAATTGTGTGAGCAAACATCATTCCCGGCATTGGAGGGTCAACAAAAATGGCAAACTGGATGCTGCATGTGAGGCACGTGCACACCATGCAGAGCAAAGTTAACCAGCGACAAGTACGCAGGCATGCAGCCTTTATAAAGCCCGCCACAAGGTCAGGTAACGACTTGCCTCTGAGCGCTACAGAGATGCCAAGACTACGAGCACAGAACGCAATCGTGCCCTAGGCCATCTGGAGGCTGGGTGGATGCCAGGCAGGTCGCAAACATCTTTAACGTCCACATCTCAACCATCTATCGTCTGCAGCCACCGCATGTGAAATCACTGGTACCACTGATGATCGTCCCAGCCAGGCCGTCCTTGGGTCACCACACAAAGAGAGGATCGCCATCTTGTTCGAACCCATCTGCGGGACATGCGGCAAACAGCCGCTAACACTGCTCGACAGGTGCCTGGGAATCTCCAGCAACGAATCAGCCTCAACACTATGCGGCGGCATCTTCAGGAGAACGGGCTGGCATGTAGGCGTCCTCACAGAGGTCCGGTACTGACACCAAGACACCAGCAGGACAGGCTGCAGTGGGCACAAGCCTGAATCAACTGGCGCAGGCAGCAGTGGGGACGCATACGTTCTCAGATGAGAGCCGTTTTTGTATTGACATGGCTGACGGTCATGTCAGAATATGGCGTCGACCTGGTGAACGCTATGCTGACTCCTGTGTGGTAGAGCGGAACCCCTGGGAGGCCCGAACGTTATGATATGGGGTGCAATTGTCATTAACCCGCCATAGGACCAATCATCTTTCAGAACATTGGTCCTGGTTGCGGACAGGGTGTCAATGCACAGCGCTACATCAACCAGGTGCTCAGACCCCATGTCGATCCTTTTTTGGCGCAACACCCAAACGTGACATTCCAACAGGACAATGCAAGACCACAATCCGCCAGGGCCACACCCAGCAATTTCTTCAGCATAACAACGTCAATGTGCTGCCCTGGCCAGCCCTCAGTCCCGATTTAAACCCAATAGAACATTTTTTGGGATGAACTTGGCAGACGGTTTGGACCTCCTGCGTCCACGACCAGCAACAGCGGCTCAACTTCACCAGCCATCGTCCATGTGTGGGCTGGTGGTGCCAAGGGGACGCATCAACCACCTGGTCCACTCAATGAGCCACAGGTGTCAAGCAGTTGTCCATGCAAATGGTGGCCACACACGGTATTAGGACTTCAAGCTGGTTGTCACGTGACCTTGGATTTTCCACACAAAGACATATCGCTAATGGCATTTTCACACATTACCGGTGTAATGAATCAAATCACGTTGAATTCTCGCTTCCACTCTGTACAATTGTGACCAATAAAATTCACCCCCAACCGCGTTTTTTATGGAAGTCAGTATATTAGCAGCGTCTTAAAGTGCAGTCGTTTCTGCTAAAAATTCCGAGACACTAGAACGGGAAAAAAGATGTCCTAGGGTTGCTCCTTGGAGAACACCACGGCAAAGATGGACAAAATGGAAGTGAATTTTGTCGACATAGTCATCTTGTGCTCATACAATAGATAACACAAAAACAACATACAGAGAGCACTTTGGTTTCCAATGCATGCTCTGGGCAACTACATGAAGCGATTAGTAAGTCAAATGCAGCTAAAAGATCAGGAGAGTGTGTTGAGACTGTGCCAAGCAAAGAGCGGTTTCAGCATCGTGTTGACGATTGAGTGCCAAGTGTGTGTGCTGAAATAATAGCAAAGCTTACGAAAGATTACTTTCCTTAACAGAATTGGAAAACATGTTGTATTACTTTCGTCATCGCTGTATCATTTTGTCGTGTAGTGCAGAGCCTTCCATTAAATTGTTTCGTATTGCATTGTGTTTAAGAATCGAAAGTAAAAAAAGAAAGAAAAAAATAGCGCGCATCATATGGTGTTCTTTAGTGATATGCTTTCATTTGTTTTGCTGAGTTGTGTTTTCTTATCGTAGTTTCTGCTATGTCGTTTCACAATGCGTTGCAACGCAATGCTGACTCAGATTTTACCCCAGAAAGGTCGCTATGACTACTGTACAACACAAGACTTTCTGACAGATGGAAGAACATACAACATACATTGACAGAATATGCAATCGGGAATGATGTACTTCACGATGTATATTAGAAAAAACGAAATTGTAGATGATAAAAACCTATTGCCGATCCATGTGTGTGAGTGTTGGGGTGAGTGGGTTTTAATTACTTTTACAGGTGTACTGTGGCCAGTAAGATGTTTGGCTAGGTGTGAGATGGTGATGGAAGGTGAGTGAAGGGGGAAGGGGATGATCGCAAAACTTATTCTGATTCCCACTCTCTCAAAACTAAGTATTCAGCCTTAATCTATGAATTAATCTAACAATGTGCCTTGGGCACGATGGTAAAGTAGCCGTTTCTTTCTTTTTTTTAAACTAAAATTCTGTCTATGTCTATACTCTTCCATAATTTGGATTAATTCACAAGAGGACAAATCTAAAGAATCTTTTAATAAATTTTCAGCGTTTCTATTTGCTCCTTCTTTTGCAAGACTGCTATTTCATTCCACTTTATACCACAGTGAGATGGGACCCAACAAAAATCAATTTTTATACCTAGAGTATAAAAATCAGCTTTTATACACAGACCCAACAAAAGTCAGTTTTTATACTTGTCTGTCTGAATACTTGGAAACACTAAATATTCTCATGGGATTATTTGTGTCTACCGAAAAAACATTTCTGTGCATCATCTCTTGTTTGAATGCTCAGTATTGACCTCGCTCTATCAGGAGAAAGGTATTGAGGTGATTAACATTGATAATGTTAATGCTGTCTTGTATGGTCCATATGTTATAAAATTGCCTTGGTCATTTCCCAGTCACAGGTTGTAAAATGTTTATAAAGATCAAGAATTTTGTGTACCAGTAGGGTATTTCACTTGTGTAAATATGCATATATCAGATGTGGGTTTGAAAGTACTAACATGGATGATAAGTTGAGTCTGAAGTTTTTGTTTTGTTTTGATTTCAGTAAGTGTCTAATATCATCTAGCGATGAAAGGCATTAAATAAACCACTGAACTGAACTGTGCACTCTCAAAACTAGTTGAATGGGTAGAGAGGGGGGGGGGGTGGAGAGGGGTGGGTGGGTATGGAGATGGGGACGTGGGCTGAAGCTAAGGCGGCAGTGCCTTCTCTGCACATCGTCTGCATTTGCTATTGACGATTTCTACAATTGTTTGATTTTTTTTTGGTTACTCTCCCTCCACCTTCCATTTCCCCTCTCTATATACATACATCACACTCATCCTCCTGATTGCTACCCAACCCCATCACCATCCCATCCCAACCGCCCGCCATTCTCTTTGCGAAAGAAATGCGTTCACTGTTGTTGTTTTTTTTTTTTTTCTTTTCTTGCGCTTTCTTCTCTGTCTGTCTGTCTGTCTGTCTGACAGTCGGTCTGTCGGTTGGTCTGTCTGTCTGTCTGGCTGGCTGCTGGCTGGCTCTGGCTGGCTGGCTCCTCTCTCTCTCTCTCTCATTCAACTTGGTAAAATGTGCGAAGAAGAGACGAAATCGAGAAAAGGCAAGGGCAGTGACGGGGTGGTCAGGAAACACTTGGCCCCCCAACCCTATTCCCATCCTAAGGTGGACCTGGAACAGGTCATGTATGTACCGTCCACTTTTCCCCAAAGGTTTCTTCCCTTTTTCCTCTCCATTTAACGTTGTCCATAATCTACTTGTGTGGAAATCGCCCTGTCTGCAAAGGTGACAATGGCATCCGTTCCCTACCCACCCAGGAAGCTGCTCATAATGGACAGCCCTCTGATGGGTGGGGAGAGAAGGTGGTGTGTGTGGATGGCGGTGGGGGCTATTTTTTTTTATTCATATGGCCGAAAGGATGCTGCTATAAAATGCATCCATATGCTTTCAACTGTCCTGTCTGTTATGGCTGAAACAAGACAGTGTGAGAAGGATTTATTGTGTTTGTCTCTTTCATGTATGAGATCAGCACAAAGTACAAAGCGTGGAATTATAGCACATCGCAGAGTTTAAAATGAAAAAGGACAAAAACAAACATTTCTGGTGTGAACACAGAATACATCAGATTCCCACACAGACAGACACAGACCCACGCAGATATATATTCAAACAGGGGTATACATACGCGCGCGCACACACACGCGCGCACACGCACACACACACACACACACACACACACACACACACCACACACACACACACATACACACACACACACACACACACACACACACACACACACACACACACACACACACCACACAATCTCCTGACAGATTGAGAAATAATGCTTCGGTTTCAAATCGTCCCTGTCTTCTCTGTTAATCAAAGAACTAAATCTTTTTAAAAAAATGTAGAAGATATGACCATGGGCCTCTGAATTGCACCAGTCCAATTGTGAATCATCTGCTGCCCTAAACCCCTAGGACATGACGGCAGAAGCTGTCCCGCACTCGTGAGGTCTTCCTTGGACGAACACTGGTCAGACAGGCAGTTCTTTTTAAATTGAGCGACTTATACCCAGTCCCCTGTCAAGGACTGTATTGAGCTGATCCACGTTGATATTTGATGGATGCAATCGCACTGTAAAACGATTCATAACTGTCGTCTCGCGAAACAGAATGCCAGAAACTTTACAAAAGCAGTTGAACTTTCTTGCACTTCATCACTGGCAGAAATCCACAGTGCCAAAGAAAAAGGACGTGTGTCATTAGGGTTTACTTCAGTTTAGATACAAACGATTTTGTCTTTTAGATCCACTGGGACGCAGTAACAGCGCCATTAAAGTTTTAGCCCCCGAAGAAGTTTTAGATAATCCAGTTATGAAACGGTGTGAAGCATGTCAGGTACACGTGCCGCTACATTGACACACTGAAGATCGCTGCCTTCCACCGAGGTCGAACGGATTCTGGTCCCACGATTTACGCCAGGGGAGCTAATAATAAGTAGGTATTGAAAACGTTACTTCCCATACACTTGTTTAAATAGAATATGCAAAATACAAAAATCGAACTGTTATTATTATCAGAACGTGTTCATATTCCATGAAAATATAACACTCCGTTGACAGTTACCAAATTGTGAACAGGAAATTAACACTGTTCATATTCAATTAAAACTGTGTAAACACTTTGCTCAGTGGATGTTCAATCAGCAGTTTGATCAAGGTCCACACGATGGAATCATAATCATTATATCGCCCTTGGATCGTCCTCCGGCCACATCTAATCCTTCCACCAAGTTTCG
>CM031610.1:49396264-49398764 GCA_018398815.1 Conus ventricosus | reverse complement strand
AGACACAGAGAGAGAGAGAGAGAGAGATGAGAGAGAGAGAGAGAGAGATGCTTTGAGGCCAGTCAAAATAGTGACGGTTTAAAGTGCCCTAGGCTCTGACGGGAATTCGGAGACTTTCGAAAAGTGAACAGAATAAGACTAGTCGTAAGGTTGTTTCCTTGGTAACACAACGACAAACGTGGACAAAATGGTTTTAAATCTTTTGACCTGTCAATCAAAGGGAGGAGACAGAGAGCGTGCGGGAGAGAGAGAGAGAGAGAGAGAGAGAGAGAGAGAGAGAGAGGAGAGAGAGGGAAAGGAGAGAGGAGAGAGAGAGAGAGCAGACAGAGAGAGAGGAGAGACAGAGACAGGGAGACAGAGAGACAGGGACAGAGACAGACAGAGAGGGGAGAGAGAAGGAGGAGGGGGGGGAGAGACAGAGAGGGGAGAGAGAGAGGAGGGAGGGATGAAAGAAAGGGAGAGAGAGAGAGAGAGAGAGAGAGGAGGAGAGTGAGTGAGAGAGGAGAGAGAGAGGAGAGAGAGAGAGAGAGAGGCAGACAGACAATAGGCAGGCAAGCAAACAGGCAGGCAGGCGGACAGACAGAGCGGGAATACGAGGAAATGCTTCAAGGCAAGACATCAGGAGAGAAACTCTTAAAAGTCATTAACATAATAGGGGCGTTTGAGGAGAGAGAGAAGAGAGAGAGAGAGAGAGAGAGAGAGAGGCAGACAGACAGACAGACAAAACAAACAGACAGGCGGACAGACGAACAGACGGGTAGGCAAAAGAGGCAGACAGAAGACAAAGGAGGGGAGGGGGGGGGAATGCTCTGAGGCAAGTATTCGTATTAATAGCGGCATTTGAGAGAGAGAAAGAGAGAAGGAGCTGTAGAGAGAAGATGAGACGAGAGAGAGAGAGAGAGGAGAGAGGTGAGAGAGGAGCGAGAGATGACAGAGATAGGCAGAGATAGAGACAACAGAAGGACGAGAGATTAGAAGAAGTGAGACAAGACAGAGGACAAACAGAGAGACAATTAGGCACACAGGACGCAGATCAGGCAGGCAGCAGCAACAGGCAGCAGTCAGGTAGGCGAGACAGACAGGCAGACGTCTGAGAGACAAAAAAAGAATAGAGACAAACA
This sequence comes from Conus ventricosus, assembly GCA_018398815.1. NCBI lineage: Eukaryota > Metazoa > Mollusca > Gastropoda > Neogastropoda > Conidae > Conus > Conus ventricosus. Next base: position 49,397,643 of record CM031610.1, on the reverse strand, counting down.
TTTCTCTGAAAATGAGAAAATGAAGTCATCAGCATAACAGTGGCGTTAGCAATAGTTGCTGATACAATTTGAGACCTATAAAAAGACCACGGGCCGTCAGGTTGTCCCTGGGATCACACCGGTAAACATGAACAGAATGGATTCCGTCTTCTCTCTCTCTCTCTCTCTCTCTCTCTCTCTCTCTCCTCATGTGGCAAAAATTGCGATGAGGGGAAGAAATCGAGAACAGGCAAGGGATAATGGCCGGGGTGAAACACACGCACCCCAACCCCCCCCCCCCCCCTCCCCCCCCCCCACCCCCCACACCCCCCCCACCCCCCCCCCCCCCCACCCCCCCCCCCACCAACCCCCCCCCCCCCCCCCCCCCCACCCCCCCCCCCCCCCCCCCCCCCCCCCGGAGTTTCCCCCCCCCCCCCTCTTTTTCCTATCTATTCACCGTTTTCCATAATCAAGAAGCGTGGGAAGCATTCTGTCCGCAAAGGCAACAATGGCATCCATTCTCTACCCGCACTGGGAGTTTGCAAAATAATGGACATGAGCTCTGATGGGTGGAAAGAGAATGCGGGGGCGTGGAAAGGGGGGTGGGGGGTGGGGACGGGGCTTTGTTTGATTTCGGTGGCCGAAAGGGTGCTGATGGAAAACGCATCTATACTGACTTCCATAAAAAAACGCGAAAAAAAACAAAGCTGAAGGTTGGGGGTGAATTTTATTGGTCACAATTGTATAGGATGGAAGCGAGAATTCAACGTGATTTGATTCATTACACGGTAATGTGTGAAAATGTCATCAGCAATATGTCTTTTGTGTGGAAAATCCAAGGTCACGTGACAAACCAGCTTGAAGTCCTAATACCGTGTGTGGCCACCATTTGCGTTGACAACTGCTTGACACCTGCGGCTCATTGAGTGGACCAGGTGGTTGATGCGTCCCCTTGGCACACCAGCCATACATGGACGATGGCCTGGTGAAGTGAGCCACTGTTGCTGGTCGTGGACGCAGGAGGTCCAACCGTCTGCCAGTTCATCCCAAAAATGTTCTATTGGGTGTTAAATCGGGGACTGAGGGCTGGCCAGGGCAGCACATTGACGTTGTTATGCTGAAGAAATTGCTGGGTGGCCCTGGCGGTGGGTGGTCTTGCATTGTCCTGTTGGAATGTCCGTTTGGGTGTAGCGCAAAAAAAGGAACGACATGGGGTCTGAGCACCTGGTTGATGTAGCGCTGGCATGAACCCTGTCCGCGACCGGCCAATGTTTTGAAAGATGATGGTCCTATGGGGGGTTAAGCCAATTTCACCCCCCAAAAAAACGTTCGGGCCCTCCCGGGGGGGGTTTGCCTTACCAAAAGGGGGTCCTAGCGCTACCAGGGGCGACGCCATATTT
>CM031610.1:49377434-49385191 GCA_018398815.1 Conus ventricosus | reverse complement strand
AAAAAAATCGCATTATTCATGCCAAGAAAGGCACTTACATAACAAAGAATTCTGCAGAAATGTTTAACAAGAATCCATCTGTGCAAGCCGCGAGTGAACATATAAAACATTGTAAAAGTTCTGTAGACTGTAAGACAGAACTAACTACGCCCCGCAGGATCTAAATTTAGTTTTAAGAACTGGAAACGGCTGCAAACAAGTCCATACTAGTTTACGCAGACTTCGAGTCGCTTATTGTTCCTTATAAAGGGGCCCAGCACCACAAAAACTTCGAAAAACAGTCTTAATGAGTAATCATCAGATTTGTTCATTTGCCTTCATTATTGTTAGGTCGGATGGCGTTTATTCAGAACCAGAATTATATAGAGGAACCGGATGCTGCAGAAACATTCTTAAAACGCATGCAGCAAGTGCGTAACGCCTGTTCTAATAATCTAAACTTATCTGAAATCATAATGGCGCCTGAAGACAAACAACAGTATGACTCAGCCACGCATTGTTGGATTTGCGGTTTTAGGGCTAACGCCCAGAGTGTAAACCCCACAGTAAGAGACCATGATCACATTAGTGGGAAGTTTAGAGGTGCAGCGCACAGTAAATGCAATCTTCAACTAAAGTTTGATCCTAAGACATGGAAGCTGCCTGTATTCTTTCATAACTTGCGAGGTTACGACTCTCACCTTATAATGAAAGCAGTAGACGATGCCTTTAGGGTGTCATGCATCGCACAGTCATCAGAAAAGTACATGTGTTTCACTTTAAATAACATGTCTTTTTATGACTCTATGCAGCACATGATGGGTTCATTAGAGTCACTAGCTATGTCCTTAAAGTCCTGCCCAATAACGGAAGAATATTTTGACCCAACACTTGTTAGAAAGGGTGTTTACCCTTATAGTACATGAACAGTTTGGGAAAGGTTTGATGAAGATACACTTCCACCTAAAGGCGCGTTCTTTTCTAGTCTTAGAGGAAAGGACATCAGCGATTCTGATTACCAGCATGCTCAAGAAGCATGGCAGAAGTTAGATTGTAAAACAATGGGAGACTATCATGACTCATACTTGATGGCTGATGTATGTTTGTTGGCGGACGTCTTTGAAAACTATAGAAAGACCTGCATGAAACATTATAGCTTGGATCCCGCGCATTATATTTCTGCGCCCGGATGAGTTGGGATGCTTTCTTAAAGTTTACTGGAGTACAGATTGATTTATTGTCTGACCTACCAATGATTCAGATGATTGAAAACGGATTGCGTGGAGGAATTAGTATGGCGTCGCATCATTACTGTAAAGCAAACAACAAATACTTGGACGATTATGATCCCAGTAAAAGGTCTAACTATCTTATGTATTTAGATGCAAACAATCTGTATGGTTGGGCAATGGCGCAATCACTTCCATTACGTAACTTTAAAATGTACACAGGTACGAATAATATTCAAAAGGCATTAAAGTGGTTGGCAGTTTAACGCCTGATCAGCAGCGTGGTTTCATTCTAGAAGTTGACTTAGAATATCCTTATGAACTCCATGACCTGCATAATGACTATCCATTAGCAGCAGAAAGCCTAAAGATGGATCCAAGAGAGCCGCCTAAACTTGTGCCTAATCTTCGAGGCAAAAAAAATTATGTCTGTCATTACAGACTTCACAATTTTATTTAAGACATGGTTTAAAGTTAACAGCTGTCCATCGTATAATTGCTTTCGATCAAGAACAGTTCATGAAACCATACATCATGAAGAACACTGATCTCAGAACTAAATCCACAGATGCTTCAGAAAAAGACTTTTTCAAGCTGATGAACAACAGCTGTTTCGGAAAGACTATGGAGAATCCGCACAAGCGTAAAGATGTCAGATTGGTCACCAGAGAGAATGAAGCAATTTTAAGCTGACTTCAAAACCAAATTATCAGGACTTTAAAAGATTTCATGATCAGCTTTTTGGCATAATGATGAAAAAAAAGAAAGTCAAATTAGAAAAAACCTGTATTTATTGGGTTTACTGTTTTAGAATTATCAAAGCTTTTGATGTTAGAATTTTTTTTATGACTACTTTAAGCCCTCGTATCCCGAGTCCAGAGTGCTTTACACAGATACAGATAGTTTTGTTATAGATATCCCTACTGAAGACATCTATAAAGACATGGAAACCGAAGTGGCTAAAGGGCATGCAGGATGGTATGATACATCCGATTATCCTAAAGACTTGCCTTTGCATTCATCCGTTAATAAGAAGGTTTTAGGAAAGATGAAGGATGAATATCTGAAAGGTGATCAAGGAGTATGTGGGGTTAAGGTCAAAAATGTACAGTATTTCAAGCCAGGAGAAAATCATTAAGAAAGCAAAGGGAATATCTCGCAGCGTTGTGCAGTCAAACATATCACATGACAACTACAAAGAAGCATTGTTTGGCAATAAGACTTTCATCATGACAACGTAAAACTGCGATCTAATCTACATGAGATCAACACAACTGTTGTTAACAAAGAAGTCATTAGATAGAACAAACACAAAACGGGTGTTTGTTAATCCAGAGTTTTCATATGCAATTGGGCACTGGAGAACCGTAAATTAATTAAAGCGGAACTGTGTCTGGCGGGAAATTTTCTGCAGTTCTTCTTTCACAAAAGATCTTTGAGGGGCTGGCTGTTTTGTTGTGTCAGTTTCTCGTAAATAATACACGGGCGGATTCATTTTTACAATTCTTTTTATTTCATATGGATCAACACTCCAAACTGGATCTGTTGCCCTGATGCGAGTGTCCCCTTCTGCTTCCCCCGGTAAATAAAGGTACCTTACTTTTAAACCAAACGGTAATAGTTTGCCGGATGAAGACTCTCCTTCAACAACATTTATTGTTTTTCTTTTGATTGCTTGTACTGGTTTTAGCCCTTTAAATTCTTCATTATTCATTGCGCGCAAAACTGAGGGCAGTCTTCTAACCCATTCTGTGTTGCGAGAATTGCCAATAAGCTCTCTGTGATACTGGTAGGAGAAAAGTCTTTCGGCTAACTGTTTGTTAAAGTTTTCGACTAAAGCCTGTGATCTTGAACTCCCGGAATGCCTCTTCTAATAGTAACTCTGTGTTTTAACAATAATTGATTCACTTGGCCTTTAAATTCTTTTCCATCATCGACTTGAATCATGCGAGGGAAAGTTAAGGGGCCTCGTTGGTATATCAGTTGTATGGCAACAGCAACAGCAGAAGCACTCTTTTGTGTTAATGGCTCCGCATCTTTGTATCTTGAAGCTATGTCAATGACTGTGAGTGCGTACTTAAATCTTTTTCGTCTAATCGCATCAGAGGGTAAATATAGAAGGTCCATTTGATGGGTGTCGTTTGGAGTTGTAATCACAAAGTGTGGTCTCTGTATTCGTCTAGGCGCAGGTAAATAAATTTGCCCAAATCGCTTGTTTAGATAACATTCTTTTGCTGTTTGTTCACTAACCCCCGCTGCTTGGCTTAGCTTTTTAATTGCTGTGATTTCCCTTCCAATATCCTTTGGTGAATAATAAATTTTGTTCATTTTTTTATTCAGCCGATATTATGCGCAACAAAATAGACAACAGTCATACCAACGACAATAAACCCGATTTTCTTGCATCTTTTGTTTTTCTGATGGTTGATAAAAGTCACTGAATTTTGGTGGGGCAATGCCTGGACCGGTTTGCCTGTTACTAGATAATATTGTTTTATTGCTTGATCAACATTTTTAAATGTGTAAGCTGCATGCCCTGTTTTTTCAGTGTGTCATTAATAAAATCTAACTGCTCAAGTCTCTGCTTTTCATAGGCGTCTTGTGCAGCTGCTAGTTCCTCCATAGCTTTGTTATGTCTTTTTCTCTCGCCGTCATCCCGCAGTTTACTAAATGCGAAATTACTTCCGCTAAAAGCAAGCGCATTCACCACAGCGCCGCCTATCATTATTGCGAGTGAAGCCATTTTTTATAAATGTAATTTTTTTCTTACATATTTATATTGTCTGGAATTATTCCTTGCTTAACTAGAAAATCTTTCGTAGCAACCGAAGCTGCAATGATAGCAATCAGCTTTGCTGAATCCTCAAAGTCTAGTTTGCCAAGATCTGCTGGTTTAATTCTTAACAAGCTTTACCAAGCATTGAGTATCCTACACTTAGGCCCCCAACAACAGCAGAATGGTATACAAGGTTAGCAATAGTTTTTTCGGTGCTCATTTTTATAAAATAAAATAATTATAAAATTTTAAAAAAAAACATGAACAGTGATGATCTACTACAGCTACAAGGCGGCCTAAACCTTCCCGAACTTATGAAATGACCAAGTTGATGATCAAGCTATTATGCCCAAAAAGGAGAGGCTGTATTCTTTGGCAGCATGTGGGAAAACAAAACAGTTCCTCGGAACTGAATTCAGCATAGAACAGATTCAACAGATGTCTTCACAAGACATTATAAAGTATCATAAAAAGGTATGAAGCGCAGCTGGGGTCTAGAATGGTAAAAAGCGTTGGGCAAACGGTTCTTAGTTTGTACACTAAACTAGTCAGTAGATTTGCTCCCATTGATTCTGAACAAGATCTTACGTATGATTTAACGCAAGATCCAGTTTTAACAAAGTCATTAGAGTCTCTAGGGTGTGATTTATACTATAGATTTGGAACATTGTTATCGCCATTAATCATGGGATTAATAACTTTTAATCATATAGATTTTATTTCCCTTCAAAATGAACGATCTGGAAAATCAGCAGAACCAGAAAACACTGAATCAGTGGAGAAAGTAACCAAGCCAGAAAATCAGCAGAAAACGCTGAATCAGGCGGAGACCATTAAAAATCCTGGGCGTGTTGAAGCAGGAAGAAAATTAGCAGAGTGGAACAGACAAAAAAAATTAATGTTACAGAATATGACTCATCATGAAAACATAACACCTCCAACGCCAGAACAAGTTGATTCAATGCCAGCTATAAAAACTCCATGTGATACAAGGGCCCCAAAGTCTTCATGGAATATTGAACTTAAAACTGTTGCCATTTTTGGCGCCATTGCTGCTGTTGGGGGCAGTTATTACGGCTATAAAATATATAAACAACGCTGGCAAAAACAAGAGCCCAAACAATCTCCACCGCTAAATACAGAAGCCGAACACAACTGCACGCCAAAACCGCCAATAACAAAGCATCATTTTGATCCATTTATAATGGAATAATATTTTAAGAACTTAATTTTAATTTTTTATAAAAATAGATCATGGCGTATATAAAATGATAAAGTCAATAAATAAAGACATGGAGTCTATAAAAGACATTTCCATAGACCCAAATTGTAATCAATGCGGTTGCTTAGGGTGTAAGAACTTCCTTAAGATCTATGCAGAGAACGCTGAGCAAGACATCCTCAACGATGACGCGTTTTTTGAGGCGTGTGTGTACTATATTAGACATCTGCTATTTAAGATAAAAACATAAATTGTATTTTTTTGATAATTATAAGATAACTTAATAAGAACTTGGTTGTACTTAAAGATGACTTAATCAAGAACTTATTAAGAACTTGATCAAGAACTTAATTAAAAACTTAATCAAGAACTTATTAAGAACTTGAAGTAACTTAATTAAAACTTAATTAAGAACTTGGGGTGACTTAATTAAAAACTTAATTAAGAACTTGGGGCGACTTGGGGGTAGGAGTGTGTGGTGTACACAGGGGGGTGGGGTGGGAGGACGTGCGTGCGTGGGGTGGGGGTGGGGGGACGTGCGTGCGTGGGTGGGGTGGGGGACGCGTGCTGGGGTGGGGGTGGGGGGACGTGCGTGCGTGGGGTGGGGGTGGGGGGACGTGCGTGCTGTGTGTGCGCGCACCTTTGATTATTTATAAGAAACGAATGTTCAGAATATAGTATAGTTATTATCAGTAAAACAACAAAACAACAACAATAACAGCACACACGCACAAACATTTAAAAAATAGGGAAGTGCTTGCATAGGGAAATGGGAAGGGTTTTATGGTTGGTGCTTAAGCGCCGTAAATTCAAGACAACTGTCGGCCCTCTCTGTCAACTGAAGATTATTCAAAGCGGCCGCCAAGTGCATTTATCAAAAGCTTGATTTAATAAACAAGACAGTTGAATAAAGTACATTCTGTGGCCGCCCAAAGGCAGCCAAAAAAGTTGAAGCAGGACGTTGAAGCGAAGCAGTGAAGCCAGTAATCACAGCAATATATACAAAGTCATGAAGTGCTTGGTGGAAATTCAAGGCAGTCAACTATAAACAAACCCGACCGCTCCTGCATGAGCGGTATCTAAAAATAGATCTTACGTCAGTGGTAGGCCTGCAGTCGTCTTACAGTCGCGCGCACTGTTGCTAGCAGCCAACTCTAAACAAACCCGACCGCTCCTGCATGAGCGGTATCTAAAAATAGATCTTACGTCAGTGGTAGGCCTGCAGTGGTCTTACCAGGACAGACACAGTCCAAGTGCTTCTATGAAAGAAAGACCAACTGTAGAAAACCTTTTAGCATATGGATTCAACAAACGAGCAATCTCTCTTAGTTTGCGAGAATATGAAGGGCCTGCCGCTCTCAACTCATCCAAAGCACTAACAAATTGTGCATGGTACTCAACATGCTCGTCAAGTATTGCCAGCTTAGAAATCTCCCACTGTCTTTGTTCTGCCATGATCAAAATATTATATAAACAAAACCAACCTGCACAAAACCCGGTAAATATCTTCTCACTACACCACACACCTTCAATGACAATACAACCCGGTCTTGCTGGGGCCACAAAGGGGGAGTGACACGTAACAGTCTAGAACATTCGCTAACGACACCTGGCGCGCTGTCAATCTGAAATAAATACACCCCCCCACCCCCACCCCTCACCTGGCAAGCCCAGTCTCCCGCTTATTGATTTTTTGGTCGCTTGCCGTGCGCTGTGTGAACGAGGTCGCGCGTCTCGCTAGCCGTAAATTAAGCGATTAGGTTTCGGCCTCGTGTCAGCCTATCTGTTACACATAGTTTTGTAGGTTAGAAATTAGTCAGAATAAGTGTGCGAATTTTATGTCAAAAATATAAAACTTATCACTTAGCCTAGTTTGCTGTGCTCCTCTTTTCTCAACCGGGCTTGAAAATTGGCAGAGTTACAGCAATTACTGCCGTAGCCAAGCTTTTATGGCAGCTAATCGCCAGTAGTAGTACATCCGGCACTGTATATTTAAAGCATTTATATGAAGATAGTGCTAGCCACACACTACTCCTCTCCATACTGGTAGATGTACTAAGGTCTGCCTAACCCTATCTAGTTTGTTTGCCAGAACATTCGAAAATCGCCATTCAGGTGCATAAGGGCACAACACGTATTAAAACTAGCTACATCTTGTTTCATTTCCTTGAACCAACAAACCTTTAAGATAGTCGTTCATTTCCAAAGCAGTTAGTTCACTTTTTTCGTTTTCTAAAAAACAATCTCTCCGGTTTCACAACATGCTTCGCCTAATTCTTTCAACAAATACTCTAACATGCAGTTAAAGTAAAACTTATGCCTCGAATAACAAACCTGTTCTTCAGTAACGTTTTAGCCATTTTAAAATAACACAAGTAAAACACAGTGGTCACAACAGAGCGCAGTCAAAACACACAGCCTTCTTGTGCAGTGGCTCAAACAACAATGGCGACCCCAGTCGTGTCGCGTGACAGCCTCGATATGGTGTGTCAACGTGGCAATGTGGTGCAACCCAGCCGAGTGTGCTTCGTTTACACAGCGAGGCTAGGCG
>CM031610.1:49357434-49369934 GCA_018398815.1 Conus ventricosus | reverse complement strand
GTATCCCTAAGGTATGTAGTGCGTCAGAAAACAACAAAAGGTTATTTAAGACACGATAAAAGCTAGAAAATGGTGGAAGAGTGCGGATTGATTTGCCAACTATTCAAATACTCAACGTCAAGTTCACAAGGGGATAGGGTACGGGACGGACGCGGGGACGGGGGTCGGGGTGGGGTGACGTACTCAGCAGGAAGTTAGAGAACACTGAACTTATTGTTCGAAGTTCGTGTTCTTCGTTCGTTCGTTTGTAAGTTTGTTTGTTTGTTTGTTTGCTTGTAATCCCTTTTCTCACCAGACCTTAAATGTTGATGCGAATAGTCATCCTTCAGATGAGACAGTGAACAGAGCCTCCATGCCCAGCATGCATTCAACTCACCTAAAACAACCCGCAGCAACAAAGGAATGGTCCATGGCAAGAAAAAAAAACAACAAAACATCATCAACAACAACAAAAGTAAACACAAGATGGGAACACTAAGACATAAAAATAGTCCTAAAGCCTAATAATGACCATAGGGACAAGGAACAGTCACCGGTTCACCGTATCTGGAGAACGGCAGTTTGGAAGGTGGAGATCGTTCTTCTCTTTTCGCCTTTACCATTCCCTTCACTGAATCGGGTACATATTTACTGCTATGATTTTCAGGACTAAAAAGAAAAATCCAACCCACTTGTGACTGGAACTTATGACCGTCAGCTCCGCGCGCAAATGCTCTAACCATTTGGCAAGGTTCCCCTTTAAAAACGACATCAGAAGAAGAAGAAGAAGAAGAATGTGCTGTACTTATGTGATTACTTTTACCTGTATACATAGGTATGTGGGTTTGACATTTGCTGAAAAGAAAAATGAAATATTAAAAGGGGAAAACAATAAGAAAGAAGAAGAAGAAGGCATGCCGCGAGACTTCCAACCTGTCAGTAGGTGCAGTTTTTGAACCCCGGCAACGCCAGCGAGGAAAAAAAATATGTCTGACAACGGAAGAGCATCTAGAAGCCATGACCTTGAAGCGGCCCGGTCCCCATACAGTGCAGGGAGTTCAAAACCAAAATATTTGTCTGGGGGTCGGAGGGGATGGGAAATCTGTCTTTTATGGAACTTGTTGTTGTCTTAGATAGGGACATTTTATACAGACAAAAATGCTGTTCTTGGGATCATTGAAAAAGAAATACTTGAGATGTATTCGTGCCCCCTACCTCCCCTCTCCCCTGCTTTTTCTCCCCTTCCCACCCGTCCGCACCCCTCCCCCCCCCCCCTTTTTTTCCCCCTCCCTTCCCTCTCTCTCTCTCTCTCTCTCTCTCTCTCTCTCTCTCTCTCTCTCTCTCTCTCTCTCTCTTTCCTACCCCTTTTTTTTGTGTTCCCCGTAGCTTACTACCCTTCCACCGTTGTCCTTTCTCTAACCTTTGGAACTGTGGTGAACTGTTTTAAGTGTGAACGGAGGCTGCTACATGCAATTCTATCATTGAAGTCCCTTGAGGAAGACCGAGAGTGGTCGAAATATTGGGAAAGATTTTACGTGATTGTTGTTATCTTCTTTGTTTGGATGTTTATATATATATATATATATATATATATATATTATATATATATATATATATATATATATATATATGTGTGTGTGTGTGTGTGTGTGTGTGTGTGTGTGTGGTGTGTGTGTGTGTGTGTGAATAGATAAATAGATAGGAAGATAGATAGACAGATAGATGTATATATCGGACGAGCAACAATTGCCATGTGACTTTTTTTTTATTAATAAAAGCAAGGAACCATTATGAAACTGAAAATGTGCACTCTCTATGAGAGAGTCTTCTTTGACATTATCTAGAGAACGCTAAGCGTATTCATAGAAACAACTGGTCGATACTGGTGAAAGTGTGTAAAAAAAAAACCCACTACGTCAGCGACACGTTATGATTAGGCTAATCTAGTTATAGTTTTAGGATTATGCGAGTTTTCATAAAAAAACATGTATTTAAAGGATCGCCACTCATTTAAGCGAAATGTTATCATCAATTGAGATATACCGAGTTACACGAGTTTACGTATTTGTACCTCGTACAGTATTGAGTGCGCCTAAGAGTTGAGCTTTTTGCCTGCGCTTAATACATATCTAAGTTTTTTTTGTCAAAAGATTACCTCCATTTGAACCCCCCCCCCCCCCCCCCCCCACCTCCTCCGTGCATTTCAGGCTGTTACTTGGTTTAAAATGATACATAGCTGTGCCTCTTGATAATTGCTGTTTCTTAGAATGATGCGAAATGTATATTTCAATTTGTGGAAAAAGAAACTCCACTGCACAGGCTGTGCGGAAAAAAAGGGATTAAAAAGTGTTAAATAAAAGAAGAAAAGGAATGACTGAACCTGTATCAGCATGAAGAAGAAAGAAAGAAGAAAAAAGTTTCATTGCAACACGCATGGAAGATTCATGAATGTGCGCTTGCACTTTCTTTCATGGATTTTCTCTCTCACACTTTCATTAAACTATATTGTGCATTTCTGAGCCAGTTTTATTCTGTTTACGATCTTCATAATGTGAGAGCTCTCTCTCTCTCTTCTCTCTCTCTCTTCTCTCTCTCCTCTCCTCTCTCTCTCCTCTCTCTCTCTCTCTCTCTCTCTCTCTCTCTCTCATCCACCACACACACACACACACACACACAACACACACACACACGCACACACACATGCACACACACTCACACACACATGCACGCACGCGCACACACACACACACGCACGCACGCACGCGCGCGCGCGCGCACGCACGCACGCACGCACGCCACGCACGCACGCACACACACACGCACACACACCACACACACAACACACACACACCACACACAACTTTTTTCTCTGATACTTTCCAGACACTTTCCTTTCAACATGGCTTTCCCCATGTCTGCTTCATAGCCTACCCCTCCTCTCTCCTCTTCTCTCTCTCTCTCCTCTCTCTCTCTCTGTCTCTGTCTCTGTCTGTCTGCCTGTCTGTCTGTCTGTCTGTCTCTCTCTCTCTCTCTCTCCTCTCTCTCTCTCTCTCTCTCTCTCTCTCTCTCTCTCTCTCTCTCTCTCCAAAGCACGACAAGGAAAAGAAGAGCTCATGAATTTTTCACGTAACCTGTCTGCTCAACACAAAACTTTTGTTTTCTCTACTTCTATTTTAGTCTGTTCATCCCTTGTGCCACCTTTGTGGGTTTTTTTTTTCTTTTTCAGTCGCTTTTTTCCCGTCAAGGAAGGCTTTCAGGAATTGAAAGAGAGGGGGAGGGGATGGGAGTGGGGGCGGGAAGCAGGGATGCATGTCTATGGAATAAAGAAAGGGAGAAGGAAATGTTAAACTTTATTACATAGGAAATGTGTACAATGTGTTGCACATCTGATTTGCACCACTAATATTGCTTAATGTGTTCTTACGGTTGGTTTTACTGGTTGGTTTATCGAATTTATTTTAAGTTTTTTGTTTATTTGTTTTGTTTGTTTGTTTGTTTTGTTTTTTAATCACTAAACGTGGCCAGATATAGTGTAAACATTGTGCGTCGATTAATCTCGACGCTTGCATCGACCTCCGAACTATTGAAGTCGGCGTGCGATTGTCCATCAGTAACAAAACACACGGCTTTGCATGACGAGTAAGAGCCAGTGACAGACAAAAGAAAAAGGTGGGGAAGAAAGAGCATATTTTGAAGAGCAGACATACGCACCACCATATGAGTGTGTGGAAATGGGGAATCAAGCATTAAACCGTTAATCAAAAATACAGTTTGGGGTCATGAAAAAAAGAAAGGAATGATGCTGTGGCATGGTTGCATGGCACAGTAGTCCGCAGCACTGCTCTTCACCAGTTAGACCAGGGTTTTGATCATAGTTACAGTTTCACCAGTTAGACCAGGGTTTTGATCATAGTTACAGTTTCACCAGTTAGACCAGGGTTTTGATCATAGTTACAGTTTCACAAGTTAGACCAGGGTTTTGATCATAGTTACAGTTTCACCAGTTATACCAAGGGTTTTGATCATAGTTACAGTTTCACCAGATAGACCAGGGTTTTGATCATAGTTACAGTTTCACCAGTTAGACCAGGGTTTTAATCATAGTTACAGTTTCACCAGTTAGACCAGGGTTTTGATCATAGTTACAGTTTCGCCAGATAGACCAGGTTTTTGATCATAGTTACAGTTTCACCAGTTAGACCAGGGTTTTGATCATAGTTACAGTTTCACCAGTTAGACCACGGTTTTGATCATAGTTACAGTTTCACCAGTTAGACCAGGTTTTGATCATAGTCACAGTTTCACCAGTTAGACCAGGGTTTTGATCATAGTTACAGTTTCACCAGTTAGACCAGGGTTTTGATCATAGTTACAGTTTCACCAGTTAGACCAAGGGTTTTGATCATAGTTACAGTTTCACCAGTTAGACCAAGGGTTTTGATCATAGTTACAGTTTCACCAGTTAGACCAAGGTTTTGATCATAGTTACAGTTTCACCAGTTAGACCAAGGTTGTGATCATAGTTACAGTTTCACCAGTTAGACCAAGGTTTTGATCATAGTTACAGTTTCACCAGTTAGACCAAGGGTTTTGATCATAGTTACAGTTTCACCAGTTAGACCAGGGGTTTGATCATAGTTACAGTTTCACCAGTTAGACCAAGGGTTTTGATCACAGTTACAGTTTCACCAGTTAGACCAGGGTTTTGATCATAGTTACAGTTTCACCAGTTAGACCAGGGTTTTGATCATAGTTACAGTTTCACCAGTTAGACCAGGGTTTTGATCATAGTTACAGTTTCACCAGTTAGACCAAGGTTTTGATCATAGTTACAGTTTCACCAGTTAGACCAAGGTTTTGATCATAGTTACAGTGTCACCAGTTAGACCAGGGTTTTGATCATAGTTACAGTTTCACCAGTTAGACCAGAGTTTTGATCATAGTTACAGTTTCACCAGTTAGACAAAGGTTTTGATCATAGTCACAGTTTCACCAGTTAGACCAAGGTTTTGATCATAGTTACAGTTTCACCAGTTAGACCAGGGTTTTGATCATAGTTACAGTTTCACCAGTTAGACCAAGGTTGTGATCATAGTTACAGTTCCACCAGTTAGACCAGGTTTTGATCATAGTCACAGTTTCACCAGTTAGACCAGGGTTTTGATCATAGTTACAGTTTCACCAGTTTAGACCAGGGTTTTGATCATAGTTACAGTTTCACCAGTTAGACCAAGGTTTTGATCATAGTTACAGTTTCACCAGTTAGACCAGGGTTTTGATCATAGTTACAGTTTCACCAGTTAGACCAGGGTTTTGATCATAGTCACAGTTTTACCAGTTAGACCAGGGTTTTGATCATAGTTACAGTTTCACCAGTTAGACCAGGGGTTTGATCATAGTTACAGTTTCACCAGTTAGACCAAGGGCTTTGATCATAGTTACAGTTTCACCAGTTAGACCAAGGTTTTGATCATAGTTACACTTTCACCAGTTAGACCAGGGTTTTGATCATAGTCACAGTTTCACCAGTTAGACCAAGGTTTTGATCATAGTTACAGTTTCACCAGTTAGACCAGGGTTTTGATCATAGTTACAGTTTCACCAGTTAGACCAAGGGTTTTGATGATAGTTACAGTTTCACCAGTTAGACTAGGGTTTTGATCATAGTTACAGTTTCACCAGTTAGACCAGGGTTTTGATCATAGTTACAGTTTCACCAGTTAGACCAGGGTTTTGATCATAGTTACAGTTTCACCAGTTAGACCAGGGTTTTGATCATAGTTACAGTTTCACCAGTTAGCCCAAGGGTTTTGATCATAGTTACAGTTTCACCAGTTGGGCCGGAATAACTCAGTTTGTAGAGCGCCGGATTGTGAACCTGGAGTTGCGGGTTCGAATTTAGGTACAGGGGGATTTTTCCCTCGGAGTTAACATTGGTTCTGACTCCATTCCCCACACAGTCTTTCGAATGAGACTACCAACCGAGGTTCCGTGTGTGAACGCACGCACAACATCTTGCACACACGTAAAATCCCATCACCAAATTTCGGAAGAGAAGGCCAGTTTGGCCGTTGGTATGGATGACACGTTACACATAACATGCACCTTCCCGAAGATGGAGTATGGCTGCCTTAGTGGCGGGATAAAAAAAAAACCGGTCATACACACAAAACTCCACTGCCTGTCTATACAGGCAGTGTCTACAGGAGTATCAGCCTGCGTACGCAGAAAGAAAGAAAGAAAAAAGAGTAGGAGCCACTGTGCTAGATATTAAATGTTTTACATGTAGGAGACAAGAAAGCCACTGTGCTAGACAGTAAATCTATTCAATTTAAGTCACAGGGTCGCCATAGGCCCGACGATGCTTGTTGTAAATATGAGTTACAGAATCACTACTGCGCTCAATGTCAATTGTTTTGAATGCTAGTCATATGAACACTGCTGTGATCGACATATATTGCTTTGAATTCAAATAACAAGAACGCCACTGTGCTCGGTGTTAATGGTTTAAGATTAAGGTCGCATGAACGCCTGTGTGACTGACATAAACTGTTTTCAATTTAATTCACAGAACGCCACCGTGCTCGATGCTAACTGTTTTAAATTCAATTCACAGGAACGCCACTGAGCTCAATGTAAATGGTTTAAACTCTTTATCACAGAAACGCCTCTGTGCTCAACATTGAATTGTTTTCAAGTTATTTCATAGGAACGCCACTGCGTTCCATGTAAATTGTTTAAGATTTCTGTTAGGCCTACATGAACGCCACTGTGCTCGACGTTGACCGTTTTAGATCTAAGTCACAGGACCGCCATTGTGGTAAACGTTAACTGTTTAAGGTTTAAGTAACAGTAACGCCATTAAACTGGACGTTAACTGCTTTAGAATTAAGTCACAGGAACGCCATTGTGGTAAACGTTAACTGTTTAAGGTTTAAGTAACAGTAACGCCATTAAACTGGACGTTAACTGCTTTAAAATTAAGTCACAAGAACGCCATTGCGGTAAACGTTAACTGTTTAAGGTTTAAGTAACAGTAACGCCATTAAACTGGACGTTAACTGCTTTAAAATTAAGTCACAGGAACGCCATTGTGGTAAACGTTAACTGGTTAAGTAACAGTAACGCCATTAAACTGGACGTACTGCTTTAAGACTAAGTCACAGGAACGCCACTTTGCATGACGTTTCAAATTTAGGTCACAAGAAAGCCCATATGCACGACGTTAGTTGTTTTCAATTTAAGTCACAGGAACGCCAATGTGCATGGGGTTAACTGTTTTAAATTTAATACCCCCATTTCACTGAGCGCCGATCCGTTACCGCTCCGAAAAAATGGCAAAATCGGAAACAAACGGGACTAGAGCAGGAATTGAACGGCATGGAGCGGGAACCCATCTTTGTTATGCGGCAGTGAACGGGAATTAAACGTTATGGTCGGGAAGAGCGGGAGTGATCTTTGAACATGTTCAAAGACAAGCCCCGATCTCCCCGATCAAAACTAGAGCGGCGTTAGAGCGTATGTTGATCGGCATCAACGCAGGTTCACCGGGAACGCATCATATCTCGAGCGGCTTCTGTCGGGAACATCTGGAGTGCAACGTAACTTGAGCAGTGAAAAAGTAGTCATCCCGATGTGTCCAAGATCGCCCCGATTAAAGCACGTTGCTTGCCGTTCTAACACCGTTCTGTTCCCGCTTTGCGCCGATCGTGTGTTTGCATTGCCACACAGGGCGGCATCGGTATAGATTGTCTCACGCTCTGCTGCCGCTGTAGTTATGTTCCGTTCCCGGCCAACAGGATGCGATGACGATCTACCCACACTCCATTTCCGCTCTCGTCGCTATATAAGGACCCGTTCCAGTTGTTTTACGATTTCTGCTCCCCAAATGGAAACTCTGAGAGGAGCATCATGAAACAAAATAGGCCTGCCTCAAAGACTGGGAGAGCCTCCAAGGCAAGGCGCCATGGGGGAGCGAAACCATTGCCTGTTTGCACCCAGCAAGATGACAACCTTCCTGCAAGTAAACAAGCCGAGGAAGAAGCCACCCAACAATCAGACAGCCAGGAAAGAAACACAGCCAAGAAACCCAGGCTTCACACACGTCTCTCCAATGTGGAGGAAGTGTGCATGGCAGAATTTGTTTCTGCTCACGAGTGCCTCTATAACAAAAAAATCACAGACTGGATGAACAAGGCTGTGAAGGACAAACTATGGCAAGACCAGGCTGAGAAGATGGGCAAGAGTGTGAATGAGATACAGACTTGGTATGACAGCATACGTACGAGGCTGTTGTATATTTATATTTCCCACTCACACAAAATATGTGATCAAATGCTATTACGAAGTGTTTCAGCGCCACAATTATTCCATCAGTTTATTACAGCACGACATATATTTCAGTCTTTTTATGATTACCTTTAAATCATACATGAATACAATGTATGTCTTCACATAGAAATACAGTTTCAAAACACACTTTTATTTATTAGCATAATTCTAACAGCGCCACAATTATTCCATCAGTTTATTACAACAAGACAATATTTCAGTCTTTTTATGATTACCTTTAAATTATACATGAATACAATGTATGTCTTCACACAGAAATACAATTTCAAAACACTCTCTCATTTGTACGCATAATTCTAAATTGGAACATTTACATCGTATTACAATAAACTAAATGGAGTACAATGTAAAACATGACATGAACAGTGCAGTTATAGTCTCTCTAGTTGTTTCTGGGATGAATCATTGCATCTTGCCACTCCACAGATCCAGCTGGACTGTTGAAGTATAATCTCAGGTATTCCCGCTGTCTCTTTGCTTCTACAGTGTCCCTGTTTGGTCCCACAACTGTGTGGAGGTCATCCATGTTAGCATTTACTCTCCATTAGCCAGGGATGAGGTTGTGCTGAACATCTTCTCCATCCACTCTGCATTCTGTAGAGCAGGATACCTCATCCTCATGATGTTGTGGAGGCAGACAGCTGCTTCTACAATGTCCCTGACAACTTCTGGTCCCTGCTGGAGAGTAGTTAGCGGTGCTTGCCACCTGCTTGCAAGAATGCCAAAGGCATTCTCCACCACACGTCTTCCACGGGACAGTCTGTAATTGGTGATAAGCTCCTGAACTGTCATGCCTCTTTTACAGTAGGGCTTCATCAAGTATGTACGCAGAGCAAATGCATCATCTCCGAGGATGAAGTATGGCATATCCCTGTCATCATTTATCATAGGCTCAGAATCTGGGAAACAAATTGATGCATCCTCAAGACATTCTTTCAGCTCCTAGGCATTAAAGATTTGAGCATCTGACATGTGACCCATGCCACCACAGTCGATCTACAGGAATTGGTAGTTGGCATCAACCAGTGCTAAAAAAACAATCGAGAAAAAAACCATTGTAGTTGTGGTACAGTGATCCAGAACCTGGAGGTTTCCTAATGGCGACGTGTTTCCCATCCAAAGCTCCAACCGCATGGGGCATGTTCCACTTCCTTTCAAAATACCTAGCAATGTCCTTCCATGCCTGCAGTGAAGGACAGGGAATGACTTCATCTTTGTACTCCGCCACAATGGCGCGACACACCTCAGGGAGGAAGTTTGCTATGGTGTGGCGTGATACCCTGAAGTCATATGAGAGAGATGGGTACTTGTCTCCGGATGCCAGGTGCCTGATGGTAACTGCCAGCTTCAATCCTGGTTCCAAGGCCTGTCTGAAGTTGGTGTTTTGCTTGGAAATTCTTGCAGTCAGTCTCTGGAGCAACTCATCAAACATTTCAGGGGGCATTCTCAGGTAGTTGAAGAATGATGAGGTGTCTTCTACTCTCATTTCTGCCATGAGAGTGTCATATTGTCCAAACTGAAGTCTCCTGTCTGCAGAGAGCCATGGCCTCACCCAGAAAGCCTTGCGCCTTTTTCTTCTGTTTCTCCGCATCATCTGTACCATGATATGTTGTTGGTGGACAATGGCCTGTTGTTGAAGAACCAGTAGCATGTGAAGAACAACATGCTGAGGATCCATGTTCCTCCCTTTAGTATGAGGCAAACAATTGACACAGCGGCACTGATCAGGCGCCATTATATAGGAAATCGGGGAGAATTTTCGCCGTCTAGAGCGTATGTGTGTCGTAACTCCAGCGGCATGAACGTGAGTACATCGTATTGAATCGTATCTAGATTGGTATAATCGTGTTTACAGCGGCATCGCATCGTCAGTAAACGTCAGTGAACGGGAAGAGAGTGGCATTAGTCGTAGGTGGGTCGGCAGTGAGCGTGCCTGGAGCGTAGCTAAAGCCCAAGTGGCGCCTACTGAATCGGCAAAGAACGGGAATGGTTCCTAGTTTGAGCTGGAACAAATCGGCATCACATCGTACTATGCACGTAACTACAGCGTATCTTAATCATACAGAGCGTAACTTGAGCATAAACGCAGCGTACTTTTGTCAAAAATGACCATTTTCTTGCCGATGGTTGCCGCTCGAGCGTAGTTCTAAGAGATCGGCAATGATCTTATAGGTCGGGAAAATCGTGATTCAGTGAAATGGGGTACTAAGTCACAAGAACGTTAGGCCTATCGTGCACGACATTAACAGTTTTAACTGGCGTGAGAGAGGGGGGAGGGAGAGGGATGTAGGGAGAGGGAGAGGGATATGGATCTGAGGAGAGAGGGGGGGGGGGGGGTAGAGAGAGAGAGAGAGAGAGAGAGAGAGAGAGAGAGAGAGAGGGAGAGAGAGAGTTGCTGTGGTTCGAATGGTTGCAGTAGGGTCTATTATGTTTCCTTGTCAATGTCCTGTTGGGAAGGAAGGGAGAAGGGATGAATGAAAGTGAGAGCGCAAGCAGACACGCGAGTTTTCTGTTATTATATATAGTGAGCGGGACGTGTGAAGTGCGTGTCAGAGAATTGAGTGAGAGGGGTGAGGGAGACAGTGACTCAGGAGATGTGCAAATAGTTGGGCTTATTGCTATTGTGTTCCACGTTAACTGTTCTAAATCTAAGTCACAAGCACACCATTGTGTTCGACGATTCTTTTCAGTAATTTAAATTACAGTAATACCAGTGTCATCAGCGCTGATTGTTTTAAATCTAATTAAATTACAGTAATACTAGTGCTATGAACGCTAATTGTTTTAGATTTAAATTGTGACAATACTAGTGTTCTCAGGGCTGACTGGTTGTAAGTCGCGGGAACTGAACTGGTTTTTTTTTGTGTTTTTTTTCGTGTTAACATTGCTGTTCTCAACGTAGATTGTTTTAAACTGATCTCACAGCAACACCACAATCTTCGATGTTGTTTGTTTTAAGTTTAAAATGATGGCAGCACTACGGACCACATTGCTCTTTGGTTTAGATTTAAGTCTAAGCCGTAATACTGTGCGCATCGCTCCCTTTTTTTTTGCAGATTATTTTTGAGTTTATGTCACTACAAGTAGTACAAGATTACTGTCCTACGTGCTATCTGCCACTTTGAATTTAAGTCGCAGAGGTATTGAACTCCTCAACACCTTCTTTAAGATAAGAGTTTCTACAATATTGCTGCCACCAACTTTAGTTTGAAATTTGAAATCATATTTTACGCCCCCCCCCCCCCCCCCCCCTCCAATTATTTTCTCCAACAACATTGTTCAAAGAAAGTCAAAATAATTCACTGTCTATTTATGTTTCCATCCATTAATCTATCCATCCATGTATTTAAGTATCTATCTATCTATCTGACTGCCTGTCTGTCTGTCTGTGTATTTATTTGTCTTGTTTTCCAGGTTTGTTGCATTTTATTCAAAGCTAGTTTTAATTGTGTGTGTGTGTGTGTGTGTGTGTGTGTGTGTGTGTGTGTGTGTGTGTGTGACACAGGCCTGCAGGGGGTGCCAGAGGGCTGCACGTGCAACAACAAGACCAATGTCTACTGTGAAAATGATTTCAGCCACGTGCCCAGAAATATTCCCAACGGGGTCACTTTTCTGTGAGTGTGGACACCTCTCTCTCTCTTTCTCTCTCTCTCTCTCTCTCTCTCTCTCTCTCTCTCTCTCTCTCTCTCTCTCTCTCTCTCTCTCTCTCGCTCGCTCGCTGTGATATGCATATTTCTATCTGTCTGTTTCTCTCTCTGTGACTCTCTGTGACTCTCTCTTTCCCTCCCTTTCTCCCTCCCTTTCTCTCTCTCTCTCTCTCTCTCTCTCTCTCTCTCTCTCTCTCTCTCTCTCTCTCTCTCTCTCTTTCCACGCCATTTTGTTTTGTTTTTAAGTATCTCATCTTCCATGGATCCACAATGGTCTGCAAACCACGCCGTTCGCTCTGGCGACATCGTAAACCACCATATTCAGGTTTGTCCGGTCGCAGGCTCACCCCCCCCCCCCCCCTCCCCACCAGTCCATGAGTCGAGGGCCCATGAATATCAAGCCGTCAAGGAGGAACCACCATAGGGAACACCACAACAGAAGACACTGCAGTGCCGACAAATCGCTTCGATAGTGTTCAGTGGTGCCTGGTCTGATCTGACACACATGGGACACCACCTCCT